>CM036565.1:49789150-50400313 GCA_020745775.1 Theristicus caerulescens | reverse complement strand
CTGACACACAGTCCTGTGACTTTTCCAGTGGGATGCGGCACAGATAGGAAGAATTTGCAGATCAGCTGAAATGTAGTTCCCATTACTGAGAGATGTGTTTGCCAGAGGTTTGGCTGGCTTCTCCCAGTGGCTGGAACTGGTCCATGTAAAAATTGGCAAGGAGTAAATTTGAAGAGAGGGTTTTTGCTGATGGCTTAGACTCTGACAGCTGATCGCAGGACCAGATTTGGTGTAGCCAGAGTAGAGCGGAGGGCAGTGGTACTGTATTGCTATAGGCGCTTGTCACTTTATAGCTCTCCTTGTCCTTGGAGAAGCCCTGCTAGAACATACCTCTGCTGCAGCCAGAGGACATGTCCTTTCTTCCCCATGACCCCAGGCCTAGGACTCATACCGTGCTGGAAGAGAAACATGGGAGATGTCACCTCCTCTGGAATGCATCTGCACTGAAAATAAGATGACCAGTGGATGGGAGTGGTGACATGAAGCACAGCGGAGCTGAGGATTTTGAACATCAGTGGAGGCTGCTGCAAGCCCCAATGTAGATAAAAACAGCAAGAAGCTGCTCAACTACCTGGCACCGTCCCTAGCTGCTAAGAACCCAAGTGTCTCTAGTCGATACAAGGATTTTCCTTCTGGCTTCAGGCCTACCCATGCTGGGATTTATAAGGGCCTCTGCAGACCTTTTTGGTACAGTATCTGCACCAGACAGATTTTCCCTTGGCCAGCTTAGGGAAATTTTATGGCCCCATATGCTAAACATTCAGGGCCTGGAATAAGAAGCAAATCCGCTCCACCCTTTTTTTTCCCCCATAAAGTTGTCTGGAAGAGGAAGGCTGGACTGAGCTTGCTGTACAAATTTCATGCTTCCCAGGGAGAGATGCAGGCTCACTTTTGGCAAACTGACCTGCATGGTTGGAGCCCTTTCTCTCCGTAGCGTCACATGGAGGTTGACACAGGGGATTGGATTGCAAAATTGTGACCCTCTGCTACTCAGGCACGAAGTGAAGCACGTGCTAGATAGGTGTGTTGAAGAACCATGAGTAAACCTTACTTTTTACGCAGTGTTCAATGATTTGAGAGGCAAAGCAAAGAGACTGTGGTCACTGTTGTGGCGTGAGAGTGATAAAGATAAATGGCATCATTGTTTGTGTTATCTGTAGGCTGCTGGTGACTCTGGGGTGAATACAAAGGCTAGAATTCACTTGCAGGGCTTGCTGCGGTTGTAAAAAGCTTGGGGATAGGGGAGGAGAAGAGAAAAGGAAGTGGAGGATGTAAAATGAAGATGCATGTCAGCAAAGCGAGGGCCCAGGCGTCAGAGTTATGCGCTGTGCCTTAGGCGGCTATGACTTCTGCAATTCTCTTGAAAGGCATGAGATACCAGTATGTGTGAGAGAAGAGAAAGCAGGGACTTTCCCCACCCCAGTCTCTTAAGGGCAGAAAGAAAATCTGGTGGCAGAGCAGCAATCTGGCTGAAGTCAGGTGCCTGTTGGCATTGCTATTAGCCACTTGAAGCTAGGGTTTTTCCTGGTGCTTTGCAGGAGCTGGTTTGCTATGATCAGTTATTTGTAATTGCAGATGACAGTCATGCCAAATAAGGACCATTGCCTGGTCTAGCTAACATCAGACCCAGTTAAATCAGTTGGGAGTAGTTTTACATTCTGGCAGTTTCAGTGGGGACAAAAAAAGAGTGAACTCTGGATAAGATGGCCCTCAGCTGAAGAGTGCTGCTGTTGATCATGGGTGCCCAATCTCCTGATCTGAGAGCCAAAGTCCCTCCTGTCTTCCTGCCCTGATGACACAGGAGGCAGTTTCAGCCATCTCTAAAATACTTATATGCCTCCCTTCACCTTATGATTTGCGCCCTAAACAAAAGCTTAACCCCAAAGAGCTCAAACAGTGAATTCAGAGCGATGAGGGAGGCTATGGCTGAAGAAGGGTCACACAGGATATTGAAATCAGGAGTTCGAGGCAGCAAACTCACCAAGAGCATCTTCTCCCCTTGGGGCCAGGCTTGATGAGATGTTGTGGTGGGTAAGAGCCGGTGCGAAGAACCAAAGAAGCCCCTGCCAGCACCTGCCAGCAGAAAGGAATAAAGCAAAGAGTTATTAATAGCAGTGACCCAGATTGCACTCCGAGGGTACAAATCTGGCACAAGAGGTGGCCCAGTCAGCTAAGAGGATATTTAAGAGTGGCTGGGAACATAACCCATCTGGCCACTGCTAGGGGGGGATTGTTCAAACCTTGCAAGGTGTCTCGGTAGCACTGACATGAAATAGTGTCTGGTGCCCACAGATCATCACCCAGGTATCATCTGGATAAGTGTCTAGTTGAGAAGACATTTGAGTAATTATAATTACTTTGTGGTACATGTAATTTAGTTCCCCTCTGTTCATGCATGACTGCACTTGCAGGTTTAATTTCAGAATCAGCTGGATTCTGCAGAGTGGGCGTTGAAGGAAACTCTCCGTGCGTTTATAAAATACGCACACTTTTCATGGAATCCCTCTCAGAAATGATTTTATGGGCCTGCCTCAGTTCTCACTGAAGTCAGGGCAAAGACCAGCACTGAAGTCGCGTAGTCCTGGATAATCTGCTCCCTGAGTTGAGGAAAATTTGTTAAACCTGTTGGCACGTCGACAAGAAATTAGAAAGGCTCAGCTCAAAAATGATGTAGGTAGCACACCTCAGTGAGCATCAAATAGTTGAAAGTCATTTGTTTGGTCTTAGCAAGAGCTTCGCTTCGCAGAGATCTCACACAGGAGATCTGGAAGTAGGACACTTGTGAGCATGACCAAACCCGATGTTTTGGGCAGTTTGCCCCTTTGTTTCCCATCTCAAAAAAAGGATTTTTTTCTCTAAATAAACAATTTATTTCTCATTTTGTCTGAACTCTGCTAAGACAAGGATGAGTGCCTGTAATGTCTGTCTGTCCTCACACCAGAAAAGCCGACCATTGAAGCATGGAGCAAAATGATGCTGCGAAGCAGTTGTTATTTCTTAGGACTTTGTCTAGCTGCTGATAAACTAAAGCAGAGCAGACAGGGCTTCTCGCAGCCGCTATAAGCTTCTTTCTCCCCTCCCAAGCAACTCTTTGGCAGTGAGGATTTCCTCCAGTGTGAAACAGGATCAGCGGCAGCCTGGGAGACTGGCATGGGGGAGGGAGCTGTTTTGCTCTCCCTTCCATTTCTTCCACCGCATGAAAGAGGTGCTGAGGCTCTTTCAAGCTGAATCCTTCTCCACCCCCTCCTTTACCCGACTCTGATCCCAAACTGAGACCCTTGAGACGCTGCCAAATAAAGAGCTCTCCCATGGCTTAGAGTCTGAAACCAATTAGAACCCCCCCCTCCACGGCTGTGCTGGGGCTGTTCCAGCGCTGGAGAGACCCGGACGAGATGCCTGCTTCTCTCTCAAAGCATCGCCTCATTCTCCCAGGCAGCCTCCGTCACCTTTCGGGGAGCTCGCTGCCCAGGGAGCCTGGCATTGCAGCTTTCCTGAGACATTGCAATAGGGCTGTTGGGATTTTAATTCATTTTCTTTTGTGGTCAGTTTGTCCCTGGCCCTGCAGAGTGCAATGAATGCTTGTGTTTTTCATGCTGTCTCAAACCTCTGTGGGTTGGGGGGGAAGGGAAAGACACATGCAGTGTTTTCAGTTGTGGTTAGGAAGGGAAGGAAAATGCTAAAGCAAGAAGCAAATGTGCATGTTTGCTGAAATATCTGTGCATACACACGCATGCCACCCTCGCTACGAGGCAGGAGGGACAGCCCCCACCAAGGAACAAATCCCTGGCTGTGGTGACGCTGCCCTGAGAAGTGCCCTACAGGCACCGTGGGATCCCATTCACAGCGAGCTGTTGGGAGAAAGGTTTTCTCTGTTCACAGCCTCACATCACAGCATGCTGCCTAGGGCTTGCCCAGCTCCTGTAGGTTGCAAAGAGCATTCAAGCAGCTAGATAGCCGCCCTGCAGTACGCAAGTGCATTAATAAAGCGTGTCCTTAAAGGTCACTGTGGATCATTAGACCACAGAGCATAGTGGAGCCTATTAAAAACACCAGCAGCCTGTCTAGTACAGTATCTTTGTTTTGGCCATGATGTGTATCAGATAGTTGAGAGGAGGAGTCAGTAAATCTACTGAAGTAGGCTTATTTGCTCCTGGTACCATCAGCATGTTGCTTGGTCTTTAATCGAAGCACCAGCTGCTGGGGTACGGTACTGGAGTATACTGGAGTGGAGCGCTGTTCCCCTTCTTTTGAGAGAAGGGCTCCTAAAAAGGACCAGGGCACAAACAGGATTAGTGACTTGCCGAAGATTACACTGAGGGTCTGTGGCAGTTAGAAGGTCAACAATTTTGGGCTTTTTAGTTTTCATACTACTTAGGAAACTTGACCTAACCTACCCTGTGCATTTACCGCTAGGAAGAGTTGTTGCACAGGGCAGGATTGGGTCTTGCAGCCAGTGACTGTAGAAGTAGAAACATAAAATTTCTCCAGGTTAAGTCTTGGGTTTTGCCATCACTAGTCTTCTGTCTCATCCACAGCTTTCTATTATCCCTACCACAGTAGAGAAGGGTATACAGCTCATACAGCCATGGAAGCTGCTAACACTTACTTATTCAGGTACTTGGACAAGCATCCCCTTTCTTAACAGGCTTTTTCTTTATCTCTTGCAGAACTTTGCCAAAGAATTTGTGATCAGTGACCACAAAGAGCTGGATGAGGATTACATCAAGAACGAGCTGAAGAAAGCAGGGGGGGCCAATTATGATGCACAGACTGAGTAAACGCACGAACCTCCTGGCACCACCACCTGGATCTCAAAGGGAGGGGGAAGGCACAACAAACTAACACAACTGAGAGATGAGGCAACTGAAACCCCCAGCTTTCTCTGTGTGCACCTAAGAACTCCCTTCCTTTGCATACAGCGGACTTTTATTTTCCATTCCATCTCATGAAACATCCCTCTCTGGGGTTCTGTTCCCCCCCTCCCCATTTTTTTACTCATAACTCTGTCCATGTTCTCGCATCTGTGGAATTTAGGTTTGGCTCTGCTTTGGTCCTATTCAGCATTGTGTTCGTAGAGGCTTGCCATTGTGTCCTTCTTCATATGCGTGCATGTCTGTGTGTTGTAGTTGGGCTCAACCTGGTCTCTGAGGGGAGAAAGTTTTGGGGGAGTTCTGAACATTGATTATTTTAATTTTTTTTAATTTGTTTTCACTGATATTCTTGGGAATAATATTTTTGGCTATTCTAGGCTCAGATCAACTTGAGTTGACTTCACTCAAACTTTGATTAAATTGTCTAGGCTTAAATGTCCAGCTGAGATGTTATCTAACAGCTTAAAACACAAAGCGAACAAACAAAAAAATTCTTCAACTCTTAATAAATGGGAATAAATTTGCCTTAAACATTGCTTGACAGTTGCTATGCTATGTGCTGCATCTCTACCCCTCCCTCTTAAAAATAAGATCCAACATGATCCGAACGTGGAGGTTTTGTTGTTTTTTGGAGGTATCATGGCACAGTGAAGTGAGGGGCTTAGAAACGTTTGGACACTTGTTCACTATTTTGTGTACATTGGTCTCTGGGTTTGTATTTGACTTTCCTAACGCTGGGGCTCAGGAGGTGAAACTGAAATGCATAGATTTTCTTTTTAAATGACGTCTGCAAAAATAGCAGCCGCTGAATCCTAGCAGCCTTCTCTGCCCATGTCCCCCCTGTTATTTTGCAGTTAAACACAACATCTTCAGTTATTTGGGGCCTTCAGGCAGTGAACCATCCTGCAGCGGTGACCGAGGGACGGAGCAGGGCAGCTCTGTCCCAGTCGGGATGAAACATTCAACAGCAGAGGCTCAGAGAGAACCTGGGCACAGTTTGTTTGGTACCAAATGGTTTGTTTGGGGGGCTGCTTTGTATGGCTTTTTTTTCCATCAAAGGTAATTGTCCCCGGAATTATGTGTAGGGGGAAACTGTGTTGTACTGGGGCTTGGGAGTCAGCGCTATAAACCCATTACAGAAATAAATGTTTTTCAAGAACAGTTCTCGGCGACTCTGTTGTTCTTTTACCTTCTCTGCAACAACAAGCCTATACTTAGGAGGTCTCTTAATCCTGGGTGTAAGGCTTTGAGCTCTTGCAGTCTTGGGGCTATTAGGACAATTAAACACTGGCTTAAATGTAAAATGATCTCGGTGCCTGCAGCCCTTGTCTGCTTGTCTCCGCTCTGAAAGGCAGAGGTGACCACAGTGCCTCTGACACACTTTTTGTTCAGCAGCTCTACATCTAAATTTCCAGCGCCAAAATGCCAAGTGGGACTTGTAATTAGGTCAAAGAGAATTTCACACCCACGTAAAATAAATGTAGAGAGGTCAGGAACAGATTTGGGAGCAAGAAGTGACTTTCACTTTCAGAGTGAAGTTTTGCAGCTTCCTCCACAGGGTTACATGAGGCGTTACAATTCTGGACTGAACTTACTAAAACTTGCCCTGAAAGAAGGGAAATGGTTATTTTTTACAGGACTGCCAGTAGGGACAGACATAACTAACGGGGAAGAGCTTTGCAGAGAGCTTGCGGTGCTCTGCGGCTTTGCCTTACTGGTTCAGTGACCACGATCAACTTTTATTTGACAGCTTGTGGGGTACTGAGACAACAGCCTCAGTCTGGTCTTGAAGCCTGGCAGCAGTATCGCAAGAAGTTCATCAGCACCCGCGGTGGCGTGGGGTTTGACGCACTGCTCAGGAAAGAGCTCGGCACAGAGGCAGAACAGCTTGCTCAGCCGCTCGGAGGCAGCTCGGCCAGACAAAGCGGAGCGCTTGCGCTGCCTTCGGCGAGCTGGCTCCAGGGATGGAGGAAGCGAAGGCACCACCCTGGCCTCTTCGGCTGCTTTGCTATCCTCGGTCAGCATATGCCTCCCACAGAGTATTTTTCTAAAGACCTTCTAATTCTTTTCTAAATATTTGTCTCCTCCAGGTAACTTCAGGCGTGTCTGTTCCGTGCCCTCTTTGACAGCCGCTGTTGGGGCCCAGTGCCCGGCATCTGGGGCCAACTCACCAGCGGCGGCTGGACGGGCTGGGAGGGGAGAGACAGGGCTTGTGGATTTTCTTGGATTTTCTTCTTGAGAAATCCCCTGGGATTTTCTCCTGACTGCTGCAGTGGTTTGAAGTGGGACTCCAAAGTGCTCATACAAGATAACCATCTCATTTGCTCTTAGTCCAGTTTGCAGAACATGTAAGATCCCGTATTCCCTCTCTGAATCACCTCTATGGTGTACTGGCACATGGGGTCCCATTTTGACCACAGGAATATCAAGCTTGCAGTCACTAGTACAGCAATCGCATGAGCAACACTAGATACACATGAGAAGAATGAGGAAGAGAAGGCATTACTCATTTGTGATAAGACATCAGGATAAATCCTTATGGAAAAACCTAGCCTCATGAATGATACCAGTAACAGAGAATTAGTGGGGTTTGGTTTTGTTTCCAGCCTCAATTTCATCTTCTCGGGCAGGCTACCTAGCAACACCATCTTGCTGATGCTCTGAAGAACTTTGTGGGTCAAAACCAGGATGAGATGTACAAAAGCATTGCTGCTGGTCTGTCTCTGGCCTCACTGGAGCGCAGTTGGGTCAGTTCTGAAAAACCCACTGGGGAGTTCTTGTTTGTACAGTCCTGTTCCTCTAACAACACTGCAACAGCCAAGTTCATCAAGTCCCTGCTTGTCGAACCCTCAGTCAAATATTAGATGATCTTTGTCACAAAGAATGTCTTGGAAACACACCCAGCCCGGACCCCAGCCCCGGCTGATGAATGTACGTCCCAGGTGGCTGCCTAGCAGCGTTTGGGGCAAAATGTCTTTCAAGAATTCAGTGCTTCCCTCCCTCTCTACTCATCACTCCTGTAACAGTAATCTGAACTAGACATTAAATGGCTTTGTTTTTAAAACGTTGATTATACTTCAGCGTTACCGAATGGTCTTCATTTTCCTCAAGAGAGTGACTTTATTGGTATTATGTCAATCCCTTATGTTTGTAATAGGAGCAGCTCAGCTAGTCACCGGGGCTCGACACGCCTGGTGTAACTCATCATCTGCTCTGCAGGCTAAAACTTCTCTCTGGGGTCTGCTGTTGCTTGGCTGGAAAAGTATTTACCCCACAGTATTTGCATGCATTATCCTTCCTTGCTAATAATTAAGGACGCAAGAAACAATTGACAAAAATCGAGCAGAAGAAAGACTGGGACACGAAGAGTAAAAGCATAAGACCAATTATTCGTGGTGCATTTGGGATCTCACGCTTGGCATATCACAATAACACAATACAAATTGGAAATTGCCTCTATTTTAAGACTCCGGGCCTCCTCAGTATCATCCTGCGCAGCACATTAGTGTAGCTGAATATCTGCAAGTGGCTGATGCTCTGATCAGATGTATTAGGGACTCTATTATGGACTGTATTTTGCACCCGCAGTGGTGGAGACAAAGGAGGAATTAAGAATACCTATTTTTTCTGTAATACTTCTCATCAGGAGGTCTCAGAGTGTTTCAGAAAGAGTAGTAGAAACCAGACCACGCTGTGGTCTGGCTTGTTTAGGAAAGGGCTTTCTACCATGGAACTGAAGCAGAAATAGCAGCCCATGTGTTACAGGGCCCCACAGCCCAGCCTGGGGAGTCGGCCTCTTAATATATGCATTCCTCACCTTATAAGAGCAATGCTGATAACGCTCCATCCTGGGATTTATGCTAATGACCATATGAGACGTGGGTTTTCTTTTTTAATGTATTTTCATATAGTCCTGTGCCCTGTTTTGTGTCCATTTAGTATTCAAAGCCTAGTTTTGCCTTATCAGCCCTTTCATCAGGCTTTCAAGACCTGCTGCTGCACAAAGGCTGGTGGGCTGCGTTACAGCAGCCTGCGGCGTCCCTCGCTCCGCAGCTCAGGGGGGGCTTTGCCGTATGTCGGGGCTCGGGGCTGGGGGAGGCTCTGCTCTGCCTCCGACAAAGCGAGGGAGAGCGCGAGCGGCGGCGACAGCACGCTGAGGGCTGTGTCTGGCAAGGAACAGATTGAAACAGTTCAACGGCTGCTTTATATTTGGCATTGCCGAAGGATTTTCTATTCCTCCACATTACGAGTGCAGCAGATACGAGGCAGCACCCACTTCTAGCAGGGAGGGAGCAACAGAGCTGAGCGAAATAGCCTCTAAAATCTTCTTGATTAATACAGAGAGTCAGACACAGCAGATGACTTCATTTTAGCAAGCCCAGATTGGGGGGCTTCTCTGCAGTGCAGTCAGATGGTGGTAAGGGATGGGGTGAATGGGTGACCCCCCCAAGAGATGTTTAGGAGGCCATGGTAGCCACCAGGGAGAAAAAAGGCTTGGTACCCGAGGGAGAAATCGTGGTTTGAGTGTGGCAGACAGCAAGGCTGCTCTGAATCACAGCAGGCTGCAACACATGAACGGCAAATTCTCACTCCGAGGAGCAGGGGCCTTTGCAGAATAGAAAATAGCTGAACCAGGCAACCCTGGCCCCACGGACCGGCCCATGGAAACGGCCGGCGTGCGCGGCGTGTGTTTTTATAGCCTACTGTCCCAAAGAGTGCATAATGCCAGATTACTGGCTGGTGTTAAGTAGGCTCTGCTGTACGGCCCCCTGGGGTGACCTAATCTCTCCGGTTTGAATTGTAGCAGTTATTTAGCAACGAGGCACCAAGGCACCGGAGGAGCTGCAGAGAGGGGTGAAGGGGAGATGCAAGATATTTTGTGCCTTACAGTATGAGTCCAGCTCAGTTCAGCGCTCTACGACACAGCACAAAAAGGGACATTGTTTAATCGCCGTCAATACATGAGCTATAAGCTCTGTTCCAGGCGTGACGACAGCAGCTCATTTTCTTGCCTCGTCCCCGGCGGACGCGCTTCCGCTTACTCCTGGCACTGCATCTCTTACAGTCGTGGTGGTGCTTGGGCGGGGGCTGAAAGCAGGGAACTGGGGGATCTCCCACAGATTTCCCCAGACTGGACCCGTGGGCTTGTGGAAGTGGAATATAATATCTCTTACTGAGCTATGAAGTGAGACCTCCTCCGCCCCCAAATCTCACTTTTGGGACCTCTCTGGTGTATAATGGGGGCAATGTGTTAATGCAATCCTCGTCTAAGGCTTGGCTTTATGGCCCAATGAGGCAAAACACTGAAAGAGATGGTTTAATTGCAGCATGATGAACTGCGTGTTGCTTGGTGGGAATGAGCGCAATAAAAGACCATTCACAGCCCAACTCAGGCCTTAATCCCTGGAGCGGTACAGTCTTTCCTAGTGTGATTTGCACCTATGCTGGCAATCCATCTGCTAAAAAACACGGTCTCTTCAGCTTTCACAGACTTCTGTTTCTGGCCTGGAGTAGCTCACTTTGCTCATCTTAAGACAACTGATTGATTTGTACAAATTTATCAAGGCTGGGAAACAAAGAGAAACCTTTCAAGATATTTCACCTTTCTCCCTCCCTCCCCCATCAAAATGTCCAATAAGTTTTTTCATTAACCTTAAGACATCGTCAGAATGAAAGTGCATTTCCATGTAAATGCAGCTGAAGGGGAACAAACAGCATCTGTTCTGCAAATATTAAATGCGGGGAGCAGATGAATAGACTTATCTCCTTTATCGTGATTAGCCACGTTTCTGCCTTGTAATTTTGGCCTATCACTCAACAGAAACTGTAATCAGGATGTAATACATCCTATTGGCAAATTACAGCAATGCAGCTGTTCAAGGCAGCAGCTGAACCCTTCGGAAATTTATACTAGGTTTTATTACACCCGGGGCAAGACTCCAATAAGTATATTAGTGACATGATTTAAAAATAATAAGAGTTGAATCTTGTCCCGCTGAAGTTAATTCTGACGTCGGTGTTCATGGGAGGAAGTGTTTTGCCAAAATCAGAAATCAGACGGGTCTCGGGGGTGTCCGCAGCGGAGTCAGAGACTGAGAGCAAAGGAGCTGTGGTGAGATCGCCCCTATGCACAGGTGTGAACGCTGCCTTCTCACATTGATTTCTAGGTTACTACGCACCAGGAAAAGTTTCATGTGAGGAAATTTATATGAAATCTGACCACAGAATACAGGGCTCAGAAAAGACTTAAAAGCATGCTGGGACAAAGTCTGAATTTTGAGCTCTCTTCCATCTAGAATGTGACAACGAAGGGTGTGCTATCATACCAAAGAGCACAAAAAATGTATTTAACTTAAAATTTCAATGTTTCAGTTTTGCTGAGTTCCAAACCAAAATAAAAATAAAAGCTGTCACAATTCTTGAGAGCAGGAATCCTGCAAAATCACCTAAAGTTTTATGCAAAAATTACTAGCATTTTTCAGAAAAAGAATCATAACTCTCTATCGTAAAATGATATTCATGTTCTAAAGCAACAAATTATCCTGTTATCCGTAGGCTATTAAAAGCATTTGAAAATAACTAGTAAGAATAGAGAGAAGCACTATACTCTTTTCTAGATGAAAAGTGACTCGTCTATTTTGCAATGAAAGGGTTTCAGTATCGGTATCAACATGTCAGTATTCACTGTACTACCTAGACAAGCAGCTGTTTTCGATATCCTTGTGTTTGCTGTCACCAGATACCATATTCTGTTTGAAAATGTTTTGACTTTTTTTCCCCCAAACACCTTCAGTTCAGTTGGAATTACGGGGTTAACATAAAACATTTCAGACAGAATCACAAAAAACTTTTAAAGTCAGAAATAAGCACTTTCTTTCTCTTTTAAGCTGTTTTCCAGGAAGCATCTTGCATCTAGCTGTACCTTCCTTCCAACACACTTCGGCAAACTTTCTGGAGAATCCTCAAGCTTCCAGAATCACACTGCCCCTGGGTTAATATGGATGCAATTATGGAGTGATTTGATAGAGAATCTCAATCATGATCTATGCAGAGCAGTCTATCTTATGTCAGAGCTGTACATCAGAAACACTACAAAATCTATTATCTTCATCTTCCTTATTTAAAAGCTAGAGCCTGTCAGATGAAACCATAAGTCTGCTAGATGGCCCTCCTTGCGTCAAGCCTCTTAATATTCCAGTTCATGTTGTTTCTGAAAACTCTCTGCCAACATTTCATTTTCCTCTTGTACTGATACTTAATGCCTTAAGTGCTTGGAAAGATAAACACTGGCTTTAAGCAGTACAATCTCATGATCAGTTTATCTGAGGATTATTACACGAGTGCACGGAGGAGTCAGTCATAAATTGAGCACGTTTTTGCCCTAGCTGCTGATTTAATTGCAGTGAATGGGATGGCATATTCCAAAAAAAATCACAGACCTGGGACATAGAGGAGATTCAACTAACAATTTTATCCAATTAACAAGGTCTACTGTGATGGGGCATCAAACTACGTAAATGTGAACCACACTACCTGGTGCTGGGGGGTGAAGAGAGAAGATAACGGTTTGCTGGGGAATGAACTGGTATCTCGCAGCTGAGCACAGCATGACATAACAAGAATCAGTGGCTGAAGAGAGACAAATTGAAACAACAAACTAGGCACGCATCTTTATAAGGGAAGGTGATTAACCTCTGGAAGAAACAGTCAAGGGAATTGACTGGTTCACCATTTCTTCTACTACACAAAGCAAGAAGGGTCTCTTTCTGGAGCAGATGCTTGAATGAAACACCGATTATTGGGCTCAACAAGCAGGGGGAACACAACTGTGTGCTGCGCATAGGTGATTAGATTTGATCTTGTCTCCCTTCTGAACTCCAAGCATCTTCACTGTCTCGGGTACAATGATACAAGAACTGACTCAAAGTGCGTCTTCACTGAACTTTGATGCATTTGCAGTCGCGAGGCATAAATGAGACAGCTCTACTCTAGACAGGAGGGACAGTGCAAATAGCTGAAATAGTAATGTCTTAAAGTGTTACAGCTGGATCCAAAGACAAAACTTGCCTCTCATAGCCATAAGGTTCTCAGCCTTAGATAAGCATACACAAGCCTTTGTTTGCAATAGTGCTCTTTTTTCCTTTCAGCACCATTTTGAATAGATTAAGTTGGCTGAAGTAGGGTTTATGACTTATGCCAAATGCTACTTTCAGCACAGCCAGAAAAGCTGAAGTCTTCCAGTGGGAAAAAAATTTAAGAATTGATGTGAAATTAAATTAAACCAGCACAAGCTCATCCTCTTAAATCCAAACCAGGCAAGACACCAAGAAAGTTTGGTTTTAGTGCATGTTGGACTAAAATTTAAAAAAGAGTCTGAGTGATGTGCTGGGAAGAGCTCCGGTAGAAATGGAAGGGCAGGTTAAAACAAGGTATGGAACTGGTCACCGGCCCCCAGCCCCCTGCTCTGCCCTCCTGGCAAATGCTGCCACCCCAGACAACCGCCTCTGAATCTGCTTGCAGATCACTGAGTTTTCCTCTCAGCAGATTAATAGAAACTGAAAGTCTCTGAACAGGATAAACAGCAAGAACACACAAAGCCTTCACTTAACCCAGAGGCACAAAACGGAGGAGCAACCCCAAATAGTGCCTGTGGAGCTGGGTAGAGAGGTTCTGGTTATACTTTTGCTATGGACACCGCAAAGTAGGAGCCTTCACTCAAGACAGGAGGGTGCAATGATCAAAAATTGAAGTAAAAGCAGTGAAACGTATGCTCAAGTTTCTGTCTTTTCCATTCAAGCACTTAAACTGCTCCCAGCAAGTCAATCTCACTGTTTGCAGAAAGAATGAGTGTTGCTTACCAATCCCTTATGCAGCACACAAGGAAAGGGGAGGAGGTTGCTTACTCGTTATTTTGCATAGCGAATCCTGTGCAAAATGATAATGATTAGATCTTAAAGTAAGGTCAGAAGAGTCCTGTTAGGGCAACTGCCAATTAATTATTGTCCTATTAATGCAACTATCCCTAATATTAATGCACAGCTTACAGCTTTTCATTCTGCGAGGATAATTTTTGGCGAGTTCCAAAATCCGATTAGTGGAGGAAGTCCGCATTCTGCGTTCACCAGCTTGCAAACACCCCACACAGGCCAAAATTCTCCTGGGGTTTAGCTTTATTGGAAACGTAAATCACAACAACAAAACAGCTTTCATGGTAAACTTCCTTTCCAAGCTTAACTGTTCCCAAGGTTGCTCCCCGGTGACACTTCTGTGCCAGTCTGCAATTTCTCTCTTTTATTTGGTTGCAACTTGTAAAACTGATCTGCAAGTGCAATCCAGCAATAGTTATATTGTTCCTTTATGCAGGGTTTAGTATTTGAATTGAGTACCGCTCTGCATTTACAAGCAGGTTGTCAGAATTACTACCCAGTTACAAGTTATCTTCTCAAATATACACAAATAATTCTTCCGAATTCACGTTTTACTACATTATTTATACCAACAGATGTCAAGGCAAGAACACACTCGAGTCCTTCCTGAAAACTGGTACTAACTTCAGTTTGGGAATACATTTTCCTAATGAAAAACACGTCAGAGGCAAGGATGTTTTCAAAGCAACTGGTTCTGGCATGTTACACTTTGAAACTAAAGATATGCTTTTTTCTAACAGGATTCCAAAAGATTCACACATACTTGGGAAAACAAAAGATCTTTTTGTATGCGTGTGAAAATTGACCCATCGCTGGACCAAGAAATCCAAGCTAACAAACAAATCTGCAATGGTGATAGATCATTTTGGGACTTCTTTACAATGTAGGTTCTTGGACCATTCATAGTCATTTTTGAAATTCTTTGCTTTTGAAAGGTTCTTTGTGAGAGAAATGTGGTTTAGATTGACTCAGGGATATGGGAGCTGGAGTAGAAACAGAGTCCACTTTCTCATTAAACAGAATACTTTTCATGTTACAAGCACGAGAGACCAATATAAATCACAAATAGGCCTGAAATTCAGTATTTAAATCCACAGCCAGATTTGATCTTCCACTCTATTTCAAGGGAAGGGGGAAAAAGACACGTTCACAGTTTATGTTCAGACCCAGTTCGGAAATCACTGCACATTCAGAAAGGACCAGAGGGCTCGTGCTTCAGCAGCCTGGTGTACGAGATCGATTGGTGCATGAGATGGATTCAGGATAAACCTCCATGGAGCCCTGAAAAGACTGGAGAGCACTCAGACTGTCCCAGGGACCTCCAGTATTTTCCAGCACAGAACTGGCGAACTCTTATCTGCCTCATCCCGCACTTACAGATTCCCTGTGGCTGGATAACCCACAGGTTGCTGCAGTGAACACCTAACGTAATTCCACAGTTCCTCCGTGCAAGTAAGTTACAGCAATGTCTCTTATCCGTGTGTCGTTTGATACAAGCTCTGTTTGTTACCCCATAATTGAAATGGTACCTCACTATCCTCTTCTATAGAACAACCTTTTTCTCTTTACCAGGCTTTCTGATCCAGATCACGTTTCAACAGTTACAAATGCGGTGTGGTAAAAGTATCATCAAAGAAAATGTCTTATAAATGGTAACAGGGTACTGTGTTACCCTCTCACTCTTTCAGAGAGAAAGATGACGTTCATTTCTGCAATGAAGTATGGAAGAAATCATAAAGACCTTTTGTTACAGGTCAACTAGTCCTTCTCTCTGTTCCTCTTGATTAAGTGGAAAGGAAAAAAACAGAACTGTGATTTTTTTTTAATTGTGCATTCATAGCTTTGTGTTGGATTCAACTACATGAATTATTACTGAGCTACATCTGTTAAAGAACACTGTCCAGGTAAAATCAGCATCTACTGGCTCCTGCTCAGCTGAAATCAATAGGTTTTTTCCCATCAATTTTTATAGGACTGGGCACAGAGATTTTGCTGTAATGTGTAAGGGTAAAAAATTTGGACAGGCAGGCAGATACAACACTGCCTGTGTAAACTGAAGCCAAAGCTTTTCAGCCTCGAGCAAGATTGTGTTCTTAATTAAGTATAAAAAAGAAGGATAATTTGATTCAGAAGTAACGTTATCTTTCCTCTACCTCCTCTCACAGCAGAAGGTACATTTGGTTTCACCATAATAAATCAATCGCAGAGTGCATCAAGCATACATCTGCGATGCTGCAGAGCTTCCCCACTATGCTGGTTAGAAACAAGATCAGATTAAGCTAGAGCACAGGGCCAGGTGTCCTGAACTAGTTTTCAAGCAGTGCGTGCTACAGAAAAGATGGCTGGAGGTTGGGCACCACGCTGGTATCTATTAAATTTAAATGGTGTTTCTCAGCAAGATCACTGAGCCAAGATGTTCTACTTGATGCGCTCAGGAAGAAACGATCGCTAAAAGGAATGTATTATAGTGCTCTGACTTTGACAGCTTCATCGCTGCAGTGTGGTTGCATTTTTATGCCTTCCTTTCAGTGTGACGGCTTCATAGTGACTTAAGGAGCAGCTTAATATTGACAATGGGTCATCTCCACTGGTGCGATTTCTCTAGTAGCTGTAATCTCCTCTTTGATGTAGTTCCTTGAAAAGTATCCTACACAATGAAGTAGTTTTTCAGGATAACTTAAGAACGTACAAATGATAAAATGTTTTTTTGTGTTCTTATCGATCTTTGCAAGGCCTATGAGAAAGGCTTTAAAGAGCGATATTTTCTATATTTGCTTGCTACCTGGTGATAAAGGAGAGGACATAGGGAATTTCTGTATTTCCTTCCCACCTGGACATCACAGTGCATCAGCAGACAAACGATGGCACAGACTGGATGACCTTCCTGTCTAGTTTTTACCTTCTTCAGCTCACCCATGGATCAGTGGAGGGAGGTAGCTGAATTCAAAGGACACAATCAGAGCCTCTAAACTAGCGGTTAACTTTTTGCTAACTTTGGTGCTTGGGATAATCTGTTTGGACATTAATATGGTTAGCGATCAGTTAATTTCCCCAAACTGTTGAAGACGCATATAAAAAAACAAAGCTCTCAACACAGTTCCTCAAAATGAAACAATCATTCCCTTCAGGAGCAATAAGCAATACACAATTTTATCAGAGGCTTGAATTATCTCCTGTCCCAAATTCCAGATTAGCTTTGAGCAATTAGCAAGGATGTCCTTGGTGGCCATTTACTCAATTGTTCTCTCCCTTAATACCACAAAACCAGCGAGAAAATGATACAGATGAGCAATGGCAGCATCATCTGTACACCCTCAGATCATAAAAGCAAACCAAACTCTTAGAGGCACACCCTCTTCAACATCCCCGCAGCAGACAAGTGTTGCCCTGGGACTCCAGCTGCCCAGTATTCACAGACACCGCTACCAGCTCACCTGGAATATCTTCTAAGCACCAAGGCAAGGATTCAATCATTAGTATGACATAAATTTACAGCGGCCTGGATTTAAAAGGGAAACTTCCACACCGCACTGAAGGAAGACTGTGGCTACGTAATCAGAAATTTGTCTCTACGTGTTTGTATCTGACATCCTATATTGTGAATCAGATTGTTAGGATTAGGCTGGGTGGAGCAGGTCTAGGGTTGGACTGCTGATTGGGGGTTAGATCACAAATTCCTTGGGGGAGGGACTACTTTTCTATGGCTGTACAATGCTTTAAACCACATAGGCCTTGATCATGAGCGGATTTTGAGATGCTTCCACAACTGATGCATGCTTTCAATGGCAGACACAGCAATGGTTACACATGAGCCAGCCTGACAAAGGAATGAAATGTGTTCAGAAAAAATAACTGACCCCAAAGACATCACCAAAGATGATCAGGCAGAAGATGACAGGAAGGTTGAAGAGAAAATCTTCAGAAGGCTTTTGGAAACACAGATGAGTAGAGGAGACTATTTGGAGTTGACTAGAATGTTTTTAGTGAGAAAATCAATTCAATAGCCACAATTCTCTGCGTGTCCAATGCTCTAGGAAATTTCACATTAACGTTTACGAACAGGCATGCGTTTTCTCCCTCATTGAAGCATTTTCCCTCTTCTATTTTCAGAGCACTCTGGAGTGCTCAGATAACCCAACTCTGTAACTCAATCCCAGCAGGAGACTATTTAATAAGAACCATTTTAAGATAAAATTTTTCTACAAAGGTGGAAATAATGCAATACCCTACAGTCCTTTTCAAAAGAAACAGCATCAGAGAAGTTAGATGTGGAATAACCCTTTTTGATCATCCTAGCCCCTTTCTCATTACTGCAGGATACAGGACTCCGGACTATCTGCCCAAAACACAAGTGACAGAATTGCAGCTGTGGTGTGTGATGTATGATTATGGCAATCACTGAGACTCATCTGCAGACCCCCGAATTTCATTATTCTGTTCCACATCATTGCAACTGACCCTGTAATGTCCTTGCACCTACTCAGATCTGCCCAAGGGTGGTTTCAACTTATTTTGGTTGCTAAAGGGCCACAACAAGAGCTGGGGCCTGTGCTACAGCTATTATGTTTGCCTTCCTGCACCTCTTGATGGTAACAGCAAGGGTAAGTAACAGAGGAACCTGCTTTGTTTGCTCCAGTTAAACAGAAAATCCTCTCTGCTGGTGTATCCTCAGGTGTCCAAATATACTTATCTCTTGAGTGGGCCTAACTGTAATATAATTTGCCAATCTGACACCAAGAGTTCAGTTTATTGCTGGTTCCTGAGAAGCCCCCAGGTTGAGGGCTGTGGCTTGCTCTGGCAGAATCAGATGGTTTAATTTTGCTCAGCCACAGGCAATGGTAGCTGTGCTCAACTTCTCCAACTTTGTTAGCATTTTCTGGCTCCATATCTTGCTTTGAACTGAACCAGCAATGGAACTGTGCACATGTCAGACAGTTTGCAGTGTCTATACTGGTACGGGTTTGTATTTTATTCTGTACTATGAAGAATTGTTCTTGTTCATGTAAGGCACTTTGGTAGTTGTTTATTTATTTGCTATCTTCATCTTATAATTGCTGAGCACATTCTCGCCAGCCTTCAGAATTTCTTTTCTTAAATGTCAAGAAGAAACATTTTGACACCTTCCCTCAGCAGGTACTTGTGGCCAGATATTTCTGGCCCTTGAGTGATATTAGCATCCCACCTGTGTGTGTGTGTGCCTGCGGAAAGCCAAGCATGCTGGGCTCTCCCGAGACTCGGTTCTGCTGTCCTCCTTTCTCCAGCTGTGACTTACATCAAGGAGAAACATCGCTCCCCCGTCAGATGAGCAATCTGTGTCTCAGGAAATCTTCAGGCTTTGCATGTGACTTCACAAGCAGCAAAATCAACAACGTGAAGAATGTGCAAGGTCTCATGTGCTGTCCGACAGCCCAAATTGCCAGAAAACAGGAACTGAAAGTCTTTTTGGCTTATTCATTAATCTTCCTCTTTCTCCCCCATACACCCGCAAGATAACAGGATAATAGCACATATATTCTATTTCATTTTGACTGTATTTCAAATGATGAAAGTTTTTAATCATGGCCACGCTTCAGAAAACACTCCTTTAAGGAAATTATCACTACTGTCTCAAAGTGCACAGCAAGGCGAAACCTTTGATCGGGCAGGGTGCTTACTGTAAACACGCCAACGTTTACAAGACACTTCCTCAGACGTACTGCCTTACGCTTGCACCGTGTAAAGCGAGCCACTTCTGACTGCTCTGTTTCCCAGCCCTGCAGCTGATGCATTTACTGAGTTTAAGGAAAGTTGCGTTATGTCACACGACATGCCAAACAACCCATTTTGCTTTTTTATTCTCCTTGCAAGTGCAATTGCAGCAAGTGCATTTTGCATCAAACCCCGAAGGAATCCTGCAAGCTGTTGTTTCCCATTTATGACATGCTCTGGTCTCCCATTTCAACCAGTTGAAAAATAATCTGAGAGCTTAGTCCTTCCCCAGCTTTTGTTGTGTTAGGCAGTCACCTTTCCTCATGCACTTAGGAAACCATCTTAGTTGTGTCTTTATCTTCAGACACGAGGCACTTCCCTGGCTGTCAAGAGTTTTCCAGTTCCACCCAGTGCTAAAAAATCAGGGAAAAGAATGCTACAGGTCTGCAGCAAATAAAAAACCTAACATTTTGCATCATCCACTTAAAAGTGATCCAGAGCCTTGCCAGAGGGGTAAGAAATCCATTTTGGCTTACAGTTTTCTGCACATTACAGTGAGGCCAAGGGACATTTTCTGTGCCTCTGAAGTGATCTGCACTGATAAACAGCTGCTGAGATAAAGATTGACGCCCTGAAAGATGTCGATGATGAGGGAGGGTAAGGATGGTGAAGGAGCACTGAGCGGGGAGAGTATGAGAGAGTAACTAAAAACCATGGATTTGGCAAGTGAGACACTGCCAGCGTTGGGCTGTCCGTCACCCTGCCTTTTCGGTGTGGTAAGTAGTAGTTTCTTTTTCAGGTGATGCTTCACAGAAACAGTCAAAAAGCAAATCAACACAATTAGCTTCCTCATCACCACAACATCCTGCATTCCCCAGCCCTGCTGTTATGGCTGACTGACCTCATGGGCATAAACATGAATTTGAATTCCAGGATGCCTGGACAGGAGAATCCTCTGTGCTTACCCTTTTCCAACTCAACTTCCTGGCATGATGCTACACTGTGCTTTGAGAGGAGACAGTCACAAGTTACAAAAAAGAAATTCTGATCAAATCTAAGGTGAAAAAAAAATGTTCACAAAGAGAGTGGTGAAGAATTGGAACAGGGACCCAGAGAGGCTGTGGAATCTCAGTTCTTACAGAATTTCAAAATTAGTGAGAACAAGGTCTTCCGCAACCTGATCTAACTCAGAAATCAGCTCTGCTTTGAGCAGAAGCTTGGACCACGTGGCCTCCAGAGGTCCCTTCCAACCTCAGGTTTTCTATAAGGCTGGAATTCCGAATTTGCTTTGTTCCAAACTGAAAAACACCACCACAAAAAGTTGTGATGCTTCTAGCAAAGCAACATTTCTTTTTTTATATGACCAAACCATTTTGTGTTGATTTCAATACAACATTTGTATATGTATAAAGAGCCGTAGAAATTGTCTTAACAGTGACATTTTTTTAATTGTTATTTCTTCAAAAAGTAATAAATAACAAATAAAAAAAATTTAAACAATTCAACTTCTCTTTTTTTTTTTTTTCCTTAAATGCTAAATTGAATCGATGCATTCCTGGGGAAGGTTTTAGTTTTGCAAAAACAGCATGTTCCAAGGAATTTTTGTCCCATAGGAAAATTTTTATCTACTTGCATCCGGTAATTGTTCTGTTTTTCGCTTCGAAAAGACCTCAGTTTGATCAGTTCAGCTTTCCTATTCTGGTTTACATTTATTTCCAACAGGAAGACATATCTGTCAACAACTGAGTATTCTGCTAGTAACTAGAAATCTAATCCAACATGCAATATCTTTTTCGAGCACATTGCAAGACTGGAAAAAGGGCATTTTTGGACAAATTAGAGGTATTAATACGAATGTGTTCCACATACTAGGCATTGTTGAATTGCCATGGCAATTATCTCCATGGAGATTTCTAAAATATCGATTCCTGGGTACAATGGGAAATGTTTCCGCTATTGATCAGAGCCTCATCTGGAGACCCCCAAATCTGTTGGTAATGTGTGTACCTTAGGGGCCCTGGGTTTCAAAGGAAGTAGAATTAGCTTGGATGCAATTTTGATTCTACAATCCTGAGTTGTTGTAGGAACTCTTCAAAGTTCACTTTAATTCACTTTCACAGTTTTCATTCGGCATGAAAATTTCAATTATTCTATTTACTTTAGTCAAAAGAAGATGACAAGAAATGGGGTGGCTCGAATTTCTGCAGCTGTTAGCATTTAGTGTAAATATCCAAAAAATACTGAAGACCAAGAATGTATAGTCTTATAAAACACAGGCTTTCAAATTGTAATTTGCAGACACCTGGGATTCCAAGGACTACTTCTAAGGGATCCACGAAACACTACTAAGAAAAGCAATCTTATTGTAGTAGGCTTAAATTCGCTATTCAGGGACCACACACCTAACAGAAAACCTACAGCTCAACAAATAGCTGAAAACCTCTGCACGGAATAGATTTGCAGCTAAGTATGTGCCTCATTTCTGTGAAGGATGATTTATTTCACAACAATCAGTCAAGGAGGGAGTGCGATCCTGCCACGCCAGTGTAGGAAGAAGCCGGCTCCGATTCTATTTTTGCTGCTGCCACTAAGCCATTGTCTGACTTGGGGCACGTTGCTTCCCTTCTCCGTGCCTCTGTTCCTCCCCAGCCCGAGTCTTGCCTTTCAGCATATAATTTCTCCAGGCTAGGGGCTGCCTCTTATTATGTATTTATATAAGACTGACCACAACAGAGCCTCACTCCTGACTAGAATCTTAACCACCCAAACATTTCTGTAACCTTTCCTATGATATAACCCTATCCATTTGTCGTGTTTAAAACAGAAACAAATCTTGATTGTGACTATTTTACCTGCCCAGGTATCATTCTCTTTTTTTTTTTCTGCCTCTCTGATTTTGCTTTAGTGCCAGGAATCCATCCATTCCAGGAGTTCTGCGATTTTTATGGACTCCAAAAAATTGAACTAGTGTCTTTCCTTAGGCACTTTCATTTTTTTTGTTTTTGGAGAGGTTTTTTTTTTTATTATTAAAAACTATCTGACTGGAGACTTTGCCTTGCAGCAGAACGAAGTACCCTGTGCGGTTCAGAGCGTCAGTGCTGTGACATGGGGAAGCCCCGTCTCTGGAGCTCTCCTCCGTGGGTTGTTGCAGCGGGTAAGGCCTTGGGGCTGCGCTACGTTGGGTGCTCTGTACACAAACTGTACAAGAAAACAATATGAGCATCATCACTAATGAATTAATTACCATTTTTCCGTTTCAGCACAGATTATATTTCACAGCTATAAAGACAAAACAGCTGTACTGAAGGATGAATAACACCACAGTTCAGAAAGGACTCTGTCCCTAAATACATCAGTCAAATCCTTCAGATTTGTAAACACTGTAAACATCCATGTTGACTCCCCATCGGGGATGACCTGCAGGAGCACTACAATAAACTGCTTCAGTTCTCTATGGCTCACGACGGACTGAGCTCACTGTGAAATGACTCTTTCTGGGAAGCCTCTCCCTTGTTTACTGCAAGTCCTTGTTTTCTGGAAGAGACTGCAGGATCCTTCTGGCTATCGTGAACGTGACCTCAGATGTCTTAGTTATTATTTCTATCACCAGGAGGATTTCGCAGCATGGTCAAGCAACCACAAAGAAACGTCTGGAGTTAGTGTGAAATGTTCGCCTGTGTCACACTATGAAGTTACTCCTTGAGTCAAAGTGCCCAAATGGGAACGGGCAATAAAACTTCATTACACAATAACATGTCTCACAGAAAAGGTGTCTTGTTGAAATACTGAAAGCAAATGCACGGATGGCTTTGGGCCACAAAAAAGTCCAGAAAAACTCAAGCAAATTTGCAATCAATCAGGGATCATTTCTTTTTCTCAATAGGAATTCAGTTTGGAACTGCTACTTGCTTTATGTGAAAGTATAATTTATTTCCTTAAAATCAGATGCTATTAGCCAAAGGATTTATTAAATGAATCACCTTGATTTGCTAAGATTTGCCTTGCTGCGACAAAGTATTTAAACGATTTCAGGCCTGACCGCTTCCATCATTTACTACCAGCAATGTTCTGCAGGGGCCAGCTTAGGAAATCTTCACGTGATGGACTGGTGAGGAATAGCTCTCCATTCCAGCCACAGCTGGAATGTTTCACAGCTGCTTCCTCCTTTGGCGATATCTCATTGGACTCTTAAGTCTCCCCAGTGCTTAAGGAAGAATTCTTTGCAGTGATTTGCCTGTGCAGCTTTGCTCACTTCCCTGATGAAAGGACCAGGAGAAATGGCTCCCCTGATCTTCTCTGAGTGCCTCTGGAAAAGCATTGTGTCTTTTTTCAAGCATCTTCCCACGCTTCTGGACTGAGGGTCTGGCTCTGTGATCATTAATACCAGACCTCTGCACCGCTGATCTGCCAGAAGTGCACATTTGATGTGGATCAGACATCGGCACACGATCGTATTTCTGGTGAAGTAGCTGGAGTGCAGAACACAGTGTTTACGCTACTTTTCCCCTGCCTAGAAGAGGACAGACAATTTCTGACAGAGTAAAAACGTTGGAGCAGTAGCTGCAGAAGATGCCTCATCTAGGAGTGAGACTTCTGATCTAACATAAACTTTATTTTTTAATACATTTGAATAGGCAAGTTTGCTGCTGACTCTGGATCAGTGCTCTGCGTGATGTGATTCTGTGTCATGACTTTTCTGATCCAACGCAAGAAGCCCTTAAGCTGGATTTATTGTATTGTTGAATCATGACCCCAGGGATTTGTAAGAGAAATGAGCTGCAGCCAAGTGCCAAAGATTTTAAGGCAATTTACAAGTGGAATCTTGGCCATACTGAAGTCAACAGCAAAGCTCTGTGTTCTTTTTTGTGACAAAAACACTTGATTGCTGAAAGACGAACTTTCTGTAGGAACATATGGACCGGGTTCAGCGTGGTGTGAATTTCTGGCCTGAGTCTCCAAGGAGAGGAATACTCATTCCCTCGGAATGATGGAGAGCCCATCCCACCCTTCATCTGGGAAGGGGGCTGGAGCAGATTGACACTGGGATCGTGAGCATCCCAAACACTTTCCCACCCACCTTCTTCACAGACAATGCCACTCGGCAGTATTTCTGCCCCGCTACTGCTCCCACGTTTACCCTGGTTCCAGCTTCAGCTAGAAAACACTAAAATGATCTTTGTTTTGGAGAAGGTGTTTAAGCCTCCTGTATCTCTCACAGGTGTCCTTCCAGCCAGTGACTAAGTAGTCTGAGCTGGATAAAAGCCATTTCTCTCGTCTCTCCCTCAGATTCTTTTCCTAGACATTTTGAAAGCCCCAAGATCCATGCTGCAGAATGGAAATATTTTGGAAGAGGAAATATAACGTGGCTTATGTATAACTGCAGGATGTGGAGAGCACCCCCATTCAGATCCAATCAAAGCTTTCATGAATATCGACGTCCTTAGCAAATTTTCCATTGCCAAATTTTCAGAACCACTAAACCAGCTGAGTTAGGCTTTAACATTACTTTGATTAAAACATGAATTTTCTTTCAACCAATAAATGGTCTTGGCTGGAAAATTATTTGCATTAGTAGAGTGCAGTGGTTGATTCAAAGACAAGTTAATTACAGAATACAATGCAGAAAACCTTTGCCTACTTGAACGAGACTGCTACAAAAAGGAAAAAAAAAAAGAATCGGTGTTATCTCTTTTTAAATTAAATTGCCTGTTACAGGGGATGGTACTTTACTCAACATGAAACAGAGCTTAGATGAAATGAGGAAGGAAAAGAGAAAACAAGACTGAGAAGACACTGGGAGAAAAAGAAAAAACATACTAAACAAAATTAAAAGGCTAAAGGAGAGAGTGAGTATTTTTTGCTGTATTCTTCAAAAGGGTCCGGGGGGACTATGATAACCCTGAGAGATGCAAGAAGGGGGAGGACAGAATTGAATTGTGCTCTGTACTCTGCTGGTTTAAGGGAATTGCTGCTACAGTTGCAGCAACTAAGTCAGAGCTGGACTCTGATTTATACCAAGAAAAGGAAGTTCTTAACCAAAACAATTTCTATGCAGCTACCACAGACTCCCTTGTAATTGTGCTTGGGAGTAAGGCAAACCCAAGGGCACAGCCTGAACAGACTAGGCTGAGCCTTGCTTTCAACTCAGAATATCTTCATGCAGAACATGTAATTTCAAAACCTAGCTTTAAATGCTAGGCTGACATAATTCTGCTCTGTGTTGATTCCTTCCAGATTATATAAGTGAATGTTAATTACGTAAATAAATTTATCATGGATGCAATTAATTACATGAATTACACATGGTCATTAATATAAACACGTGTGTCGTGCCAAAGGCCAGGGAGAGACGCAGCTGAAATTCAGAACAAGACCTTATGGTCCCATTTTAGTATGACAACAGCCTCTTTGATAAGATCTCTGGATAAGTCTTTCTGCAGATTCGAGCTACTTGTTCCAGTACAGGACCATTCAGAACTGGAAAGTATTCCCAGGCTTGACCTCTCAGGTCCGAAAACATGGTACCACTAAAGGAATTCACCCAGAGAAGCAAAGATAAAAATCGCAAGATAACTTTTCCATAGCCATGTGTGCAGTGCATGCTTACAAAGAGTCCAATCATTTCAGGGTCATTCTGTTTAATTTCAGTGTGCAATCCACCTCAAAATAAGCTACAGGATCTGAAAAAATCGTGCATGAATTCAGATCAATATAATGAATACCAGGTTGTCACCTGTGTTACCTGACAGTGCTTGCACAGAAAATTGTAACATTACAGTTATAATTATGTTATCAAAAGCATCGGATATTGTGAGCTAGTTGGATACCTGCGCTTTGCTCTGTTATTCTTTTCTCATTCAACCTTTCATTTATGCAATATCTGGGAAGTGAATAGCATATGAACTGAACACCACTTCACATTTGATATTCCTCCAAAGCTTAGTATAGTTTGATTCACTTTTCAATATACCTTCAGCTCTAGGTCAGACAAACTGTGGTAATGACAGCTTTTTAGAGTCATTTCAGCATCTCACATAAAAAGGGATTTAAGTCCCTGCTTCTCACAGTACATCACTTTTATTGTCTGTATGGCAGGTCTGGACATGCCTGATTTCTCTGCCTATCAGCCAGCCCTGCTCTAAACCACTACTTGATCATAAGTAAAAAAGGAAACCGTTCCTGTAAATATCTGGAGATTTATGGAGGTCTAGGAGTGCAGTGGACTTACTTTTGTCTTTTTGCAGTGAATCAGTACCTAGATTATGGTCTAACCACCACACAGACACAACACTTTTAAAGCGTTTCCAAGGTGCATGCGTTTTACACATTTGGATTGTCCTGTGTTTTGTAACGACAAACTCTAAGATCCACTGAACACTTATTTCCACATGTTTTCATGGCTGTAAAAGATTAATATACAATCCTATAATCCAAGTGATGCACAGCATCTATAGATGCATTTGCCTGTTTAAGCTTCACAAACCAGGAATATCTTCATAATTAATTCTCTGAAAACAATAAAATGATTCAAAGATGTCACTAAAGACATAATTTAGTTTAATGAACCATCATTACAACATAAAACCTAGCTTGGCTCAGAAATTATTGCCAATTTGCACCTGAGTCTAGACTTCCCTTGTGTCTGTATTGGCAAGGCAATATGCAGGTACAGGCTTGAGGCAATCTGGTGGATTTCCCTGGTGGAGAAGGGCAGGCCTATGCCCTGCACCAACGCATGTCCAAGGGGGCTTTTATTTGCCTCGGTTGCAATGGTACTCTGGAACATCAGGCTCTTTCTAAAAGGACCGTGACATGTCCCACGAGGATAGAGGGAGCCTTTAGATGGGTAAAGTTTGAAGAGCTGTGGGGGAATTTTTTTTCCCCAAGATCCAACTTACTTATTCTAAAGAAATTTTGAACAAGAGCAAAATACCCAGCATACATGGACTCTAACCTGAAGCAATGAGGTTCCTCACCCAAACAGTGCGCAGATGTTTAAGATCTGAGAATTGACCTACTAAAAATTTATCCAAGGGCTGGTGACTGAATAGGGTTTTCAAAGCCAGTCTGGTGTCTAGTTGGGATGTGCTGGCCAGCCAGACATAAAACCAATCCTGTCTTAACTGGTGCCAGTGTTCACATCAGTATGTAGGACATTGGGGTGGATATAATGCCTGCCATGTTTACATACTCCTTTCACTTGTCACTGCTTAACATTGCCTAATTAGCAGCTTTACAGAATGCCTTTGGGACATTCTTATATCTGAGCAGCACCACAGAAAAGCAGTGTTGGGTAGGTCTTGTATAGCATCAAAGTCAGAGTAGAGCTGAGGAAACAGAGCACTTTAACCCTAATTTGACACATTATTAAATTCAAAAAGGACAGGAAAAAAACATCCTTGTGAAAGGGGACCATGATGAGTCTTTGTTTTCCACAACCTGCCAACAGTAAATTAGTATTCAGTGCTCTCTGAAGGAGGAATGCTTTTCTTGTGCTGTACCACTTCAAAAATGGTTCTTCAGAAAGTGTTTCTAAGCATGCAGGGAATAGCTGAAGATCTTGAAAGAAAGGAGCGCATTCAAACCAGCACTTGGCTCTTACAAAGATTTAGCTTTCTATGACCCCATGTCCTCCTATTCTTCCATAACTACCATCCGAAAAGAAATATTTTCATCCAACTGGCATCCCATGTAACAAAATAAGCCAAGATCTTTGTGAGAGGTACTGTGTTAACTTGTAAACTGGGCATTTCTCTGAGATTCGGGTGCTCCGAGCTCTAATTTATTCCTTCATGTGACATTTATTCCCAGCATAGTGACAATGGCAAGTCACAGAAGGGCTGCAGCAGGGCTGGCTCTGGCCAGGGCAAGGTAGGCAGTTACCAAGGAGAGCCACGAGCTCGCTGCCCTGGTGGAAGGACTCAAATGGCAACTGCACGGGGCTGGAGGGAGAGTGGTTTTCTCTGCACCAGCTATTGCCAGTCCCACCATCCTGCTGGCAATGAAAGCATGAGCCCTGTTCCCCAGGGATCTCAGCCCAGCTCTTCGTATAGTTCTGTCCTTTCACCAGACAAGGGCCTCCATGCCTAGACCATATTCACAGAGTGGTGAAATTCACTTGTGCCTACCATAAACCTGGCTAGATCCAAGTTCCAGCTCATTTCCATTGCTTTGATTTAGCTTGACATCAGGTCTTTAATTCCCCTTAAGCTTTGAGTTTTTACTTATCTGTTACTGATCATTTTCTTATTTTCCTTCCCTAGGAGATTAAGTGAGATAGTATCTGTAAGCACTTTGAAGATGTAAAAGTGCTTATTACTGTATGTGGAAAGTCAACAGAATCATAAAGTTACAGCATACAAATACTTAAAAAAAACCAGACACCACCTCCTGCCTCACCAACACTGCTGGATGCTTGGTCCTTCTGACCCTGAATTATGTGCTGCTGTTTATCACACCGCACAAACAGCACCGATTGCCCAGGTGAGGACAAAAAGGGGCAGCATCTAATTCGGGATCTCGGTTTATTCCTAAAGACATCCTCTGGGATCCAAAGCTTTCTTTTTCCTGAAGCAGAAAGCGAATTTTACATCACCAGTTTCTAGCCTTGCATATGTAAGTAAACAGCTCTGGTTTCACGACTGGAATATCATGGCCTACAAATTACAGCGTGATTCAGGATGCTGCTTCATATGCAGTTCATCTGTCCCTTCTGTGAGACTATTAATTGCTGGGAGCCAGACAGGGCAGACTGCTGGCACTTGGTACTTCAATTTGATCTGTTAGTGCCTGGGAGTCAACACCCTGAGGGAATGGAAAGGAGGTGCAAGGTGGAGTCTTTCCAAATTTAGGTCAGGAAGAGTCATAAGGACACAGAGCATCCAACAGATGGATTTCCCTGTCCTCCAGTCTACAGCAATTGAAGAATTATTGAGCAGCTAGTGACAAAATAGTATAGAGCAGAAAATAGATTTGGGGTAGATGTTAAAATTGGGGAGGGGATATCGAAGGTGGCGAAAAGGTGTACCACTTAGTTTATGTCCTTTTATCTCCTGGACACAATCAAGCTTAGGGGAAGGAATATACTCTGGAACAGGGGTCTTGCCTTCACTCAGCAGTTTTTGCAGCCAGGCCTTTGAGGGGCTCCTGTAATACAAATCCTCAGTCACCTGAACTGTATTGACCTCCCTGTACATTTTAAAAACTTGGTTTCTTCTTAGAGGTCTCCCTGTTGGCTTTTCCAGAGCTTCTCTTCAGACTCGTCATCTTGGAAAGATTTCAGTCAAACCAACCAGAAAAAGAAAGAAGCCTCAATTAGAGTTGGTTTTCATTGCTTATATGGGATGTGTCTTGCTGACCTTTCAGTGAATCTATTAGACCTGGTCACTGTGACACTTTAATTTCCCCAAACAGCACAGAGAAAATAACAACCGAAGGGCCTGAGCTGCAAAGCTTTCCAGCGCTGTGCAGCGAGGTTGCAGCTAGATTGTGTATCTCTGTGAGCTACTGGAGTGCAATGTTCATCCCTCAATCCGCGTTGCAACAGCATCCAGAATGCATCACTCCACCTCCCAACTCAGTAAAACAACATATGTTTAAGTTGTAGGAGCTAACAAGTATCAGGACCCTTTTCTAAACCTCAGAGAAGTGCAGAGAATATAGCAAAGGAACAGAAATGTCTGCAGAACTTTGATTCAGATATCTTGTACCTTCTTTACAAAGCTTACAGAGCTTTTCTAGGGTATTAACCGTCTCCAGAGTGCTTTGTGCTTCTCTGACACAAACCCAAGTTTGTTCAGCTAATGCTTTTACAATCCAAAGAACCTATTTTATCTGATTATTTTTTGGCCACTTGAAATTAGGTTTTGAAACTGCTCTTACAGATGAGCCATCTGAACTGATAAGAATGTGAAAAATTAACTCAAGCGCCTTTCAGAGAAATACCCTGACAGTCAGGTGCTGCTGTGGAAGAAACAACCATACCAAGCCTAGAACAGGAAGCACCAAGATCTCTTTAGCACCTTTTTTGCATCTAAAGAGGAAAACGTGTGAGCATGGTTTAAGGAAGAAAGCGGAGAGATCTGAGCTCTGAACTCTGCTCAACCCCGGAGATGGTGGGACGGAGTCTGCATGCCTGGTTTTCAGCACCTCGGAGGAGTATGCACGAAACAGGTTGCCCATTGATCTCAAACACAAGGATATGACCAGCAATTCAGCACCTTGTCTATGTGCAACAGAAGCAAAAAGAATTCAACAAGAATAGAAAAAGTGTTTGTTTTAATTCTAGATCAGTGATAAGGAATAAGGAAAACAGTTCTTTTAATGTGCTGTCTCTATGGTAACTCTGTAGCAGGGCACTCACTACATGTATTTTGCTCACTGCTTTTTGCATTGCACAGGAAACATACACATATCTTCTGTATGAACTCCAACATATGTTGATTTTATTCGCTAATCACACAAAAGACCAGATGATGTGCAAAAAAATGGAATTAAATTATCTAATTTCAGATGTCAGTTTTGGAGCTGGACAGCCCCCAAACCCCTACTTTAACTAACCAGCTTTTTATCGGGGGAAAGCAATGAGTGGGAGGGAAATATTCCCTTCAGTGAAAAAGTCTTGACCTTTGTGGGCAGGAGAAAAAAATTTTTTTTGTCTGTGCCAGAGCTGTGGCTCCTTTCTCTTTCCTATGCCCACTGTCTTTCAGGCATGGATGTAGGAAGAAAGTGTAGATTTTGTTTCTCTGAACAATGATTTCTTCCTGGCAATATACAAAAGCCCTTTGCTAGATCTATCTGCAGCTTATCAGTAAGGTTGAGTGCATGGTGTGATAGGACCACAGGACAAGCTTTGAGGGAGTGGGTGGGACAGCCTTCCTTTAAAGCCATCTCCTTCTCTGGAGACACAAAACATGAAGCAGGCCTTCATTGTGTGGATCTTTTTGAACTTCACAGGACTCATCTGGATTTCCATAGTCTCTAGAGCTGGCCCTAAGGGAAAACTTCTAATCTGCAGATATATCAGCTCCTCAGCACTACAGGTCACCTTCCTGACCTGAGTGTGGTATTTCACATCATTTCAGAGTGACAGAGATGGAAGGAGAGGGTGAGAACAAAACCATAGATAAAAGCAGTGACACAGATAGACACACCTGTAAGGATGAAAGGAAGGAAATGGCTCAGGATGACGAGAACCTGTTTGGCTGTGTCTAACTTTTGGTGACAAAGTATATGGCCTGGGATATCTCCCAAATAACCAGGAAGAACTCTTCAGTCTAAAATCCTGACATTTTCTTGTTCTGTAAATGTCAGACAACTTGCTGTGGCTAAAGCACATTCCAGCATAAACAAAGCCTCACCGTGTAAAAACATTATTTTTACCGCGAGGTAAATTGAGGTAAGCACTGAGTGGCTCCGTTCCATTAACTACTCTCCCTATACAGTTACTACTCCAGGGTAGTGCTATGAAGTTTAATAGCAAACATGTGTGTGCCATGCTTTCAGCTCATCAAAGATAAAAGGCTGGAGAAAGACGGTGTCATTGTGGTAATGGTTATTATCATTAACCATTTAAGGATGATGTAGTTGTGAAAATGGTACTGTGAAAGTTTTCTTCTATACCACACTCAACAGTGGCAGTAACAGTGTGGGCTTTTGACCACGTTTTTGTTATATGCTTCAGTATGCACTTCCCATTAAAGAAAGTCTCTCTTCTTTCTCAGTTCCTCTCAGAAACTGTTGCCTATCTATCTCAGGCTGCTTCTGTCATTTCAAGTCTGTGCTTACACAGAGAAAGGGGATTTACGCAACATGTATCCCGGGAGACCAAAGGTCTTCTATCTCTAAAGCTTCCCAAGACTGAAGCATGAATGTAGCCCAAAAACAAAAGTGAAAAGGAGCAAAAAATGATAATGCTAAGAAACGGACTGAGTTCAAGGCAGATTAATTTGCAAAGGGGTTTCTGACTTTTCTTTCCATTGAAGTACAAGGAAATAAAAACCAATTAACCTGCTTAATTTACTCACAACCTGAAACCAGTAACAAAACCATTTTGGAAGCCAATTGAAAGTGATTGTATAATCTCTTAATTCTCATTGTGTCTCTGGAAAACATCACAGTGGGCTCTGCTCTGGGTTCTGACACTCACAGAGTGGCTGCAGCAACACAGCACAGTAACTACCAAGCCCTCTCCAAAATCCCAGGAATGCTTTGTTCAAGATACCAAGCTATAGACTGCAATCATTCTTGTGCTTATTGCAAGTGGTTTTAAGTATATAATGTCCTTATTTCAAGGAATCAGTGGCCCCAGCCGGCTCCAGCATTCATAACTCACACTTTTGCTAGTGACAGAGAGAAGGAATTGTGATTTTAAAAGATTTTTGGGTCAAGTTCATCCGTGTTTAATGCATGAGGGAATGATCTGGCCCATTTTGTGCATCTCAATTTGTTTGACCGTTTAACACAGCAACTGTGCCTGTATCCGAGCAAAGAACAAGACTTATATAGTCAAACGTAGATAATTCATGGATTTTACTGCACTTATGAAAATGTAATGGCTTCGTGGCTGTGACCTGACATAAACCAGTGAGTTTTTACTGCAAACGGCTGCAGCTCACCTTAGGTGTTACACTGAAAGGAGTGAGAGGGACAACGTCAGCATGGCTGGGGCGCTGATGAGATCGGATTTTTGCCAGCTTCCTCTTGGCTTTGTGCTATTTCCTGTTTCCAGTCCCAGGCCTTGTCCTTTCTACTCATGGCTCCATCCTCTACTCTCTTTCCTTTTACCTACTGCCACTCCACCTTTCCACTTTCCGCTGTGGAGCTTTTTCGTACTCTACTGCTACATCCCTTAGCAGCAGCAGCTTTTCCCTTCCTCTCCAGCCACCCTCCTGCTTCCTGTCCCATCCTTCTTCAGATCTGGCGTTTTGACACCGATTTCCCTTCTGATCCCTTCCTACACACATTTCTTTGTTTCCTGTACTTATCCCTGAATTGTTGGTCCCACCTTGCTGTTTTCCTGTGCTTGCCTTGCTGGTGAAGGGAGCCTGTCCGGGTATGTGCCAGGAACTCAGGTCATATGAAAGATCTAACAAATCACAGCATGTGAGAAGGGCAGGTAAGGTCCAAGCACCAGCTGAAGGATGAGGTTTAGTAAGATGTTTTTGATAAGAAACAGATTGCACAACAGTGAAAATAAGTGCATATTTCACACTCAGAGCAGACTGAAATCAAGATGTGGAAGAAAGTCTAGTAAACGTAGCTAATGTTGATGCAGCTGATGTCCCCAGGGTGATCCACTAGATCTGCTTTACCCTTTTGCAGTTCTCAGGCCATTGCCTCATCTTGGGGTTTCATAAAAAAACCCAAACAAACAAACAAAACAACCCCCACAAAGCAAACACCCCCCCTCCCCAAAACAACAAACAAAAAAACCCCAAAAGGGTTCATCTGTGTGTATGTTTTAGTCTGTGCTCTGTGTATTGGTCTGTCCTGAGCCTTCCTGGAGGGCAAGTAGTTCCAGGAACCACTGGTGTGTTTCAGGTACTGGCTGATCAGCTGGAACTGGGAAGAACAAACTGGAAATGTTCAGCTGAAATTCTCGTTACCAAGTGTTTGGCAGACTTATGAGTATTCATTCTCTGGAGTCAGTGATAAATGCCAAGAAATTCTGAAGTTCCAGGACTGCCTATTAAAGTGCCTACAATGACCACATCACAGAGCATGCATATATGCTAAAATACCTGATTTAGTCTAATATATACCTGATATATATCAACAAAAATGTTTTTAAGTAGATGCTGTAAAATGTAAATGAAATTTACTAATTCCACTCCCACTTTATGCTTACGAAGGCATTTTTAAGTTTATAAACATACCATAATGTACCCAAAACATGCTGTATGTCCAGTGATACATAGCTAACTCAGATGAAACACAAAGCCTGTAAGAGTGCACATAACAGAAATCACTCATTTAGGCTATCAGACCAAGAATAGTATCCATTTAAAAGACCAAGAAGAATTTAGGTCAGGAGAACATAATTACCCAAGTTGGAGTTTGTTCAGGTTACCTGGATTACTACTGCTAAAAAAAGCAGACTGGGACCATCAGTGAGCACAAGTGATTAGGATCTGCGTTTAGCAAAAGCTTTTAAAGATACTAATATGAATTAGGCATCCCATTCCAACCAACTTTTGGTATGAGTTGTGCATCTGTTTTATGAAAATCTCCCCTTTATGTTGCAGCATTCAGCTGCTGCTTTCTGGCTAGTCACAGCAGCAAATGTAATTTATTTTTACCCAAAGTTTAAATGCAAAAAATTACATATCATTGTGGTGTTCCACATTATTGAAAAAAAAAAAAAGGTACTAAATGCTAAACAACTGACAGCTAACCATCTCTTTCTGCCTTTTGCTTTTGGGCTGTCTGTGGTCTCAGTCCTGCAAGGAACCTCCAGATTGAACAGGATTAAGGGCTCTCCTTCCTATGCGCCCTAAATTGGTATCGCCAGCTCTAAACCTATTAGAAAGTCAATCAGTTCCCCCAAACCTACCGCAATATGCATCTGTAAAGCACCATATATTTCCAAATGTAGGTTAAGAGGGTAAACTGAGCAGCAGCCTTTGCACGACGGGTGATTTGGTAGAACATCCTTGTACACACTTCGTCTCTGAGCTCGTGCCAACTCGGGCAGGCTGACCTGCTTTATTATAATCTGTCACAAATCAACACTTCTCTTTGCCTTCTGTGCACTTAGCTTTCAAAGAAATTAAAAATAACAAACCTCTCCTTCCCAGAACAATAGTTATTGCTAAAGGAAACAGAGGCAGACTTGAGCACGTTCAGGGTTGAATAATTCCTGACAATTTTCCTTTCTGTGCTGGCCTGTCCCTTGCAGACTTATTTGCTATATTTGCTGACTCACAAATCCTTCCATGTGGCAGACTTAAAAGACTTTATTATAAATACACTAATAATCTGAGCTGTCGCTACTGCTAGCTGCTAAGCTCCTGCTTGGGGCACTGGTAATAATGAGTTCTTATATTCCTTTATTTTCCATGAGGGAGAGCTAAACTGAATGGATTTGTTATCGGACATCTGCCCTGTAGGATTCTACAGCTACTTATTCCTACTTCCACTTTCTGGGGAAGGGATGGATTGCTTTGGTTATTTTGCTTGCAGACAGAAAAAAAGCAGCTAATGCTCCCTCCTTTGTCCGTGTGAATTGTGTTATTCAGCAAGAACTGTTGCGGTTATTTATTCTGGAGGGCTGTTGTACTTAACACAAGGGCCCAGGGAACACATATCTGTGGCTCCGCAGCTTGTCAAGAAGCGGAGCAGTCATTTCTCCGTGCCTTTTAACATGAGCAATGAGAAGAGGACTGTACAAGCTGCCTTGTATCCTGGAGCGAGACCACGACTTCAGTTCAGGAAGGAGGCTGTGACTGGAGCTCTGCCATGAACAGGGGAAAGGGAAGTCACGCTAAGCCTCCAGCTAGCAAAAGTTCATTACCAACTGTTATATCCGCAAGGCTTCGCTGCCCACCCCTCAGCCTTCTCTGCTCCTTCCAGCTCCTCAGCCTAGAGGCTGGCAGAGTAGAATGGCTCCCCCATTCATATTTGTATTCTGTGATGCTAATCAAGTGGGCTAATTATATATATATGCCAGGGTTGACATTGGCAGGAATCAGGAAATTAGAACCACCTCCCACCCCCTCACACTTCTCTGCTGTTCAGACCCAGAGTATTATTAATCCCTTAACACCAATTCAGTTTAATTCTGTTCTTGTAGTCATGGCAAACGCATGTGCAAATTAGACTTTTGCCCCTAATTTGCACATGCACCTGAGTTTTGAACATCACGCCTCTAGAGATCCCCTTGGAAAAACGGGTCAAAATTCAATGACAAAATATTCTGCTGCAACATAGGACTGTTTCTGCAAAACCTCTGCTTTCTTTGAGAACATGTTGATTTTTCATGTGTTAGCATGTAAAAAAGTCCCCAGAACATGAAATACTTTGATGTGGTTAAATTATTCTGCTTTGGCTTTATGCCCAGGAAATATTTTGAGGTTTTGTACATATAGTTCTGTGCATTTTCATTCAGAAATAATAAGATTGATACTATAATTATTGCTAGATTGCTATGCCCTGCAAACATTTGCTGTGTTGTATGCTTGAGATAGGGAAGGGGTAATCACTCATGAACTATTTCTGTGGGAGAGTCTTCATGCTGCACCAGTCGTTTCACATACACCACAATTTATTCATTGTCAGAAATATCATTTGAGAGACTACAGCTGCTCAGACCTGCTATTAAAACAAAAAGAAGGAGATCTTCCCACCGTAGGCACCAAGGGCACTACTGAACCAACCTCACTATTTAACAAATATATTCATAAAACACAATCATGTAAGATCGTATGGTTAAATACTCTATGGTCTGTTCTTTAAAGCTCAGACAATAGCAATACAACCCCCCCACATCGCCTTTACTTTCTTTAGTATTTATCAGTTCCTCAGGTTATTCCTATTCACTTTTGGCCATGCTGATCTGCTGCTTCTGTTTAAAAATAAAATACTGAGATCTCTCTTTTCATTACATCAAGTAAGAGACAATCAAAGCCAGATTTGTCTGGAAGTTCACTGAGGCATGCTCTTTAGAGAATTGAAAAAGTCTTTTTGGCTGAATTTTCCCTATTTCCTGTTCCAACTGCTATGATCCAGGAAATCCCCCCACCCATACAGCTGGTTCCCCATTCAGCCAAAGGATGCAAGTGCAAATGTGTTATTCTGTAAGTTGTGCACATCACGTCCAGCTGTGTGAAATCCTGGATGGACTTAGAGGGAGTTGTTTCAGCAGTCAGAATCAGCTGAGATAATCAGGGAAATTCAGGTTCATACCTATAAAGGTCCTCCAGTTTCTGTCAATTGATAATCTCGCGGTAAATTCTAGGCAGGTAGCAGAAGGGTGAACTGGGTAACCAGGAAGCCACTGATAACATCCAATGTGACTCAGAGCAAATAAAGGACAAGTTTTTCTCAGAAGCAGAGAAAATATCAGCTGTGTAGGAATTCTGTCCACCAGGGGCAAGGACATGAAGGTCAGTGGTTGAACAGAATTGTTTTTCACGTTTTGGTTTGGGAGAGAAAGACCGTTCTGAAGTTCATTCAGCAAATAGAGAATAAAATATGATGCGAGATCCCCCTGAGCTATTCTGCTACACTCTGGGCAAGCAAAGGAATTCCCCAAATCTCCTGTTCATCACAAAGCTCATCCGATGGACAGAGCTTTGTGTAAACATGTTATTTGCATAAGTAGGATAAGGATAGAAAAATTAAAGGTGTGATTATGCAGCTGTAAACAGATATCCAAGACAGGACCAAGCAAGCAGCTAGAGAGACAAAACCATCACAGTCCAAGAAGTAGCCAAATAAATTCCCATCCATGGAAGTTCACAGTACTCTTCTAAGCCAAGGCTAGAGGTGTGCATGTAGCTAACGAGTAGTTGCTTTTGCGATCAAGATAGTAACCTTTCGGAGCAGGGTGTAAGGAATAGATGAGGCAGTAATCTTTTACACCACTCCTACAAGATGTAACAGAGCTCATCTCCCTAAAATTCTGGCACACAGAAAATGCACCAAAGCTTTTCTAGCTGTAGTATGGGAGAGTCTTTCCAAACTGAGCAATGCAAGACCAGTAGTTATAGACCTCACCCCACCAAGATATTCTGGAACTGAAAAGAGCCACTGGACTGAGCGATTTCATTGCAAGGATCCTGCTGATCTGAGTAACGGGAAAACACACACCTGATATTCCCACTGAACTCCAAGGGCAGCTGCATTTGTTCAGCCTCTTGAAGCCGGGGAACAAAGGGCTCCCAGTACACAAAGGGTCCATGATAAAGCTGCTGTAGGCCCATCTGCTCAGACGTGATTTCTGTGATGGAGAAAATAAGAAAGAGGGAAAGGAAGGGAGAAAAGCCCTTGAAGTGTGATCCTTTTTGGGTTTTAGCATGAATCCTTTACAGCTTGTGATTGGGGTTGCCATAGCAATCCTGAGCCTGTCTGAATAAAGGTAGATCTGAAGCAACATGCAAGTGGGCAGTGTTTGTGCCCTCTCTGGTGTCTGCACACACTCAGAGCAGCTCTCCTATAGCTGCCTTGGCACCTGCAACTGCCTGTGATATCACCAAGCAGATGCCCACATCACAAACTTTGGGTAAGGATTAGTACAATTAATTAGCACAACTAAAAAAATGCCTTTTAAACACAAATTCTTATTTCAAAGCCTGTTCCCAAGGCATGCTAAGCCACCTTCTTACTTCGTCGAGGGACAGGGAATAGAGGTTGCTGGGCACAGGCAGTCAGCAAAGCTGGGCCTTTCGAGCAGGTTGTCAGGGTCTCATGGAGTGGTCTGGCTGGGGAGAGGCAGGGCACAGCAAACCTGGGATCTGGACCCTTGCACAGTGAAATCATTGAAAGCTTGAAGTTACCTTCGGACAGCAGAACTGAATCTTGGATGGGGGGAAAAAAAAAATTACTAAACTAGCCCCTCAACACACCAAGGTTATTTCTGCAAGGTGCTGAGAACAACCAGCACCCATTTGCTTGCTAGAGCACACCTGGAATCCCAAAGGGGACCTTTAGCTCCCAGGACACACGGAGGGTGAGCACGTAATCTTGTAGGCAGTTTCTCTGGGGTCATATACAAAAGAAAACCTGTAGCTCTGCACTGTTATAAATGAGAAAGATCCCATAGCAACTTTCATTCTGCAACTTTTAAATGAACTTTTACAGCAGGGAGAAGGAAGGCACGGGAGGTGGGTGTAAAACCACAGCCATGACACATCTCTCTCCAGGGTATTTGTGTTTTGCTCACATTTCTTGGCTCCTGGTTTCATTGTTATTTGTATGGGAGCTGAAGCCAACACTTCTGCAAGTCTTTCTGATCACTAGAGAAGGCCCTAGCAGCTACAGTTCTCTTCAGTGCTGAGCTGGAAGCTGTATATTAAACCAAAAATAAGAAAGGTCAAAGCAGCCAGCTCCAGAGCGCTGTAAGGCCCACTGGCATTAAGAGGAAAGATTTGCAAGGGAGCTGGTATAGACCCATTCTTCCCAGGCAGGTTCTTTACTAGTCTGAGACCTGGCATTTGCTAATGCAGCCTTGTACGTCCCAGGGGTTACCCACTCTCTAAGAAAAGCTGAGATGGGGATGCAGGAAGTAGCCAGGTTGTCCTAGTGCCTTTGGAGAACTTCACAATGCAGCTGGTTTTGGTGCATAAATTAGTTTGTGTTAATGGGCCAGGGTGGCAAGCGCATTGACTTGTTTCTTCTCAAATAGGGTTTTTGCATCTGATTTAGACAGTCCGTTGTAAGTGCTATTTGGAGAGGTTTTCCAGACAATACATTTGTGAAGACATTCTGAGGAACGCCTGGGAGTTTACTGACATTGCAGTAATAATAAGATATTGAGTAACACAGCTGCAAGAACAAGCTAAGCATGATCTAGAACCATCTCTTTCATTGTGTGGGAAAAAGCATCTGTCTGACTATTTGGATAAGCCAAGTGAAGGAAAAGAGCAGCCTATACCAGGGGTGGGGGGGAACAGACGACAGGACACACAACCAAATTCTTTTTAAAAAGTAAATTTTTAGCCTAACCGGTTCCACAGTTCAGGACACTGGATGGTCAGAGAGAGTTGCATAAGCTGGCATTGCTGCTAAGACAAAACACACATGCCGAACTTCCTCTCTGGCCTTTGGCTAGTTATAAATCTTTGACTCTTCACAAGTCATGACAGGGCTCATGGAGGGCGAAATCCACAGCCCTTCTTCAGGCTTTGGTACTGAATTTGTCTAAGAGCAACAGGGACTGCTTCTGAGATACGAGTGTTAAAGAGGCAAATTGTGATTGCTGTGAAAACTCTCAGTGCAACTGGGAGTGGATTTTTGTCTCTTTGTTCATCAAGTACTCGGGAAGTAACATTCTCAGTGAAAATGCCGGAACTTTTCATGATGTTAGGAAGAGGAAAGAATTCCCCTCCATTAGCCAAAAACTCCTCAGTAATCTTGCTTGAGAAGTCAGCACAGTGTGGCCATTCAGGAGAAGCTGCAAGAGAGCAAGGCTTGAGTACTAGAACTTCTCCTAACACTTGAGCCAATGTTGATCCTTTATGTGGATGGCAGAATATGTTTTCTTCTATGGACTCACATGCATTTTTATTCTGTTACCATAGAGTTTACCCACTTTTGACTCAAAAGCCAAATAGCCTGTGTTGCTAAACCTCCAGCTACAACAAGCACAGCTTTTTTAACTGAGCTCTTGTTTAATGTTAACCCTGGTATACTGGCTTTTTAATAACCCCCTGGATTCAGTATGCTTTGTGTTGCTGCATACTCGGGAAGGGCAGTCATTGTGCACATTCTAGTGGGTACTGCATTAAACATCTGCTGTGTGAAATCAGCAAACTCTCCAGCTGAGCAAATTTCTGGGTGGTGTTAGGACTGTGCTTGGTGCTGTGGTCATATCCTTGACTAAAAGAAAAAAAAAAAAAGAGAAATCTACCTCTCATGCAAGCCTTAACAAGGCACTCCTGTGCGTGCCAGCTGTCAGGATGGGAAAAGCACTGTAATTGGAGTGATTAAAAGCTCACAATGGCAACAGACATGCTTCTGCATTTAAGGTGGAGTGAAACTGTCTTATAATAGTGACATGGCTGCTCTTGTAAAGCCTGCAAAATTGTATCAGTCATCTTTGCGCCAGTATTTTTAATTCTGCAAAGCTCACCCCCACAAGTTGGCACCTACGTAAACACTTCCAATAAATAGTGGGGAACTGAAGCATAAAGGGCTCTACTAACCTCCCAGCTGTACTATGGATCTGTGTTTTAAAAAGATCCTACACTTTGATATATTATTACAGTAGTGGCAATTTTGGTACCTAATCAGTGAGGTGGACACAGGAGGGCTCTTGTTATTACAAACAGTGCAGGAGCAGTAGTCTGGGAAGGAGAAATTTCCACATGCATTTGACAGGACTCAAGAATATCTCGGAGATAGGGATCCAGAACCTCAGTAGAAATTAGTGCCATCCAAAGCAATGGAATTACAGTTGATTTGAATTGACTGTACCGGTGGGCTTTTGCAAATTAATCTGCCTCTTTGTCCCTCAAAGAGTTGGTCCAAACAGTGTGGGTATGCAGGATATCTGAATATTATTTAGGTTTTCCAGAAAATAGTTTCACCTCTCCCAAGCATAAAGGAGACCTTGAGGAAAAACAAACAGTGCTGTCCTCTATCTCTGAATGCCTTCTTTCCATGCCCATTTCGTGCTGGATAAAAATAGCTTTAAACCCTGGGTTAAGTAAGCTTCTTATATTCGAAAAACCTGTTTCAAGTGGACAAAGGAGGTACAACTGAGACACCATAAAAAGGCCTTTAGTTTCAGTGTCTGCAACTTGAAATGCCATCCTGGTATCATTTTATGTGTCCAAGAGGGAACTAACTAACACCGAGACACTGATTGCAAAGAGCAGAGTAAGCATGAATACGGATATGTGTGGAAACAGGGTGTGGGGGTCTAGTTCTCCTTTCTGCATTTCTCTCTCAAGATCAGACTAAGTTCCTTTTCAAGACTAACTGGAAGCCATGCGAAAAATTATTCACAGGGAAAAGACAAAAATCTATTCTGCATCTCTCAGCAATACATCAGGAAAAGATAGTAAACTTACAAGTTGGTCAAGATCTTGGCTACAGAAGAATCATCTGCGATCAGGCCATCTCCATAGCTTATAATTTTGCAAGTCTCTCACAAATACTAAAGGATTTCTGAAGACACACACTTGGCTTATTTCTGTTGTAATTATTTCTGAGGAAAGTAATTATTTCAAGGGAAAGTTGAGGAAAGTCAGAGAACAGGATATGTGATTGCTTGGTGCCTTTTTAAATTGTAGTGCATGAAGCACTAGAGGTCTGTAGATTACTCCAAAGGGACTGAGAAGGGAACCAAGAAAAGCAAGCCCATTGTCTTTCTAAGTTTATTAATCAAGAGTCCACAAACAAAAAAAAGGGAGGGGGGGTGGAAAAGCAGCTAAGCAAGGTATTCAGAGACCTGATTCTGTTGCCCAGTTGTACTAGTCTGCTCCTAGCTGGCTACATTTCAGGCAAGCTTGTTCGCTTTGGTATGCCTCAGTTTCCCCGCAAACCACCCTGCGCCCTCCCCCCCAAATGACCCACCAAAAGAAAAAAGTCAGAAGGCTAATCATCTCTTGCAATTATCCACACTAAGATCACCTTGGAGGATTATGGCCTGAGTCCTGAAAATGGTTCTTTGCAGGACTAGAAACTAACGCATTTTTATTCTTTCTTACAAATTATTACTATTCCCCTAAGAACCCTTTTGACCAAAACCAGAGTTTCTGTGGGAATTTCCAAGGTAGAAGCAGGACAGGTAGCTAGCTGATGGAGGAGACTCATAACCATCCTAGAGCAAGCCATTCCCACACCTGAATCAGTGCCTTTTGTCATGGGGTCCAGCTTAAAAGTGGAGAAGTCTGTTGGATCCCTCACCACACCCACTTAATTCTAGGTACTACAGCTTGTGGAGGGCATGCTCCACCACCAGCCATGAACAGATCAAAGTCTAGAAAGGAAAAGAAAAGTTGGAAACAGTAGCCAGAATTACATCTACATTTTTCCAGTTTCTAATGTATGGAACAAGCAAAAGTATTTCACATAAGCAGATAAGATCTTAAAAATATAGGTGTGCAGGAAACAAAGAGCAGATACTGTAGAGAGACATGAGAATGAGACAGAGGAATCCTTACTGGACAAAGAAAGAACTTAGTGCAGAAACTGGTCTCAAAGGACTGCAGAAGGGAATCACTGCCCTAAAACCAGGGTTTTATGAAACAAGGGTTTATGACCTTTCAGGATACTGCTTCCTTTGAGGGAGCAAGTCTGTGTTGGCAGTACCAAAGAAATCCCAAGTTGGATCCATAACCCACTGAGTCCAGGACTCAATGAGTATCCCAGTGCAACAATCCAAACTGACAGTCCCTTACCAAACAAACCAAAAAGTCAACCCACAATAAGTTCACACAATCTATTTCTGAGAAGAGGCGCCCCCAGATCCCACTCCCAGCATCAGATGCACTTGGCATTGTTACAAATAGGGTCACAGCCCAAAAGCGCAGGAAGCTAGATGAAAATAAGGCAGGTGGACAGAGTTCACATGTACTTCTCTCCACAAAACAGAAATTCCATCTCTAGGTAGAGCTGCATCTCCTACCAAACAACCCTTCTTAGATTGATCTCAGGGTCGTGCTTCCAGTTTGAGAGTGACCGGCCTCTGGGTCAGACATTAACACAGCTTTCAGAAGAGCGGCAGTGTTGTTTCCCTGTTCAGTACAGAGAGCCCAGCCAACCTCACGAACATGTCCCTCAGGCTGGATTTATGTGGCTAAAGACTTTACATCACATCACCAGCTCACGGTAATATCACTCTCTTCTTCCTCATCAGTGCCCAAAAGGCCACAATGTGAACCTGTCACAAGACTGATCTGGCTTTAAAATCAGGTGATTTTTAAGCTGGATCAGTTCCCTGACCACTTTGCTGTATAATGAATTCCTTTAACGAAACCGAGGGCAGGACAAAAGCAGGAACAAGTGAAAATGGAAGAAGAAACTAGAAGGGCAGGAATGCAGTAATCCAGCATCACCACTGAATAGAGTCATTCAAGTCATAAAATCACTACAGAAATCACATTACTATGCCTTAGGCAGAATTAGGTATTAATACTGATGATAGGTAGTTGTGGAAAGCTACTTGTGCCCTCCGCCTCAGAAGACTTCAGCTTGAGAAACCCCCACTTGAGAGCGCTACTGAATGCCTTGAACCAGAACGAGCACATGCAGCCATTCTTTCTCAACATGACAATGTTTAGAACATCTTAACATATAGACGTATAGCCCCTTAATTAAGATTTTTACATCCCAGCCTGATGCACAAGATGTGTGTGAGCTCTGAAGAAATCTCCGGTAGGCATTTCAGAGTTCCACGTTTTTTTTTTTTTTTTTTTTTTTTTTTTTTTTTTTTTTTTAATTCCTCCTCTTTCTCCTGAAGAGTTTAATGAGGAAATATCTTAGAAATCCCAGAAAAGGACAGGCCTCCTGTGCCTATTCAGGAATGAGTCACGGGCCAATTCTGCTAGTTCGTTAGTACATGGGGAGGGATTTCTGCTTCTGTCATACAGTCCGAGAGTAGATAATAAGGAATTATGGCTAATTTCACAACATACCTGAACAAGCCAGAAGTAAGCAATGGAAAATGGTCAAAACTGTAGAACTTCCTTGAATTTTCTCTAGAACTTTCCATAGGAGATTTTGCCAGCATGGAAGAATCCTTTGAAGAAAAGGAACAAATGTGTGAGTCACTTAAAATCTATCATTTTAAACAAAGAACTGAATTACTCACCCACTGTAGTGGGGACAGGTATTTGGCTGAAAGCCATAACACTACTGCTTCAGTGTGTTAGTGTCTCAGAAGACACTTTATTCCTGTTGTCCAGGCAGGCTGGAAATTTCTAGAGAGCAGGGAAGCTGCCTATGCAATGCTTTACGGGGCTCAAAACTGGAAGCAAGGGAAGTAAGACATTGCTAAAGAGGGAGAAGTGAAGGAGGAAAAAAACCCCACTTCCAGTCTTCATTTATTTCAAAACATAGACTTATAGTCAGCAGGATGATAACCCAGGATTATGACAGCTTTATAAAATAGATGCACAGGCCTCTTCCCTACAAAAATCAGCAATGATACTGACCAAGTGAAGCCAGCTGAAGACTGTTAAAGTATTCAGCACATCATCACATAGCCAGTGACAAGCTGTACCTTTATTTGAGACAGCAGATTCTCAGGGTGCTGGTTGTTGCTTTAGGGATGCCAGCCTGCCTGGAACCAATTCAGTAATAATATAACAGCTCTGTACAGCACAGACATGCCTACAATTACTAAAATACACTATCTACTTGGGAAAACCACCTGTGTTAAGAGGGAAAAGAGGGAATTTACACGATTCTTGGGCTCAATGCAAGAATTACTGGGTGAAACTTTGTGGCCTCCGTTATGTAAAAGGCAGATTAAAGCATTATAATGATCTCATTGGCTTCAAAAAATTAACACACTGTAGGGCAAGTGAGAAAATAGACTTCTGAATGAAAACACAAAAAAAAGAGCACTAAACAGATTCAACAGCTATCACATTCAGGGTAACACAAACAGATGACGTAGGCAGTGTTTCCACAGATGACACCAATGCTTTCCTAAAAACAGAACTGTAAGTTCTCTCCCTCAGACTAAACAGGACACAAGAACTGGTTTGGACTTGAGCTGCATATCATGCACAGTAGAAAGATTACTTTGGTGAACGCATTTTGTACTGATTTCAAAACCCCAGTATAAGACATAGATTGCTCATCTAATTTCTTTGGCAATTTCTTTTCTCACATATTAACAGATCTTTCGCATAAGCTTTTCAACATTGCTTTCAGTGGGAATTTCACCTTCAAAAGCACATGGCACTGGGTCTTTAAGAATTAGTAGGATGGTGTGTATGCTACAGCAATGAAAAGGCAGACAAACAAAATGATAGGAAGAAGAAAATTTAGCACAGGAAAGCGTAGGCTGAAAAAGGAGTACCTAGAAAAAATAATTGATACACCATCACTTAACATTTAAATCACCAGCCTTTCTATTTATTCTTGAATATCATAATGGGGAAATGACTTTGACTGTTCCCTCCCCACTAACAATTGCAGGTGGTGGTTCTCAGCTTTGAAGAGTTTATCCCCAAATTTGCCATGTATCTGCTTTGCTTTTACACAAGTGTTTTACTAGAGATAGTCAGAGAAAGCTAATTTCCAACCTTGATTATCATCTTTTGCATTTTAATGCATAACTAAGAATATGCCAGGTATTAGCTAGTTCTAGAAGCTATCCAATCAAGAAATGTAAATACTGTGGTATTTGAGAAACTGCCACACTGTCAGTTTATACATTCATTACTCCCAATGAGCACAGCCTACCAGCAAGCTGGGATTTATTTATTCCAGAAGTTTATGAATAATTTCTAACAACAAATCCATCTGAGAATTTTGTAATTTGTCAGCAAACAAAGGAAGTGGCAGAATTTCTCAGATAAATTAGTTTTAATGAATTATTCACCAAAGCTCCCTGTATAATGAAGTAGAGAACAATTCTACATTGACAGACAGAACTAGGATAACAAGCTAACAGATATTTTTCATCTTTTGTTTCCACAAAATGACAAAGACTAGAAACATTCATATTTGTATCCTTCATCACTGCCTTTAGCACCACTATGACCCAAAGCAGATTTAACATACAGCACGTGATGAAATATTTACTGACCTGGCATTGCATCACAGATTTTTACTTTTTCTAATAAAGCAAAAAGGGGTTCTTACAAACTTAAAGACAAATTACAACAAAATGCCTCTAAAAATCTTTAAAAGACATTGTCATAGGCTACCAACAGAGCATTCCTTCTAGCAATCTTACCCCAGGGCCTATTCAAAGCCAATCAATCACTCTCTACCTTCACCCTCATCATTTCCTTTTAAGCAATAGCTGGAAATAGCCCCATCTGCTTTAAAAATCAAAGAGCAGCAGCTAGCGATCAGTCCTCTTTATAGAAGTCTGTGAGACTTAAGGATATTTTCCTGAGCAACTCAGTCAAAATTAATTATAACCTAGATGGAATTAATTAGAGGCTATCTTTATTTCATCTCCATTGTTGTGCAGACAATTGTTTAGCTACTCCTCACATGACTTGGTAATTACAGTAAGATGAAACCACTTCAAATTAAATGTCCTGAATGGGCTTTGATTTAGATTTACAAGAGTGTGTTTGTGGAAGTGAGGGGAGAAAGAATGCTGTTTGTTAAATATATAGCAGATCTACACACACACACACAAAAAGATTTGTCAGTTCTTGTTATTGCTCAGCTGTGGCATCAAAACAGAAAAGTTACTTCAGAACAAGGCATTTCAGCAAATGTACGTGAGAAACACAAACAGCTGGTTATAGAGTTGGGAGAACACAGGCCCATAACTATAAATGACCAGGACTTCAATATGACTCAAATAATTTGTATGGCTGCTGTATCTGTTCTGAAATTAATCCATCAACACAGCAAAGAGAAAAAAAGATTATCCAATGTTTAAATATACACAGCTATAATGGTGCGCACATGTGTGTAGATGTGTGCTTATAACGTGTATATTTATTTTACAGACACATTCACATACATGTGCTAACTGGATAGCATGCTTTTTTTTCTTTTGTAGGCATTCATGTGTTATTTATTAGGTGTTCTTATAACATGATGATCAGATGTTAAAATACTTTGCAGCTGGTCATGACAAAGGTGCAGGTAATTTGCCATACTGAGTGAGAAGATATCTTAGAGGAAAATCCAGTCTTATATTCAGAAGTGGTTTTTTTGTTAATTAAAAAGAAAAAAAAAGACTAGCTAGGGGCAAGTTATCTCTATGACAAAGAAATTTTAATGGAATTCTGTTGTAAGTTTTAGTAGATTTTAGACTCAGGAAACCTTCCCCTTGTATTTGAAGGTGTAAGAAACCTCTTGAAAGCTGTCACATGTGAGGAACCAATAGTTTTATCTTGCACTGTGGGAGTGAGTTCCTCTAGGCACTTCAATACCAGTCCAGATCAAACGGCTCTAATCAGCATTTCCACAAGCTACTATCAAGCAGGCATGCATCTACAAGTGATGCAGACGCGTCCCAGACTGGCAGATTTCAGAGACAGCTAAAAAGAAAGAGCCTCATCAGGACTGAAAAGAGACAGTGGCAGTTTTCTGTTTGGTTAGTAACCACTGCTCTCATTACTAACATCTTTAATTGGATTACAAGAACCAGGTTCTCTAGTTTGATAGTATGAAAAACATTTGAGAACAGCAAAAAAAAAAACCCCTTGTATTTAAAAGAGAGGAAAACCCACCCATTGAGTCGTAATCTATTGAAGTGACTTCTCCCTGTAAACATAGAAAAGCTAAAATGTTCTAAAGTAATAATGTCTCTTGCACATGGGCTTCTGGGAGGCTACGTGCAAGATGACTCTCCCAATGGACACAAGTGCTTCATGCTTCCAGGGGTAATAAATAAAGTATCCCTTGTTGTAACTGGCAAATGCATGCTTGGCACTCCTGGGAATTAAGCTAAGCTGAGTCTATAGCACAAAAGTGAAGGCAGAGCTGAATGCTTAATTTATGTGGTGCCTGCTACTAGGAAGACCCAGAGGCCCTAGGTCATGAAGACACTATTTTTAGAGAGTGAAATCCTATGAAATTATCATGAGTTTCAGATGTATAATACATGAGGAGGCAGGGAGGTCCAGGCTCAATCTGGCTTTTCTTATACGTAGTAGTTCATGACAGAATTTTTGCCTCATCAGTCATGTGGCAACCTCAAGAGAAGGAAGGAAACAGCAAAGAAAATCGGTTCTTCTTGGTAGCAGCAAACGGTTGTACGTGGTTAGCTTTCTCCGTTCTGAAAAACTCACGCACAGGGGCAACGTGTTCAGAAAGTAAAAAATCAGCTGGTTTTCGGGACAGGTTATAGCTACAGGCACAGGCATTTCAGTGGGAGCCCTCCAAGGCGTTCTAGATTAATCCAAAACTTTTCTGAGAGCAATTCAAGTTAAAATGAACTCTCTGCACCAGTGCAGCCATCTCTGGTACTACACTGCTGAATTTCACATGAATGTACAGAGTTATACCTAGTATTACGACTTTGTGTACTAAAATGTCACGAGTTATTCAAGATAAACACAAAATATTCAGAAAAATTTTAAACTGAAAAAATTACACAACACTCATGGTTGTCACAGCTATGCCAGAACAACTAACTGTAGCAATTAATTAGTGAAAATAAAATGTGAAGATGCATTTTTTTTCCTTGATTCTAACAATCCTGTGACAATATGACTCGATTTCAAAGCATACAGATTTTTCCCTTTTTTATCCTCTGGACAACAATTACAGTTTACTGAGTTGCCTCCCAGAAACACTGCAGTGAAATATTAAAACTACTGTAAGCAGGAAAAGGTCATCGATTACAGTATGTTCAGTAAAGCATGGAAAAACTTGATTAATCCAAATAAAATTAAATATGTGTGGTTTTAAAAATGACATCTTACCATTATGTAACTGGTTTAATGAACAGGAATTTTAATTTAAATCCTAACTGGCCACAAAAGGTTCTCCATAAATTAGCAAAAAAATCTGTGATGTATTTATGTGCATAAAATCCTAAATATTTCACACACCATGGTTTAAAGGTATCTTTCTGTAATATAAGTCTCATTTTAATCTTAACAGCATAAGACAGAGTATTTACAGTTTCTCCTGCTCTGGAAGAGGATTTAAAAACCATGCGTCCCAACCAGCCACACTATAATTTCCCACATTTAATTAGAAAATAGATGAGATCAGTTTATTTGAACTGGTACTTGAAGTAAGCAATTAAGTGCTTCACTAAATAGGACTATGTGCTGTAAATCTGGCCTTTCATTACATGTACAGTTCCTAGCACAATAGGTTTCTAGTACCAGACAGAAGCTTGCAGGCATTGCTTTAATAAAAATATGCTGTTTAAGAATATTGTGATGTATTTCCACTGCCTCTGGGGGACTTACACTAATACAGCCTATTATCTGTCCTTATTACATAGAACTAAGTGTGCAATTAATTGGCAATCTGTAGTGGATTATGGAAACGTTCCAGATGGACGGGGATTTATCACAGTATTTTTCAGCAGCAGCTACTGTAATTTCCTAAGTTTGGGACACTGAATTTACAAGAATTTATTTCTTTGTCATGCAGGTCTTCTGAGCAAGAATTTCCATTTCCTTTTACATCAGAGGCAACAGCTCAAGATGCAGCACAAAGCGTCTGTGAGATAACACAATATTGCTGCAGCAGACGTGCCTTTGTGATCAGACACACAATAGGATGTGTGGGCTAGGCGCTCCCTCAAGAAATGAAAATGCAATCAATTGACTTAGTTAATATTTTGCTCTGTGGGAAAAACTCCATCAGACAGTCTGGAGTTTCATTAATCCGTGGCACTGCATGAGCTGCGGCAGCCTAAGTAAAAGCAAGCCGCTTCGTGTTTTATTCTCCCCTGTGCCAACCCTCCTTAGCAATTTGGGGGCAGGGGGGAGTTGTTAACCTTTCTAGCCTTGCCCTCCAGTGCCACTGTGGCTAGGTAACGCAGGATAAAACTGGGCTGACATACCTGGAGCTGTGTCACAGATGGCTCTGCTGTCATCAGGGCCTGTGGCCGTCAGGAGGGAAAGCTCTCCTGGAAGCTGAATCCAGACAACATCTAGAGGAGGCCAGCAGACCTTGGCAATGCTTCACAGACCAGGGTAGGGGTTTTGAACACAGCCCTCTCTCAGGAACTGTTTGTTAAGATATTCAAATAAGATGTTATTGTGCACAAAGCTTGTCAAGTAGTCTTTTTTTTTCAGGAAGAGAGAAAGAAAATGTATGGAGAGCTCCTTCTGTTCTTGATTTTTTCAGCCTTTTGAAACTACCAGAACATCAGCTCCTGTTACGATGCACAGTGTCTATGCAGCAGAGGGAGAGACCGCAGGAATAACCCCTGCCATCATATCACCCTTTGGGGCAAATTCATACAGTTCCTTTTCTACAGTGGCAGTAAATATCATTGTTCATTAGACTACCTAGGCTGGCGTAGATAAAAAGTCACCTTCAAATAGCGCTCATGTTATATAGCAGCTCTTATTCCATGGTCTCAAGACTTCTGTTTTCTCCCTTCAGCATAAATACACAACAAAGTTACTAAAATACATGGACAAGAGTTATATTCTCATTTCTCTAGGCATACAGTTCCCTAATAATGAATAGCTTACTGCTTTTTCCATACACTCAGGAAGTATCAAAATTCTTGTAAAGGTTTATAAATGCATATTTGCACAGACCACAGTTCAGCCAAGTAACCTAATACTCATGTGAACTACATGCCCTGCTTTAGGAATTTTCACTTTAATGTAACTTAAGATATGCATCTGACTGTCAAATAAAATATCTTTTTATTCTGCCAGCTATACCTAAGCCTTCTGCTAATTTCCCCTCATCTTTGGCACTTGCCACTCTCATTTATTTTCAGATTGATAATTGCTCCCTTTACATTTCCATCAACAGACCCACACTCATCCAGTGAATCTCCAAATTGCTTTTGCCATGTGTTAGCATTAATAATTAATGAAACCAGCTGATTGTTCCAAGTGACCCATTATCATGTCAGGGCAGAGATGAACCAGAGAGAAGATAGGATTCATTTCTGAACCTCCAATTTCAGTATCAAAGTTCAAAATCAAAACACCATCAGCAACATAAATCTATTTCTCTCAAGAGATCTATTTTTTCTGAGAGATGGCCAGAACAGCCCCACAGCCTGAAAAGCAGATATTACCATGCTCAGGGCTTTTTAAACATAAACTATTGTGTTCTCCTCCAGTATGTGACATTTCTCAGGGCTTTTCTGACATTTAAGTATCATCCAGGCATTTAATAACAACCAAGAAGAGAAAAAGAATGGGAAAGGGAAACATACATTAGCATGAAAGATTCAGGGAAATGAATATGTATAGGACACAAAAAAGAATAAAATGCTGGTATACAATGGGATGCCACAGAGCAGAGTGGGAAGGCTTCTGTTCATTAAGTGTTGATATAATGGATTTAGATAAAATGGAATAAAATCCAATTTAAATGCTAGAATAAAAAGACTTGAACGACCAGCTAGGGAACAAAATGGGTTTCTACCTCTCAGAGGTCAGATCAATGGTTGACCGACAACAGCTGCAGATGGTCTGACAGCGGAAGCCTGCAAAAATAAAAAATTACAGGGTTAGATCAAGTCTGCTGGTTCTTTTTAACCCCATTCTTTGCTGCTCTTCTAACATAAGAGTTATCCTCTAGCACAAAAAAAAAGTACCTATCACAGATGTCTTAACAGAGCTGGTATCTTATTAATTTTTATCATGACTCAAATTATGTTAGCATCTATATGCATGATCCTAAGATAGTACTATTCAGTTTTACAAAAATAATTGATACTTCAGCAACCAGACAGTAAATTCTCCTGCTGAGAAAAAGCAAACAAACAAACATGACAGTTCATAAATTTATTCTAAGTCATGAGAGCAGTTTTACTGGAGATAGCACTGCAGAGCTTATTATCAGCCTGCTGTTAATGTAGGGCTCCCTGTTATAAGATTATTTAAGGATGACTAACTCATGTTACATTTATTTCCTCTAAACTTGCCCTGGGCTACATGAAAAGCAGGAATCAGTTAACTGTTTGGAAGAACTTTCAGAGAGTGCCACAAACAAAATTTAGAAATTCGACACAATACTTCTGTGGGGTGCAATATCGCATGAAGTTGTACCATAAGAAATGAAGACAAACTCAAACATGTAAAAATCGTGTCTTTTCCAATGCCCTGGGTTATAAAACCAGGACATTCTTCTAAGTGTGATAGCAATTTAGAGAAGGAAAAGTTGATATCTGAAAAGTTAAAAGTGCAATATGCAATTGCGTAGGTTTCACTGTTTTCAATTGTGTCTACTTTCTATGTCCTTGCTTTAGTCAAAGCATAAATTTATCACTCACTTCTCTTTTAATTAGCCTTTACAGAATGCAAGAGCTTTCTTAAGAGTCATCCTACTGCCACAGGATCAGTACGTTTTCCAGCAAATGACTCACTTTTTTAATCCCCTACATGTATCAGTAGGACACAGAAAACAAGCGCATTTATATTGTTTCTAGTTGGCTGTGCAGCTAGAAATTGTACCGCTATGGCTTCATTCTCACCAAGGGACTTGCTGTTACGGCAGGCTGGTCATCATGTTTTAATCATCACAAAAGGGAAAACCTGTGCATGGTTATTTAAGGCAATCACTAAGTCACTTTTGTGTTGTGCCTGGTATTGATTCACTCTTGACTGTGCTTGGCTTTCAATGATGCTTATGTATGGTCGGCAATCTCATCCTACCATGAGGCGCATTAGGTATTGCATGGTTAGGGACTCCGTGTTCTTTGTTTAGGATTCAAAGATTAGCTGCTAACATAAATTACAGATTACACAGGTTACAATAGTATGGATAAAACATGCTTAAGTGAGATATTTCTGCATTCTGTCTTCATGGAGAATACCTAACCTACACTTAGATCTTCTGCTCCAAAAGATGAGCTGGAGACTCCAGCATTCGGGCTAAACACTTAGAGCAACCCGGTACTAGCTTAAGGAACAGCTAGGTGATTTATCATGCTGCTCCCAGCTCAAATGCAAATGAGATTATAATGCCATAATACAATGATACCTTGGACATTATGGTTCCATAACGTCTTTTACTCACATAAATTAAGAAGAACTCTATGGTAAGCAAGAGACAAACATTTTATCTGCAGCCTTGGTGGACTGCACATTTGAAGGTAGTTATTACCCACAAAGATGTAGGTACATCGTGATTCTTCTCTGCAGGAAAAGGGCACCAAGACCCTCTCCAGGGATTTTCTAAGGAGTTTGCAAAAACCACCTCTTTATCATTTTAGAACAGCAGTTACTAAACCACTTGTACCATGGAGTACCAGCAGCTGTCTATCTTCATCTTTCCTGGAAATGCTAAAAGTGAAAAAAACCACTAGAAAGATCCTTGCAAAGCAGCTGTGGATTATTTATGATGCCTTTACTACCCACAGACTCAAATGCGCTGTTTCACAGTGAAGGAATATGGCTGACCCATGAATGATCTATGAAAGAGACAGTCCTAACAGCCCATTACTGAAAATGGGATCTACTGAGGGAAAAAAATATAGACAGTGAGAGTCTGTTTCAAACAATAAAGTGCATTCAGTACTAATTCATCTATAACGTTACCATATGAACAGACTGGCTAGATCCTCTTTCTTTGGTTATTGTCCTACGTGCCAACACAGCGTTATTCAGGGCTACCAGATCAGTTTGTTAAGTACATAGCAGTGTGGTATATGACTACATTTCCTGGGGTTACATATGCACTTGACTTTCTGTGTACAAAAAAAATCTGACTCAAGCTCGTACTAGGTCTGCAGTGCCATTCTTCTCGTGTATTTCTCACTCATGTTTCAAAAAGCCGGCTGAAGCTTCTGGTTTCAGGTCTGCAGATTTTCCTTCAAGGCGATCCTTTTGCTTGTCCATTGCGCTGTTACTGGAAAGGGACAGCAACTCTTTCCCACCCAAGATGAAGTAAGGGGAAGAAACAGCCTCAAAAATCAGACCTGTTGTCATGGAAACTAGAACAAGGATTTTTGAGGCCGAACTGGATACATTTATAAATCAGAGATGAGGAAAATCCTACCCATTTGTAACAATACATTAAGTGGAAAATGTCTTTATTATAGGAAGTCAGATATTTACTGGCTCAACAAATGCTGCAGTGTAAAGCAGTACATGAGTAATTATTTTCTATAATACAACATGATCTCGTCAGAAATGATGGTATATGCGCTTGAGAGAAAGGCAGTAGTAGCCATAGAAACAGCCTGCTCTTCGAGAGTGGCATAAGGTATCGTGTAACAGACAGTTTTCGTGGTGGCCTCATGCTCTTGCCAGCTGTGTGGCTGCTTTTGTGCGTGAGGGGGTTTATGGCGCACCTCAAGCCACTGGAAACAGCACTTCTTATTCTGCGCAACTCCACTGCTTGGCAGGTGCCCTGGCTCTGAAGGGAGGTACCTAAGGGAGGGGGCTTCCTTCTGCAGGATGAGAATAAAAGGTGGTTCCAGAGGTACTTGTAACAACAATGCTACTTTTCCCCTGTGTTGCTAGAAAGCATATTGCTACAGCACTTGAGTAAGGTCAGGGCCATTATGCTCTGCACTCTTTCAGTACTTGTACGGACAATCTCTGCCACAGCATGCTTGCGGCATGACTCCACGAGCGAGAGAGACGCACAAGAGAACAACTAACCTGCCTGAGGCCATCCAGCAAGGCAAGGACAGACCTTGGAAAAAAAAGGTTTTTTCACTCAGAGTTTTCCCACCTCATAGTTCAGGAGCTTATTTTAATTCCCCAGCTGCTCCCGACCATTCACACTGAGTGTTTCACCACTTTACCTTCTTTCCGCCCCCACCTTGAATCTCCTCTTCCCCATGTCAGCTGCCAGCAGAGAGCCCAACCCAAAGGCCTGGCAGAGCTTGTTGGTTTGGACTTGGATCTGTGACATACCTCCCGTTTAATGTTGGAAATCACCGCTTTAAACTGCAACTTGAGCCCTGTCTGGGGACACACACGCCCTGAGTCACCTCCAGCAGCAGATGACTTACACGGCAGCCCTTCAAAGCTATCACAGCTCTCTGTTACGATCTTGATCTCACTGGTACCTTACTCAGTGTAAAAGCACGTTATCTTCTTGCTTGTGTAATGTGTAATAGGGCCCAAGCTGTAAAAAGCCAATCTGACCTTCAAGACAGCTTGTATTGTGGAGAATAGTTGGATTTACAGTTTAAGACCATTTGTTGTTAATGACGGTTTCACTCTAATGTAATAAAATACAACTTGAAAACAGAAAATAAAGAGAAAGCTGGTATGTTCTGCTCTGGAAAGCATCCACGAGACACAGATCTGCCGCACTTGGTTTGTGAAGGTACTGGACTACACACACATGGGATAAACACAGACGGAAGCAATTTACTGCCCCACCTTCCTCCCAGAGCCTATAGCTCTGGTAGCCAGGCCAGCTGGACCCCACAGGCAGCTGCTCCAGAACCAGGCTTTTATAGCCCAATGTTCTGAAAAAAACCCCTGTAACTGATTGGAGTAATCTGGTGGAGCTGAAACGTACAGGGACGTGGATGCATTGTGTAGTTGCAGCCACAGAGGCAGCAGCCTCTGGGAAAGGCATGAGGCAGGAACAGCTTCATCTCTTGCACTTTAATCTGGTGTCTCACCTTTTACCAGATACTGCTGGAGCAGAGATCCCAGCACTGAGCAGTCAGCAACAACTGGGTGCTCCCATAATCTGCACTGGTTTGGCAAGTATTGCTTCGGGTAATAACCACGGGCACTTGTTTACTCAAGGAAAGGTAAGGCGAGGACTTCAGACTCCGATAGAAACACTCCACTTAACCCAGGCAGAAATATGGGAAGCAGGCAAAAAGGTGAGCTACGTTGAAAAATAAACTGCGCTGCGCAAAAAGAAAATTAATAGATAAAATCCAGCCCAGGTGGCAGGGAAGAAGCTAGTGATATGGGAAAAGAAGCTGCAAGTAACAATTAAAGCAGTGCAATGCTAGTGGCACAAACAGCCTAAAATTGCAAGAAATTTATTAGTTTACTTAATGGCTCTTAAAATCACACAAGCCCTGATCATGTTTCCATCACTTCTTTTCAAAACCTAAGAGTTCACCATACAGCAGATGACAAAACACTGGTTTCTTGTTAGGTGGTGGGTGTAAATACTGTACAGTGCCAAGAAACACAGCTGTCCTGCTGAAAAAGACGTCCTTCACTAGTAACCACAAATCTAAGATGTTTGTAAGGGGTTTTCTCCCACTGTTTGGAGAAAGAGAGAGAGTCTGTATGCATTAAAGAGGTGAACAAGGGTGAAAATGAGTTCAGGAATGTTACCAAGATTTTCCTACTCAAACACTTTTTTGTTTGCCAGATACAATGCTCTAAAATTGTTTGATGTTTTCACTGTATTTCCACCTTATTGTCCTTGCTGGTGTTAACACTTCCAGGGTTTTGGATCGGTAGACCAAACAGTCTGAACACAGGAACACAACTGCGATAGCACACTGTGAGACTGTGTTCATATCCAGTTCAAAAATCTGGGCCACAGTGCTACTATGCGTAGTGTTGCCCACATTGCAATTGAAAAAGATGAAATACAGGCTGTGCTCTGAGGAAATGAGACCTTCTGTTTCCATCCGGAGCAAAAGGATCCTCTGCTTTTCATCCTGAAGTGCTATATATGGCAAGAGCTGAAGTTATGAATCGTCAGACTCTATGGAAAACTTCCTTATTAGAAAAAATACCCTGAACAAATTCTAAAATTCCTTCATGGAAAGCAGCCTTTTTAAAAAACAAACCAAAACAAAACAAAAAAAGAAACAAAACCAAGGACTGTTGATATTCAGTGAGAGACAGAATTCTTCCATTTGACTCCTTTATTCAGTTACAGACTTGCTCTACTCCTCTACAGTTTTTACTAAACACAGGTTGCAAACAATACAAAAGAGTTAGGTAATGCAGTAAGTGATCTGGCATATTTAATTTAAACTAGGCCTGGGCTAAGCAGAAAATAAACAGAAGTGGTTGTGTACAGTCTCTAAGCATCACAGATTGCATATTTCATGGAGAAGGTTCCCTTGCTAAGGATTATTTGCCTTGTTAAACTTACTCTAGTTTATATGAAGATTATAGCAGATGGTTTCTTAAAGTAAAAGATATCATGCTCCAACCTGGGCCATAGGCCTTGTTATGAAATAAGATGTAAGTAAGTGCTGTATATCAAACTACATTAAATCATGTTAAAATGGCCAACATAAGCATCCCAAAACTGGGAAATGCCAGAGCTCAGGACAGTTTGTCAGCTGGTCTCATCACCGGATGAACCAGGGACTCTCTTCCTCGGTTTCAACAGGTACAGCTTCAGAGCAGCACAAGCCTGACACCTGGGGCACGTGAAGGCCTTAGGGTTTCCACCACACAGCCTACAGAGGTGGAGAGGACTTCAGCCGTGTATCCTGGCTAAATTCTCTCTGCCAAGTGAATCTCCCTTCAGTCTGAAGTAGATGGATATTCTTCCAGTTTGATGCACAATCGTATTTCTCAGTTGCATGAACAATCACGATTGTACGCACAGCAGGAGCAGCTATATAAACAGCTATACTGCTTATGCATATATCTGGTGAACAACTGACCCAAACTATATTCTGTCATATTTCAGCTGCCCTGCACTTCCTACATTCAATAAACTGAGAGCAAGCTGACTTGTAAAAGACATTGGAATCAGCTTTTTCTTTATGTAAATCTCTTCTAAGAACAACAGAGTAAGTCCTAGTTCAACATTTTTGATTGTTAAACTATATATGTATTTAGGGTAACGGATAATTTGCAGTATTTTTTATAAAGAAAATCTGTATAACAAAAGAGTAATGTCTTGCTCCAAATTCTCCCAAAGTGGAAACAACAAAACTTTCTCTTCTCCTCAATCCAGACAGCTTGTTTTTAATTTCTTTTAGTTCTGTGGAGTCCAGAAGTCAACATGGTCAACATCTCATATCTTCAGTAGTGCTCCATACATAAGCCCTAGAATGTTTCCGCACATAAATTATCCCACCTTTCAACTCTTTGATCGAGCCATGTAATAATTCCACCTAGCTCTTTCCGTGAAACAGCTCTGAATCATAGAATAATACAGGATGGAAAGGATCTCTGGATCCAACCCCCACTCAAAACACATGCTACAGTATTTCAAGGAAGATAAGGCTAGGGCAGCCTAGGAGAACTTCATATTCATACGCTCCCCTCCCTATGGGTCATGTGTTTCTTCCAGACACCAGGATCTAGTCCACAGCCCAGAGTAATCTTTATGATCTATACACACGCAAGACATACTACAATTTAATTTTGTAAAGTTAGGCATTGCAGTTTCGCTGTAGACATAGAGGCTGTATCTTGGCGACAACATGTTTCTTCTCAGTTAATAGGCTACGACAGGAGGCTTTTATCCTACCTGTAAGTACATTTTCTAAGATACCGCATATTACCATCTTTACCCATAATCAGATTCAGCTCTTCACTGCACCCTTTCTTTCTCCTTTTATAGAAGGGAGTTGGTTACTAGCAGGCAGAGGTTTTTCTAAAGGGAAGTGCAAAGACTTGCAAAACCCAGAACTTCCTTTGTGACTACCTAAGGACGCAGTTCTGATTACAGTCAGACTCTTTCTTTTAGCCATATAAGGCAATCCCATAAAAACCAGAAGACAAATCAGGTAAGTAACTGCAAGGTTATAGCTGTCACAGCAGCCAATTAAATGCAGAGCTGAATAATACGTATATAAAAGGGCATCAGCGTGTAGGTTTGGACTATACCTTTTAAAGTCAAAGGAATTTTGTGCTGAGGTCACACTACAAGATGATCAGTGGGCTGAGCCTACAACTAGTTTCATCAAATATCAACATTTTTGCAGGATTTCACCTACTTGTAGGTTGCTTGTAAAAATTAAAGTCTACAATCAAAACAGGACACACAGAGCCTAATGGCATTAAAAAGAGGTACAATGACTTTACTGTTCAATACACCCTAAAATAGGAACAAGGATCTTTTATAATTTAGCTCCACTGTTTTCACAAGGTCAAGTTTGACCTCTTTTGCAAAGGTCAGAGTTCTGCAATGTAACGTAACTAAAATGCTGAGTAATAACCGGGAAGTTCAAAGTATCAAATGTGTTCCCTCCACGTGACTTAAAATACTGCTTATTTAGACCATGGGCTGGAAGAAAGTTTTGAAGCTCAATGGCTTGTTCAGAAGTATAGTCCCAATCTCCCCTTCCCCAAAAGGGAACATACCCCAAAAGGGTAATATACCCCCAAAATACCCTGCTGAAAAGTGCCACTGATGCGCTATCACCATTCTTTGGAGTTCACAAAACTCCCTGATGCCTGTGGCTTGAGAGGTCTGGCTTTGTGCGCAATGCATGTGTGAATGCAGCTAATTATAAGCTCTTTGGAACAGAAATCATCTGTATCTCTCTGTCTGCCTAGTCTTTGGCACAAAGGGATCCCATTCTCAGCTGGCCTTTAATAAGAACACAGTGGAAGGTATGCATCATATCGAAGGCAAATCAGAACAATTCTCTGCATCACTGCCACCAGAGGGTAACAACCTCAACATATGTATACAAGACTGATGAGCAGCAAAATTTCGCTCTAACTCCAGATAGGAAAAAAATAATGTTAAAGAACTAAAAGATAAGCTAAGTAAAACAGATGTGCTTGATATAAACACACAGCTGCTCAGCTCATCATTTACATTCTAGGTTGTTACCTTGCAATAACTTCCTTTAACTGAAAGACAGTATTATTAGAACTACCTGGAACTGAAGCCATTTAGATTTCCTATAGTCTTGGCAAACCAATAAAACCAAGCCTACTCCATTTTATGCAAGTCAAAAGTATACAGTGTTTTAAATAAAACAGTTTGGGGTTTTGTGGGTTTGTTTTTTCACTCTGCAAACAAATACACATCTATCACTAGATCACAAAATTAGCCACAATTGTTTCCAGAACCCTCTTGTGTCTTCTTCCTCTTTTTTATATACCAGTATATTCTTGAATGTCCTTAAAAGGCTTCTTAGTGTGTTCTGTCTTTCTTACTGGCAGAAACAAAGTGACTTGAGACACCTAACTAGCTCAGCTAGAGCATCTGAAAATACATGTGAGGAAGTGACTAGTCATTTGACGAGTGTTGCAAAGTATTACCCTTATGTACCAGGTTTCTAGCTTGACACTCGGTGCAAAAAGGCTATGAAAGAGTGTTAGCCTGTGACCTGGAAAGTCTCCCGCAGTAGGAGCATAATCTATGCAATTTAGCGTAGTATCTTGTGGCTTTGAGAGTATGCCTACCCTGCAGATTACAGCCTAGTGTCACAGGCAAGTGACAAACCACCATCCAGCAGCAGCAGGAAGCTCAGTTTAGATTGACTGGCAGGGCAAATAAACCCACAGTTCGTAGAGTCATCTCTGTTACAAATGGGCAAGCCTTGAATGAAAGAGGGCAAAGCAGCACAAAAAACAGTGGCTGCTTGGAGCTAAGGAAGGCCAGGTACCCTTCAGTAGCTTTTGACTGGTTCTGAGCTCAACAGTTAGAGAAGAGAGGTCATGACGTCACCATATGTTTGTGAAGATGATACTGGTCAGTCAGTCTGCCAGTCAGTCTTAGCCCAAAGTCAGTTAGACTAGAATCTCTAGTCCTGTATTTCCAGACTGAAAAGATATCCTACAGACAGAGCTACAAGGTGAAACACAACCCTTAAAAAAAAAAAATCATCCATTTGCATGTGAAAAAAATATGCCCACAGAAACTTTAGCCTTTAAAAATAAATTAAAGAAAAGAAGAAAAACCTAACTTGAATTTAAAAGCTTTGTTTTTCTTATTCTGTGTGTTTCATTTTTCTCCTTAGGCATCAACTGGAAATTCATTAATACTGATGTAAACCAAACCACCACAACAGACTTTCCAGGACCTGCTTACGTAGCTCAGGAACGGAGCTTCACCAGGAATGGAGTTTTGTCCTCATGGTCCATATTCTGTTTGCAGAGTTAATAGGAAAGAGATGAAAATAATTCCTTATAGGATCTTTTACTTCTACACACATGCAGCCTATAAACGGGGGAATCTAAACACACTTTAAACAGTGTTGAAGCACTCCGTGTAGGCGACACAGCTAACTTTCTAAACGTACGATGCCACCGTGTGGACAAATAAGTCTCAAGCAGTTTCCAGATGAGCTTTGCTGAATTTGTGCTCACATTACATGAACTTCCCGTTCATTTCCTCAGGTTTTGCTTGCTATGTCCCGATCCTGCTGCCACAAGCTGGCTAACTTCCGTGGCTCTAGCGATGACCATAACAGACCATCAGTATCCATTTATTCAAACATGACCATCTTGGAATTCTGGTCAATGTGTTTCTAACTCCAAGCTGGCAACAAGAATAATATTCTACAGGGTTTTATGAAGTTTTGCATACCGTGAAGATTTAAAAAAACCCCACAAACCAAAAACCACCAAACCAGGTATTTTTCGAACTTATCAGGATTTTTACTTGGTGCAATAGAACAAAAAAATGGGAGCTCTGCCATGGTTAGTACAGAGCATTTTCTTTCTTTTGTACATATAAAGGAACATAGATGCTTTCTGTTGAAAACACACTGATCAGACTATTATTGAGAGTTAAATGCCAAAGCTGCTAACCTGTTCCAATGTATCTGGTTGCAGGAACGCAAACAACACCAGCTTTGTGAGAATCTGCACGTCGTCCCCCTGCCTGGAAGCAGGCTTCATTTCTAAGCTCTGTCTGTCTGCAAACAAACCAGCCAGAGTTAGACGAACCACGGGCAAACGAGGCGCCGCTGCTGTGAAGGCAAAGGCCTTGATATATTACGGGAACCAAACCCAGTGGCTGAAAGCACAAGGGGAGTGCTGCTGAGCAACCTAACTGAGATGGAAAGTTGTTGATCTGAAACAAGCGAGTTCTGGGACCCGTTTTGCAGCCACAGAGGCTATAATTTTTCTCCTAAGTATTCACGTCTCTGACTGAAGGCATGGCAGGTCCCTAAGCAGGTCCCTGCAACCTCGCGTTTGTCCCTCAGCCCTTGTACAGCCTTTTTACTTCTCAGCCTGCAGACTGGCGTGATTTTGCCGGCCATGAGAGTCAAGTTTAACCTAGTCATTGAGAAGTTTTTGTGTTTTCTCTCCACTCCCTATTGCCATGGAAATTCCCCAGAGCCTGACTGCATACCTTGAAAATGACACGTATATGTGTGTATGTGTATATTACACACAGGCACACACACCTTTTTCCTTCCCAAAAGCCAAGAGCTGTTTCCAGCACAGATCAGGGCCAGCAACACCTTCTCCCCCAGACCCTCCTGAGACCTGCCCCGGGCACTTTTTAAAACCGCTGCAGCACCGGGCACCAGGGCACTTTAGCTCTCCCTGACAGGGGCCACCGGGGGTGGTCGGTCCGCCCCAGGTAAAACTCTGAATTTTTACCTTCTTTTTCAACCACTTTTTAGGGCCAGCAGGCCTCAGGGAGAAGGGCCCCTTCAGGGAGAAGGGCCCCCCCTCAGGGAGAAGGGCCCCCCCTCAGGGAGAAGAGGCCCCCCCTCAGGGAGAAGAGGCCCCTCAGGGAGACAAGGCCCCCTCAGGGAGAAGGGCCCCCCTCATGCAGAAGAGGCCGCCTCAGGGAGAAGAGGCCGCCTCAGGGAGAAGGGCCCCCTCATGGAGAAGGGCCCCCTCATGGAGAAGAGGCCCCCTCATGGAGAAGAGGCCCCCTCATGGAAAAGAGGCCCCCTCATGGAGAAGAGGCCCCCTCATGGAAAAGAGGCCCCCTCATGGAAAAGAGGCCCCCTCATGCAGAAGAGGGCCGCCTCATGCAGAAGAGGGCCGCCTCATGCAGAAGAGGCCCCCTCATGGAGAAGAGGCCCCCTCATGGTGAAGGGCCCCCTCATGGAGAAGAGGCCGCCTCAGGGAGAAGGGCCCCCTCACAGGGACGAGGGTCCCCCTCAGGGAGAAGGGCCGCCTCAGGGGAGAGGGCCCCACGGCCTCGCTCGGCTCCGGAGCCCGCAGGCCGCGGCCTCACCGGTTCCCGCAGCGGGCTCCAGCACCTCCCGCCTCTCCCCTCCGCCTCTTCCCCTTCGGTCCCTCCCCGCCGCCGCCGTGCCCCGCCGCGGCCCAGCGCCCGCCCCCCGCCGCGGCCCAGCGCCCGCCCCCCGCCGCGCTCTGCCCCAGCCGGGCGGGCTGCAGGCGCCGGAGGGCACCGGCCCCGGCTGCCGGGGCGTGTGTAAAAGTCGAGGGGCCGATCCAGGGGGGCGGAGAGGGGCCGGGGGTGCCGTGCCGGTAAGCAGAGAGGTGGGCCCGCGGTGCCGCCCCGCCCCGCAGCAGGGGCCTCTTGCCTCACGCCCATCGCCGGGATGAGATGGGGGGACGCCAGGGCTGTTGCCAGCCGGGTGGGAAGGGATTCGTTGAGCATACCGGGAAATAAACCGGCAGAATGGCAAATGGCGAAGCCTTTTTCCCGGCCCTGTACGGGGCCTTCGCGCCGGTGCGGGGAGAGCGGTGTGGCAGCGCCGGGCCTCGGCCCCGCTGCCGGGCTGCTGCCGAGGAGGGCGCCAGGCCGGCCCGGGCACGGCGGGAACCTGCCCCGCTCCTGCTCTCCCGGGCTGAGGGAGAGGGGTGAAGGGCCCCCGGTTAAATTAATAACGTCTTCACGGTTTGTCTTCCAGGTTACAGTCGTTTCCATTAACCCTTTGGGGTTTACCCCACGATCGACATCTTCCTCACAGGCAAACAAGCATTTTGGGCCTGTACTGTTCAGTGAAGGTAAAAGAAGTGCCACCCAGCCTCTTACGTACAGTTGTGTATCAGTCAGCATCAGTTAACGACAGAAAGATTGGATTAGGCTAAACAGAGTCCTTCTGAGGCTGCTGAAGGCCTGTGTGATGGGCTTGTCTGAAAAAAGATTTCTGTGGAACTGGGAATCCCAAACCAAAAGTGAGGTGCCAGAAGGGACGTGGAATTTCTGGAAAGAAAACCACAGAAGGATGTTTTATTCTGCTTCTCATCTTTTTTATGTTGTCACCTCGGGACTGTGCCTACCCCAGATAGATGGGAAGGCCGTTTACAGTGGTGACTGTCATTGCAGTCGTGGTGGAATTTGGGATTTCAAGCCATGCTGTGGCACTGTTAGGTCTGTGCCCTGCTGCTCCAGGGAGAAAGCCAGAGCATGTGGCCCAGGCAACACTAAAATATTAGTCCCCATTACGCAGGTGAATCCTGGGACAGTGACAGAAATCATAGTTGTACCATTAAATGTGTAAAACAAACAAACCCCAAACCACCCTACCCCCCCCGCCAACCTTAATTCTGTGGGTACCAGCTCCCAACAATTTATTGACTTCATATGAAGCTGTGTGTTTTTGATGGGTCTTGAGTCATCTTCCTAAATGTTTTTGTTACTGTGTATCTTGGCAGCTTTTTGAAAGATTTTTCTATTGCGTCCTTAGAAAAAACATTCTCATGTCATCCTCGGAGACTTTACAGTGATGGTGTTTTAGTGCCACGTTGTTGGCAGACTTAGCTTCAGCCCATTAATGCATCAGAAAGATGTAGCATAATCTGTCATAAATAATCCATAACAGGCTATTCCCTTCATGTTACTGATGTATTCCAGCTGACAGACTCGTGGTCACTTTGTACAAGCTAATTTAATCATTAAATCATATTGGTTTTTCCATTTGATAAGACTTGAATGAGGTTTGAATTGGTAGACAGGGTGGTCTTAGCAAAGAGCTGACAGGTTGTCATTTTTTAAAGCGTGGTTACTGTTCACGGATGTTCTTCAAGTTCATTAAGTCTCAGTGACTAGGGAGACTAAACAGTAGGTTTATTAATAGTTCCCTGGAAGGCTCGTAATTTGCTTCTCCTGTAAAACTTGCACTGGTATGTTAGTCTGTTTGGTATGTCTTTCATGGCTATTGTGATACCTTTCTGTGTTTACTGGGTTTTTTTTATTCTTTTTCTTTGCTTCAGGTTGAAAAGATGGGAAATGCAGAAAGCAATGCCTATCGGAATCACCTTTCCAGATTTCTTCCTGAGGAGCAGTCTGACATTGATGGAGTATTTGATACCTTATCAGGAGCGAGTGGCTCAGCTGGAGCAAAAGATGGCAAAGCTACAAAGAAAACAGTCACTCTGGCAGCACTACAGGCAAGACAATCTATTATTCCTGATATATCTGGGTTATAATGCATTGAACGTAATTTCAGAAAGAAACTAAAGACGTGGCAATAGTTACTTTTTAAGGATTGCTTGTCTCAATTTAATACTAAATGTTTTGGGGCAGGATGGATATTTAACTTTTTCTTACAGTTTAACATGAGTAGTGAATTTCGAGTTTGCATTTATCTCTTATATTGCACTGTTGGGTCAATTTGCAGCTTTCCTGATTCTGAAGGAAGTTGGGATGTATGAAAATATTTCTACAGAAACCTGAAAAATGGGAAGAATATTCTTCCCCCTGGAGTCTATAGTGTGCGATTATTTACAGAATTTCTTGAGAAGCTGTCACAAAGTCAGTTTGTATTTGGTTATATCTTTATTCCTCAATTGCATCACCGTCTCTAATCTTTTCACTTGCATTAAAAGGAGAGAATTAAATTTTGCTTGATTAAGCTGTGGCTCCCTGTTTTAGCTAATTAACATACATTATGCTTTCTGATTAACTTTGCATTCATTTTCTAATCAAGAAAAAAGACGAAAGTGATTCGTTGCAATACTTGATAACTTCAGTTAGGCAGGAACCAAGTGGCCAAATGAATGTAGTATTAAAAGTGCATTTTTATATATGCTACACAGTTAATGGGATCAAATCAGAACTCCAGGAAAGAAGCAGGGTATTTTAAGTTAATTAGCAATGCCTCTGCATACAGACCAGCTTTAGCCTTCCTCCAGCCTGGCTGTTCATGAGCTGTCACCAGTTTGGAAGCAGTGTTGCTGCTGCCCAGCCTTTCACCCCTAATATGACCAAGCACCTGGTCCTTGGTGGCTGTTATTTGATTGGGACCTGGAAGAAGTTCTCTTTCTAGCTTTGCCCCCAGATCAGTGTGACGTTTGATGAACGTTTGTCTTTCCCCTTCCTGCCTTTTTGTTTGCCAACTTAAATTAAAATCTCTTGAAAGGCTGCCTGTAGGTGCCTAATTCCTTAGTGCAGGGACTATTGCAATGGCATGCCTGTTTCGTAGGTGTCTCTGCTCATGCCTGAGCTAGACTGATACCTGGCAGATTTGATCTAGCAACAGTCTGATAACATTGATGAGGCCCCAAGCATAACCTCATGCACTCTGCTTAGGCTCAGTGCTTTACTAGAAGGAAACTAGATGGCTTCTGGACCAGAACAGGCTGCACTGACTGCGTAGCTTGGAAAGCAGGTAGAGCAGGTATCTCTAGATACTTTCTTGAAGCCATTTAAGACAAGGATTCTAAACTGTCACGAGTGTGAGTTTGTTAGATGTTTATTAAAGATTCCCTTTTTACAGTCCTCCTCTTTCACACCCCTGGTCGACTAATTGGAATAGCTATAAGCATAACAAAACAGTGCAACAAAGTTAGTGGTGGGTGGGAAAGGGTGGGGAGTAGGTAGGTAATGCTGCAGTGGAAAGTAAAAAGGCCTCGAGTATAGTGTTTTTAATTATGTTCCCTGCTGCTTGTCTCACTTCAGACTCATGTAGCACTTTTAGAAAGCCTCTTAAAGGCAGCTGTACCCCCTGTGACCATCCCTCCCTCAGTATGAAGCACTCGTGCACTCTAATTCTGCTTCTACTGAAATCAATGGGAGTTTTACCACTGACGTCAACAAAAGCAGGGTAGAGCTTGGCATATTGGATCTCGCCCTATATGCACAGCAACAGCCATTAACATCAAACAGGAACAGCCCTGGTGGCTTCAACAGGAGTGCTATTGAGCCAGCAATAGATTGGTAATAGCAGCTCCGCTGAATAGAGCTGGAGGGCTTTTATGCAGGTGGAGCTCTATTGATTTCAGCATAGTCCCCACTGGGCTACACCCCGTATATAAGAGTCAAGTCAGGTGTTCAGCATGTTATGCACAGTGCTTTGCGCAGCGAAGACACTGTAATCATGTCCTAGTGTATGGATGTATTTTAGATGATTTATTTTTAAACCATGTAATTATCTCGAACGCTGTGAAAGTTTCTTGAATCCAGAGTCGGCTCTTTCCCACAGTGTTGTGGTGTATGATGATGTATACCACTTAGATTTCAATTCAAAGGGCCAGTCATGCAATTTAGATGAATAAATTTTGATTTTGACTGTCTTAACATCAGGGGTGCCTTATAAAAATCAGGTGATCGCAGTTTTGTTCTGTGCTTGAATTAGATGTTGCTATGCAGAGGGAAACTTCTCAGAGCCGTTTCTACGTGTGCATGTAGGGTTTAAACACATTGCCTGCATTGTCTTGAGGCCAAAACTGACATATGGAAAAAACTTCACTGTCTCTTTGTTTTTAAGTATCTATCTGTGAGCTCCACTATTAAAAGCAGGGTTAAAACATAGTTTTAAATGTTGGACTGGCAGAGTTGTAAACCTTTATGACAGAATTATCATATAGAAATCCTTTGCTAATATCCTGTTAACTTTGCAGTGTTGGGGTTTTTTAAGTCCATGGCATTTGTAGAAAACCAGTATCAACTTAAGTCACTAAATTGTGTTGGAAAGGAGATACTATAAAAATAGACAATTTTTTTCTCTTGGAAAACCAGACCTTTGACAAAAGTTTGTTGCTGATAGTAGATACTCGGTATTGAAATCCTTCATTCATAGCGGTATATCTCAGCACAGATTAGCTGGAATGTATTAGTTATTCTTAATTTTTAAAACATGTTCTTTGCTCTTTTTCTCATTGTAGGCCTATGTGCGGGAGCCATTACCAGAGCAGATGAGTGTTCGGTTATACAACGGAATGAAAAGTATTGACCTGACTGGGAAATCATCTGGGCTGAGTGAACAAATTGCTAAGGAGCAGTTTGTAATTTTTATGTCAAACCTCTTAAAAGGGAATGCAGATGAGAAGATTACCATAATAATGAGAATGATCTCCAAGACGGAAGGGCCTGTGAAGGGCAAAGAAATCCAAGAGGTAAACAGGCAGTTAAATGTGTGTTGGGGGACAGTAAGAGAACAGAAATGGGTAGGTAATTTGCAGGTAATCTTTAGAGCACAAGAATCAGAACAGGGATTCCTGACTTTTGTATTTTTTTATTCTCTTTACCACTGACTTCCTGATCTGGGACAAAGAGTGTAGGCAAACCAGGTTATAGGGGATGACGGTTTCAGCTGTGGTGGGCTTTTCTGTGCTGACTTGCCTACTTTGAGAACCAGGATCTGGATTCTGGGGAGCGCACTGACTGATTTGTCTGATGGTTCACAGGCTCACTCTGAAGGGTGCAGAGACTGGCTGTATTTAAGAGCCAGCAAGGGTGGTGGTGTCGCTGGTGCTTCTGGGAACTGAGCAAAATGCTTTCTTGAGCTTTAGGTGCAGGATAGATGTGTGAATCAAATAGGTAGCTTGCAAGGTGGAAGAATGGGATCTCACAAAACAGTAATTCTCTAGCAGCTCTTACCACTGCAAAATTTGGCCCTCCCCTCCTTCTTCCATGCCGTATTTTATGGAGGTGCTTTGTGAAGTAACATTTACAAAATATCTTGAAAAAGGATACTTTTCTATGACACTGAAATAGCATTTCTGTTATTTCTGACCCGTCATGAGGAGAGGTGTTTCTGCCATTGGGATTACAGCATCAGTACTACTTGACTTTATTTTCAGAAAGTCCTTTGAAGCTTTTGGCAATTTTATTTAAGAAATGCTAAAATGGTGATGTCTTAACCTTTTCAGTTCGCAGAGGATCTGATCATGTCTGTAGTCCATGTACTGAGCTACAGGAAGGAACTGAAAGGTTGGAATTTGGAGAATACTAGGGATTCTGCAAGTGGAGTAAAGGCTCTGGCTTCTCAGCTGCTATCAGAATTGAAGCTTGCAGGTAAGTAGCACTAATGTGGTATATCCCAGAATGGCACAGAGCTCACCTCATCACTGATATCGCAAGAACTTTTCACTTTGGATCCCATCTGTGAATTGAAATGCTGAGACCAGTATTTCAAACCTAGTGCTTTGCGAATGACTTGGGAGTTTTATTTATTTTACCTTCCCATCTTTCTCTTCTAAATTCAGGAGAGCTTTGGTTTGAAGTCCCGGCTTAAGTGGACATGCAGAACTATTTGTCATGGAACACGTCTGTTTTACAAACGCCTGCCTTGCAGGTGACAGGCATTTGGATGCATGCGCATGTATTTATGACTGCGTGTCCTTTTGCAAAGCATAGGTTTCCCTTTGCACTGTTGTAATAACAGATTTTGCTGTCTTGCAAAGAACATCTCATAAGTTGTAACTAGGAGTCGATGTTTCTTAATCATGACAGCCCAACCAATGGATGTCACAGGCAAATGTTTCTCCGTTCTGTGGGTGCATCTGCTTAACACAGTTGACATTTTACTCTCGCTGGCTCCTTTCATATGTGGTTTCATGTCCATTAAAATGATGGAATATTGTGTTTACACTTAAAAATCAACTGGTTATTTTCCAGACTGGGGGACTTACTGCTGTTCCTGTGTGTCTTATTATTTAGATGGGACAAAACCTGTGGGTCCTGAGCTGATGCAGACAAATTTCGATCAAAGTGTCATTGAGGATTGGGTGTACCGAGTTCCTCAGATCTCAATTTTCCTCAGTGTTGTTATCAGGCAAGGCCTCCATGTTCTGCATTCTCTCCCAGACCAAACCAAAGACATAGTCAACCTGGTTCCAAGCTGCAAAGGCATCAAAGGAAGAGGACTTGTCAGTCTCTTTGACATCCCATCCATCATATACATCAACTCCCATCTGCCTGCAGAGCTACAGCACAAGTGGCAGCTTTTATTTTCTTCCAGGCTTCATGGAGAAAGCTTTTCACAGTTATGTGGGCATATAGTGAACAAAGGTCCTTGCATAGTGATCTTAAAGGACTTAGATGGTTATATCTTTGGTGGGTTTGCATCTCACTCCTGGGAGGTGAAGCCACAGTTTCAAGGTAAAACTCACTTTTCTTTTTCTAGTATCTCATGGCTCTGGTAAAGATTGCCTATTCTGTACAGGTACAAGAATCCTGTCCACTCCATGGATACTGTCATTTTACTTTCATGGCACACAGTATTTCTTGTACTTCCAAGTGTATTTTCCTGTGGCAAAAATAACACTAATTTTTGAAAAATATAAAATACATGCTAAGTTATTACTGCTTTGTACCCAGTCAGGCATATTACTGATTAATGTTTATAGTTTGTCTGTTATTTGATAAGACTTTTAAAATTGCAGGACTTATTGATCATGGAACAAGTTTTCTTTTCAGTGAAATCTATCAACCCCTGTAGCTGCATGGGTTGAAAATGAAATCATAGAATCATAGAATTGTTAAGGTTGGAAAAGACCCTTAAGATCATCAGGTCCAACCGTTAACCTACCACTGCCAAGTCCGCCACTAAACCATGTCCTCAAGCACTGCATCTACCCGTCTTTTAGAAATGAAAATGAAGGAAATAGAGCATAGACGATGAATTAGCGTTTAAATAAGATGTCCAGCAGATGGCAATCTTCCATCTCAGAAAACACCAGGTCAAGCTGCCTGTTGCCATTTGTGCACTGTATGTCTTTGTTTCCCTTTTAAAATCCAGCAGCAAAAGGGTCCTTTGGACAAGCTAAACTTTTTGTTCCCTCGAAACGTCTGGGGAGAAGAGAGGGTTTTTTGTAACTCTTTGGAAATAACTTATGATAACTTATGATGGACTTGTGATGGCTTTCCGAAAAAGAATTATGGACTCTGGATAATCTGTCCTGCTAGGAATTCTCACTTCTGCTACATTAAAAACTCAATTCCTATACTTAATTAGTATTTGACAATTACCACTTCAGTCAGTTAATATACTGTTATGTTACATTGATTACACAATACTTTCCTTGTATTTTTTCCTGATAGAATAACACATGTAGTGTACTAGACCATTGCACCACAGGTCCCTCTGAATACCAAAATGGGCATAATGAAAATTGTACTCTAAATCACTGACCCTAAACTCATCTATATGTCAGTATAGTCAGAACTAAGGGTGTCAGTTTGTACAGGTATCAGTTTGTACGGGTCTAGCGGTTGGCCAGTTTTAGATGATACAATGCAAGCCTGTGACAGGTTTACCCTCACGTAGTAATGTAATGTACTAGTCATGCCTCTGATTCTGCCCTTGGTCACAGCCATATAATCACATTGATTTCTGTGACTCTGCACGGAGTTAACTGAGAATAAACAATAGGTCCAGATCTTGAGAGATAGGTATTGCTTTCTGGGATTGCAGCTGCTGTCTTTGATTTATTCAGCTGCACTTCTTCAATATTTTTTTTCTTATCCTATTTGTAGGGCAAGTTATTGCTTGGCTAGTTGTCTGACCTCAGATGCTTTTCTGTTTACAGGTGACAACAGATGCTTTCTGTTTTCAGTTTTCCCCTCTCTTGCTGTATACACGTACACAGGCTATAATGACCACTACATGTATTTGAACCATGGCCAACAAACAATGCCAAATGGACTTGTAAGTATTAAGAAATGACAATTTGGATTTGTGGCTGGCGTTCAGAAGCGTTTCGTGTTTTTTGCTTCTGTCACTGCGAGCTGATTTATTTCACTTGTTATTCTCTGAGGAAGTTTTCATCCCTTCTCTGTGCTATTTGTGCCGCGCTTTTAGTAGGAGGATTGTTTTCTTTTTTTTTTTGCATTAAAGCATCAGTGTAAAGTGTGAACTATGAATAACGATGGAGAACCGCTTACAGCACTGATAGAGTCTATACTTTTCTTTACAGTTGATATGTATATTGAAGTACTGAATCAACTAAGATGGAATTTATTTTCGTCTGACCCAAGTAGGTGGGCTTTATGTAGGTTAGGTTTATGGAGGTTCTGGGAAGAAATTTTTTTGCCAAGTTTGGTTATCATGGAAGCCCTTCTAGCAGGTCCTCCCTGTTGTCTGGAAGAATTGGCTGCATGTATCTGCATCGCTGAAGCAGCACAAGCTAACTGATCTATGTAATTGAGGATCCTTCCACCGGCTGTTCTCACTGCCACACTAACTGCTTTTTAAATTATGGAAGGCTGAGAAAGCCCAACAGAATTAGAGTACAAGAGTTGCATGTAGGTTGCTGCTGCTGTATAATTACAGTGGCAGAAGCGCCTTTTACTCAAGTCCACAAATGAGCCCTCCAGATGCAGAGGAGTTTCTACATAGCTACAACACATTGCCTATTTTGAAAAGTGCCTTACAGCTTTGTGGTGTTATATGCCCATAACTTTGGGAATTGCAGCAGTCTGGAGTAAATTCGCTCTAAAGAAAGCAAACAACATCGAATTACATTATTTGTTTCTGTAGATACTTTTCTAAACAGAAAAGAGGCAGCAAAACCGAGCATTTTCACCCTGTTTAAAATGGAACTGTTAGTCAATAAACAAAAGCCAGTGAGCTAAATTTCTGGCACAAGACACAGAAGTGCTCACAGATACTGGTATTCTGTAAAGCGTAGAGGGAGGGCAGTATCACTCAGGTAAATTCTTGTTTGTCTTCAGGAATACTGGATTTTGGTACAGAAGCCCAGGTTCACTCAGAATACCCTTTTTCACCTACCCATAGAAATGTGGCATAAATACTGAAAAAGCAATTTATACTCTAGGTTTCATAACTTGCCGAGCCTGTTTTACATGTGCAGCAAGTCTTTCGTGTGCTGCTTTGGTTCACAGGGTATGGGTGGACAACATGGGTACTTCGGACTCTGGATAGACAGTGACTATGGGAAGGGACACAGTAAAGCAAAACCGCGATGTACCACCTACAACAGCCCCCAGCTGTCAGCTAAAGAGGATTTTACACTGGATGCCATGGAAGTTTGGGCAGTGGGAGACCTTCCTGAAAGTGCAGGGGTAGGTGAACCTGTGAAATTGTGTCCTGATTGGAACGAGAGATGCAAAGGCAAAACGTGCAGTTGCAGTTTTCTGATTAACCCTGTCTCTCTGTTGTAATGAATACTGCTTTTTTTTAACTGGCCCTGTGATGCCATGTATTTTGTAGCAAGTAAATGGCTAAACAGGAGTGGAATGGAGAGGGTGCCAACAAGAAATAACATTAGGAGCCATGGAATGATAGAGTCAGAAGAGCTGTACTTTGCTCTGAATTTCGAAAGGCCTGTCTGATATTGAGGTCTCCAGAAGGAACCTCCTTGGAGGGGTTCATTAAAACCCAGTATTTGTAAAACAGAAAGAATGCACTGGAAGCTCACAAGTAAAGCCTAATCTATAGTTCAGGAAGAGAATCCAAACAATTTTTTTATCAGTAACTTTAAATTTACTATTGTTTCACAATAAATTTAAGTCAATAGATTTATGCTAGTCTTTCCGCACCTGGTTTATTTCTGGGAATGAGTAGGAGACCTCTTTCCAGTCTCCTCTGTCCCTGTAATTTATTCTCTTAGTAAACTGTCTGGTCTGCACATTTTGGTGTTGTTTCTTTTTTTAAATTTTTATTTCTTTTCATACTAAATTCGTGTGCTCTGTCTGTTCAGAGGACACATAGCTCTAAATAGAAACAGAACAAATTGTTTACAAAAAATGTTGAATTGTACTTGAATCTCTTCTTATAAAAAAGTTCATGTCTGCACTTCAAACTGAGGTTAAGTTAACCAGGATGTTCTGGCTGGCTTGTAACCTGAATAAACTTGAAATAGTTCACTGTCATCTTAGGAAAAGTTTATGACTATTTTATGTAACTGCAGCAATAAAAATAATTTGATGTATCCCAGTGAATCTGAAATGCCTTACTTGGGAAGTATATATACTTCATTGTGACAAGCTTGCAAACCAGATTACTTGTGGACTTTTGAGTATGTCTCTTTCTTGTAACCTGATATTGATTCATTCATAATGACATTTTAAATTGACTATATTTTATTTTGTTTTGAAGGCAAAAGGTAAGAAGAGTATCCTGGATGTAGATCCTGAGGCTCAGGCCTTATTAGAAATGACTGGAAAAAGTCGTCAGAGTGAAGGTCTACGAGAACCCATTGAAGAGGATGATGATGATAACAACTAAAAGAATCACAGTAACATGAAAACCTTTTTTTTTTTTTTTTTCCTCTCCTGAGTGTTAATGTTCCTTGGACAGGATATTTTTTCCTCATTTTTTTCCTTACATTTACCTAATTATCTGGGATGAAGCTTAAGCCTTGTACGTGTTAATATTTAGGTCCAATACAATACCCTGCCTGAAGGGTTTTGTTTGGGGAGGACAGAAAAATTAGCTAGGTACTTAATCATTAGACATCTCTAAGTTCTAGCTGAATATGAATTTGGTAGCATTCCTGATAGATCCTATCTGCATACAGAATTAAAAACAAAAGATGAAGTTATTGACAGTATGGCTTACTGACTTAGAAAATTGATATGTATTTATATAAAGACTATTCAAGACATTGATTAAGGCTCTTATACCTCAGCTGCACATATTTATTTGCATGCAATGAAATTAGTCAGCAAAGCTTGCAAATTGTAATGATGTCTTACATTGGTAAACATAGAATCGTCCATGTGATTCCATATGAAGGATGCTATTAATTTGCATTGCTCTAGTTAAAGCATTAAATTTCATGTTTTCTAAGTCAGATTTTCAGCAAGTGACTCTAAGTGGCTGTAAGATGTCCAGAATGCTACGTATACAGCATCCAGTTTTATAATACTACACTACTCCTTAGTGCATTTCACTTAAGATGCTTCTGCAGAAATTTGCCTATTGCTTTTTAAACTTAGTAGAACAGAGCTGTTGGAGTCATTCCGCCATATTTATCCTAAGAATGGGCCATACCTCCAGCAGAAGTTCTCTAGGGAAGGTCCCTTCTTTAGTAGCCTCACTTGAGCCTTGAGTAAAAGATCAGGCTGTAAAAAGGATTAAGAAGCATCCACAGTTAATTGGGAATAGTATCTGCAGATACCTTGTTAAAAAAAAAAATAAATCAGGATTATGTCTGTAACATGTTTAAGGAAGACTGCTGTACACTGTATTTCCACAGAATTAGCCATTACTGTTTTATGGAAAAAAATGCCCGCAATATGAAATGTAACTCGTGGGTTGGGGGTTTTGCTCTGTCTTGTTGGCTGTTGACCAGTCAACGCCAGTTTTGTCAGGTCTCTTATACTCAGGGCTTTTTCTACTTGAATCCGTTCACATCTATCACTAATTATTAATTTGACCTTGCTCATTCTGTGTGTAATTAACTTGTCAAAAATAACCCTATTTTCTACCAGGGCCTGTCATTTCTAACTCAGCAAATTGTGTTTGGTTATTAGTGTGTACGATTACTCTCCTCCTAAGGAGAAGGACTGTATCAAGTCCCCTTTGTCCTAGCATGAGTTCGTCTTCCATGCAACTTAGAGCAAAAAATGTGCTGTAACACTCTATAAAATTACTGTGAGTCCGGATCATGTGGCCTTCCATCAAATTCTTTCCCTGATCATTTTCTTGTAGGTGTGGGGTTTTTTTCCCACCCAATGTTTTTCATAGGGAGTCAAATTTGAATATTCTGAATAATCTGCACCTGTGCCTTAATGTAGATCCCACATCTTAAAATTCTATTAAACAATATGAATTTAACCTTGAAAGGAGAGCATGAAGAAATCGCTCCAGCCAGACATCTTAGAACTCAGCTGTGCATTCTGTACACTACCTGAACTAATGATTGGGGCATATATGCTATTTAGGCCAGTACAAGGGATGCTGTGAAAGGCCTGCGCTAAAGTCCTCTTATCTTGCGTTTGCTTAAATAAACCAGATAGTCTCCCAAGTCTGTAACGTATAGGAAAAAATGTGAGCATTAAAACAATTACACTAATACTTTTGTATAATTTTCTTCTCTGTATATTTTAATAGGACTTTTAAATGGTACAAAGTAGGGAGTGCTATGTAGACAGTAAGTACCTGATGCTCTCTGTAAGTGTAGTGATGCTGGCTTTTGTTTTAACATTCTCCCACCATACGTCCCAGAGGTATTCTTCACTTAGGCACTGACTAAGCATACTAAATACTTGAAGTGGATGGCATACAGGAAGGAGACATAGTTGCATTTCTGCAGTTACACATGAAATAAACAACTAGACTTTCTTTTCTTTCCATTACAAGGCAGAGACTTTTCTTTGAGGACTGAAACCATTTGCAAGGATTTTTAAAAAAATAGTGAGCAGACACCTTTGCAGACTCTGTCTGGGGAGAGTGAACTGCACAAAGCTACTCTTCACCAAAAATATTTCAGTGGCCAAGTTTTCTTTGATTTAAAATAAGTATCAGTATAGCTGGTTCTTTCTAGGCTATGAATCCAAAATGTAATCCTGTTTAAACATCATCTTGTAAAGATCAGCATAACATTTTGACCTGTGAAATTGTGTTTTATGACAAATTTGTATTTGAGACTCATCTTCACTTTGAAGTGAAGGTGTTAAGCTGGGGCAAGAAGAAAACTGATGCTATGGCACTTCTACCAAATGTATCAGAGAAGCATTATTTACTAGGAAACTACTGATCTGACCAGCAGATGGGATTACTCAAAATTTTTCTTTAAAAGTAAAAGATTGGCTTGGAAGAGACTCAACTTTTTTTTTTTTCCTGAACCTAATGATTAAGCAATCTGTGCTTCATATTCATGCATCTAAAACTGTCCAGAAAGCATTTGTCAGCAGTGGGCTTAGCTATGATCTAAACATCTCTCAGTCACTTTTATGCAGCTGTTAATCCAACTGCAAAGCTTTCCATCCCTGCTATGTACGTGAGTCATCTTTATTCTCATGCGCTTGTGCAAGCGAGTCCCTTCCCCATTAAATCCGTCCACTCCTGTGCATCAGATCAGATCAGCCTTCCACTTTGCTCCTATTAGTCATATAGGTACAAAAAAAAAAAAAATCACTGCAGTGTTCGGCAAAAGCCAGCAGCCAAGGGTTGGCACTTCAGCTCTCTACTCTTTGTTTCGCGTCTCCCCACAGTTTTCCTTGAGAGTCTTGCTGAATCAAGGCTAGTTATCTGGGAATCTAGAAACACTATAGATTGACTATAGGAAAAGAAGCGCTAGTGAAGGCAGGTCTTTTCCATTCTTCTAATTTAATATAAAAGGACGGGTCTGAATCAAGAGTCTTGTTCAAAAACTTACCTGTAACATTTTAACATGTAGATTTTATTAATAAAAATCATTTTGATTTAAATAAATATGCACAATAGATTTTTCTGTACAGGCGTGAAACTGCGTTATTTTGTCTGGGACTGTCACAGCATTCTTGACATAGGTCAATGTTAGAAAAATATACCTGATCTCGGTTTAAAACACGAGCCGCTCTGGAGGGTTCTGTAGACATCTCGAACAGCTCAGGTAGAGCGTGTAGAAGGAACAGACTCTGGAGTAGGAAGGACTGTCGGTACAGATTGACTTGAGTATCTTCAGAAAGGATGCGCGGTGTCAGAAAACGGTGCGTTTGGATTATCCAGCATCACAGCTCTGTTCCAAGTGTAGCTTTAGAGGAAGTTTGCATCAGTTATGACATCCCTTTGTGTGCTTTGGTCGGCAGCAGCGTTTTTCACAGAATTTGACAAACTCGGACACAATGAAAACTGAGGAAGCCAGTCCGGTCAGAAACAACAGGTCTGCCGAGAGGAAACAGAGCAGAGATGAACACAGCGGACAGCTGGATTTTGTGCTAGGCAGGAATCCCAGCCTTCCTGCGGTAGATATTTGTGCTGGTGTAACTGCATAGATGTATGGCCTAGCTCTGCTTTTGCTAGCTGTAGAATTAGAGGAATGACTGCGGTAGACAAGGAATACCCATACAGTCAGTTGGTGTAGTCCACTTGGTGGGTGGCAACCTCTGCGTTAATCATTTGGGATCATTGAACCCTGCTTCTAACAATGTGCCTAATGTAGATGCAATAAAATGGTAGAATTTGCTTAGACTGATTCAAATGGTAAAATATGTGTTGCATTTCACCTAGGAAACATTCACCCTGCTTTTTCAAAATGGAGTGACTGCATAATGATCCTAGATAGATTTATGTAGAGAAATATCATCATACGGAGCTCGTGGGAAATCTTGGCGTCGCTCCATTTGCATGCATTTATGTGCAGTAAATCAAAATTCCAAACCTAGACTGGGATAGTATCATTAACTACTACTACTATTTGTGTATGGCTATGTGTATGTATAGAGGTATAGGAGCTGTTGATTGATTTCCCCTACCAGCAGTCTGTTGGGAGCTATCATGTACCAATTTGGCAATTGCATCTGCTCTTATTTAACTTTAATTAAAAAACCACATCATTATTTATTTTGCAACTTACCTAGCACTCTTAAATTCTCTGTCTGGAAGATCTTTTGTAATGGAGGAACGTATATAACAGCCAGCTGTCCCAAAAATGACCCAAGCACGGAATACAGGAACATGCGGTTTCGAAAAAAGCCTATTTCAAATATCAACTTTGTCTAGAGAAGGGGGGGGGGGGGCGGAGAAAAAAAATAAGAGAAATGTAACATTTCCCAATCTCCTGCTGGTACTCGAATGTCACACAGTTTCTTTGCATGCAAACTCCATTATGTTTTGAAATTACACGAATGCTAACTTGGGCAGAGCTACGTAGTTAAAAGTGTAGTTGCAGTCGAACTATGATGGATAACTTTATTTATAAAGATGATAAAAATCGTGCTGCTTTAAATGACGTTAAAAACCCCCATCCTATGCAACATACTAGTGTTCTAATGTTTATGTCAGTGGTTTGAGACAAGAGATTGTTGCTGACAGAGCGATCTCACCTGAGAGCGACATGTCAGGGCATTGAAGAGGTCAAAAAACACAAAACAGGTAAAAGTCATTGTTGTGGTTCGAGGAGTTATGCCACTTTTTGGATTCTGAAAGCACATGTAAAAATTGAAGGGTTAGTTAAGCCTTACAAAAATATGTCAATTCAACAGATTAATTAAATATTCCTTTTAACGACCCCAGTCATTTCGAAGGGTAGTAAACCGAAGGAATAAATCTAGCTCTAACCATTACAGATAGCATTAATTTCTCTCTGCCAATTGTTGGGTTTATGATCTTATCAACTATGTTTTAAATTCTTAAACTGATGTGGAATTTGAGTAAAGAACATTCTAAATTAAATTACTTAAGCTGCTATAGTAACAGTCATTATTTACTAACTGCAATTCACAGTACTTAGGTACTCAGCATTTTCTACTTACATGGAAAGCTAGAGGTGAAAAGTACTGTAAAGCATTGAAATCCTGTCAAGTAATGGTTTTCCCATTCTAGATCGGAAGCTCCAAATTGGAGGCAACACGGGAAGGCAGAAGCAGCACCAGGAGCTGACCCTGGCTTCTCAACCCTCTGCCCGTGCTGATCCTTCCCCACTGGCTGTATTTCAGAGTCCGTCACACGTACTTCGGAAATCGCCCTTCACTTTGTTGTCCACCCTCATGAAAACAAGATTCGATTGCAGATTTTCCTCACCTCCTTCCAGAAAACAAAGAGGGTTCCACTGATGATAATTATAGCCGACATGAAGATTTTCAGGATCAACGATTTGCTGAGTATAGTATCCGTGATACATCGGGGTGGCTGTTTGATAGTATCCTGATCGACAGGTTCAACCCCCAAGCTGCCTCAAAGAGAAGCAGAGGGACCTGTTTAGTTAAAGCGGATCATCCCAAAATGGTACTGTTGATAAACCAGGATGGATCTGGAGGATGAAATTCTTTGAAGTACGGCATGAGAGATATCAGCATTCTGGCAGGGACACATAAGGTCCCAGATTTCTCCGAGACCCCTACCCCAAAGGTCTTTTTTGCATAATGAGCTGCTAAAATGATATTAGACTACCATAGTGCATCGTATCAGTATCCCATCCCAGAGGGAGAGCTAGCTGTGAGATTGTGGACATCATCTCTTCCACGCTGTGGAAGTAGTAGTTGTAATTAGCAGTAGTTGTAATTAGCAGGTGGATGAGGTTCCTAAGTCTTGTGATTTTGGGGCGTATACCCCCACATGTACCCAGTATTCCCTTGCCAGTCAGATCTGCAGGGCTGCTAGCAGGTGATGCACTCAGGACAACAGACTATTTGTAGTAAAAAAGTGGAACAGTTAAGTGATTCCACCACAAAACAGGATCATAACTTGTGATAACGTAAAACCTCAAGTAAACCTGAAGTAAATGCTTTTGGAGGGAACAGAAGTACAACTTGTCTTATCTAACCACCAAATGATTGGCGCGTTGATAAGAAATCATAACAGCTTGTGTTCCTAAGCCAAATTCAGACATAGTAAAACCAAGATTATTTTGCTCATTTGACTCTTCCATACCTCTGGGCTGGCGGCCCATCCATGATGATGTTGATCCATAAGATCTGCATAGCATTGAGTGGATTTGGTAGGTTGAGCACTGTTGACAGAGTAATTAGGCTCAAAGCTGAAATGCTCCTGCAAAGCACAGAAGAACATTATTCTGCACGGCCTCACCTAAAATGTGCCTTCACTGGAATCGAAGCAAACAGGAACTTACGTGCTCAACTGGAACCGGACAAAATTTTTTATGTTGTAAAATATTCCTTTTCCCTCTTCTATTGCATTCCTGGAAGGGAGAGCAGAGTTTATTAAATAACTGGTACTCACACTATTTTACATTGAGCTCCCTGTGACACTCAAAATACAAGTTGTCCTCTCTAGAACTTATTTCAGATGAAATTCAGACCCCAGCTTGGGCGAAGGACATCAATGCAGCATTTCAGTTAAAAAGACTTTATCAGGACCAGTAGATCTGAAAGCCCTGGTTCATATGGCCAGGTCTTGATTCATATGGCCAGCATGTGACCCATTTATATCCTCACTCTACTCCTCTACTCTGCCTGCTTTCTCTGTTGTTGTGACCCTACAGCGCATTGCAAATTATGTCTTTCCTCTGAGATTCCTGGATGAGGCAGAGAGCACAAGTTATGATCTACCCAGACTTCTAGGCGCTTTCAAATCCCCGGTTAGCTACAGCAATGAGAAACCAGGGCTTTCGGATGAAAGGTAGCTTTGTCACCACCACTTGAAACAAAAAAGCCATTGCCCTGTATGCAACTGAAAATGAGCCAGACCCACACTAGGTATCTCCACTTACTGCCTGTTGACTTACATGTCCTGCGGCTTGCGTCATTTCCAGGGCTAATCACATAACAGACTTGTTGCAATGGATAGCCAGAAAGTATCTGAAGTAAAAAAGCATCTGATAGTAAGAAAGTCGCTAAACCTACATTACTGTTGAGAAGTCATCGTCCACGAGAATCATGTTGGCAGCCTCTTTGCTGACGTCTGTACCGGCTTGTCCCATTGCAATCCCAATATCAGCAGATTTAAGGGCTACGGCATCGTTAACACCATCTCCCGTCATTGACACAACAGCACCAGACCTCTGCAAAGCCTGCAAGAGTGGAGAGATGAGAGGCTCTGAAGCCAGGAGAAGATGAGCAAGTCCTGTTGGGAATCACAGGATTTGCATGTAATATTGAAAGAGCAGAAGTGCTACGTGACTTTGAGGGTAAAGCAGACTCAGCAGCCCACTGAGGACAAAAGTTAGGCCAAGAATTAAGAGACTGGATTTTCAGGAGTATAGAGAATCACACAACTCCAGCAGGAGTTAGAAGACGGGAGTAAAGTCCTCAGAAATCATTCTCTTGATATTATGCTTGCCAATATCTCGCTAGTGTCTATCGAATGACCCTGGCCAGGTCTGCAAGAGAAATGCTAAAGTCTTCAGTGTAAATAGTGCAAATGATGTAGCTTTTATGGTCCTTCGGTTTGAGCTGATCCTGTCTTGGAAGATCAGGTGGTCTAGAGAACTGAGAGGGCACCACTTACATCTTGTTTTTGTGAGGCATACAATGGATTTGAGAGGCTCTTAGTACCTTTATGATTTTTAGTTTGTGCTTTGGACTTGTTCTGAAGAAAATGGAAACCTGAAAAAAAAAAAAAAAATCTTGTATTAGATGGATGTTATTGGAAATGGAACCAGGCCTTGTTTTTGTAATCAAAACCATTACATTTTTGACAGTGGATGATAGCTCTGCCTCTGCCAATTGGTCCAGCTCTTCCCCAGACATGGCTTTCAGCTTCCCATTGCAGAGACCAATATTCTGTCCTGCAAAGAAAAGCCCAAAATGAGATCTGCCTGTCAGCTCTGGAAAAAGCCAACTATTTCCTGACTCAAAGAATAGAGGCAGCAATTAAAGAATTTACTGGGAAATACCTCTGAACGTGGGGCCTCTGACAGGGCACACAGCTCTCCAGCTCTGCGCTGGGCCGGTCACCCTGTCCTTACTCAGCTGGAGTTATGGAAGCAATACAACACCCAGAACAGGAGCTGATACTAAATCTGTCGCTCTCCTCTCTGCTGCTTGCTCTGTGTATTTCTAATGGCAAAATGCAAAAAATGGGAAGCGCAGAGATACTCACACTCCAAACATCAGTGGAGTCTATAGAGAGGGTCTAGAGCACAAGTCTTACAAGGAGCGGCTGAGGGAGCTGGGGTTGTTTAGTTTGGAGAAGAGGAGGCTGAGGGGAGACCTTATTGCTCTCTACAACTACCTGAAAGGAGGTTGTAGAGAGGTGGGGGTCGGTCTCTTCTCACAGGTAACAAGAGATAGGACGAGAGGAAACGGCCTCAAGCTGCGCCAGGGAAAGTTTAGGTTGGATATTAGGAAAAACTTCTTCACGGAAAGAAGTGGTCAGGCACTGGCACAGGTTGCCCAGGGCAGTGGTTGAGTCCCCATCCCTGGAGGTATTTAAAAGATGGGTAGATGCAGTGCTTGAGGACATGGTTTAGTGGCGGACTTGGCAGTGGTAGGTTAACGGTTGGACCTGATGATCTTAAGGGTCTTTTCCAACCTTAGCAATTCTATGATTCTATAATCCCAGCAATGCCAACTGTCTCACTGAAGGGTCTTACACTGAGAATTTGCCATTTCTGGCACTAAAATAATGGATTTAAGTTACTGGAATTTGGCCCATAGTCCATAACTGTTCTATCACTGCATTTAATATGATTTGTTTCAATGGAAAAGCAAGAACTCAGTGGCATTTAAAGCTTCTATTGCGCACACAAAAAGAATGATAAAGTTGATTATTAAGTGATGTAACATTTGACTGATCTGACAGACATAATGTAGACCCGCAGGAAAGAAGCTAAGTTTGCTACCTATAGCCACAGCAGTTTCCAGGGCATCTCCAGTTATCATCTTTACTGATACACCAGACTCAAAGAGGACTTGAACAGCTTCTCTCACTCCAGCTCTCGGGGGGTCAATTATTCCAACCAGACCTAAAAATGTTAGTTTGCCGAGTTCTGGACCTGAAGCCAAAGCAAGTACTAGAAAGAGAAGGGGAAAAAAAAGAAAAGACTAAGTTATTGATAATGTCTTCCCATACGTTAAAATGAACATTTAGAGGAGATATTAAATTGCCAGTTTTCCAGCAGAAAAAGTCATTAAAACCAGATCTTTAGTCATTAGTCTCAGATCTTGTATAGACACAAAAAATTGGTCCACTCAAATAACACCAATTTATCTGAATCAGAGCATTTCTGTTTCACACCTTTCTCTTAGGATTTATTTCTGCCTAATTTAAATCTGTCTACCAAGTCTTGCCTAAATACAGATGGATTAAACTGGGACAGTGCAATGTTAGACCAGACACTATTAAACTACTGTGTCAAACAATAGCGCTCCTGGAAAAACTTGAACTTTTTTTTCTTTTAAATCTAAAAACGTGAAATGTAAATGAAGTTAAACCAGTGAAACTTCCATCGTGTAAACATCAAGGCTCTGAACATTTTGTTTCTGTTCCTGGTGCCTAACGGTATCATTCAATCATTCTTAAATCACCCAAGGATATTTTGCCAGGGGTGGATGTCAGCGCTGCTTTGCTGACTGAATCACGAGCTCGCAGCAGCTGCCTGAGCTAATCGCTTTTCTTCAGAGCAGTAATTTGCCACTCACAATGGCAGATGATTCAGATATTGTAAAGCAAGCTCCGTACATGAGTTACTAACCGCAAGACACAGGGCTGGAGAATATGTACATTAACTGTACCATCTTCCAGACCCGGCTGCCAAGACTTATTCTCATCTGCTTCCACCCTGGGAACACGCCCAGGAGACGGTGTCTTTTTTATCTTGTGAAAGTCTAAGACGTTTCTGAAAGGGTGCTTCTAGTGATGAAGGAAACTACATGTGCATGAAAACTTCTGTGGGCTGTGCACTGACACGCAGTCCGGATCAAAAGCAGATCGTTAGATTTGGTCCTAATAAAGAATTGAACCAAACTTCAAATAAAAATCACAGTGCCCAAATCTATGTTTTGATCCCCTTTCAAAGTTGCTTTTTGTTGCTCTTGAAACAGCTTCTCTAAAAGCAGAACTTGGCAGAGCAGCGCTTAGATCAGGTTCAGCACAAAGATTTTCAATGCAACATTCAGACCGTATCCCAGGCAATTACAACACTCATGGAGAAAAAACATTCAGCATTTCCCGTGCTTATTTTCAGCTCCTTTCAATCTCACTAATTTAAACCCAGCAAAAAAAGCTTAGTGGAAAGCAAGCATCCAGCAGACCTAAGACAGGCCGCTTGGCAAAGTCTCACAGGTATTATGAAGAGATCATGCAAGCGATGCTGAGGATTGAGCCTCTGTCCGTCCTGACCAAAACAGGGCAGGAAAGTATTAGGGCATGATAACCTGCAAGCTGAAGTGACATCGACAGTTGTCGTGGTTTAACCCCAGCCGGCAACTAAGCACCACGCAGCCGCTCACTCACTGCCCCCCTGGTGGGATGGGGGAGAGGATCGGAAGAGTAAAAGTGAGAAAACTGGTGGGTCGAGATAAAGACAGTTTAATAGGTAAAGCAAAAGCCGTGCGCGCAAGCAAAGCAAAGCAAGGAATTAATTGCCTCCTTCCCATGGGCAGGCAGGTGTTCAGCCATCTCCAGGAAAGCAGGGCTCCATCACGCGTAACGGTGACTTGGGAAGACAAACGCCATCACTCCAAACATCCCCCCCCTTCCTTCTTCTTCCCCCAGTTTCTATATTGAGCATGACACCATACGGTATGGAATAGCCCTTGGGCCAGGCTGGGTCAGCTGTCCTGGCTGTGCCCCCTCCCAGCTTCTTGTGCCCCTGGCAGAGCATGGGAAGCTGGAAAGTCCTTGACCAGTGTAAACTCTACTCAGCAAGAACCAAAACATCAGTGTGTTATCGACATTATTCTCATCCTAAATCCAAAACACAGCACTATACCAGCTACTAAGAAGAAAATTAACTCTACCCCAGCTGAAACCAGGACAACAGTAATGACTGACCCCGTAGACCTGAGGAGCCCATGCGTTTTTCTTCCTGCTGGTAGAAGGCTTTCTGCTGGGGTGTAAGTGGTAACGAGATGCCACCGCTGTTATACAGAGTGCAATACTGAATAACCTCTTCAAATGCTCCTTTCATAAAGTAAATATCTTCCTGATCCTTTAAAGTAAGGAGACAATATACTTTATCAAAAAGAAAAGAGCACATTTTAAAAATACTGATAGTGCATAAGGCTTTACATCCTAGGTAAAAAAAGATCTCTTGTTTGCTCTTTTACCTGTTTTGTAAAATGCCCAGGTGCATGTATTATTTATAGGATGTGATATTCTTGCTCTAACCATTTTTCACGTTCAGCCGTCGCAGACAGAATGGTACTAAAAAGGTTGGTGAGTTTTTAAACCAGAGTACAGTATCAGCCAAAATGAGCTCCTTAACCCGGTAAGGGGAAAACGGCCAACATTTTCTTCCAAACATTGTACCTTTCTTCTCCTGTCAGTTGTCTGTGAAAAGCTTTTGTTTTCCTGCTCAAACCACTATATGAAAAGTATTATCTTCTCCCATTCAAACACAGCTTTACAAGCTAAAATTACACCCAAGCTGGGAATTTTGAGGTTTGTTCCGTTTTTCTCCTGACATAGCTAACTCCTGAAAACGTTATTTGCTAAAGAGATACCATTTCATACTTATTGTTGAAGCGCACAATTAGAAACATGAAACCAGCCAACACCACTGTTTGCTTTACCTGATTTTTCAGTGTGCATTTCACAGCCATCCACTTTTGTTCGGAGCTAAACGGAATTTCCTTCTTTCTTACATAAATATCTTTTATGTCAGCCAATTCCATCTAAAGTAAGGTAAAACAAAAAGAGCACTGTAATGCTGAACAATGCCAAAGCTTGTGTATATTTTCCATATGACACTCATTGACTGTTGACTGTGTGCTTCCAGGCGGTCATATACCACAGAGCTCAAGAGAAAGCACGGGGAGAGTAAAACTCATTTTTCAAACCCATCTTTTCCTTTTGGTGTTTGATGTAAGACTTTGAATAAGTCTTATGAGGAGCGGCTGAGGGAGCTGGGGTTGTTTAGTTTGGAGAAGAGGAGGCTGAGGGGAGACCTTATTGCTGTCTACAACTACCTAAAAGGAGGTTGTAGAGAGGTGGGGGTCGGTCTCTTCTGAGAGGTAACAAGTGATAGGACGAGAGGAAATGGCCTCAAGCTGCGCCAGGGAAAGTTTAGGTTGGATATTAGGAAAAACTTCTTTACTGAAAGAGTAGTCAGGCACTGGAACAGGCTGCCCAGGGCAGTGGTTGAGTCCCCATCCCTGGAGGTATTTAAAAGACGGGTAGATGCAGTGCTTGAGGACATGGTTTAGTGGCGGACTTGGCAGTGGTAGGTTAACGGTTGGACCTGATGATCTTAAGGGTCTTTTCCAACCTTAACAATTCTATGATTCTATGTGGGATAAATTAAACTGGAGCTTGAAGCTTGATCCCTGTTGACTTTTGCAAGAACTGGGGAGCTGCACTGCTGTCTCGGTGGGGCTTTGGGGCAAAGGAGGCTCAAGTCCTTTCCCTAAACCTGTGGCTAAGGGATGGGCAGCGCAGGTTTCTTCCAGCCCAAGCTCAGCCTCCCCCACTTTGGTTATTTCCCAGCCACCCTACTTGGAAGAAAGAGAAATTGCAAAAAAACTGAATGGTCAATCATGGATGTGGTTTTGAATTATTTCCTGATGGGTTAAACTCAAAAAGCAAGTCACCACAAGAAGACCCTTCAGCTATGAAGTATGGCAGTGCAAATCAACACATGCCTGCTTTAGCAGCGTGCGTGGTGCTCTAGGCGCAGTGGTAGCCATCAGAAGTAGCTTCCAGTCTCTCTCACCAAACTAAAAAATAATAAAATAAAAAAAAAAAAAAAGAGACAACCCCCCTCGTATTCTGCTGTTTCTTGGCTACTGAATGGCAGAGCAGAAGGGAGATTTTAATTTAGCATTTAGGGAAATAAAATGTCATTGTTTTACAAAAAAAATCGTGGTTTCACTGTTAGAGTCACAAGCTTTAAAAACAGGAGGTAAGAATGGGCATTTGCAGGTGCACCATTTCATCAGGCTCCTTCTGTGCTTTACAGCCCACCTGAGGTCCATGGATCACGGGCTGCGTAATGCCGATTAGACGATACCTTGAGGCGTTTTATGGTCCTCTGCCTATGAGTATGAATGCAATACTCATCAAAAATTCTTGTTTTACATAATTGTGACTAGAAAAAAGTAAAAAGCTAGCCGATGACCCAAAGCGATGATGACCCTCTGCCATGCTTTCTCATATGGCCTGATCTTGCTCATTTTTCTCTCTCTTTTCCTCCAGAACTCTTAATTGGCACATGCAGAAAATATAAAAAAGGCAGTCTGGTCTGAGCCTGAAAGAAACCCATTAAGTAGCGTAATTGCACAGATTAACCAAGCCAAACAATTATCGCTGTTAGCACAGAAGCTCAGGGAAGGTATTTGTCCATGACAAGAGGTCTACATGGGAGAGGTGTACATCTATCACCTCGGGGAGAAGAGACAAGGAAAGACTAAAACCAGTCTGGGGACTTTAAAGAAGTCTGACCACTGCTCTCAGACCTAACAATTCCAGTTGTTTGTTTTTTTTTTTTAATTTCTGGAAAATTTTAAATCTTAACAGTCTTACCTTCATTGCAAGGGCAATGAGAGCTCCTTCTGTGGGCTGTCCTATCATGGTATTTTTCCTGATAATGGCATTATTGACTACACAGCCAGCCTAGAGAAAGGGACATATTTACATGGTTTATTTTTTCATAACTAAATTCATAGCTTTTTCACCTCTTCAAGTGAAATAATGAACGATTGGAGAATGAAAGCAGCCACATCCCAAAGGATGTGCTATTCCCCGTAGCAGCATCTCTTGAAATCAGTTCTTCTGCTTTCTAAACCCATTTAATCCATAGGATACACCAATATTTTGGTAAAATGTTACATTTTGGACAAATTAACATCAAGCAAAACATGATATATATCTAACCAGCCTGATAAATCATGAAAATGAAAACTTAGTCTCTCCTACTATTGCTTCTAAAGTGCAGTGTAGGTAGATTAAGACCTAACCTCCATTTGAGATTCCAGCTCACATCTTTTCACTACCCAAACACTCCGCTTTAGCCTATAGTTGAATGGGCAAGATTTTATTTAATGCTAATACAAAACCCAGAGACCATCACAGTGCATTTATATATTGACTATGAAGCGAGCTAAAGTCTAGAATCTGTCCACATTAAAAACCTGAACACGGTAAAATTGAGCGGTCTCTCCTCTGCCAGAACAGCATTTTTATCCAAAATGTCATTGACAATTTAAGCTGATGACTCTGGTCTCTCTTTACATGTCCTATGATTGCTAACTTTCACCCATAAGCTTCAGGTATTATATCACAATTACTCAGAGCCTTCCCACGAGAATGCTCTAGCAGGACAGTTCATTCTAGGGTTACAAGAGTGGCTTTTTTTCACGCTCATAACCCAAAGCGATTTGTGCAAATGAAAATTGACTGCAAATAGGACAAGCTGGTTCATAATTTATACTTACCTCCACTAGTTTCCCAACAGAGACGTTGGAAAATTCTTTAAGAATCTCCTTTGATGGCAGAAGATAAACATTTCCTTCTCCATTGTAGCCCACCCCACTGACCTGAGGAAGGGAGAGACAGAAAGAGCAAATTTCCCAGCGCCAGGCAGGACTATACTACGGCTGTATACATTAGGGTGCGCTCGAGCAAATTTCTGATTTTGAAGGCATGCTGGGATTATTCTGTCTAGCTCAAAGCAACGCTTATAGGAAAAACTGCAGATAATGAAAGTATAATATTACAATAGCTGTACAGGAACAAAAAGAATCAGCTTGTCTTATACAGAACTTGTTCGCCATGAGTTCAGAAGTCTCTTGCAGCTCAGTCAAGACATCCAGGCCTTTGGTAGCAGTGGATTCACTGGTTTTACCCTACCAATGACTGGCCTGTGTCTCCACTGCCTTACATTTTGCACGCCTGCATTTTTCACCCACTTTGCACGCAGGTAAATGAACCAAGTGGAAGGATCAGGTCACTCGTATAATAAATATTCCTACAGAAGATGGGCCCACGAGGGTCAGTGGCAGGTTTCCGTATTTACAATAATTGCAGAGAAAATGGGAGATGATGTCAATGAACATCTTTGTTTATGGCATCTGAGCAGCTTTTGTGTGCTCAGCCCCACCTCTGCCTGTCTACAGCACCGTAAAAGTCCCTTCTCTTAATGGAACCAGTGATGTGCAGGAAACCGCTTGTTTTGGGACTGACTCAGCATCCCTGATTTGGGCCTAATTGAACTAAAACCAACTTGGCCCTGCCCAGCCTGAACAGGAAAGTCCATATTACCACTTCGGCCATACCTCTGCCTGGAACCCATCCGAGGTCACGAGCCAAGTCACCGTCATCTCGTTGGCTGTCAGAGTGCCTGTCTTATCTGAGCAGATGACGTTGCAGCAACCTGATGCAGGAAAGTTTTTAATCAGAACTAATAAATAATGCAACTGAACAATGAGATTCAGGGCCCCAGAAGAGGGAGAACTTGTTTCCCTAGTGTTACTCAAACTGCACCAGTGAGAAAAGGGAGAAAACACCAAGAAATGGATGAGTTTCCTAATGGGGGCTGTAAGGAAAGGATTTGAGTGCACGTCAGGGTATCGTGTACTTAATTTGGATGCGAGATGTGGTAGGAGACATTGGAAGAGGGACACATCATCCTGAGCATCATATGGTGGGCAGAGAAGGCACTGATCTCCAGGGAGCGGATCAATGTTTCTGAGCTGCAATATCCCACAACAGAACAGCTATTATAGTCTGAAGAGACCTATCAAATTCCCACTCTGCCACATGCTTCCTCAGATGGGCCATTTAACGCTTGCTTCTCTAAATCAGGAATAACAGTCTTTCCCTGCCTCACCAAGGGATTATGAGGGTAGGTGTGTTAAAGACTGCTACAAAAAATACTTAAAAATCCACAGCTAAGAGCAGGAGCTGCCCCGCTCCTGCTCTGCTCCATGACAATCCTGCTTCAGTAAAGCACATTTCTTCCAGGGCCCATTTACACCACAATACAGCAAAGGAGTAAATTAGCAGAATCACCACATTCAGGCTAGTTTTCACTCCCAAGAAGGAGAAAAATGACTTGAATGCAAAAAAGAATCAGACTTCAGCTCCCTTTGAGTCTGAATCTCTTCCCTGGCTCTGGAGATGACCACACTGCTTAGGCATAGACCCCATGAGCATGATGATCACCAGGGAAAAGCCTGGAGAGAATAAAGCAGATCAGGCTGCAATTAAATTAATTGCAGTTTTGAAGGATAAGCACAGAGCAAAGCTATCACCTCCAATATTTTTAGTTCTTTATAATTAAAGAATCAGATAAAGAAGGAGGATTATTTTTCTCCTTTTCAGAAGTTTAACAGACATGGCACAATTAATGCGTGGGAGAGTACAGTTTTTGCTGTGCTTAGACTGCATTGCAGAGTAGCCGGGCACCTGGCAGTTACACCTATTTGGGTGCAGCCCTACCAGAACGAAATTCTTCATGAGATAAGGCCGTTTCAGATGTCCTGGGTCAGGGCAGATACAATAAAATAAGGGTGATAAGATTCCTTAACTGCAGAACAAACAAGGGCAGTTCAAACAATAGCAACATTTCCAAGGAAGACAGATTTTAGCTGAAGGATCCGGCTGTGCAGCAGATATTTGTGACTGCACGGGCCAGGCTTGGCATTTAGTGTACGTTTAATGAGTGGTACTAAATACACAACATGTCTTCTCCTTCATATAATTGCCATACTGACCAAGGTCAGAGCAGCAAAGCCTGGAACACAGTGACCTGGGAATAAGGGCCAATTTGAAGATAAGGGGAGGTGGAAGAATAATTTCATCATTACAGTTCATTCTGCCCTATGGTTGTGAGGATGGGCTGGACACCTTCTCAAGGTCCTCTCTGTCCCTGTTTTCCATGACTCTTTGGATATCAGGGAGACGGCCACACAGGCTGCAGAAGGACAAATGGTTTTGTTCATGCCACCGGGCTCAACTTGAGGGGCTGCAAGATTTTTTAGCCAGATACTGAAGAAGCGGACAGGATGGATGTGCAGGATGATCCCGCAGAATGGGGAGGAAGGAAAAACCAAGCCTTTCAACCCAAGCAGGGCACGCATATCTGCAGAGAGGCTCTGCTCCCCATGGGCCAATGCCATGGGTTGGGTTGCACCATTCCTAGCACCTGCCTGTGTTAATATCACTAAAATAAGGGAAAAGGGTGAGAAACACAGGGTAGAAAGTGTATTTAAGTCTGAGTGGGTTGCTTTGGCCCAGTAAGCATATTCCAAATTTAATTTTTTTAATCAGACCAAGGCTCACTTGACCAGCCCGTTGCTATCCAGTTCAGATTTCAAAGCCTGGCAGATGACCAAGCTGTGTGGCCCCTTTGCAGCCTTACCTAAGGTTTCTACTATGGGCAGCTTCTTCACAATCACCCTTTTCTTGGCCATCCGAAGAATGCCCAGCACCAGTGTTACGGTGACCACGATGGGAAGGCCCTCTGGGATGGCAGCCACTGCCAGGCTGGGGACAGCGGAGAGAAAACAGCTTCAACACAGGGGTCAAACTACAAGTACCGACCCAAACGTGTCAGAGGGGCATTTCCATGGAGCGAGTTTTCCTGCTTATACGTGCATATCTGAATGGGAGTGTGCAGTGCTAACCACTGGAACTCCTGGCACACTGTAAATACAAAAGCAGGATATTTATCCAACCCTCCAACCTTTTTCTGGATGATTTTGACAGAGCAATTGCTTTTTTGTTACGTTGCCAAAGAGCATTAATTTCTGGCTAGTAAGGATTTAGGGGTTGGATTTCATTTCATTTATCTTTCTGAGGATGGAAGTTGAATGTTCCTTGGCATCATGGCTCATAGGTTAGCTGCTGGCTCCTGGCCACATGCAGCCCCTCGTCTCCTCTCTTACATGTGGGTACAAGCTACAGCGGGACAGAATCAGGTCCCCAGATGTCCCCATGCTGCACACACTGAATCAGAGCAACATCAAAACCTGCAACACCTGACATGCTAGAAAGATCCAGACAGTCTGTATCTGTCCCTTAGTTATTCCTTGAGTAACTCTGAACACTTCTAGGTATGGGCAAAAAGTAATCAAGGAGGACTTTTGAAACCATAGACTGCTCTCCAAAACTCAGGCTTAGCCACTTTTCTTTGCCACCACATCCCCCCAGGAGACAGGAACGTGGGCACCAAGACAGTTTGGCTTCTCTGTTGGCTCCTCATCCATGGTTTTGTTTCTATTTCCATGGAAAACATTTTTTTTTTTTTTAAAGGATTGATTTTAGAGCCATGACAACACCAAACAACAGGTTTTATGGGTACTACTAAAACCACACGGTTTATTATGCTTGATTAAGAGGTTGTGCATGCTTTTTATGCCGCATAAAATGTGCATTCCTATCTTTAGACGTAAATCCAGTAAGAACAGCAAAGACCAATATTTGCTGTTGCTACACTCCCACTAAATTCATAGTACAGATAGGAAAGGACATTCACAGCAGGTTGAGGTGGAAAAGCCAGTGAAGATCTTCAAAATACTGATTTCCAGAAGTAAATAAACCCTCAAACTTGTTTGGTTTTTTTCTTCTACTAAATTCTGTTGCAAAGCTCCCATTAATTTCACCAGTACAAGATCAATACATATTTATGAAGTTCCCTTTTGTGAAACGTCCACTGTTTTGAACAGGGCATTCCCTGGGGCATGCTTCATTAGCAATCAAAGGGAAAGGTGCTCTCCAGTCCTCACCTAACTCCAATGGTGAACATGCTGAGGAGGTGCTTCCCTTGTAACCAGCCAATAAGCATTATTAAACCTGGTGGGGGAAAACCATCTGATTAAAAAACTTCAAGAAATTTATAAATATCTAACCCGCTTTAACTGTTGTTGGGGAACTGGGTATGCAATGAGACCCCCATATCTCTTCTTCCGAGGTGTCTCTGCTTGAACCCCCAAAGTCCAGGTAACCCACATCAACAAGTACTTTTGCAAAAAGTGGCCCTGGAGCAGAGGGCTTTCACAGCTGACCGTGCAAGCATGAATATTGCGTCCGACTCACCGATGATGCCGAAGGAGAAAAGAGTGAGTTGCTTCCCCAGTCTGTCCATGCTTTTCTGGAGAGGTGTTTTAGGGGTCTGGAAACATTAGAGTAAAGCTGATTTTCTTTGCTTGTTTCATAAGATAAGATGACTCTCAGCCCAGAACGAGTGACCCGCACAGTCCTGGTTCTCATGACAGTGGTCCCTACAGCTGCCCAATACCCTACTGCTTACCCATCCCACCCCCACTGGGGTCTGCTGGGCACAGATTGTCCCGCAGGGAGACAGTCTCTGCCTCAGTGCACTCAAGGCAGGCAAAAAGTGGGAGAAAAAGAAGAATTATATTCAACTATAGCTGGGGAGCCAAGGTAGAGACAGACTAAGGGTTAAATTGGAAGAGGACCTTAGCGATCGAGTCCAGGACTGGATAATGTGTGTGCAAAGCCACTAGGACAGGGATAAAAAGTCTGGACCCCCATCCCTGTCCCAGAGCTTTTGCACACACATTACCCAGAAGTGTCTACTTCTGCTTTGCTGTGATTTCTTGCATTAATGGATCAAGAGTTAACTAGTTTCTAGACCCTCATCTGTGTTAGCTCAGAGCTCTGGCCCATGAAACTTTGGCATGTGTAGAAGTAAAATTGTATATATGTAGTGGAAAGTGGGGGGAAAGGGGGAGAAGAAACCATGATGTTTGAGTGACTACCAAGTTAGACACAAGCTGAGCATCGCAAGTCTGGATTTAGCAGCCTAAATCCAGTTTATGACCTTCTTTTTTGGCTACAGCACTTTGGTGTCCCTCAGTCACGCGGGTGTTTCGTAGCAGAAACAGAAACGGACCCAGCGCAATAACTCTTGGAACTGCTCCTCCTCACAAACTTTCATCCAGAACATCCACCATTTCCAAAGAGACACAGAGATTTCTTTACCTCTTCAGCTTGCATCATTTTGAACACCTCTCCAAACTGTGAACTTTCACCCGTCCCAATAACTACGCCCTGAAAAGAAGGAAAAAAGAGAGGGGGAGATGAAAAAAATCTAGTGATTCTGTAACTAATGTCGAGGAGAAGATCCAGGCTGACAGGACTCACTTTTCCCTTCCCGTATCGCACCAGGGTCCCCATGAAAACAACGTTGCTCAACGTGGTTATGTCTCCGGCTTCTAGTAAGACACTGTCAGTCTTGTTGCAAGGCTCAGCTTCTCCAGTAAAACTGGATTCATCCACCAGCAGATCTGTAACCTAATTAAAAAGGCACATTTCTGGCACTATTAAGACAAGAACTTTCCAAAAGAGGCTCTTGTACGTGTAGCTGTATTTACCTCTATCAGCCTGAGGTCTGCAGGAACCCTGTCGCCAACAGACAGATATATGATATCTCCAGGCACAAGCTCTCGCGCTAGAAGATGCTGCAGTTTTCCTTCCCTTAGGCTACGTTAGACAAATGGAAAAAGAAGAAAGGAAAGCAGGCTGTGAGGTTTTTATTCCTTCTGCAGGCTTGGGAATGTGACTGGCAAGGAAGCAAGAGCCCTGCCCCAAAGAGCTTCCAAAGTAAATACGAACATAAAATCTTCATAACAACGAGGAGAGATGATTATGTTCAGTTTGGGCTCAGTTTTAATTCATAACCAGATGAGCAGGTTATGGAAGACTTGCATTTCAGCAATAAGTGACTTAAACAGTACTTATGCAGCAGATAGGAGTGACAAGGTGGTGTACTTTGCTGTGGCTCATGCTTTAAGTAATAAAATGCAGATTCTTTAATGTAAAAAGAAGCTTTTTCAAGCTAGAATTACCACTGGCATTTCACTATTGTATTAAAAGTACAGCCTTTCAAGTGGTTAGATGCTCATGGTGTCATATCATAAATAAATAAATAAAGAAGGAACAAACAGTGGCATTTGTAAGATCCAAACCTGGGTGAACTCTGGGCCAGCAGAAAACCCTGTGCCGCTTTTGCAGTGCAAGGTTTCTCTGAGCCTCACAGCTTATTTACGTTGGCCGTGACAAAACTGATTTTCAAAGACATAAATAGGAAAAAAATGTTTCCTGTAATCTAAAGCACTGATACCGAACATCAAAGCAGCCAGGGAAGCGGTATCTGATACGCCCTACCGCTGCTCCACGGGCACCGGCGTGACCGCACTCGCGTGTGGCTGATCTGCACCGAAGCGCCTGGTGCGCCCGTGCCCGGCACGCACGGCGACGAGCAGGCATGGGCGAGGAAACCCAGCCCACGTGCACCTCCAATCATAAGCTGCTTTCTGCCAATCTCCCCGGGGGCAAAACTACCCTACAGCCAAAAAAAATACACAGGTGAGGTTTTTCCTGCATGGGGAGTCAGCGACACGCAAGAGGCTGCAGGGACCCTTACGCAGGCGTGGAGGGGACATTTCTGGGACCCTCCTGTCTCTTGGCATTTATTCAATTCCATTGGGTGCGTACTTTAAAAATCAGAGTTATTCCATCCTCTTTCACCGTGCCTTACAGCTGCACCCACACACGGTGTCACCCCTCCAGACACCGGGCTCTCATTACATGCATGACAACCTGAAGTAATTTCCTCCACTGGTTGGTTCTGCCCTCATAACCCAAACCCTGCTAAAACCCACTGAACCAGGCGTGCCTCACCAGTTGCACTCGGGGGGCACCAGCTTGTTAAGTTCTTCCAGAGACTTTTCCGAGCGATATTCCTTTTAAACAAGAAAGGAGAAGAAAGCCAAGTTACACGAGCGGGGTCACTCATGACAGCCCCGGCCGTGGAGCCGAGCCCCGGCTGCCGTACCTGGATGAAGGCCACGGTGACCACGATGAGCACCGCCTGCGAACAAAGAGGCGTTACAGGCGCGGGCACGCCAGGTTCAGAGCGCGAAGGGTTGGGTTGCAGGAGAGGTACCACCTACCATGGCGATGCTCGCGGCGTCCTCGTATTCTTTCGTGATGACGCTTACTAAAGCGGAAGCCAGCAACAAGAGAATGAGGGGATTTTTAAACTGGAAAAAAAATAAGCAAATCGCAATATAAAATTAAATATGGCACTGCTGAAGCTGAGCAGATCCTTCAGAAAGGATCAGAGGTGGTTTTGCTGCAGAGGCCCTCCTTGCTCATGAGAGCAGCATCGCTCTGCCCAGACAGAGAGGGTGCAGCCCCTGTGGCTGGGCTGGAGCCGGCTCCTGCCCCCATGCAGGGGACAGACGGCCCCAGGGACCAGCAGGACAAGGCAGAGGCTCACACCACAAGACACAAGTTTCCCCCCTTTTCCCCTCCTCACACAGGCAAGGCTCGCCTTTGCAGACACACAGCGCAGGACTAACTCTAAAAGCTCCTTGGAGGCATGATCGCTACAAACAAAAACCTTATTGTCTTTTTAGAATTTGAAACCAGAAATCCTCTTTCTTCCCCCCTCCCCCCTTTTTTTCCCCCCCCCTCCTCTTTAATTAATCTGCTAAACTCTGTGCTGGACCCAGAGCTGCAGGAGTCAGATCCTCACTTTTTTCACTTTTAAACACAGATTTTAAGGACCTTTCTCCTACCTGAGAAAGTTACAGCTCCATTTAGCTAATGTGGGAATTGATGTAAGGGAATTAAGTCAGGTAAAGACAAGACTGCCTGTTTCGGGTAACAGACATGTGGTGATGCACGGCAGGAAAGCCAAGGTGTAAATTTATTCCTTGCTGAAGCCAAAGGTGAAAGTCCCTTCGTTTTGATACCTGAGAAATGTGGATTGAGGCTCCTGGGTGTTCCCCTTTTCCGTTACAAAGCTCTTGAATGCTCCCATTACATAACAAGGGAGAGTCCTTGGGGATAATTAAGTTTTGGGCCCCTGAGCACTCCTGTCTAGACAGCTAGGCGACACAAGAACTGAGTCTGCGCAGAAGCAAAGGTCAGTCAGCGAACACGGTGAGGAAGACTATGAGCCTTCGTCTGAAGACCCCCAAAGACCACCTGAGGACCACCACAGAGGATGACTGCGCATGCGGATCGGACATTTACATATGTTAATAAGTTCCAGGAAATCTCATGTTTATGTAGATGAATTCCCGGAAATCTTATGAATATGTATGTTTTTATGGTATATAGTTGCTGAAAGTCCGTCAAGCCGGCGGAGCACTTATGGAGGAATTATCCCCAGTGCTGCCCGGCGCCGCAATAAAGAATGCCTGCTTTCTAAAACTCCAAAATAAGTTTTAGGGAGTGAATTATTTTGCCGCTTTCCGGTAACAGATTTTGGCGACCCAGATGGGACACTGCTCTTGAACATCGACGGATCCGAGGGATCGAAGGACCTCCAGCCGGCACCGAGGGATTCTCGGGGAGACCCTCCGATCCCCGGACCGAAGAGTTCTGAGTAAGAACCATTAATTAAGGTAAAGGCATTCTTTCAGTATTTTTTTTTTCCTTTTTTTTTCTGTCGCCTGCCCGTGAGTCGTGGCGAAAGCTGCGCGGGGTTGGGCTGGATCCCTGAGGCAAAGGGAAAGGACCCTTTGAGCTGTCGCCTGCCCGTCAGTCGTGGCGAAAGCTGCGCGGGGTTGGGCTGGATCCCTGAGGCAAAGGGAAAGGACCCTTTGAGTTGTCGCCTGCCCGTGAGTCGTGGCGAAAGCTGCGCGGGGTTGGGCTGGATCCCTGAGGCAAAGGGAAAGGACCCTTTGAGTTGTCGCCTGCCCGTGAGTCGTGGCGAAAGCTGCGCGGGGTTGGGCTGGATCCCTGAGGCAAAGGGAAAGGACCCTTTGAGTTGTCGCCTGCCCGTGAGTCGTGGCGAAAGCTGCGCGGGGTTGGGCTGGATCCCTGAGGCAAAGGGAAAGGACCCTTTGAGTTGTCGCCTGCCCGTGAGTCGTGGCGAAAGCTGCGCGGGGTTGGGCTGGATCCCTGAGGCAAAGGGAAAGGACCCTTTGAGTTGTCGCCTGCCCGTTAGTCGTGGCGAAAGCTGCGCGGGGTTGGGCTGGATCCCTGGGGCAAAGGGAAAGGACCCTTTGAGCTGTCGCGACTGTAATTAGGTGTCTTTGTGTGTTTGTTCCCCTAAGTCTTTGTAATGCTTTTGTATGTTTGTTGCGTAATTGTGTGTGTTGTTGTTGTTGTAGAAGCTTGGTTAAATGGTTTTGTGCCTTATTTTAGAATGAGAACTGGAACTTCTAAAGGGGAGACAATCTTGGGGAAATCTCCTCTCGGGTGCATTTTATACAATTGGAGGCAAATAGCGGGACCCCCGGGAGGAGTCGCAAAGAAAGCTGATCTAATCAAATATTGTAATCAGTGGTGGCCATTGTATCAGCTGGAGGATGGAGAAAAGTGGCCAGTTAATGGAACATTGAATTATGATACTTTGCTGCAATTGATGATATTTTTAAGACGGGAAGGAAAATGGGATGAAGTATTGTATGCGGATATGTTTTTCACTTTACGCTTGCACCCTGAATGGCAAAAGGAGTGCGGTATAAATTTGGCTCCCTCAGATCCTTTGGTGCTGGCATTGGAAAAAGATAATAAGACCAATGGAAAAGGGAAAGGTTTGAAAAGATGTTGTTCTGCTTGTAGTATTGGACAGAGGTGTTTAAAATTAGTTAAGGATGAGCCAGAGGATGACTCAGAAATGTTGGTTGCTCCCGGTTTGAGGCAGAAACTGCAGAATGATAAACCTGAGCCCCTTGGAGCGGGCGACTCTGAGAACAAAAAGCCAGAAGTGACTCCGGTAGCTGGGAGAACTCGCAGTCGGCAGGGAGCAGTGTTGCAAGCTCCATTGAGACAGGCTGTTGGAAATGAAGGACCAGTGATTGTGAGGGTGCCGTTTTCAATTGCTGATTTAAATAATTGGAAGCAGGCGGCAGGCAATTATAGAGATAATCCCGATAAGGTGGCTAAAGCCTTTGATACAATGATCAGGACTACAGACCCTGATTGGAAGGATATTGATGCTATTATGTCGATATTGTTTGACAGCACAGAAAGAGAAATGATCTTTAGAACGGCAAGAACTCAAATAGAGGGACAAATTGCTACAGGACAATTGCAGGGTCGGTGGGAGCAACATTTACCTCCTACCGATCCGGACTGGGATCCTAATGACAGAACGGAAAGGGAATTAATAAAACGATACCAGAAACTGATTTTGTTTGGAGTTAAGAACGCTATTCCCAAAGCGGTAAACTGGTCAAAGTTGTATCAGATTAAGCAGAATAAGGGGGAGTCGCCGACTGAATTTTTAGATAGACTAAAAGAAACTGCACAAAAATATACTACTATGGACCTGGAATCAGAAGAAGGGAAAAATCAGTTAGTGTCCCTCTTTATAGGGCAGTCAATAGACTATATTCGGAGGAAGTTGCAGAAGTTGCCGGGCACAGATGCCAGAGACTTAGGGAAATTGTTGGAAGCTGCATGGATCGCTTTCAGAGACAGGGAACAGGTGAAAGAAAAATATGATGCTCGGTTGATAGCGGCTTTAGAAGGATTGCAAGTAAGTAGAGGAGGAGGATTTCGAGGGGGTAGAAATGGAGTCCGAGGAAGAGGACGAGTTAGTGGACCTCCTAATCCTACAGTGGGGAGAAATCGATGTGCTTATTGTAGACAGGAGGGACACTGGAAACGAAACTGCCCTTCCCGACAGGGAAGGGAAGGAACAGGTTCTGTTTTGAGAACAATAAATGCAGTTAATGATGAGGAATGAAGGGGACCGGAGGTATCCTCCCCAGCAGAACCTCTGGTTAAAATACAGCTGGGGGAAGATCAAACTGAAATAGAATTCCTGGTAGATACTGGAGCAGCTTATTCGGTTTTGAATGAAAAAGGTTTTGAATTTAGTAATAAGAGAATCAAAGTTGTTGGTGCGACTGGTAATGCTGAAACTAGGCCATTCTTCAAGCCTTTAACATTTAAAATTGGAAAACAATGGGTGACACATCAATTCTTGTATTTACCAGGGTCTCCGAAACCTTTACTAGGGCGAGATTTGTTAGAAAAATTGGAAGCAGAAATACGATTTAAAGATGGGGAAGTCGATGTGTTAATTCCTGAATCTAAACTTGTACAAGCGACTGTGTTCCTATTGCAGGAAGATAAAATTTTAGGAACCTGCATCCCAGCAGAAGTGGAAAATGCAGTGATATCCCTCGTATGGGCCGGAGAAGTCCCTGGTAAAGCTAAGAATGCTGAACCGGTAAAAATTGAACTCAAAGCAGGAGCAAAGCCGGTAAGGCAAAAACAATACCCTTTGAAACTAGAAGTTAGAATCGGGTTAAAGCCCATTATTGAGAAATTTATAAAATATGGTTTGCTGAGGGAATGTGAATCAGAATACAACACCCCCATCTTGCCAGTAAAAAAGGCAGATGGGAAAAGTTATCGATTGGTCCAAGATTTAAGAGCTATTAACCAAATCACTCAGGATATTCATCCAGTAGTTGCAAACCCATATACTTTACTGACAGCGATAAATGAAAACCAAGAATGGTTCACAGTTATAGATTTGAAAGATGCCTTTTTCTGCATACCTCTCGAGCGAAAAAGTCAAAATATATTTGCCTTTGAGTGGGAAAATCCGGAAACTGGTCGAAAATCACAGTACACTTGGACAGTGTTGCCACAGGGATTCAAAAATAGTCCTACAATATTTGGAAATCAATTAGCCAAAGAATTGGAAACTTGGAAAAGAGGATGCAAGACAGGGACTGTGTTGCAGTATGTTGATGATATTCTAATTGCAGCTGTAACCCGAGAAGAATGTTTACAATTAACGATAGATCTTTTGAATTTTCTGGGAATGAATGGTTACCGAGTTTCGAAAGAAAAGGCTCAAGTCGTTCAAGAATCTGTCAAGTATCTGGGATTTGAACTTTTGAAAGGACAAAGAAGACTGAGCACAGAAAGGAAGGAAGCTATCTGTCAACTTCCCGAACCCCAGAATGCACATGAGCTGCGGACCTTCCTGGGAATGGTGGGGTGGTGCAGGCTGTGGATTGCAGACTATGGACTTATTGTGAAACCTTTATATGAGCTACTGAAAACTTCACCACCTGGACGTTTGGAATGGGACAACAGCACCAGAAATGCTTTCAAACGAATAAAAGCGACTTTGATGAAAGCACCAGCTTTAGGACTTCCTGATCCAACTAAAACTTTTGAATTATTCATTCACGAGCGACAAGCTATAGCTCTGGGAGTGCTCTCTCAGATGCTAGGAGGCAACAGACGCGCTGTGGCCTATTTCTCCAAGCAATTGGACCATACCAGCAAAGGATGGCCAGGTTGTCTGAGAGCCGTAGCTGCTACGGTGCTGTTAATACAGGAAGCCCGGAAATTGACACTGGGACAGAAAATGACTGTTTTTGTACCACACATGGTACTCACTGTCCTGGACCAAAAAGGTGGGCACTGGTTGTCTCCGAGCCGGATGTTGAAGTACCAGGTAGCACTTCTTGAACAAGATGATACTGTTTTAAAATCAACTGCCATAGTAAACCCAGCAGTTTTCCTGTCATCTCGACAACTGGAAGAAGAACCCATTCATGACTGTTTACAGACCATCGAGGAAGTGTATTCCAGCCGACCTGATCTGAAAGACACCCCTCTGGAAAACCCGGACTGGGAGCTATATTCAGACGGGAGCAGCTTTGTGAAAGAAGGGATCCGGATGTCAGGATATGCAGTGACCACAGTGGATACTGTTGTAGAAGCAGAAGCTCTCCAATCAAAAACATCAGCCCAGAAAGCGGAACTGATTGCACTAAGCAGAGCTTTAGAATTAAGTGAAGGAAAGCGAGTGAATGTATGGACCGATTCCCAATATGCATTTGGAGTATTACACGCACATGGAGCGATTTGGAAAGAAAGGGGACTATTGTCATCTCAAGGGACCGGAATTAAACATGCGGAGCAGATTCTCAAGTTACTCGAAAGTGTACAGAAACCAAAAGAAGTGGCTGTTATGCACTGTAAAGCTCACCGAACTGGCTGCACCCCACAGAAAAGAGGCAATCGATTGGCTGATTTGACCGCTCGTAAGGCTGCAGAAAAGGGTAAAGGAATATTGGCAATAATACCTGAAAAGAAAATAGAATTGGGAGAATCTCCTAACTATGACAGTCAAGACAGAAACTTAATTGAAACATTAGGAGCTGAGATACAGAAAAATGGATGGGCTGTTACTCCTGTGGGGCAGGTAATTCTAACCCCAATTTTGATGCATGAAATAGTAAAGAAAGAACATAATAGTGTTCATTGGGGAACCGAGAATTTACTGAGACATCTACAAAAGTCGGTGGTGAGTCGTAATATGGTAGAAATTATAAAGTCCGTAGTTAAAAGGTGTGAAACATGTCTTAGAAATAATCCAAAGACACAGAATAAAATTCAATTTGGATCCACAAAAACAGGAAATACTCCAGGAGAGCACTGGCAGATAGATTTCACTGAACTGCCAAGAAAAGGAGGGTTCAAATACCTGTTAGTATTAGTAGATACCTTTACAGGATGGCCTGAAGCCTTCCCATGTCGTACCAACAAGGCCAGGGAAGTTGTCAAAATCTTACTTAAAGAAATAATACCACGATTTGGTGTTCCTTTAGGGATTTCCTCTGATAGGGGGCCACATTTTGTTGCAGACATTGTTCAACAAGTAAGTAGAGTATTACAAATAACATGGGAGCTGCATGCCCCTTATCGCCCACAATCTAGTGGACGGGTAGAGCGCATGAATCAGACCTTAAAACTGCAATTGAGTAAAATTTGCCAAGAAACTTCAATGGTTTGGATACAAGCACTTCCACTTGCTCTGTTGAGAATTAGAGTTCAGCCTAAGGGAAAACATCGGTTAAGCCCTTATGAGCTGATGTATGGGAGACCGTACCAAATTCCTAAATTACCAGAGGAATTAAACATCAGAGGTGAAACAGATTTACGAAAGTATCTAATATCCCTAGGGACAGTGATACAAGAAATGAAAAAGAATGTGATTGTAAACAAATCTCTGAATCTTGATTCCCCAGTACACCCATTCCAGCCCGGAGATTGGGTATACCTGAAGTCGTGGAATGGAGAACCACTGCAAGAAAAGTGGAAAGGACCATTTCAGGTTTTACTGACAACATACACAGCCGTAAAACTAGATAAGAAAGGGCCCTGGATTCATTACTCAAGAATCAAAAAGGCTCCTAAACCATGGACTTCTGAGGAGACAGCTCCTCTCAAGCTCGTTTTCAAACGACAACTTTAGTTTCTGTGTTATTAATAAATTCAGAAGTGTCTGGGCAGAAACTAGGAAGTCCATGGCCCGAGAATGTTTATGTACAATTAGCAGTGGAAATAGCTTTGGCTATTAATGCAAACAAATGTTGGATTTGTGCTAAATTCCCGAAGCATAGCATTCAGTCCGATGTAACACAAATTGGCCTACCAATTCCTTTTGAGTACCACTTGGAGTAAACTTTGGGACAGGTTCTTGTATGGTAGGGGTAGTATCCCCAGTTGGAAAAGAAAGAGCAATGGATAATCTATTGATTACTCGGTCTACTACCTTTCACTCATTTGTGAGATGATTACAATACCTCTTTTGGGTTTGAAGATATTTGGAATACTCTCACTTCTTGGTTACCTGATTGGTTATGGTTGAAGAGACTATTTTTTTTTAATTTTTTTATTAATGTAGTTTGTATTCTTGCTTGCATAATGATACAGTGTTGTAACTGCTGTACAAGTTTGTATAGTGAGGACTGTAGCATATAAGCTACAAGCCCTCAAAAAGAAAAGGAGGGATTGATACCTGAGAAATGTGGATTGAGGCTCCTGGGTGTTCCCCTTTTCCGTTACAAAGCTCTTGAATGCTCCCATTACATAACAAGGGAGAGTCCTTGGGGATAATTAAGTTTTGGGCCCCTGAGCACTCCTGTCTAGACAGCTAGGCGACACAAGAACTGAGTCTGCGCAGAAGCAAAGGTCAGTCAGCGAACACGGTGAGGAAGACTATGAGCCTTCGTCTGAAGACCCCCAAAGACCACCTGAGGACCACCACAGAGGATGACTGCGCATGCGGATCGGACATTTACATATGTTAATAAGTTCCAGGAAATCTCATGTTTATGTAGATGAATTCCCGGAAATCTTATGAATATGTATGTTTTTATGGTATATAGTTGCTGAAAGTCCGTCAAGCCGGCGGAGCACTTATGGAGGAATTATCCCCAGTGCTGCCCGGCGCCGCAATAAAGAATGCCTGCTTTCTAAAACTCCAAAATAAGTTTTAGGGAGTGAATTATTTTGCCGCTTTCCGGTAACAGTTTCTCTTTAGAAACACTGGGCCGAAGGGGATGCTTTGCAAAAATAGCAGCTGGAAGAAGCCACGTCAAGCATCTGCTGAGGGACAAGGCTCAAGGGCAGAGGTGTGAATGGTGTGGGACTGCCAGCAGCTCTTCCAGAGACCACCAGGTTGCAGAAGGATCAGAGATGAACTAAAGAGTTTGTTTGGTGTCCCCATAGGAGAAACAGCTTGTGAAGGATGAGCAGGAAAAAAAAGCACCATCTCACTTTTTACTAAGAATAGAAGAATCCTTGAAGAGACTTAGTGCTGATTACAAAGTGCTTAAAGAATATTGATCACATAGGAAAAAAGGGATAATCCATGAAATACAAATAAAGTCTTTCAAAGCAACTAAAATCTTCATGATCCAGCTAAGCAAGAAGAAAATCAATCAAATTGCTGGTTGAAAGTAAACAACAAAAAAAAGGCCATTCTTGTTTGGTTAAAAGTGCTAAAAGAGAGGTGAAAGATGCATTAAATACTGATGAGAACCAGTTAAAAAAAGCAAAACTCAAGGATAACTCAGCTGGGGAAAAACAAGACAGCAAATACCACCTTCTGCCTTGGTTTTTGGGGGCAGCTGGTTTGAAGTCGTGGCTCTTCACCACGCACGGCACCGTGTATGAGTGTACCCGTTACTGATGTATTGCTAATACAGACACTAACACCCACCCGAGCTCTACAACTGCCTCTGCGTTTGCTGGAGGTTTAGGGCTTTCCTTCACTGGGGTAACCGAAATCAGAGCGGCTTTCAGCTACTACTGGTTTTCCTCAAACCTTTCATGATTTTATCGCTTGCCTTAAAGGGAATAAATATGCTCCAGAAATCAGGTCACTGATCTATGGCTTTTGATTTGTGGGCTGTGTGGAGATAAAAAGCTTTATTTTTATTTTAAGATGTTATCTTCACATTAAACACCACCACAGCTGAATCTCACAATGGCTTTCCCAGGGAACAGACAGTTTCTGTATCCAAGGCTGAATCCGAGGAAGCAGAAATCCTGAATATTTCAATCTAGAGACATGCTCAGGCCAACCCAGCCAGGGGGTTTTGCCAGGAGATGAGAATCTGTGCAGAAAATCCTTACCTGGTCTAGGTATTTCTTCCATATCGGCTCCGTGTTCTCTACTGAAAATTCATTCCAGCCATGTTTTAACCTGCGCTGTAGCACAGAAAACTCAGACAGTCCAGTTTGTAAGTCAACCTAGAGGGAAATTTGAAAAGAAAAAAACCCAAACCAAACATTACATATTGTAGAATAGTTATAGAAAACTTCTTAAGGCAAAGTTATGTTAAAAACCTGTAAGTAGACTGGGCAAGATGCTCATGGCTCAGTCCCTCACAAAAACATAAGTCTATCCACTGTTTTTCTGTTTAGGTATTTATTTTTGTTAATCTATAAAACTTAACCATCAACCATCACAGAAACCCATAAAGTAGGCACAAGTTAATTTAAAAAAAAATATTTCTACAAGTGAGAAAACATAATAGACAACAAAATTAGAAATTTAAAATAGTAAAGGTAAGAATTGATTTCTGGTTTCACTGTACATTTAAAGAAAAAATAAAAATAAAAATACCCTGACAAAATTCAAAGAGAACAAATGGAGAAGGAATAAGATCTGTTTTGCCTGGATTTAAAAAAATAGCAAGGTCAGACACCAAAATATCATTTTATATATATATTATATATAGCACTATAGCTTTCCCTGGTTGTGGGGACTCAGCCTTTCTAAATTTCCATCTATTTTTCATACATGGGGTTAAGTGTGAGTTATACCATCAGGTTTTTTCTTTTCCCAAGGGCAAACCCCAGCGCAGACGGAGTAACCAGAGTTTCCTTCCTGAGCCCCCGTGTCCCTCCATCCCTCCAGCTACATCCCTGCTGCCGGGAAGCTCGAGCGGGGCCGGGGCAGAGTGGCCGGTCCCGCCGCCGCAGGCATCCCTGCAGGGCTGATCTCCCCGCTCCGCGTGGGCAAACGGGTCTCGGCACGAGCTGAACCAGGCGATGGCTATGGCTTCGCTGTTTGCTTGGGGTAGGGATGGCGAGGTGAGTTTATATCTAACGAGTCAAGCTGCAAGCAAGCCTTTGAGAAGTCATCTAGGACAATAAACGTGATGAGTTTTGCCTCTGAAATGAAACCTGCTACGAAAAGCAGGGGAAAGAGTGCTGCGTGCATTTGCACAGCATTTTCCAAGGAGCTGCTGCTAATTCGCGTGGGTAACCTGTGCCGCCGGCGCCTGGGGCTCCTCTGCCAGCCTTGGCAGGGACCTGCGAGCGCTCCGTTTTCCAGGCTGGACAAGTGAACTCCTTCACCTGCAGCTCACAGAGCCGCTCACTTCAGTGAAACCCTTCCCCAGGACAAAGCGAACCACAAATGCCCCACGCTGAGCCTCGAGCACGGCCAACACGAGGAGTCGTCCCACGTAAAGGCAGAGGCATTGGACAGTCCAGGAGTTTGCACGTGAAACCAAAGACCAATTTTGCTGCTCCATCTCTTCCCAGAGTCAGAGTACACAGGCTGCGTTGCTGTGTTCATAAAGACCTCTACAAACCCTTACGTTTAAAGCTTTTGCCAAGTCTTCTTTATGGCATTTACATGCCTCTTTTGGGGGCAGAACTGTCACCTCCTTCTCCTTCTCAATTATTTTCAGCTCACATTCCTCACGGGTCTAAATAAATGAAATAAAGCAGTCGTTAGGCAAGAACAGAGTTCATAAAAGCATTTCAGCATCTCTCTGCTTCCTCCCTTAATCCCATTCCCTTCCCTCACCTTGCCAGCCGTGTGACTTCGCAGTTAGCTAAAACACTTCCTAAATCACAGCACTTTATAACGTTCACGAATTAATCTTTATTACAGCCTCCAAGCCCTGTGCACATTCTTGTACTGGAAAGAAAGGCTATTAGGAGCTGGATCACCAAAAAGACAAGTGCACGCCACCGCTGTGCTCAGAAAAGCGTGCCGGGCTCCGCTGTTTGCAGGTATCCTGCCTGAGATGAGCGTTTTTCCATGCCAGTGTCTCACAGCCCACTGCACGCTCAATGCTCAGAGCAAGGAAAAAACCTTTTCCCTTCTTAAAAATGTAATAAATGAACAGAAAATGTGAGCTAGAAAAATCTCTGAGCCAGTGGGAGAAAGCAAAAGTCTCCTCTCCCGTCTCCACGGCCATTTTCCTCCACCGCTGGCTCTGCAAAAGCCTCTGAGCAGGAGAAACCCTTCCTGCCCCATCCAGGCAGCCCGAGGGCTGCGCCGAGCTCCCAGCACCCAGGGGCTCCGCACCCTGGCCTCTCTTCCCTTTTGAGATCCCTTGTCTCCTTTTCCAAAACGCTCTTTCCAGAGCAGCGGCATCCCCTGAAATCTCAGCCAGGCACACAACGGAACATCCAGTGCTTTGCAATCTAAAGCCTGAGATAAAGGCAGAAAATCTCTTTGGCGTTCACGCATGCCGGTACACAGAATTGGTTTCTGTCTTGTGGCTTCTGGAGAGCTTGTAGCAGATGAGATAGGAGCACCTCTAAGCCCTGCTCCTTAAAAAGGCTTTTGCCTCTCCCATATGTTGCAGCCCCTTTTTATCGCTGTTTCCTGACCCACAGTACAGCTGCTAACACACGAGGTGCTGGCACTAACCTGCTCCTGGCAGAAACGCAGAAGAGTTTGCTGTGATCCCTTGGTCTATGCAGTGCTCATTTAGAAACCATTTTGCCCCAGGAACAACCTGCCTTTCGAAAACCCCAGCAATTCACCCAAGATTTCCAAGGGTTTTCTTGCTTCCATGAGTCCCTCACGCTGGTGACCACGTTTTGCCCAAAGAAGCTGCAGTATTTCTCCACTGTTTTGAGGTGTACTAGCACCAGGCAGCACCCTCATTTCAACATTTCATTAACAGACATCCCTGGAAGTGACAAAAAAGTCCTTCCATGTTTAATACCAACAATTTATTCCTACTTGCGTGTCCTACTTGTACAAATTCATCAGGTCCCTGTAACTTTGTTGACTCCCAGACACTTCAAGACCAAAATCCACCCATGCATCTAAGGAGATGGAAGGAATTGCTGGGAAGAAGATACAGGGCTGTCACATATAGAAACATACCTTACATTCATTACTGAGCTGATTGGATTAACACAGTTTCTACAGGCTCCTCTGTGCTGCCGATGGCACACGCAGGTATCAAGGTACAGCCTTGCCTCGAAGGAGTTTAAATTTTAATTAAAGGAGGTGCAGGGTGGGAAGAGACCTGGGCATGAGGGCGACATGGCTCCAGTCCCCCAGAGCCACGGGGAAGCCAGGGCCCGGCTCCATCACCAATATTTACCTTTGAAAGGCGTGGAGGAAACAAATGACAAAAGCGTAGGGATGTGCCCGAGCCACACGCAGCCAGCACTGGCTGCAGCTCAACAGGTACCCAGGCAGCTCCGTGCTCCTTACAGCTGGGGGCTGTTGTGAAATGAACAGCTTTATTGGGAGGAGTTAATTTGCATTGATTAGCTTTCACCTGTAAGTGATTTCCCCTTGACAAACGAGGCACAGTTTTTCCTACCAGATGAACGGCTCCAATGATGCACAGGGAGCTCCACACATCAGTGGAGCCCATCTCCCTCCTCCTCTGCAAAGCGCTGTCGGTGCAGAGCCCTTTGTCCCTAAACATCCCACCCTGTGTCTGTTAGGCACCAGGCACCGTCCTGAGCAAACCTCTTCATCAGCTAACCTCTCGTCATGCATTACTTTCTTTTTCTATTTACATTGTAAAACAGATGTGGGCTTATCAACATTATCCATTTACATTTTTAACCTTTATCCTTTAGGCATAACTCAAGCACGACAGTGCACGACTCCATACAGCAGGGCAGGAAGAAGTAAAAAAAAAAATTAATTATTAGTTTATCTTTTGCTTTGCAAGATCAGGAGGTACTGGAGGCTGTAAAGAGCAGCTGGCCGCGGCTGGGAGCCATGCAGCAGCCTGCCCCAGCGCACCTCGGAGCACGGCCGGCACCGCCGTACCTGCGCCGCTGCCTCCGCACCCCTCGCCCCGAAGCAGTCCCTCGGTTGTTGGGCCGAGCAGCCCGTGCGGCAGGGAAGCAAGCGTGGGGCTTTCTGCAGAGCACAGAGCCCTCGCTGTATGCTCTGGCAAACAGCCCAAAGGATCAGTTCTCGGGATTCCCCCCCCCACCTCCGCCTTTACTGAGGTTTTGCGTGCTTTTTCCCCTGTCTTAGATTACTTTAGACCAGCTGATGTATTGTAAGCTGGTCAAAAGTGGGCCAGGTTATTTAGTCTAACAAGAAGCCCTTTAAAACATTAAGCAGAAACCCTCTTCTTGTGTATTCTTCATCCTTACTAAAAGAAATAAATCAAACCATTCCCTCAGAAGCCCTTTGCATTGCTTTTCTTGGTGCACATGGCAGGTGGAGGAGCTGCGTTTCAGGGGTGCAGGCAGCACGCAGAAACCAGCCCCGAGCAAACCACGGCCCTGCAAGCGAGGGGCTCCCTCCCTGGGCTTCGCCCTCCGAGCGCCAGCCGTTTCCCACCCACCGCCCTGGTTTCAGCTCCTCTCGCACAGTTTCCTGCTCCCCCATCGCATGTCTATTGCAGAATTGCAGACTTTATATGTGAAATAAAGCCTCTGGTCTCCCCTCTTGTGGAAATAAGCCTCAAAATAGACACTTTGATTGTTCAAAAAGCCATGGGTTTTCCAGAAAAGCTGCTTGAAAACTATTGCCTGGATTTCAGGTTGCCCCAGGGGTATCAGCAGGCTGACTCAGGCCGGGCGGGCAGTGCCCGAACCATGGGCTCATTGCCCCCAGCTGCACGTCCCCCTCCCCCCCACTGCTCTCTTGCTCCTGCTCAAACTTGGCTTTTTTTTTTTTCCCTTAATTAAAAAAAAAATATCTTCCAGCTCCCTTTAATCTAAAGCAAAGCCCCTTGAGCTGAAAGATGGCATTGCCATCGCTGCAGGAAAACCCCATCGCTGCAGCTCCACAGCGATCCCAGTTGAGGAGCCTCCTCACCCACCCAAACCAGTCCCACCCAGGCCCAAAAAACCCCAAAACCCAAGAGTTTAAGGCAACTTCATATATCAGGTCTCCTGGGATGGAGGTGCTGCAGCCCTCAGCCCAACAACCTGTGGGAGCTGGAGGGAGAGAGTTAACTCCTTGCCTGCTGGAAGCTTTTTAGAAGCAAAGAATTGGGCTCGACACCTCTAAGGGGCTGAAAACACGTGTGTGTGAGCGAAGTCTGTGTCACTGCTGTGCAGAGGCAATCCCACGGTCTTCGTTTTTTCACCTGGAAGGAAAGCTGCACTATTCAGTTTATTTTGAGGGCATATAAAAAGATAGGCACCTGCATGATAATAAAACTATTCTGATAAGGTTGCTCTGCATATCCAGGAGGATATGGAGCCAGTGAAAGTCTCCGGGAGATAAATGTTCATTGGTGTGCAAACTGAAATGGTAAAAAGCCTTGACCCAAACTGGAATAGTAATTTAGCCCTGAACGTAGGCTAGGGCTGGGAAATACCCGGACTCCATCTCGTGGCTACTGGATCTTGAATGGATCAGTTGTTGTCGGGGAAAGGATCAAAAGGGGTTTTGGTGAGGAGAAATGGAACAATTGCAAAGGAATAGTCCTAGCAGCTCCGAAGAAACTCTGAAGATCTCAATGCACTAAAATCTCCCACCTAGGCCTGCCGGGGGTAGGAGCCAGCTCCTTCTAAAGTAACAAGAGAAAAAGCCCCTAAATCACAGCAGGTCCCTGGTGGGTTGGCAGCAGAGCTCCATGACGAACTCTTCTCCTATCCTGATGCACTCTGAGACCTTAAATGTTTCCATTTTGCCCTGGGATTCAGTTATTTTGGGATGAAGGAGGCAGAGGGAGGCCTGTGCCCGCACATATGGCTCCCTCCTGCTGGCACCCGCCTGTGGCTCCCGCGGGACGGGGCTGAGCATCGCCAGTCCCAGCAGCACCGTGTGTGGAAATGGAGGCCACCCACAGCACGGAGATGGACAGATTGCCCTGGTGTTACAAAACCCACCCATCTCATCAGGTTCAAAACTATTGGGAGCAGAGGGCTGCAGCCCGCTGGGAAAGCTGCCCGTGACTGTATCCATTGGGTGCACTGGGTGCCACGGGGGTGACTCTGGTACATGGCCAAAGGGAAAAGGAGATGTGCCCCGCACAGGGGTTTTTTCACTTTCAAACACACACACACAGAGGTACGTGTGCTCGTGCACGTGTGTGCACGCACTTGGATGCTCAGAAGAAAAATCTTTGGGATTTCTGCAGGAAACACACGGTTCTCACAAACTGTAAATCGGCACCACAAAAATTCCCTGTGATTCCGAATGGGCCAGTGTAGAAAAAGGGTTGAAACCGTGTACAGCAGAACCTGGGCACAGGCTGGGCTGTGCAAGTTACCCGTTCTGCCCCCTCCAGGTAACACCATCGCCAGAGCCTCTGAGCTGGGCATCACCTCGCAGCTACCAGCGCTGGGGCTTTTCCTTCGCAACCCACAATTTGGGTATTTATCCTGGCTTATGTCCCGTCAGATCACCTGGACTCACATCTTTAAGGCCCAGGATGACCCTTTGACCAAAATACTTAAGATCTATAAGATTGAAAGTGCTCTGTTTTCAAATAAAGAGGCAAAATACCTTCCTTAGAGGAAATGTGAGTCATCTACCAGCCTAAATCATAACCTGCGAATACGTTCTTCATTTATCGAGTCCCTGTTGTCATTTCGCGTTGCTGCCTACTTCCTACGCGTGCAGCCAAAACACTGGTCATTTCCCTGACCTGTTATAAGTGTATCACACTGCACAGACCAGAGCTAAAATTCAAGAAGGATTTATATTTGGAAGTAAATATGTATCATCATTTATTTTGGCGCAACAGAAATGGTACCGCCAAAGAACAAGCCAGCCTAATTGCCAGTGGCCTCCTGCCCACGTACGATCAGGAATCTCAGTTTCCCATCCAAGCGAGATTACAGACACTTTCTGTAACCTCAACAAGATCTTCCTTTCCTGGGATTTTGAGCTATGTTTAAGTAGTGTAGAGCAGCATCGCACAACGCGCGGCTCAATGTCTTATTTTCTTCTCCCTGTAGCACTGGCCAACCCCCACACTGGAAAGACGAGGCTCAGAAGAGAGCAGAGGATTAGCTGAAATAACATCTGAGAAAAGACCTCAGTCAGACAGTCATGGAAAAGAACATGAATATCTCGAAAGTATGTGGCTGGTGCTTGTTGGGATGGGACTAAGGGCTAAGCCTGCATGCTGAAGGAATTAGACAAATTGGGCTTATGTGGGAGGGCACCTGACCAAGCTGTTGCGTGGGAGAAAAAAATGGGGCTTGAGCAATGGAAATTCCTGTGCTGAGCAAACGTGATAATAAAATAATCCCAGTTTTGTGGTGAAAAAACAAGAACAGCAAATGTGACACCTAAACCACCACTGTCCATGTGCACCGAGGAGAGGTAGTGAAGGGAGGAGGGAAAAAAAATCAATGTTCATACATCAGCATTTTTCAAGAAAAGAAAGCATTATTTTGGAGTGGACTCTGCAGGGCTGAGCTAAAGCTCTTCTCGGCTGTTCGTTACCGGTAATGAGTGCAGGAACAGAGCAGCGAGGGGTCACAGCCCGTCCACCCGCGCCCGGCACCGGCGGCAGGGGGTACGCCCGGGCCAGGTCAGCCTCGCTCCTCGCTCCCCTTCTGCTGAGACAGCGTTTGCATTTTGTGCAAGAACTCCAGAAAGCCTCACACAGCGCCCACGGGCCTGACGGCAGCCGCTCTGCTATGAATTTTGTTAGTTTTGAACCTCTTCAGTGCAGAGAACAATGTTCCTGGCCAGGACTTTGGTCTGAGCTATACGTCCCGGGAGTATCGCGTAGAAACAAGTATCCCCATCTCACCCCGCTGCCTGGTAAACATCATTAATCTCGTCCCCTGTTGTACAGGGAACGACTGAGCACAGAGAGAGGAGAGAAGCAGCAGCAATATCAAGTTACCGGTGGGACAAAGCAGCCAAAGTAGATAAATTTAACCCCAATTACACAAACAATTTCAGCAGGTCCAGGCAAGAGGCATAGGCAATCCTCACCTCCTCTTCCGGCTCGCCACTTCCAAGGGGCTGATATTTCTGCGCGAAGCGGAAAAATGACCTTTTCTGGAAGAGTTTGGCGAAACCTCCTTCTACCATCTTTGCTGCGCAGCGGTGGGAAGCGCCCCGGGGGCCACCGGGACCGTGCCACCCGCTGCCGGCAGCGCGGGCTCGAATTCCCCTGCAAGCGCGGGGCTATGGTTACGGGCAGGGAGAGGCAGCGTTCACCTGCCGCCAAGTCACGCCTTCGGCCGCAGGTGCCGGAGGGAGGCTGCGCACCCTTCCCGCAGCGACGCAGGCTGCTTCGCCCATAAAAGCCTGCCAGGGGTAGCCTGTCTGTGTTTAAGACCGTGGCTGATAGAGGAGCGAGGTGGCCCTACGTGCGTGCACGGCTGGCACCCGAAGAGCAGGTCGAGGTCTTGCGGCTCCGTGTTTTCCTCCACCCTCTGAAAAATTGTCACGGGAGGAGCGTTGGCGGGTGCCACATCTCGGGCAGGCAGATAGGGAGGTTGTTTTGCCGAGGCTGCTGCGTGCAGAGGCAAGACAGGTTACACACACTGCCGAGCCTGTTTGTAAGCTTCCAGGCTGGGGAAATCCTCCTTGAGAAATGCTCCAGTCAGCATAACGCCGGTATTTATAAGTATTTACATCAGGGAGAGGGCATAAATGCGTGATGTGTGAATTTGTGATGCTTTTATTTTGTTGTGCTATTTGTGATGTTTTTATTGAAACCCACAGTCTTTCGTTCGGCAGAGGGGAGGGCTTGCATGGTGGATCTCAACATCTGGCTGAAGTTAACCAGTTCCCTCCTTTCTGAGGATTCATAGCTGCCTGTCAGGGAGCATCGTGCTCTGGTTTGCAGCAGGACACCTACATCCTCCCCCAGGCATCATGACTACAGGATTCACTTAGGCTTAAATTGTCTCTAAGGTGTAAACTATGAGATTAAGATCCTCCTTTGACAGTAAAAACTGCATTGAGGGAATAAATGTCATTCCCAGTCAGAGAAAAACCTGTGTGCAATTTTCTGCAGGAGAATAGTTTTCTCCTAGGACTTCCAGGTGCCACCTCCTACCTCTGGGGCAGCGGAGGTGGTGACACCCGGACCACAATGGGGCCAAGACCCCAGACTCTCACCCGTGTGACAGCCCACTGTACCCAAAACCTGGCCAACTTCCATCAAACTGGTGTTTTCCCATGGAGCATTGCAGGATTGCTCATCTGTGTCTCCCAGGTCCCACCAGCTCTAGCAAAAGCTGCTGAGCCCCATGGGACACCCCACCAGCGTGATGCTGCTGGCAGCTACAGATAACACACGTTGTCCCAAGCTGTGTCCCACCAAAGGGGTCTGGAGGGAGGGCTTCTTTCCAAAGACCGAGGGGAAAGCGAAGCCACTGGGAAACACCCTGCAAATAGCCAGGCTCTCGTAAAACACAGCTGGGGCTTCCTAACTCCCTTGGCTCCTGATTGAGAAATGCTTTCCTAATGACCTGAACTGGATGCGTCAGGCAGGTGAAGGAAGTTCCTGCATCGCTGCAACAGTCCTCCTTCCCATGGGAAAATATCCAGGGATGATGCTGGGCGCTGATTTTCAGGCAGCTGACATCCAGGCCCTGCCCAAGGTTTAGGTAAGGTGCTTAGCCAGGGCTCGAAGGCAGCTATATAGAGATTTAGACCTTATCAAAATGCATGGGAATTAGGTGGCAAAGCTTCTCTGAGCTCACACAGGCTTTCAAACCGGTCCCCTCCTTCTGTAGCTTTTGTAAGGACCTGGAGCACAGCCAGCTGGCTCTGCGCTGCTCCCGATAAGGCAGAGCAGGCACTGCCTGGCAAGGAAATACATTCTGCTCATCTGAGTGTGTTTGTAGCAGTCATAGCCTTGGGATCATATTGAGTCGTGCCTCGTGTCTCTGATAGAAAAGTGGCAAAAACATCTTCCCCCTCTCTAGGCAGGTAGGAAAAAAAGATTTCCTCGCTTTTGTTCTTGCTTTTCTCATCCCGAAACCTGGCCCATCATCCATGCAACCGGCATCCGGCAAGGGGAGGCGCCACCGCGAGGAGCCTGGGCGTCCTCCTGGGGCTCTGCTGCGCGGCGTCTACGTGGACTGCGCGGTCCCGAGCGCGGCTCTCGTTAGCCAAGCGCTGCTGACAACGCGGCTAATTGAGCAACAGGCTCTCGCTGCTGGTTTCCTTATTTAACTTCCTCCTCTTGGCAAAAAGCTGCTGCTTGTGGAAACACATGTAGCTCGCTGCTGTGTACCCAGTCCGAAGAAGAACAAAATCCAGAATCTAGGCGACGTGGACACGGGCCAAGACACCACATCCCGGGTTGGCGTGGGGGCACCTGCTGTGCTCCGGCGTTGCAGTCACCTTCCTCCTCTCCCAGCCTCGGCTGTGAGGGGTACAACAAAAACACCGAGACAAACAGGACATAGGAAAGGAGAAATATGAGTTGATGAGCATAAAAATGCACCACACTAATCGGTGTGTTTTGGTTTATTATCCAGCAGACCCGCAGCTCGGGAGAAACAGCAGTGTTTGGGCTCAGGACCGTGGCCCTGTCTGTCACCTTTGTGTTCATTCATTTCTGTAATGTGAAATTAAGTTTTAGCACCAATGAAATTGAATAAATGCAGAAAGAAAAAGTAGTTGTTGCTGACTATTCGCCACACATTCTGCAAAATTGCTGAACGGACTGGAGTTTCATTTTCTTGGTGCTTTTGATTTCTGCCTGTTAGGAAATCTAATGGAAAATTCATGTATTTTGCTATCTCATGGCTCAGAAAATGCTGGCAATAAACGGAATTGAGACTATAATGTAAAGAAAACAACACTAATACAAGTTCAATTTCTTCATTCTGGTATAAAACATAATTTTCACACTATAAAAATATAACACACAGCCCAATTACAGTACCTTTATAGTATTTCCTATTTAATTGGATGCGGCAGCTCAGGGTCAGACTCCAGTTCTAAGTAGGTTATTTGGGAAACCTTTCTTTTTTTTTAAATAGAAAATATCTGTTATGAAGACGCATACAGCAAAGCAGCTGCCATCTGAGATTGCGTGGGCCCAAGAGGTTGCCACTGTGAGGGCAGGGTGCTGCTTTCGCTTCAAAACTCCCAGCTCCTTCACCTGCTGCCCTGCCATCACCAGGGCTCGTCCCACTTTCGTTCCTCTTGTGCCACCTTGAGGGAAAAAATCTCTGGTGCATGGGTGGAATTTACTGAGTTTTCTGCTACCCAGAAATCCAAATACTCTGCTTTCAGGTCGGGTTTTTCCTGCGCCCCTGGGCAGAACATCGGCTGCGCCTGGTTATAAAAGCAAAGAACAAGGTTTTGGGCCGGGACTCCTTTCCGTCTTCTCAATGCTACTGATAAAGGTGAAACCTTAGGTCTGTCCCTAGGTGTGCCACCAGGAAGGAACGGGGAATTTAATGAAATCTCTTGGTTCTATTTGCACAGCCTCCACTGCTTAAATTGGGAGACTCATCTGGCGGGCGGCTCAGGCGGGGTGGAATGAGCCCCACCAGCCACGTCTCCGTCTTGGAAACTGTCAAAAGGTCTTTGTTTTGCACAGCTGCTCCTGTGTTCTTGCTACTTTGCCTACATAGAAAGGTAACAAGAAGGAGAAAATAATAGGAAGAAATAGGACTTACCGCTGTAGACTCACCGGCAAAAGGTGTCTTTTTTATTTATCTTTAAAAGACGCTAAATGATGCTGTAAATCCTTTCGCCATAGACAGACAATCGATGCTCACCTGACACCACCTCCGGAGAAAAATCCAGCCTGCGTAGACAGCGTGAGGTGGGAGAAGTAAACAACCCCCTGTGTGAGCAAATCCCTGCTATGTGGTGGGCAAAGAGCAACTGTCAGTCTCCGAAGCCTCTTCCATGGATTGTCTCAACCTCGCAGGCTTCTTCACTGCTCAGGAAACTATGGAACAGCTTCCTGAAGGTACCCAAAACACTTCTGCACCATAAAGCTTAATGGGGCTCTGAACTAGGCATGTCAAAATTACAGCAATTGGTTTTTTTATTCTCATATTTACAACTTCTGCAGGTTGCTGACCTAGAGGTGCACGCTGTGGTTTTAATGCAGACCCCTGACTTCTTGAAGATCTGTTATAACGTTTGTCCTTCTGTTGATTCCAGCTGTTGGGTTCATGGATGCATTGACAGCACTTCAGTGTCACCTGCTGATGATGCCTTAGGTCACACAGTGTTTTTTCCACAAAGACCATTAGCCAGCTACATCAACAGAAACTACATTTGCTTGCATTAACATGGAAACAAGTTGAAATCAAAACATGATTTTGTGGTGTTCACCAAATTGATCCTTCTCTTGAGAGCCAAGGTACTTAGTCCACCTCACACTTCACAGCAGGACGCCCGAGTTACGTACGCACATGCCGTAACCTCCCCATCCAAATGGGCCATATGACCATTGCCGTGAGAAGTTCAAGTGATCCCAAGGATGACTTCACTGCCAGACTGAAGAGCTACCCTGACACCTAGTGCTAGCTGGCATCTTCTCAAAACCCACAGAAAACCTTTCCAAAGCAATGAAACGCACTGCTGTTCCCTCCTTGGCTAAATTACAGGCAGTTTCTCTCTCTGTGACTCCTCTGTTACGGTTTCAGGGCAGAAGGCAAGCAATGCAGCAGGACTCCTGCCCACTCCTGACGAGCAGGTAGAGCAAGACCGGTGTGGGTGGAGCTGGTGGGATGGTGAAGTCTTGCTTGCTCCTGGAAACGCAGTGCTCAGCAGCCCAGCCTCTCAGCGCCAGGCTCCTCTTTCAGCTCCGGTATCCTGCAGTGGGCACCAGCCCAGCGCTGGCCTCTGACTTGGTTTATTTTTCCACCCTTCAAGGAAGCCTTGGCCTCCTGCAAAGCTGTCTGAGCAGCTGCTCGTGCAGCCTGACCCGGCAGCTGAAACCCAGCCAGCAGCGAACAACAGCTCTGCATCACCAAGGAAAATGCCTGGTCAAATAAAAGGGTCACCTTCTACTTGGGTCACCATCACCATCCTCTTCACAGTGCTGTCCATCAGCTCCCCTTTGGGCACTAGAAATGAAGGCACCAAGAACTGAGTGAGCATCTGACTCACCAAGGTGGCCCTCTGAAAGGGGACACTGGTGGTCGATGTGTTTTGGGGGTCTGTCACCTCCCTTCCAGTGGACAAAACAACTTTCGTCTCCCTGCGCCTATGTTTTCTGAGCTCTCCCAGCAGCTAAAATTTAAAAGATTTGTCGTTTTTTTCATAATTCGAAGCCAAGCGCACGTCAAGAACACACAACAGAAACTAGGCAGAGTTGAAAAATATACTGGTCATTTTTTATTGAGCACCGAAGTAGCAGAACCTGTACACGCCTAAGCACCAGGGGCACAAACCGGGAAGGGTCTGCCTGGAGCTGCCGCGGGTCCTCGGCCGCTGCAAGGCAGAGCAGCTCCACCGGCAGCGCTTGAGGATCCAGAAGGCCATGAGTATTGCTAGCACACAGTGATACAGTAAAGTTTATTATAGCACCAAACATGCTTTAAAGTGTACATGGGAACATTAAAAACAACCTACATTAGTGATTTCCTACTGTGCTTCAGAAGACTGTAGTCAAGCCATGTGTCTTTGGAGAGAAGATAAGCTGAGGACAACTCGTTTGGTCTGTGTTTTCTTTTCAACGTGTGATGGACGTCAGTGTTGAAAACACAGCACATAGACAAGTCTCTTCTGTGGCTTTTGTTTCTGAGTTTGACAATTAATAACTTGAAAAGAATTAACTTGAAAAAACCCCAAGCATTATAGCACCATGAGGAAGGGTGATGTCTTTGATAACACCCAGTAAACAGAAATTCATCAACAAATTATTAATTTGTCAGTTTTCTTTTTCAAAAATTCTTTTTGCAAGTAGAAAATACCTTTCCCATCCCATCCAGGAGGTGGTCAGGTATGTGCTTTTGTAGCTACAAAAAAGCAGCCGCTGATGTGAATGTGTCCACTCAAATTAAGCATATTTGCTGATGCTTTGCATGATTAGGCTGAGATCCGAAGTTTTAATCCTGCAAATTTGTTAATACTCAAAGACATGTTTTTCAACTGGATCCTCTGATGTTTTTAGGCACCGTATTTTTTATTTTAAAATAGAAAAATTTGGCATTTACTCTTTGGGACTTAGCAGTAGCCACTGAAGTGCTGTGCTCATTTAATCAGAATCTGATTTTTCTGCAAAAAGTAATGCTGCAAAAAATCGAGCCATTTCACTGAGCAGCACCTAGGAGCAAGGCTGCATTAAGACTTTCATTATGAGCTGTGTTGCTTTAAGTTGTCAAGTGGCAAAGCGGCAAGTTTCTCGCCTAAACTGAGATTGGAACTATAAAATACGGATGGTCTCCTGTTTCTCCGCAGGAGTTAAGATATCATGGTATGAAGTTGTATATGATAAAATTTTAGAAATCGATCTGTCCAGGTATGGTGTTCCATCTAACAGCTAGAACTTGGAACAAAGGCACAAAGAAGTGAATGGAGTTGAACAAATGAAGACCTTTAGGAAAATGTGGAGCCCTTCATCTGCTCCCTTGCTCTCCAAAGCACGGAGGAGTGTGCCTGTTTATGATAGGAAACAGAAGAGCAGTTTGGCATCTTTCATCTCTCCAGCTGCAAATGTCATATGCAAAGGATCAAGTGTTTTATAGGCGTCTTAGCTTTGGCTTAAAACATTTGGTGAGTGGAAAAAATCCCATGGCTCGTGGGTGGAAGCAGGCACTTGTATTTGTGAATTGGGTATTTATATACACCGCTACTATTCTGCAAATTAAAATGCTAATTTTATGCATGCAGATGGGGACATGCACTAAATAGGGGAGCAAACATGGCTTCTTTTGCCTAGCAATTCTGGCAGATTTGTCAAAATGAAATGCAACTGTCCCTTTAGGACTGCCACAGAAAAGGAAAACATTCATAGAAAATGTGTTTTCCATTTTATAATGCTAAACAGCCAAAAGAAGCTGTAAGGCCCAGATACAAATAACCTGACCTTAAGGATTTATGAAAGTCAGCCTAAAGGTACGGGACTTCTAAAAAGCAGTTGCCCATCTGCCAGACAATCCTTTTAATCACACAAATTTATCCTGCTTTTTCTTTTCTAATACGTGCAACAAATAATCCAGACTTCAGCCTTCTTGCTGAGGTTTTGCAGGTACAAAACCGCAGATGTACATTTTGTGAGTATTAACTGTGCTGGCTAAAAAAAAACAACTTAAAAAGACTGGCAGGCATGTGTGTCTGCTTAGATATTGTAGAAAGAAATCTATTCCATCATTAGCTCTCAATCTGCAGCTCACCAGACTGAGAAGCTAAAGGAAAGTAACTAAAAAAAAACATTTATAAAACCTGTTTTGCTCCTAGCTCAGAGTTCCTCAAATTCTTAAGATTTCAGGTTTAGGCTTGTAGATTGGGTGTCAAACCTGGTGAACCTGAGGTATAAATAGGAAAAGAAGAAACCTGTGGGTTTCTTCAAACTTTAAGCTTATGGAAAGGCTTATTTAAAGTAGTTGTTTGAGATAGGCAGGCACTGGATTTGATCCAGAGAGCCCCTTTAGTCTTACATTCTTGCCTGTTCTAATGCAACTTAGATATGATATTTAGGTACAATTCTGACGTCACTTCATTTTTATAATACTGAGTTATGTTCACGGTCGTGAAATCCGAATCGGTCACATAACACGCACATAAAGGGCAGGCTCTGTTCCAGCGGCCTGATAATGGCGCTGTGGCTCACAGGGATCCGCTCGGAGGTATTTACATTTCACTGGTCGACGGGCAGCTGATAAACGGTGGGGTTTCTTTCAGGGGATCACATTTCTCCCCCTGTTGATAGGCTTAAAATCTAGACTCATCCTGTTCCTTGAATAGCGAAGTCTTTTTATCACTGGTGGGCAGGGATCAGGGTGAAGCTGGAGACGTGCTTGTGGAGATTTGGGACCAGAATTCTTCCAAACCAGAAGACTGTTGGGTAAAGCATTCCTTGACAGCTGCTTAACAGAGTGGTCCAGCTGGGTGAAAATCAAACAAAAAAAAAGGAATTAAAATATTTATCCTTCCTGGGATGTTTGCACAGAACTTGTCCTTATGTAGCTGTGTAATCTTAACAGTCAGCCTGACGTAGGTACATAAAAGACACACTGAACTGCTTTGTTTTCATAACTGCCAGTTAAGCTCAAGTTAGTTTTAAAGTGAAGCTGAAAGTGTTGAGAAAGCCATCTTGGGACAGACCTTTGGTATAATAAATATTTTCAGTCTTGCCTAATTCAAAGCCTGATAGAATGATTGGAGTTTTTTCAGTTGGCTTCGCTCTGGCCGGATACATTTACTCACGAGTGGGTCACACTGTTCAGTGCAACTGTTCGCACACATAAAGTTACCCCACAAACCCACCCATATGCCTAAGTATTTGCAAGACTGACCCTTACTGCAATCAGTCCAGAATAAAGAGCTTCTTAATTTGTCTTGCAGGAGCAGTTATACCTGCATAGAAGAAGCCCCTAAACAGAAAGTTTAAACTTTTAAGGCTCACAAAGTTTTGCAGCATTTATTTTTCAGGCTGAAAATCACTCCATCCCCTCAACACCCACAAGGCAAAGGTTCTTCAAAGAAATCAGGTGCATCTTGTGAAATTAGAATAAAAAGTGGGAGGGGTAGAGTGAGAGTTGGGAAGGACATTAACTGCTCCATGGACAGTTTGCAGAGTTCAATCTCCAGTGCCACAGGTTCTCGGGGTACTTTTACAGCATCGTCGGTTTGTCGGTGTAAGTGTTTCAGCTCAGTTCATGGAGCCTGAGGTATGCACTTGTACATAGTTTTAAGGTGCTGTCCTTATGCTGGTGTAAGAGAGGTAATTTCACCCTCAAACAACCATTTCTTTAAATAATTGCATACTAAGCACCAGCTATTTCCACCCAGCTTTCCCTTTATTCACAGGACACTTACCCAGGCACACCTTTGACTAGCCTAAATGCTTCTGCTGGTTTTTCACATAGCCGACGACATTGTTGGAGTTGCTTCCTGTAAAATAAATAGCAGCAAAGTTAGATTTCAAGTTAGTCTGTGGCAAATGTTTTCCCCAGATTCTCTAAGCAGTACAGTTTTCCTGGTCTCATTACTTAGCAGTTCTCTGGGAGAGCTGCGATAGCCTGCTGGACAGAGGAAAGTTAATCCTTTCATAGTTTTATCAGCTAAACTGGCCAAATTTGGCTGTTCATAAATCTTATCATATCAACGATGTTGTCTAGTTATATCTGAATATCACTTCCAATCTTCTCTGACTGTCCCCCTCTAGATCCAAGAGTTAGCAGAAACCAGGAGCTTTGAAGCCATGAGAAAAGCGATCTTCTGGAAGATCCTCCTGCTTTCTTTGAGACACATATCTATCCATTTGTGCAAGGGACCTGACACCTCTTGTGGTTGCAGATAACAAGAAGGGACTGATTCCTCAGGCTCCAGCCATCTCTTATCACATACCACAATACAAGTTCTTGGCAAAAGACCCTGCTTTTGAGAGAGTTCTGTGTTCGTCTGCAAGGAGTCCTGGGCCACGAGCAAAGCTTCAAAAATATACTTAAAAATAACAAAAGGTTATTGGATTGGGTGTTTCTCACCCCTGGGGAGGGAACCCCTGGCAGAAGGCTGCACCATTTAACACATTGTGTCACAGCTGGAGATACTCAAGAGTCCCTAGTTGGGGCATTGCAGATCTTTATTTTAAGATCTTTTGACCAAGGCGTAGAGAATTGAGGCTAAAGAATCTCTTTTTGCTATGTACAAACCTTCATTTCATAAACAGCAAATTCCTTGTAAGCAATGCAATAACTATAAAGCTTAATAATAGCAAACATTTCATGCCAACGGCTTACCAAAATATTCCTTGTAATACTTATGCCTCAGGTTGCGTCCATCTGCAAAAGAAGGCACGTAATGAGAACATACCCAGTCAGCCTTCATTCTTTGTGTGAAACTCCGGCCTTCTGTGTACAGCGCAGAGAAATTATAGATACGGAAATAATAACCTCACAAACAGGAAAATAAAAGATCTCTGTAGCTGAAGTAGTGGAGGCAGCTATAAACCTCTTATAAAACTGTTGAAATTATTGACCCATGGGGACACAACTCACTTTCCCTGAGAGTGGTTAACTGCTGGCCACTAGCATGTTATGTTCTTTTCAGTAGCTGTGAGTCAAGGAATCACAGGCTTTCTCAAATGAAAGAAAATTTGGGTAAAATTTCAGACCATCCATTAGTGTTTTACATAATTCAAGTTCCAGCTAGGTTCTTCTGTTTGCCATTGATATAATTATTTAAGCTCTTAGAAATACCGCGTGTCTAAGAGCCATACAGCTATACATTACATTAGTTACTATGGATGTTACTAAAGAAAAAGTTAAAAAAGAATAAAAGAGATGATCAAAAAGCCCTGGAAAAAATCTTAGTCTTTTATGGCAGCAGTTCAGAGATGTGGTTTGATGCTTCCCCTGGCTTTTACAGTGACCAAATGGCAAACTGATGTCTCATGTCTCTACACCGAGATGATTTGTAGCCCAGTGCAGACATACATATCCTACTGTTCAATGAAGTTACATATACCTAGGCATGTTACGAGCTTTCCTGGAAAACAGCTTGGCCCATATAAGTTCCTTTATTGGGCCAATGTGGCAGCAGAATAAAGGGAACAATGTTTTGGATGCAGAAAGCAAAGTCAGAAGTCAAAATTGGAATTTGAAACTCACAGTTCTTAGTTACGTGTGTAGTGCTATTTTTTGTGCTGCGTAATAATGGCACGTGCAGGTTACTACCTGCTCTGCTTACACAATCCCAGAGGACACTGGCATACAGAGCAAACAAGAAGTGTGGCCCCTGCTTTGGGTATTTCACATAGCTCAGCCAACATCAAGGGCATTAGAGACTTGAGATTTCTGCGGAGCGGGGACTGCTCCCAGCCCAGCTGTCACACACTGCCCTGGGGCCTTGGGCTGCCCAGAAAACCCAGGAAGCCCGTGAGAGCAGATGTACCACCAGATGTCCTCCAAAGCCAGTGAGCATGTACCGTCCCTTACTGGTGTTTGCAGGACAGAACAAGAAAGGAAAGGAGATTTCCAGTCAACTGACCTGGATTTCCACGGAGCTTGATGCACTGGCCCCTGTTAGGGATTCCTTCAGCTGTGTTACCTGGGTTGATGATATGGCATTCATAGCCTGTGGGGCAATGCAGAGGCTCATCTCCATCCTCAGTGGTACTGCAGGCCTCAGCTGCAAAGGAAGCCTACAGGTCACAAATCATGGCTTTAACACCCACAGGTAACCAAAATATGACAACACGGCCACCTTCTTCTGTATCTCCTCCCAGACAGGATCTCAGACTACTTCCCATGCAAGGGTACCAAGGAGGTAACACCTCCAAAGAAGCCTGGCAGAGCAGGTGATCCACTTCACACCTTACACAAAAACTGACATGTCTAGCATGGTATGGGGAGTGCAGGTCAGCCCGACTACCTGTAACGACACTGCCCACAGCCTGTTGCGCAGGGTCTGTGTGAGGGCTGGAGAGTGGTGAAGACAGACCACCACTGACCACCGTGCTTGCACTGATAGGTGGTCCCTCCACGCACCTTTTTCCTCCAAGCAGCTGTAAGTCTGTTCCAGCCAGTGTTTCAGGCTGGGTGAGGAATCAGGGAAACGTAACCAAGAAGCTGGCAGTTTGCTGCTTTGTTCTTTGATCCACACCCATTAACTTCTGATGAATTTCAACCTCAGATGTGACTCACTATGGAGAAAGGCAGTACCACTCCTTGTTACAAATGGAGGCTTTAACCTTGACCCTGGATTTTCATAGAATCATAGAATCATAGAATTGTTAAGGTTGGAAAAGACCCTTAAGATCATCAGGTCCAACCGTTAACCTACCACTGCCAAGTCCGCCACTAAACCATGTCCTCAAACAACATTTTCAACAAGTGCAGAGCAGAATAAGAAAGTAAAGCAGGACTCACAGGCAGTGTTTGTGTCCATTCAATGTACAGGCTATGCAGGGACACTCCACCCTTTCATTTGCCAGGATTTTAATTTCAAGGACCCCTGCTGTAATTCTCATGCCATGACTGATGGTTCTTATTTCACTAATTACTCCCTCAAGCTGAGATGAAGGTGTTAAGATAAGAACAAATAATATTAGCATGACAGGGATGGATGAGGAGGAACCTATTTTATCTTATTTCTAGCAGTGCAACTCCAACGAGCTGGAGGCAGAATTTTCTCTTGAAGAACTAGGAATTTTCATAATAGATGAGAATTCGGCGAGTCTGATACCATCTGTGTAAGACCAAAGAGGGTAATTTATTGGCACTACCTGTGTCTGACTAAAGCTGATCAAAAGCTGGAATAGCCTTTCCATGAGGAAATTAAGAACTTCAGGCATACATACATCTGGGGATGTCTCGTAGAAGAAAACTTCTCTTCCCACCTCCCCACTCCCTCCTTGTTTCACTTTGAGGTATTGGAAAAAATTAATGAAAAGACCTTTCTCTGTGGAATTAACCTGAGAAGCCCAATCTCATTCGCAGTCCCCAAGCTTAGATGCTCCCAGCTCCATGTCAGCTTGACACAACTCTGCAGCAGTTTGCCAGGGCTCTCGTTCAAAGCAGCCTTCAGACCCGAGAGCCAGAGCCCCAGCCCAAGGCATCTGTGTGGTGAGACCACTCTGGATTAAGAGACCTCCTAATCCAAGTCTGCCCACAGTCTTTCAGGCAGCTGGCAGAAAATCTGTGTATGCTGACAAAGCCTTTTTCTAAAAAATTATATATTTCTACTTATTTCAAGAATGGATACAAATCCAGTTCCCGGGAGTATTCCTAGTGCTCTGCTGGATAAGCCATATCCATAAAAAGCAACCGATTTGCTGCACCAGAAACTAGCCCCCTGCACAACACAGCGTTATTCCTAAGGAAACTCCAGACAAATACCAGCAGCCCCAGCATCCCAACAACCCTGGCAAGCCCTGTGTATGATGAATATATTATTTAGTGCCTTTTGTATAATTATCGATCTCACAGAGAGGACAGTGAAAGGTACTGTACCTTGTAAGACTTCCTCTGGGCCATCCAAAAGCCACCCGTTTCCTCCCAGCCAGCGGGGTTTGGGCTGAACCAACCAGTCTAAAACTGTAAAAGACAGAAACAAGAAACCACAGAGTCAAGGTGGAGTAGCCATAGGGCACACAGTTATGGAAAAGTCACAGACTTCCTCTAACAGCCAGTGACGAGGCTGCCCGGCTCCTGAAGGGGTGATTTGAGCTTTCAGCAAGATACTTATATTCATGCTGTTGTTGTCCCAGTGGCAAGAGAGCCACAGATGTTATCCAGGGCCCCAAGAACCTGGTGTAATAAAGGCCATAGCGGCTGTTGTTTCCCATCCTCCATTCCCATGGCATGGATCAGATGAGATGGCTGCCTGGCTTCTGTGAGCGCTAATTCAGATTGGGATTACTTCTTTTCCTGAAAATATAATCCCAGAAAAAGAGCTGGCCTCAAATGATTTCTATCATTTTTGCTGGTGGAAATTTTGCAACACCGTCTGACCTTGGATAATCTCTTGATTCAGCAACCATCCGAGAAATCAGAAGCGTGGAACCGAAGCTTTATCTTCAACTCACACTCGAACCGTGCCTCCCACCCGAGACCAAATGCACATGGGGATGCCTACCATGACTTGTGCATGCTTCTCTCTACCATAATTTGATCACTGGGTCTACTCTACCTGGCGGTGGCTGTACAGACTCCAGGCAGGCGTAGATACACCCGTTGTAGCAGCAGCGCTTGTGCCTTTCACACTCTGAATCCGAGCGGCAGCTGGGCACCTCGCAGGCTCGGTCAGGCAGAGTCTGGGGCGGTGGGGGGCAGCGGTCGTTCTTCTGGTAGTGGGAACTGTGAGAATGAAGAGGGTACTCATAATCCTTGCAAAGAAAAGAAAAGGAAACAAAGGTTTGGCATAAGGTGAATACCAAACATCCCATCAGTTGAAACAGAACAGGGATTTTCAAAGTGGTTTTCAAGTATTCATTAGAGAGGCGAATTAACCGTTCAGCTCCCCCAGCCCTGTCTTCAGCACACTGAAGAGAGAGATGTATGATCACCTTAGCGCACTGCTTTGGAAACACCAAACCACCAAATTATTGTGTGGAACTCATTTTATAATTAAGGTTATTGTAATGACAATGAGGAGGTAAAAAAAAAAACCCTTTCAAGTCTTTTATACTTGTTTGGGAAACAGAGAGAAACACTCCAGGCATCCTCATGACGACCACGCCAAAACACTTCCATAATAAAGCAGTGGAAATGATGGCACTGTTTTGTTTTGAGGTTATGTCCCCAGATGGGACCTGGAACTAATGTCCCAGGTAGCACCTGTCTCCTCAATAGGCTCCGTCTACTTTCATCAACAACTTCTGGACCAGAACTTATAGGGGAGTCCTTCAAGCTCATCCACTGGGTTGTTAAATTAGAGACCATTTCTAAACCATGAGATGATCTGGGTGAGATCTGTGTAGGTGATGTCAATTTAATCCCGAAGAAGATGAGGCTATGTTTGACTCTAGCAGAAAGGAGCCCAGCTGCTCATTGCACACTGAAAGGACAAGGGAGATTTGAAGTGGATTAACAGGCACAGGATTTTACCAGAACCATTTATAAGAGGCAGCATTCGGATATTATTCACGCTGGCGGCATTTTAGCAAGAAGCCAACTCCCTCCAACAGAGAGGTGAATCACCCAAGCCCACTCCTTTCTCACCTGTGGCTAAACTACTCATCCCTGGGCTTGAGCTCAGCTCCCCAGAGCGGCATAAAACACTCAGGAAGGGCGATCAGTTCTCAGATTTATTAACAAACATTAATAAGCTCTAATCACAGCAAAAGATGGAGTCTGGATTTGCACTTTTAAAAGAGATCAGCACCTAGCCAGAGGTATGAAGTGAGCGCTGCCATGCACTAGCTAGCAGGCTGTTGAGTTTAAGAGTCCTACATATACTTGGCCCGATCACTGTTGTGTTACGAAATCAGTGACGAACAACTGGGGTTGTTATTCCAAGAAACAGCATGGTGCAACTCTCCCCGAGGGGGTCTCTAGGAAATTTCACCATCAGGCTATGGAGAAATTTGAGGTGAGACTAATATCCCTCTTTAGCTACATGCTGCTACATCCTCCTTGTTGAAACCTCCCAACAGCTTCTGTGGAGCACGTGTGCCTTTTGCGCAACAGCATGTCCCCACATGCACTGTCCAAAAAAATGTCCTAGGAGAGGCCCCAGGAGGTCCCTTGCCCTGGGGACTGACTGCTGGCCCGCACGGCCTCTGCTGCTACGTGTGACCGAGCAGCAATCATCGCTAACGCTGAAAACAACATCATCTTCACTCCCTTGGGATAATTTGTAATGTAGGGAATGAAGGCAATCCCAAGGGACAGCAAAAGAAATAACGATGCACATCGATGTGGTACTGATGTGAGAAATTTTCCTTCCATATTGCACATAGCATAGAATCGTATTGATACGGTGGTGGTTTTTACACCAAAGCTGACCTCCGTTCTTTGAGCCATAGCTAGGGGGAAACGGAGAGCAGGAAAGTTTCTCCGCTGCCTGGTTGCGCAGCAATTGAGTGTCAGCCAATGTAAAAGTATAGGGAAAAGTCAGGATGATTAAAAGTTTTAATTTCTGTTACAAGATGTACATTAAAGAAAATCCATATCCTGGTTATATCTATAATTGGTTAAATAATGTGTACGTGTGTCTGTGTGTGAGAGACAGAGAATTCCTAATATTTCCACAAACGACAGCCTCCTGCCCTGTTCCCAGTGTCAGCCTGCCCTGTTCTCAATATCAAAAAACAATTTCCTTCTGCTTTTTCCTTAGCTGTTCCATTAAATGAACAAGAAACTGCTCAAAAACCCTTCCATGAGGTTGTTTCCCCATGAATTGATAGGCTGTTTGAACCATAAAATACGTTTGAAAAAAAATATTTCCTAATTTTGATGATGTTTTCAATGTTAAAGTGTAAAACAAGGTGTAAGCTATCACATCATCCCATTCCTCAAAAGCTGAAAACACTCCAGCTTTGAAATAATGTGCTTTTGAATCGAAGTTCAACTTTTTTTGCTGTTGTTGGATTTTAAATAGAGAAAATGCGTGGACCAAGTATAATTTTGGAATATAAGAGAGCATTTAAGAGTAAAACCATGCAGTTGCAAACGTTTAACAGGTCTCCTTGCTGGAGGGAGCATTCTTCCTGGAAGGTCACAGTTTACTACTTGATTATTTGAAACGTCAGCTGAAGACTGAAATGTGACCAAAATAATACTGGCAAATCATGGACACGTGAAAAAAAAACCCCAAACCCCAAACAATTACTGCCATTGCGTCACAGATGATTCAGAAACCAAGAAGCCAAAATTGCACTGAACAGTTGGCTCAATGAATGAGATTTCCGTTTGGGAACAATATAACATTTTTAGCCAATTAACTTTGTACCTCATGACCTCTCTGCCCTTTTTCTCTATTCACCTATTGCTCTGAACCCATTTCTTTCTAAACCTCATGGTCAAAAAAATATTTTTTGCGCATTTGATCTAATCAAACCATTGCCACTGCTTTATGTATGCATAAACCATCCCAGTGGGAAACAGGATTCCCTCATTCCCAAAATAGCCTGGTTAAGGATGTCTCCAGGTAGGGGGTTACAAGGTCTTTTTAAAAGCTCTCCCAGGATTCACAGTTTGGCTCTGAGCACAGCTCAGATTTATTATTTTTACAGATCGTGACAACACTCAAAATTTCTTCCTTTAAGAATATTTTTCAATGCTGGAGGCAAATTGCTGTTTCCCATGGAGACTTAGTAAATCATTTAAATGACAGTATCTGCTTTAGAGATATCCAGAAACAAAGTAAGGGGAAAAGTTCAGAGTTCAGCTGAGGAACCCTGGAGGTCAGGAAAGATGACTAGGAAAAACCTGAATGCAATCACTCACTCTCAACCCCTATTTTCAACAGTAACTGTGGGATGCAGTCTCCCTCTAAAAAATCCCAGCTCTGTTCCATTATTTGTGCCTGAAACTGGACCCTGGCCTTGTGTCAAAGCACAATTCTCTGCTAATTCATACTCTGCATAGCCACCCCCAAGACCACGCGTGAGGTTTATTCCCAGCTTCCAGTCACCAGTTCTGTCCCTGGCAGGTATTTCCAAACATAAACCACCTTTTCTCTGAAACATTACACAGATAGGAGGAATTTAGAGCCCTCCAATATTTCTGTCAAAGACCTGGAAAAACGCAGATCATCGGTGATCAAAGTTGCAAATATCAGACTGAAGGAGGGTTAAATAATCTAAAGGACAAGACCAAAACAATAGGAATAATATTCTCCTGCTGTTGACTCTGGGTTAGTAGTTTTGGTTCTGATGTCTGCAGTACTGGAAGATTGTTGCAAAATTAGGGTGGGCTCAAAGAAGATGCACGACAGTGATTAGAGGACTGGAAAGCAGTGCAAGACTTGTATGTGCGTATACAGGTTTCAAAGCGGGGGCTGAAGGCTGCTCTGCTCATGCGTTACTCCGAGGCACATGCAGAACAGAACTCTCATGGGAGGTGTGCTGATCTGGTAGACGAAGAGGGTATCTCAGTGTTGATTTATGACAGCTGGCTGGAGGGTAAATAAATTGTTGGAAGAACATTACAGCAGCTGCGAGGAATTCTTCATTTCTGGAAATCTTTAAAAGAAGGCTGGATTTTTTTCTAAAATGCTTGATGCAGTTGACACTGGAATAAAATCAAGACTGCTCCAGGTTCTTCCAATAGACGTGGGTGTCTTGATAATGAATTGAAGAGCACCCCCAAGTAGCTCCCTCCCTCTGCCCTTTGGGAACAGTCCACGGCCTGTGCGGGGGCTGCAGAACACCAGCTGCAAATCACTAAACTTGACGAGTGTCCCTCTGGCTACAAAATACATGGATTTGCTAAAAGGTGCAAGCCCAGCTCCTCCATCCCACTGTGACTGCCAGTTTTTTCTTCTCACTGCATCCCCTCTTCTCTTTCTCCCTTCTCCATTCCCACTTGACCCCTCCTTGCCAACCAACGCCCTTCCTCAGAGTCCATCATGAAAAACTCCTGGCCAGATCTCAAGCCAGCTCTTCATCGTAACACCTGCTCGTCATTCTGCAGCCAGCAGTTTGGTGGATGCATTGCTCCTGCTGTAGACTCAGACTTTCTGGACTCAGACAACATCGCTCTCAGCCAACTCCCTACCCCTATTGCCCCTCTGCCCTACAGACCTTGCCCGTGTCCTTCTGGGGGTCCCACAGGGATGTCTGCGGCCCATCTCTTGTATGGCTGCATGTTGCCATGAGCACCTCCATCTGTTACCCCTCCATCCAAGTGACTCACAAATCAGCTGTTCCACCCACAGCCTGTGATTTTCAAACTGTAGAGAACACACAGCATTTGGTAGAAAAGAAAGCATCTCTCTGAGAAACAAGAGGGGCTGCCAAAACAGTCTCTTGGTGGATAAGAGGATGGAGAGCAGACGCCTTCCTCCTTACAAGACTTTGAGGAGAAGGAAAAAGAAATGCATTTTCTGTTTTTCCTAGATAAGATGTTTCCGTCAATATGAGCAATTCTAGCTGAGCTTGCCAGATCAGTAGCACCTGGATTCACGGCTGCCAGAAAAAACAGTCCTTTGAAGAACTGCAGATTGAAAGAAGAGGATATATCCTCAGGGGAGTGGGCTCTGTGCTTCTACAGAGCACATTATCTGAAGATCAACATGTAAATTCCTGTTCTACTCCTGTCCTGTCTCTCTGGGTCATTTACTTCATAGCTCATATTGTACTTGGGCTTTGCATTGAAATATGACAGAAAAACATGCTAATAAATACACGTGCCAGTGAGTGATTTTGCAGGGAACACAGCTCTTCATGTCACCATTTTCCAATTAAAGTGCAAACCAGATGATACCCTGTCCCAAGGGAGGCTACAATGAAGAAAATTTCTCATTGTAAAATACTGGGGTGCCTTTCAAATATTAGCACAATGTTTTCTGCAAAATTTCAAGGAGACAAGAGCACCGTATTTCAGTTCATTCAGCACGGGCAAAAGACGTGTGTCACATTCTGAGCCAGCAATTGCACAAACCAGATGTAGCTGTCCCCAAACATCACTCTAGATGTCATGGGCAAAAAAGCATCCATTTTAAATTAAAAGCTTATATATGTGGCTATGGAAAACAGGTGGAGGAATCCCTCTGTGACACCAAGGAGCTGTTTATGCACATGCAATGGCTGGAAGATGCAATCAAACCCGAGCATGAGAAAACAGACTGGCTGGGGCTTCCACCTAAGCAATCCCAGGGGCAGAAGCCTTGGGTCAGTGCTGGTTTCTAAGGGGACTCTAATGGAGTAAGTAAAAATTTCAAATTCATATTATTTTTCTTTCTAAACAGCAGGTCCTAAAAGCCAAGCTATCACATTATTTTCCTTTATTTTTTTTTTTAAATTTCTTCCATGGCCACCTCTAATAGTCTTTTGGCCCAGACACACCAGAACAAGACCTAGCACCATGCTTTTATCCACTCACAGTAACTTGTTGCTGCTTCTGTTTCAATTCCAGTACTGCTCTAAGTACCACCGCAGCTCTGGAAATGGTGGTTGCACTCAGGACCCCACCGGTGAACAACCACACGGCTCTTTATCCCCTCTAACACCCTGGGCAGGCACAGCAAGTGCTCCAGTGCTCCCTGGGTGCACAGGGGACACTGGAGCCTCTGCAGCTCTGTGCTGTGTTTTCTTGCACAGAGTCTCCTGCCTTCCCCGGTTTGTTCTTACTTGTGATGGCTTGAGGATAAGAAGGCAGCTTAACGCGTGATTGGGACATTACTCTGACACTGTGGATCTGGAGGTCTCTGTGCTCCAGTGATTTACAAAACCCTAGGCAATATCACCATCCCTCTAGTACACATTATCGCTAGGAGCTGGAGATATGTACCCAAGGTTACCCCAAAAGGCAGTGGGGGAACTGGGCAGGGAACCCTCCTCCCTGCTCTAAGCAATGAATAACATCATTACCTTCTTTTCACTAAATCTATCGCCAGACACATAGGTTTTGCATTCCCTTTCTCCCCATTCACGCTTGCCTCACTGCCCTATGAAGCTTCTAGGAAAAGCAGCGACGGCTGCTGTACCAACGTCTTCTCACTGTTCCAAGTGTGCTTTACAAGCTTCCCATTGCAGCAGCTAGGTGGCAAAAGTTTAGTACAGCCTGGGAAACTTAATGCAACCCTTTTATAAAGAGATGGCGTGCAGATTCAAATATTTCTTATTCTAAAATGATACACACATGTAAAGAAAACTCCCCTTTCACGGTGAGCATACCCAGCTCCCCCAAAATCACCCCACTGCAGTTTACTCACATCATATTTCTCCGTCATTTTCAGATGTAGAGCACGCTTCCAGAGATTCCTTGCACAGCCCGAATCTGGCAGCAAAACTAAGACACACAAGGCTGCAGTGAAGACCTTTTTACAGAAATGCATCTCTGACAGCACCCTGGAATCCATTTTCCCAAAGAGAGATGAAATAAGGAGCCCAGCTTTCGGGATCCAGACAATTCAGAGTCTTGGCAAGGAGGGAGGGAGACGGGGAGGGAGGGAGAGCGAGGGCTGATCGCTGGTGAGAGCCGCTTTTCGCTGCGCAGCTTCTGGGAAGGGAAAGGGGGAAAAAAAAAAACAAAGGAGCCCACAAGCAGAAGCCAGGAGCTGCTGCTGTTGAACTTCTTTACTCAAAGTTAGATCAGGTTCTCGGCTCACATGTTCACATAAAGCACATGCTCTCCTTGAATGATAGATGGGAAGATTATTTGGAAAGATTATTTTTAGACCTTTGTTCCCAACATCTGGCATCCTCAGAGAGCCCCATTCAAAGCCAAAGCGTGGGATCAGATGACAGCTGCCGCAGGGGGAAATAAAGGTCTTGGAGGGGTGGGCTCGGCAGCTTCTAGCAAACAGCTCACCCAAACTCTCCAAGCCACTCGGCTCTCCCTTTGTGTGCTTCCCATGTGCCCTGAGTTGTGGTTTTGGATCATGTTTTGACAAAGTGATAACTTCATATGAAGATTGCTTGAAGGAAATGATTTAAAGACATGATAAACATGCAGGGGCTTTAATTAAACTAAGTTGACGTTAGCTTTCTGCAAATGATTTTGAAGAAGGGGAAGACGTGGCCATTGGGGAAAAATAAATCCATATACATGGGTGGGGAATAGGGAAGGAAGGTGGTTTAGAAATGACATGACCAAATGGAAAGCAAGGAAGGGGATGTGAGTCAGGCTGTGCCTGACAATGGGAGAGACGGAGAGCCTGGATGTGGGGTATTGGACACCCACATGGACATGCAGGCACCCAGGTGCCTGAAGGTCAAGAATGGACTTATGAAATCAGGCTGAAAGCATCCCAGCATCCTGCCTGGGACAGGGACAGAAGCAGGTGCCAAAGAAAAAGTATGAGAACAGGGCAACTGTTAGATATACATGAGTATAGATACATACATATGTATATGTATGCATGCATATACTTTCACAGCCTTCAGTAATGATGTTCAGGGCTTCCTGAGCCAAATGTGGGGGCTGTTTATTTTATAACCCTCCATGACCTTCTCCTCCAGCAGCTTGTCCAGCCTCCACCTGGAAGGAGGGAAGAAATGGAACCACAAAGCTAGTCGAGATACGAGCACTAAGCCCTGCTTGCCTTCAGTTTACCCTGACTGCAGCTCTGCTTTACAGCCTAGGCAGAGCAGCGTCGGGGCTTGCTGGATGCACTGAATTTATTTTATGTCTGCTGTAAAATGGGTCTGCACTGGAGTGTTAGACTCTGTGGACAAATATAAAAAAAAATCTTCCAATTCTTCCTTATACCTGAAAGCTGTCGCAAGTCACTTTGATCCATGCCTAAGTGTCAACAGCTGCATGTAGGTGGTAGCCAAAGGATTTCACCTCCAAGCTTGCCAAAATACGGTGATGGGAATCTGAGGAACGAGTGAGGTGTGGGTTTTAAAAGCTCTGTATTTAACGGAATAGATATGACTTATTCAGAGATAAGGGGTTTACAGGGCTTCTAGCAGTACCTGTGCTTTGGGACAGTCCTGTTCATATCTCTACTGCTGTAGAAAGCTTCTAGCAACAAAACCTGTTCAGTTCATGCCAGGGAATTTAGTTGGTAAGAAAAGCCAAGCAGGACTACTGTTATGGGGGAAAGTAGAGAAAGAAGGGTGGAGAAAGAGAATGAAGAGCTAAACTGGGGAGGGTCACCTCCCTGACAGCTGCAGCAATGTAAGGAGGTCCTCCTGGGACCGGCAGAGCAAGCTGCCTTGCCTCTGCGGGGAGTCTACGGACTCCCAAAGGAGCTCTGATGGCAAGTGTCTTAGAGGGGATCTCTATGGAGATGCAATGATCATATATTGCTCTGTGTTTGTATAATCTTCATCTCTGCTTGATCCATAGGTTGCTCCGGCAATAACATGACGGTCACTCCCTAAGGTGTGAGCGGGGTCTTGCGGGGCTGACAGGATTTGGGGAGACCCCATGGCACAGTTGTTTCAGTCATGGATGGGGACAAGGAGCGTGCATTTGGGCTGGAGAGCCTTTCATGGCACAGAGGCTTCATCACCCTCCACCAGACTACTGAGAATATCGTCTCAGCAGAAAGCATGGCTCCAGGTCCCTGTTACCTGCTTTGCACCATCCTGCCAGTTCTCCTCTCTCCCAAAGCTGTACTCACCCATTTAAAACAGTATTTATCCCAGTTTTCCTTTAAACAGGTCGTTTCCCTCAGGCTGTCTTCTCTTCTGCATTTAATAAGGATAACTGTGGACAATTCATGTCCATAGATCAGTCTACGGCTACGCAAAGTGATGACGTACCCTAATGACTGAAGTGCTACCTTCAGATGAAAGCAGAGCTCAGCACCTACAGGTCACAGTCATCTCCACCCAAATCTCATCCAAATGTCATCTGAAATCAGCAGTTGTGCTGCAGTCAGGGAAAGGCACACCCAGGCATCTTCAGTACATCCAGAGAGGAATATATCACTACCATAAGACTTCAACTTGTGGCTTTATTTTTCATTGCTCAGAGAACTTTGTCTGACACAACAGGATGCCTCCAATTCCTTTTAAAAACAAATCTCCCCTGTTTGTTGCAATATTAATATCTGCACCTTGATAAAGCACCTTTCAGGCACAACCAGGAGCTCCCACCCATGTCCTGACGCCTGTGTTGTAAGGTGACAAATGACATGGCTGGTTGCACAGAACAAACAAGATTTTTTCTTAAGAGTATTCCTACTTAATTTATGTCTTTTTGCTGATATTTCACTTGTCTGTGCTCTTGCTGAAACCCAAACCAGCATGAAACAACAACTGTTCACGATAAATCTCCCTAATTTCATTTTTGTTGTTTGTTTCATATACTTGCGATCTGGAATTGGAGCAACTAATTCTAAAGATTAATAGCTACTTCAGACACTATTTACTGACCTTTCTTTTGGCAGATATACAGCTTTGACATTTACCCAGGAGAAACTAGGGTCTGTGTGTTATAGTTCATGGACTGTATACCAAAGAAGTGAGAATTCTCCTGCAGGACCAAACTTCAACAGCTGGTCATGGTCTTCACATAAAAATGAACGTTGATGTTATAACACTTAGGCCTCCTGCACGCAACCATTTCACCTTAACTTCCCAAAGTACTGCATGCAATGCCTGGACTGGATTATCCCTCCTATCAGCTGGGGAAACTGAGGCACAGGGTGGGTGATTTGCTGAAATTAGACCTTCTTCCATCTGCATGACCTGCTAGAGTTATAACAGCTCAGTCTAGGCCAGGGCTCTGTGCTTCAATGCTCTATACTCACATTCAATAGGGAATTCTTCATGCCACCCATTTCCATTCCTCACATGCATCTACCTCCAGCCTGTCTTGGACACTAGGCAAGGGATTTTACATTTTTTATAGGATTAAGAAACACTTCTTTAGCTGGCAACATTGGAAAGAATATATTTCTCACCCTTTCTGGATATTCTTCTTCTTGGTAGTCCCTGGCAGGGCTGGGTCATCACAGGACAACTGCAGGACATCTTTAGCCCATTTCCTATCCACGTTGCCCTCCCATTTGGAGCCCAGTGCACACCTAAACCAAGAGAGACTTTAGTCCACTCAGTTACAGAGGCTCCTTGCTCCCGCTACAGAGCAGTTCATGTCCTATCAAGTTCACTTTTGAATGGCCCATTCAAAAAAAAAAGGAAAAAAAAAGGGAAAAAAAAAAAAGCAGCAGCTTTGACTTTCTGAAGAATTTCTTGTTTAACAAAGCAGTTCTCAGCAGGTTTATGGCTCCAACTATTAGTATAAAGCATTCTTAGCAGCTTGTGAAGTAATTATAGGAATCAGGCACAAATCTTTAGCAAACACAGCCACTGGCAATAATTAAAAATTTAGCATTTACTGCTAAGCTGATTTCTGAGTTGTGTTACTTTAAATGCTAGGTATTTGGTGACGTATGATGTTTTTAAAACTATTATTACAAGAAAGAGAGAAAATTAACTGCCATTTTCGCTTAAACTACATCTTATCTACACACAGCAGTTGGGCCACAGTCATTTATTCTAAGTGGAGCAACTCCCTCTGGTGATGGTTACATCCATATAACGTTGCTGTCTGGCTATCCTATGCGAAGCGGAGTGAGTGATGCTGGTATAAGACATCCCTGTGTTATTATAAAGTCTTGGCTAGATTTGGCTCCTGCTTGTCTGAAATCTTGGGCATTCAGCAGGCAGGCAGTTAGACTGACAGCTGGAGAAAAGCAACAAGTATAGTAACGTATATAACTATCCACACTGAGCAATTAGCCCAGGGAAAGCACTAAAGTGAAAAGCCACACACCTAACCAGCACGTCTGGTCAGGTGCAAAACGTGTGTGAACCAAGCAGTAAGCAAATTTTTACTAGTGAAAGTTTACAGTGTGCTCGGTTGTGTCATTCATAATAAAATGATTTTTTTTCCTATATGCTTGTCCAGGGAATACGCAGAACATCACTAAGTCAAGATTTCCCTGCTTCAGGATTTGTGGTGCAGTTCCTCACACAAAATTCCCGCTGCCTTCAAGAATGTTAAATGAGATCGCTTCATACGTCACCACTGAGCAGAGAGTCATCTTCTGTGCAGGAATCTGTGCCAATTTCCATTCCACAAATGGTTTCAATAAGGCAAATTCTGCAGTAACATAAATTGCAGTCAGATGATAGTGCGAGAATGTGGCCGAGACTTGAGCATCTCCCCAGGACCTGTGAAACCTCCAGCATCATTTGTTACAGCGAGGAAGATGTATCTGAATAAAAGGACGGGCATTTTATCAGGCTAGGAGAATGAAATCACTTTTGGAACCAGGATTCGTGCTACCTGATTAGAATGAATTAACTAATGGGTTTTAAAAATGTTCTCAGGGAGGTTCTGAGTGAAAGTCATGGGGTGTTTGTGCAGCCAAGGAAAAATGTCTTTCTCCAGCCAAAAACAAGTGAGGTAGGTCAGCCTAAGCCAAGACTTCCCCTTTCCCAGAGGAAAGAGCTGACTTTTAAGGAAAGATTATGTCAAAGAGAGAGTTTCCTCAGAGCACACAACTCCAGCGGCATGAGGTGACTCATTTTAGCTTGATATAATCACAGTACCTTCATGCCAGGGCTTGCTGCAATTCCTTATCCGTGGCGCTTACAGGCCTGCTGTTTCCTCGCCAGCTCTGCATAGGTTCTGTTGCCAATAGCAAAGGACAATGGTTTTCTGCGGGTTAAGCAGGTTAGAGATTGCTGCTGTTACCTGATCCGGTGGGAAGGCAAGGTTACAGCTGCTCTGCCTCCCCCCGTCCGCTGCCCGGCCAGCCGGGGTGGCCAGCCGGGGTGGCCAGCCGGGGTGGCCAGCCGGGGGGTCCTGGGTACCACTCGGGGAGGGGGTTTATGTGGCCTGGGGGAGGCCTGCAGGTGTGTGCTGGGATCAGCGAAGGGTGATAGAGCACTTCCCAGGGCTTCTCATCGGTCAGATACATCAGGAGAACGACTCCACTGATCACAGTGACAACAAACCAAGCTAACACTCCTCCCTGCTCCTCCCGGCTGCCTCGGGAAGGCTCAGCACGGGGGGCTTACCAGTCAGACTTCCACTCAGTTTTAGGAAATCAGCAAAACCAAGTAAATGCAGAGTGTTTTTGTTGTGAATATGAGAACAGAAAAAACGTAGCCCTGATTCAGCTTCCCGCAGCTAAACCTGCCCTGTGAAATTCAGGGAAACCTATGGGAAGTGCTGGGCTCCCCAGCAATGACAGATGACATGGCTTTTATCTGTATGGTCTCCCCTCCAACCTGGGCTTTGTGTAAGATATCCTAAAGCAGCAATATTACAATTGTTACTCTTTTTCTTGCCTAAGAGCCCAGGCAGTGATTGGGATTGCTCGCTGCACGGACTAGCAGGAAAAGGAGTCCCTTACATGTGCCCACCCAGGTGGGTGAATGTGATAATCACCAAATAAAAGAAACTGCAGCATCTCTGAGGGGTGACACTGAATGCAGATGACACCCCCCGCCAAGGGAGTTATTTTATTGCCAGCTCTACAGGAAGACACCAAATCTGGGGTTTCAGTATGGACTCACTCCCCCTCTGAGCAGGAAAAGGTGGCTACTGTGTCTGTGCCAGATGTTTGCTACCAGTGAACTCCACTGGGAATTTATAGGATGAAATAAAAGATCAAAAGCAATTCACAACACAGACAGGTGATTCTCTTTAAGCATCTGGCCTCAAGCCCTCGCAAAGCCTGGCAGAGGTCAATGTTAAGTGGCCCCTATCCATTTGGAAAGGCCTATAAAGAAGAATATAAAGTGTCTCTACTTTTAACTAGCTTTATTACATATGAGATATAAATTAAGCAGATGAATGTTATTAGAGAAGCACTCTCATGAGGGCTGCATCCCACTAACAAAATTAGCAGGAAGTCTTCAAATAGATGATCAAAACATCGTATTAATGACGAGGCGGAAAGGTACTTAGTCTGGGGGAGAGGCTCGGCTGTGGGGTGCAGCGTGCGGCCGTGCCTCCACTGCGATGCTGTGTGCCTCGGGGAGACGGCTGCGAAGCCCAAACAATTTCTCTGGGTGGGACCGCCAGAGCTGCGGTTCTTGCCCACACACTCCCTTGTGCCAGTTCCCTCTGGGGCGTTGCTGTCCCAAAGTCTTTTGTCTCCAAAGAGGCCTCTGTGAGCAGTTAGCGTCTGCAGGGAGGCGGGAGAGGAGGTCGGAGGGGCTGGCGGGGAGCAGGGGCCCTTTCCCTCTCAGGCCCGTGGGGATTGCTGCATGTTTTGGATAGGGGGGGACATACCGTGAAGCTCCCACACTGCGACTGCCGACAGAAGCCGAGTCACGGACTGGAAACCTCAGAGAAATCTCCCTGGAGCACAGATTTCACCCTAAAAATGACAGACATGGGCAGTTAGTCTCTCTGTGGATTCACATGGATTTTACAGCAAATCCGCAGCCCTTTACCATGCTCTGCACAGCAGCCAGATTGCTGCCCCCAGGGACCCCCAGCCCTAAAAAAACAGAGCTGTGCTCTGCAGGCTCCAGAGAAGGCTGGGGCACGTATCTTGCTTGGACCACAGTAAGGCAGAGCCAGGGACCATGCAGTCATGTCAGCATGGACACCAATAAAACCATGTAAAAGGCACGTGCCATTAGCAAATTCACAATTTTCCACATGACATTGAAACAGGGGTTATTTGGTGGCTGATTCCCTGCACTGCCCCACAAAGACTTGGCCAGGGCCAAGCAGTTTGTTTTGGGGGCTGCATCTCTCTGAGTTGGGAATCTGCCTGCCTGTAGCTGCAGAGACAGATGGTTTCCCATAACAAAAGTGTCCTGCCTACATCCAGAAATAGCAATTTAATAGATAAAGTGCTGTCAGTAGCACCTGCAAACACTGAACAAGGCAGATGAAGGGCCAGATGTATATCAGCATTGTGCTTGCATATGATGTCCTTTAACCTCCGCTTCCCACGTACTATTACAAGTGAACTCCCTCACTCTTTGCTGTGGCTGCTCTGAGGCAATGAGTATTTTGGCAAGGACACTAAGTGATTTCCCAGGTCCAACCACAAGGCAAATGTCTTAAAAGCTCTGAAAAACCTACAGCTCCTTACGTCAGCTCTGAGGACATCGATGCTCTCCAGAATAGCTGGTGATGTGCACCTTGAGCTGCGCTTCTACCACAGCCCAGCCTCAGCGCTCTGCGGGAGCCAGGAGCCGTGCAGGGACTTGGCAGGGCAGGGAGCATCACTGCAGCTCATCAGCAATACCAGGATATTAAGACTTGCAGTCGGTAATGTTGCTTCAGAATTTCTTAGGAGATCCAAGGATTTTGGAGCCTGAGAGTCACATTTGCTGTATCATCCCATTGCTCTTAAGGAGTTTGCTATGAGAAAGCAGATAATTTTTCTCACCTTCTCTTATCCGAGGAGCAGGGTTAAACAAGCTATAGAAAATCCCATTTGCCTTTGACCTCTTGCTAAAGGTCGTATCTCAAGCTGGTTGAAGATAGACAGCAGTATTTTGAGCTGTTGCAGACCGGGCTTATCTGGGAGTGTTCCCTTTCATGTCCTTCAGCAGAGTGTCTGCAAGTCAGCACATGTGTTTCCATCATCTACCTGGTGTGAAGGGGACATGCAGGCTCTCTCCCGTCCGACAGCTCTGCTAAGTGGGCTGGATCTCATTCACCACTGACTCCTGCTGCTCAGACAGAGCTCAGACTCTGGCTTCCATCCTTGCACTCTCCCTAGGCATTGTTTTGAATCCTCTCTTGGCTTGGGTGTTAAATATAATTAGATGTCATTTCAAAATCAGAAACCAAGAGGTGCAAAACTAGCATTGCAAAGCAAAAATTTCCTGCAAGAGAGTTCTGAAAACTGCTTGCTGATATCCACACCGTACCCTTGAACACCCAGGGATAACCCTTCTCCAAAAGCCCTCTGGGCAGACAGACAGCTTTTACAAGCTTCGACGTGGCAGGAAAGCACAAGAGACCAGTGTCCTTTTTTGATGTATGTACCCCTAATTAAGGGGATGCATCTCATAGCTTGTATCTTGGCCGATTTCATTCCTCAGCTGAGCAAGGGACTCCTTTTAGCAGTCAGACGTAGCTTAATTTTTTGAAGGTGCTGGAAGAAGTATAATAGAAGGGGTTTCCTCCCCTTGTGTCTCCGTGTGAGGTCCCGAACAGCAAGGTTTAGTATTCCAGCTGAACTCCTTCTGAATCATTCAGCAGGCTGGGAGAGACACATGGAGAGTTTCCACCTTTTATCTCAGCACAAAACTTTCCATCTGAATAGAGTCTCTTTAATGGGAAAGTTATTGTCCTCCAGTGAGCCACTCATTTTTAGGATGACATTAACTTGCATTTTGCCACAGATGTTGCCTATTACAGCGTCTCCCATTCCTGACATAAAGGGGAAACATGAAGGTACTTTGGACACGCTGTGCCTCAGCCGCAGTCAATCGATGCTTTGCATTCGCTGCCACGTTCAGTTCGCTTCCACGCTCCGCTCTGTGCGGCTGCAGTAAACCATTTGGGCAAGGCAGAGAAAGGAGAAGAGGGAAGGATGTTTACATTATGGGAGAACAACAGCATGAGAAATGGTGACATCTCCATTAAAAAGTTAACGTTTTGAACATTGCAGGGAGGCTTCAGCAATGGGCGTCCCTACTTGTGCAGCAAAACAATCTGGATGTTGTTAGCTAAGCACAAAGCAAAACCTCTCTAAACACCCTGTTAGCACCAGGCAGAGATTAAAAGAAGTGCTAAAAACCAGACTGGCTACAGAAGATGGTCACACCTCTAATGCTTATGAGAGCACACCCCCAGCTCTGCAGGAGACGGCTGCTTCTGCCGTTCACCATGTGGATTTTGTATGCTGGAAAATGCTTATTTCAGTTTTGGTTCAATGTTCTAGTTAAATATTATATATCACATAACTATATATGTTATATAAAAATAATTTTTATATATATTTCTATATAATTATCTGTGTTTACATATATATAAAAACTTTAATCTCCAGCATGTTTCTTGTTCATAACCTCCCAGCCTGCCCCCTCAAAAAGTAACGGAGCAACATCATCAAATCTCTCTGCTTGGTACATTATAGCTCTTCCTAATGCAGGCTACTTAATACCTGCAGAGCGGGTGCAGGCTTGCCAGAGTTTGAGTTCAGATTTACACCCAAGTTTTGCCCCACTTGGTAACTTTTTTGCTTTTTCAGGGTTCATTTATCTGAGATTTCCAGTGTTCAGCAATTCTGGACGTGTTCCAATGTAAATCGTTTCTACTGAGCAAGTAGTTGTATATTTTGTCCAGCGTGAAACATCGCAACCTAAGTCCTCCGTGACTAGGTATCGAATTAGTAGGAGTAAGAGAACGTTCTTAAAGTATCATAGAGACTCTGAACACACTAGTACCATGGGCCAATTAGGTTTTGGTGGAGTTTGTGCTGGTTTTGTCAGTAGAATCATAAATGTTTTGCCAGTCTACATTGAATGGTCTGACACAGGCATCAAGGTGAGGGGCCTGCCCCTTGCATTAGGCCATGAGAGATGCCTACCCATGGAGGCATATGATGAGTGGCACTCAAGCCCCACTGTCTGTTCAGGCATCAAACAGGCCAAGGTCTCTGCTTCCTCCTTGTTTGCTGAAGTTCCCACTCTCGTGCCTCAAAATGGGGAGCAAGGGAAAACGCTGTATCCTAGGCAAAAGAGAGGGAAAAACTAAGACCCTCCAAATTACTATCAAGACACTCCAGAAGCGTCCAGGCCAAACTAGGACAGCTGGTTTGTTTGGACCACTCTTTTAGCACATTTTCACAGTATGGGATAAACATTTGCAGTTAATTTGGCACGAGTTCCAGATCCTCTTCCAAGTCTACCTGTCTTTCAAAGCCATTAACCTATTCTTGAATGTAACGAGCCCCAACAAATCACTTTTTCCTGCCTAGTCTTCCCAAAGTAGCTGCATTATTTCATCTTTCATGTTTTCTGCATTCTGAGAGTATTAAGGGAACTGGAGGAAGTGAATAGCTGAATATTCAAATACTTTTTCACAATATCTCTCCATCTTCTCTTTAAAGTCTTGAATTTGATTTTTTTCCCAACTTGCATCCAGCAAGCTCTTTGGCAAGAGAAAGCTCAGATGAGGCTTGACTCCTTAATTACATTATTGGCAGACTGTGGCATTCCTTTGTTATTTTCTTGATCTAATTCCCCCCAAAGAGCTGCAAAAAGGAGAATGGTGGATTAATTTAATAATAACTTCTTGTGTGGTTAAATACCAACTCTTTTATTGTCCACATACATTTGGGTGCTCTGAAGTTTCTCTCTTCCACCTAGAGTGAAATTCTCTTCCACTGCATGTTTTTTCCCTTCAGACTTTATGTCAGAGGAGTGATGCAGACTAAAGTCCGTGTGCTGGGAGTAAGTGGAGACTCAGCTATTGGAGTAGAGGATTCGAAGCATTTCTTATTCCATCAAGTCCCTCAGAGCTAAAATGGCAAGGGTAATTCAGCTGACAGCTGAAGGACACCTCCCACGGCTCCCTGGAGCAGCTGTAGGCACGGGAAGGATCCCTGTAAGGAGGACGCACTGCAATGTCAAAAGTCAGTGCTGGAGCAATGGGTCTGCTAGACATTTTTGGGGCACTGAGGTTTGCAAGTCCAACCACTTTCATATTTTGCTGAGCATGTATGCATATATAGAGGGAAAATCCTTCTCATGACAAGGTAATGGAGACAAATGCCGTACAACTCCTTTCATCTGTGGTTTCATTTCAGCAGAACCTGCAGTTATTACAAACTTTCTGTCTCAATTAACTCAACACTTCTGCCAAAGAAACCCAGGACATGCTGTTTGCAGCAGGGCAGATTTACTTTTCTGTGCAGACTTAAACAGCTGTTTCAGACTGTGACTGAAAAGCTACGGCATTTACAGTTGAGCTTTTCCAGACTCTCAACTCAAATGTAACAGCGGCAGGGTTAGCTGTGTCTCTTCGTCTCTGGAAGCGTGTCCCTCAGATGTGAGGTCTTCTGTCTTTGTTTCAAGGGGTGAAATCACACTTCTCACAAATTAGCTGTGTAGAAAACCTATGTAGCTCCATCTAGGTTCCCATTCCTCCAGCTCTTTCCTTTGGGAGCTTGTTGCCGGCACTAAGTCTGAGGCAGCCTTTGCAAATCAAAGTATTATTTAATCTGAACATAAGGCTCTAAAGGGTGAGTAACAATTAGCACCCTCTGCATAGCTATTTATTGGACCAGCTAGATGACTGAATAGTCCTGCTTCTAGGAACAGCAAGGCAGCTCTCTACCTCCTTCAAACATCTTCCCAGCAATTGCTTGACCAGAGAACCCTTCATTCTCTGTAGTCATCTCTGCGTCAACGTTGACAAAGCTGCAAAACGCGGCTGAAGTAGGATCTTCCCAACCAATAGCTTAGGATTCGTTGCTGAGCTGCCTCAAGGAGAGGTCTTGTTTGGAGCTGTGGTCTTGAATTCCCACATAGACAATTTTTCACACTGTTGTTATTAACCTAAACTGGCATATTTAAACATTTCAATAATCAGCTTATATACAATAATTGTGAATTATTACAAAGCAATTCCTCATCCTCAAAGAACTATCAAGGAAAACAGATTTAAACATTGTCTGAATCAACAGAAGGAAGTTACTCCAATTAAGGGAGAATGAAGACTAATAAACCACTCCCTCAGTCTATGCTATAGGGAGGCACCATGAGAAAACATTGGAATTTAGGTCAGAAATTCCATAACTTACACACAGGTCACACATGACCTGGCACAGCAGCCAAGCTCCCACAGTCTTCCTCTCTCTCTTAGGAAGAAAGCGTGCTGCTCTCCCTCCTCTATACCTACTTAGATTTATAATTACATGCAACACGGTATCATCCCGATTGCTTTGCAAGCAATTGTTTGCTAAGAGATTAGAACAGATAATAACTGAGAATATAAACAACTTCCTTCAAGTGAATATTTGCAAGATCAGCCCGTTAGTGAGAGTCGCAGTCAGCAATTTCCAAGTGGCTGCTGGGACAAATGCGAAGTCTCAGGAATGCATAAGCAAACGCATTAGACACAATACATCTACTGGAGCAGGGATTCATTAAACAAAGCAGCTTCTGGAAACATGGCAAAAACATGTTCAACACAGGAATAATTAATGGCTTTTCCCCCCAAAAGGGGAGCAATTATTGTAAGTTGTCACTACTCATAAAGTGGCCACTTAAACATGTATACTTTAGGTAGTAATACTCACTCTTAATAAGAATCTTTTTGCCAGGTATATCACGAACCCAAATGCCAATATATTTAATCAGTTTCCAAATTTTCAGAAAAAAAATCCTATGGACTTGAACTCTGTTTGCCTGGAATGGGAATTTCAAATAGGAAGGCCGAGAGTGTGCCGACCAGTTCCATTGAGAGACATTTCAGCTGATTTCGCCTTCTCCTCATTATATAGTAGCTCAAAGAGGTTTAAATTTCCATACTCAGTGGAGAACAGATGTAGAGAATAATTTCTGGTTTCTCTGAAACATGAACAGCATATTTTTGACTGAGGGCTTTGTAAACTAGCTCCTTCCAGATTGGAGGTTTGGGGCCACCATGAAAAGAGGGGCTTGCTGATCAGAGATTAGCGAGCGCCCTGATGTGCTGCTCAGAAGACGAGGGGTTACTGGCAAAACCACTGAGACGTGGAAAGGGCCCCTAGGAGCCCCATGGAGCCTACAGATCCACAAGAAATCTTGGCCTTAGCCCTGCATATCTTGGGACGTGAGTAATGTCTGCACTTCTGCTGCTGCTCTGGTCTAACAAATGCCAGGCTAAATGGCTAGATCATTACCCTTCCCGGTATGGGACCGATCCAGCTCCCACTGGAGCCAGCTGGAGCCTTTCCATTGAACGAAGTGGGGGTGGACCAGCCCATTGCTGCTGCTGTTTGTCCTTGTACGGTGCACGCTGCCTCCCTCCCACCATGCCGGGAGGCGGTGGGAGCCCAAGGTCGGGAGACGAGGGCAAATCCTGGAATCCACAGCTATTCCTCAGAGGGGCTGAAACTCCTATTTAAGGAAAGAAGAAAAACTAAGAGAGGGTTTTACGACTAGGTCCAGAATGAGGCAAGGGAAAATATTAATGTGAACAATTCCAATCAAAGTAGATGGTTTTTATGTTTCAGTCAGCCTGGACCTTGAGAATTAATGGATGGCACTGCCAAGGTACACCCCAAAATGTGTCCCTGTGAAAATGTTTTATCTGCTGACATTGCAAGTATGAGTGTGATACTGGGGAGGTCCCGGTGCAGAGCAAGACTTTGTTGTTCCAGCTACTGTACAAAATGAACACAATGACGGTCCCCACCCCAAAGCACAATTAACACTTGGAATTGCAGTTATCTCAAGCTCCCCAGTCTGCAAGTTTTGACCCTTGGTGGGGTCATGGACTGGTAGAAAGGGAGCAGTGAAAGGCTACAAGAGCAGTGATGGCTGACAGCAGGGCAGTGTTGATAGCAGATGAGTGTTTCCAAGAGGCAGGGATGAGCAGGGGTTGTGCTTACAGGCTCGGAGGGCTTCTCTGGGTCAGGGCACTCTGAAATGTAATACAATCCCACCCCATCCCACCTGGGATAGGGAGCAAGGGTTTAGGGCAGAGTATGAGTGAAATTCTAGTGTATAGAAACTGAACTTCATCAGAGGGCTCTACGTTCAACCGTCTGTGCTTGGCCTTCCTCTTCATACATGCGGAATATTTTGGGATTGATTCTCATTTAAGACCGACTGCCCCTGTTGTTTGGGTGTATGTTGGAGAAAACAACGGAGAAAAGAAAACCCCTGACCCTATAAAGTAGGAATGTGGGGAGCATAAAGCCAGAAAACTGACAACAGGGAGAGAAGAACCTGAAACTATTTCTAATACATTTTTTCAAGTGGCAAGGTTTCAAGTTATGTCCCTCCTGCTTTACTTTTTGCACTTAGTAGCAGATCCTCAGCTGGGATAAACCACTCTGGGACCACTGTATTTTAGGATGAAATCCTGTTCCCATTGCAAATGAAATTGCTATTGATTCTCATAGCACAGGGATTGCAGCATTTGTGCTGAAATTGTGGGTTTCACACTCTGCAGGGGGGCAAATATTGGCTTCAGACGCAGTTTTCATTGAGGATTTTATGCAAGGAAACATTCCAATTGTTCAAAGGCTGCATTAAAAAAATGCTGGTTCTGCAACATTTTTAATTCAGAGCCAAATTTAAGTTAATACTTACCCTTTCCCCATGTCAGAATCAGCAATACGAACAAAAACTGACAAAAGATTTCTCGTTAAAATCTGAGAAGTGAGGTCACAGAGGTTAAGGAGCTCTGGAAAACAGAAATCCTTAAGATGCATGTCTGGTTGTTTTTGTCTGAATGGGAAAGTTGCTTTGTTTGAGCCTTTTAAGTGACAGGGTTTGCAGAATGGAAACAATGGCTGCTGATAGAGATGAAGAAAAGCCCCACATCTGAGAACAAAAATGGAACTGAGACTCCACCTCAGGGCAGTGGAGATGCCGAGTGCCTTTGGTTTGGGAGGAGCTGACCCCTAGGGATTTGAAAGTCAAATACTTGACCCCAAAGAACAAACATAAAGATGTTACGTTATCTTTTTTTAATTACTGCAAATATAAGGACCACACATAAAGATGCAGATTCACGTGGCTTTCTTGATGAGGAGACACGGTAGCCTGCCTACTGATGCTCTGCAAAAACCTCTGATGGGCCATTCATTGTCAGTGCCAACACATGCGAGAACTCTACTCAAAGTGTTTCAAAATACGGGGGAGTGAGAGAAAATGCCTTTCCTGCCTCCACAGGGTGATGTGATTAGCTCCAAGACTTTGCCTCCTGCCCTCTGTCCTTATCCCAACATTTTGCTTTTTCCTTCCGCTTTTTTGTCACTCTTTCTCCCCTCCCTTGACAAAACAGCTTTCTTATTTCTACCTTCACAGCCCTGGGCTGCTCAAATTGGTGGTGCACCAGGACGGACAAGGATGAACCTGTGGTGAGAACCTTAAAGGCAGGAGCCCCTTGGGTGCCAATTCTGCAAAGACATCAGCCCCTGTTCTATGGCAATGATAGGGAGCTGGCTCACCAAACTCTTCCCCGGATTGGGGACAAAAGTTTGCAGGCAGTCTTTTAAAGAATGATCCAATGTGCATTCCTCTTGGACTGCAAGTTAAAATATCTTTCGAGAAAAAAAAAAAAACATCAGTTGTTCTTATTTTCTCTAGGATATGTTGCGTAGGAGTGTAATAGGAGTATAATTACCTTAAATCAGACATAGACCATGAAGGAAACAGATGCTTATTTCTTTTAGAGATTAGACAACCTTGCAGACTGCCCAATAGGAAACAGAGTAGAAAACAGGCAATATATCTCATAAGCATCAAGCAAATCAGTACGTTGCTCAGGAAATAAGTAGATTTTACGACTGATAGAAAAAAAAAAGCTTTTTTTTTTAATGCAGGCTATAGCAAGATTTCATTCAAGTTGCCAGCCTCTCTAGCAATCGCGTTTTGGCCAGCTACACCTTCTAGTTCTGCCTGCTGGTTTGAAAGAGGAGAAAAAAGTTTTTTTCCTGAAGCTACACACAGCATCCGTAACACAACAACCAGCAGTCTTTCCTGAACTTGCCATTCGAGGATTTTGAAGTTCAGGAATTCTCAAGAGCTGCTGATCATCACCTGCATGGACTTCAAAGCCTAAATATCTGCGAGGACCTGGGGCTGCTCCCCAGATTGGATCAGTCCCAAAAGTAGCATTTTGGCTTTCGGAGTTGACTGTCTGTCATAAGACCAGCTTAGGAGAGGTGGGAACCTTAAAGCATCCCTCTGGCTTCTGCTTAGTAGAGATTTTCTGGTTCATTAAAGCCTTGATACATTAATGGCCTGTGCGTGATTTCAGTGACTGGTGCGCTGAACTCCTGCAGTTCCGGCCTGGAGCTTGTTAGTGTAATTTTCTAAAGATTAGCAAGCATTGATTCCACTGGGAAGCCTTGGGGAAATGCCGTTAATCTCTTCTGACTGCTGCGGCACTGCATGTTTATGGAGGGCGTCTACTGGGGTTCTCACTGCTGTTGGGGAGTTGTGATTCTTAAGGAAATTTTTCCCTTTAGAAAAACTGCATCAATTGCAATCGAGAACCATTAGCTAACGGTAGCTTCATGGAGTCAGACACTTCATTTTACTTCTCCCAGGTTGTCTGAGCCCTGGAGGCCTTCCACTGAAGATAGATACTGACTCAATTCTGCCTTCAGTTTCACTAACATAACTCCTATTAACCTCAACAAGCTCAGACAGGGATGAATTAGGTGGAATTTTACCTGCTGGAAGGACATCGTATATATTTCAACACAGAAGAGTTGTGTATTATTACACAGTGGAAAAAGAAAACCAACCTGGATAATTCAATTTCCTAGCCAAATGGTGGAAAGTACTAAAATTAAGTAGAGGAAGTAATTCAATTTTCTGGTTACAAAACAGAACATTCTTGGTAGAATTAATGAATGAATGCCGAATCCTGGGCCAGTGTTTACAAATCAAATCTGACAGTACACAGGTGGGAAGGGACAATAAAAAGCCTAATTCTACATTAGGGCCACCAAAGGAGGAGCTTGGATGGTGGCTTATATTTTTAATAACTTTCTATCAATTTTATGTGAGCCGTGGAGTTAGGGATGTGAATGCTGCCCTTCAGTACCTTGTTCTGAACGCAAAATGATTTTCACTGATTTTCAGTTTTACACTGGTGTAAAGATCAGCAGAGCCTTACCCCAGGGAAAGTACTATCAGTTGTACGTCAGCCACCTCCAAAACAGGGAAACAGTGAAACCTAGAGAGAGAAAAGCAAAGTGCCTAAAGAAAGACAAATTGTTTGGATAGTGCAGGCATTGTTTTCTTATCTTTAGCTAAGCTGGGGAAGTAGATTTGTTGGTCTTGACCAAAAAGCCCTTTGTACATTGTAGGAGATGGAGACCCTGGGGGACGGAGAACAATAGGCTTCCTTTGACAGAGGGATTGATTACCTTCAGGAAGCGCATGTGGATTGCTCAGAGTGATTGAACTCCAGTATTGCTTTTTCAGGATCATCTAATTATATTACAGGCTCTATCACGGTCCTTTAAATGGCCACAATCTCTTTTACCACAGTAATGAAATAACCACTGCTTAAAATAATGATTTTTTTTTTTTTTTAAATGAGCTTAGCAGCCAGTGCTAGAGCAGTTTCCTCCTTGAGAGCGAAGAGAGCTGCAGGGATGTGTTGTAACATCCACGCGGGCAGCGTGGTGTGGATCTGGCCCTTCAGTTCCCATGCTTCAGAGTTGGCTAAATCACATTTGCAGGAGTCTGTAGGAGTAAGACAGCTCCATGCTGCTCCTCGCCGTTCACAACCAGCAGCGAAATGGCTGCTGACACACGTACAGGAAGAAAGAAACAACGGGGCAGTGCTGGGTACCCGTAGCATCAGCAGTTGCATGGGCTTTGAAGACATTATGGCCATTCAGCGTCGGAGGAGACATAACCGGCAGAAAACTTCTGGTAGTGAGGCCAGATGTACCGGCAGATGCCACTGGCACGCAGGGAGCCCAGTGCTCCTTCAGCTGGCCTGTGCCGCTTTACAAACCAATGCAAACCTCTCTGAATTTGCCAGCAAAACACCGGGCTCACTGCTCATCCTCACAAACCAGCTTCTTGCAAACTGCAGACTTCTTTCTTAAGCAGCCTGGTTTAAGGCAGTTTGCCATTTCCCTTTTCCTCCCAATATTTGGTTTTGGGGAGACGTCTGTTTGCCCCATAGCTGTGGCACTCATGGAAGACCTTGAATGGGGCATCCTCTGTTGCTCGAGGGCTGCCCTCCCCACACAGCAGCCATCCAGCGCACAGCATGAGCAGGCCCTTGTGAAGAACAAAGGAGGTTCATGGCTGTTTGCTTACAAACTTTTAAAAGCACAGCTGTAATTTATGGGAGATTTCCCTTTCCCATCATCAGTGCTAGAGCTGGAGGAAAGCTCTGGGCTGCTTGCTGCGGTTATCCGTGGTTTATGTGTACGCAGTCCTTCAATGCTGAGCTACCAAGGACATGTTTCCTGCACAGATGTTGGGTTTTTTTTCTGAAAGTGATGAATTCCAGAGATCACAAAAGCTAGAAAACTGTCAGCAAAGAGCTTGTGGCTCGGGGAAAGAAAAGGCAGCTGCCGGGAGCACCTCTCCCTGCGGGGCCCCTGCCGTGACCTCCACCTCTGGCAGGGAATCAGTGAGGAAGAACGGCATTTCAGTGCACGAGCTAGCTCCCACGTGGAGGCCATCGAGAGCAATGGCAGAGACGTTTGGGGATGAGGAGGGCTCCCAGAGTTTTAAAGGTTTGTGAACAGAGACCATGGGAGTGGTTTACAAAAGATGCTTTACTAAAGAGAGAACCCAAACTGCCAGAAATTCCTCACCACCATTGCTTCCTTGATATCACAGCAATATGTCACGATACTTAATTTTTTTCTGATTCTGTGCAAAAAATGTTTGTGACTTTTACAGCCTGAGGGGCTGCCCCGTTCTTCTGTGAGAGCAGAGACAGGATCCATGTGCAAATCATCCTTCCTTTCAAACTGACCTTTTGCTACGGTGGATTAAAACCTCTGCTTTATTTACAAACATCAGCTGACTGAATAAGCTATTGAGGGCTGTAACTGTTGATCGATGTTAAGGCCATCTGAAACATCAAAGCGAAGGCTATTTATGAGGAAGGGTTGAAACAACATGGCAACTTGCCTCTCCTCCTTCCTAGCTATGTGCGGCAGTGATGGCTCAATCCGTTCAGCTTCTGTGAGTGTATTTTGGATGTATGGATTGCAACTTTTATGGGCTGAAGATTAAATACCAAATGTAGTCTCAAAGGCAGCAAGCACAAATCTCCTGATTCCTCAGAGCTACAGTGCCATTTACTTCGGTGCAGTGAATAAATATGGAAGTGGAGGCACAGGGGATGACGGGGAGGTTAGACCTGGGTTTTGAAGCATCACGGTTGGATCGATGTCGAAGGCGCTGCGTTAGCATAGCCCTCTGGGCTGTCTTACTCCTGCAATTAAAGTCACTGGCACAAGAAGTCAAAATGGTTTTATCAATATCATCAAAATAATATAAAATCCCTGCTCGTTCCTAACTTTATGTTAGCAGAGAGATCCCTTTATCCCCTCAGTCCTAGGACCTAAATCAAAGATGTCCCTTGAGATTATCTCTCTCAGCTTTCCCAGGCTGCAGATCCCACAAATAACACCAGCCAGGATTTTACCCCCATCAGTTTAGGTGTTCCTCAGTCCCATTTGAATCAAACTGGTTTGTTGCTTTTAATTTCATTTTTTTGTCTTCTTTTTTTCCTGGTAGGTTGAAAAGATTAGAAGGAGCAATTCATTTTTCAGATAAAGTATTCACCGAATACCTTCTAGCCAAGAACTGGGATGCTTGTAATAGATTTCAGATTCACACAAGCAACTGCTCTCTGTTTTTCTTGCAAAAAACAAATAAATATGCAAATCAAAGCTATCAGTTTCTTAGATTCTCATCAGAAACCATAAATAAACATGCAGTTTATTCAGAGGAAACACATTTTGGAAACTTTCAGCTTTCAAAAAGGCTATAAAACAGTGCAAAAGGAGAGGAAAACTAGGCACAGTTTCCTCTTGCTCCCACTCCTTTCATAATGTTTTACCTTGACATTTGCTATTTAACAGATAAATGATGTGCACCAAAACGGGAACATTTCCATTGATGAGAGAGGATGTGCACGGTCCAGAAGAATGCTTTTGAGGGTGGTTCCCTTCTGCGTTTGGCCACTGACCTCACAAGCCTATTTTCAACTGTGAATGACACTCAAATATAGCTTGCAGGATACGCTTGGCTAAATATAGCAACCTAAAGCAAAAAAGGTATTTTTATGAAAATGTACCGACACATCTATTTCACCAGGCATGACAGCCTTTCAGCTTTGTTTTGCGGTCAAGGAAAAGTTTGGACAAATCAGTTGACAAACACTTTCTTATGACGTTGAGCACTGGATGGTAATGTTACATGGTCTCTCTAGTTCTTTTCCTTGCCATGTGGGCCAATAGCTCAGATCTGGAAGAGAACACTGCATTTTGGTTGTTAATTACGGGAGGGAGCTGAGCCTAGTACACCTAGAGTTGGTTCAGAGCCTTTACCTCTGTCAAAAGTTGTTTTTGTGGTAAAGGTCCTTCCTGGAACCTGAGGGTAGGTGTTAGATCCCCAAAATGGACTTTCCCCAATTACTGTTGGGAAAATCAGTCTGTTTTGTTTGCAGCCACAAGTCCCATGTCACTTTGACCCTTGGCAACATCCTCCTTTAAGTCCTCGCACTTTCCTGCACCTCCGGTCCCTCTCTTGGCTACAAACCCTCCTTTGAACTTAGGCTGAGCCACGGAAAGAGAAAATGAACCTGCAACCTCATGGACCCAAAGAGGAGATACTCTGCCACACACAATTTCTTACACCTTTCTCAAAAACTCTTAGCTATGTCCTTGTCTTGCCTTTGGAACTAATGTCCTACCTTAGGTCCTTATGTCTCCATCACACATAAATGCCAAAGGGCCTCCACCTCTTCATGTGAAGACTGCAGGCGTATTTCACTTTTCTAAAGCAGTCCCAAGAAAAAAATCAAATTACAAGCCCAGAACATTTCAGTAATCTTCAGGTGAAGGTCACTCATAAGCATATAAAAGCAGAGCATTTCATTTGCACATGGATTTAAACATATGCTTAACCTTAAATAAGTAAGTCCCATAGAAGGAGGGCTCATATGCTTAAAATTACAGATGGGCTGTAGGGTTTTGCTGGTTTGGGATCTTGGACCACAAAACACAGAAAGGAGATCTGCCAGGCTTCAGATGAACCACAAGGGCAAATTTAATCTCCTTAGAAATGTGCAGCTGACTTGATACAGATTTTCTGGTGCAAAGATCAAAGAAACAGTTGCAGACTGGGCTAGCTTGTGTCTCCATGTGTGAAATAGATGGAGAAAAATGGAACAAATGGAAGAAAACAATGAATGGGGTTTCAATTTATGAAAGATTCCCTACTCCCGACTCTGCCTGTTGGCTGGTAGCGAGGACTGGGGAATGCAGGAATTTTGTTGCTGTCCTGTGACTGCTTCAGACAAACCCCCAAAACCACTACAACTACTGGCTTGAGTAGTTTGCTGCCAACTTTTTTCACCTCCTTGGAGAAAATGGGTTCTTTTAGCCTCCTGGGAGAAGTGGTTAGGCAGAAGTGATTCCGGATGGGAGAGGATGGGATGGCTTTTGTATTCCCAACATCTGTACAGCATACATGGCATAGTACAATCCAAAGGGCTTGGGGAATTAGGTGACAAGTTGTGTGGCTCTCCGAGGTCGCTGTTGAAATCAAAGAGTAAAGAAAAAAAGCTGGCTTTGAGGCTTCTGAGCTGTTTGGAGTGTCTCCGCGGCAGGGCTGTGACACGCTGCATTGCTCCTCGCAGAAAGGAGTCACAGACACATGCTCTCGCAGCGTAACTTCAGACGACATGGCCTGACCAGCAGGACATTTCCATCCGCCTGCCTTCTTGTCCCAGAGGAGACAGGGTATAACTTTGTGCCTACCTGGACCACTTGATCTAGGGAATAAAGTAACAGTGTTGTGGGAGAATTTAAGCAGCAAGATTGAAATGTGCTCAGAGCAAGAACATGAAGATTCGGTGTTTCTGTGCGCTGTCATAAACCAGGATTCTGTATCCCTCCCCAGACAGGACCTTGACAGCAATCAATAACTAGAAAAATGAAGCCAATTGTTGGCAGCAGGATTTAATATCTCTTCAATATGGTACTTTGTTTTATTTCTGTGTCTGGCTGTCATCTGCTGGGACAAGATCTGAGAGAAGTGAAACAAAATCCAATTTTTGTTGCATCTTCCAACACTAGGAGCAAGTCTGTTTTGCACCATAAGACGAGACTGCACACTCCACAGAATAACTGCTCTGTCCTCTGTTTGTCCCCCATCCCCAAATTCTTGAATTCCTCTGAAAGGTTAAACATAGTTCTGCTTTGACCTGGAAAACAAGATATGTCTAACGGATTTTTAAGGATTAACTTTTCCAAGGTGCGTTATTTAACTCATTACTTCGGTGCTCAGCTGAACTGTCAGATTTGGTCGCTGTTGTGACACTTGGAATAATCTCCAATCTCACTTGGAATAATCTCCAATTAGACACAACAGATTCTGCTGGGAAACCAGACATAAATCGGGTAGTGGCGAGCACCGAAGCTAAATGGGCAGACTAAGCAAAACATATGCTCAAGGGTCCCCTGCCACTCTGCATGACTAGGCACGATGAGATTTGCTGGCGGGTATGTGAAGTGGGCCAGCAGCGAAGTGTAGGTGTCAAATTCTTGGCACGCTTGCCTTGCAATGCGAGGAGACACCAAGCAAATTCCTCGGCTTTGTACAAAGGCAGGGACTGTCTTAAGGGCAAACACCGGCAGGGCCCAGCTTTCTGCTGGCTCCGTGGAAAACAGCTGCCTCCTTCTGCAAAGCCACAACAATTTCCTTGCACTGGTGAGGTACTGGTGTTACCAGTACGGGGTGGCAACAAGCAGCACAGAAGCATCTGCTTGTTCAAAGCAAAACAAGATCTGAGAGCAGCTCCTCTGCACAGAAATGATGCCGTGAGTTATTCTGGCTGCAAAGGGGCTTCAAAGCAGCGCTTACTGCGCGCAGGGAGGGATGATGTATCCATAACTGGGGCTGGCTTACAGAGCTGTGCGGGACCTTTTTGTTCCGAGTGTTTAATGGGACAATCCCCACTTAATCCTAGACTCTGCTGTAATTTTCAGATTACCAGTTGAGACTGTTTATTCTGAGACTTCCAGGACTTCATACTACAGGGTATTTTTTGTTGTTATTTTGTATTCAGCCCTCACGTAAAATGTCACTGGAGGAATAAGTAACAGATTACTTGCTTTACAGCACTGGGTAATCCCAACTATCCTCCCACTCAGTCCTGCCGTACGTTGAGGTCTCTTCTCACAGCACAAGTGAGCAACAGAGCAAGTAAGCACACATTTACCCAAAGCCTGGTATTGGAGGTACAAGACTTATGTCTCTGACTAGCTTTAAACCTGAGTCCGTACCTTAAAATAAGTATTATTTCCTTGTCTCAAAGAAGTCCTGCTACTGCAGACACTAATACTAATCAATGCCACTAGTCCTAAGCAGTGTCAACAACAGCTTTATCTGGAATTCAGGAAGGTGATAAACAGATATTTTCATGTTTTGTTTACAAACTCTCCCCTCCCCCCATCAGGAAAATGTATGTTTAGTAAATACCTCGGATGACATGAAGTGCTTTTTATTGTTTGAGTTAAATGAATGTCATAGACTTAATTAGTTACACATTTCCCTAGCAGGAAATGGGAAGCCATTAAAACTACTGCATTAAAATATCCCTCAATTACTGCTTCTTTGCAGATGATTTCAATTTTGCTCATCTGCCTTCTCCTGCTGAGCGGTTTCAGCAGAGATGCCCGAGGAGCAGCGCGGGATGAACTTCTGCACCAGAGAAGCACCGTTTGCAGGTCCTGCTGTCCTGCCGTGCGCACCCACGTCTCCCCGGCCAACCCTTCCCATCCTGGCCCTCCCCACACCACCCCTTCCAACAAGCTCTGCCACTCCATGCTCCCTCCATCCTTTCTTCCCTACCAGCCCGACACCTCCATTTAGTATCTCAGTTCCCCACTCCAATGCTCCCTAACTCGCCCTGATCTGTACCATTCCTCTGTCTCCAGAAGGAAAACCGCACCTATTTCCCAAACCGCAATCCTCTGCACACCTTGTGTGCCCACACCCCTGCAGTTCTGGCCCTCTGGTGTCCTGGTGTTCCTGTCACCTAGAACTCAACAGGTAACACTCAACCTTTCAACGTACAGCATCGTCTCCACGACAGGAACAAGCAAAGAAATAGAAAAGGCACGAAGAAAGAGGATGAGCAGACAGAAAGCCTTTTAATTTGTGCGAGTTCAAAGCAATATGCTCAGAGGATAATGAGCATGATGTACTGCTCAGTTCAGGGCCATGTTGAAATGAGCTGAGCCATTTAATTAATGAATATACTTAAAACAAAGAACAGAGGGATAAAAATCAGTGAGAGGTGCGATTATTTCGACAGATGCTGCAAATAAGTTCCTGTAATTCCTCATGGAAGGATTGTGCTGAGCTAATTGTAGTGCAGCAATTCCACAAACAGGCTCTTTTGGGGGACTCTTGTGCCTTACTCATAAGGGCTGGAACTGGTCCTTCACTGGGACTTCATTCAGGGATTTCTGAGACCTTATCAAAAGCTGAAAAGTGTTGCATTATCCTATCATATATAAAACGGGGCAAGAATGGCCATTCCGGTTTGGATTAGTGAGCTGAGACAGGATCTTAGCATTGGACTCTGCTTGCTTGAGCTCCTGATCATATTGCTGTTGAACACATGAAAGGCACGTCCAGACAGACACAAATGTGGCCTGCACCATCCCAGGTGGATGCCGTCGTACCTCCATGGTGTCGCGGTCTGACAAATGAACAAGGGCAAGGGCTTGTGTATCCTTTTCAGTCAAAGGTGATCACTGAAATTCTTTAACTCTCTGCCGCTGCAGATTGAGAACAGCACATCTGGAGAATCGAACTCTTCCTCAAAACAATTATCCATGATTTATGTCATCTCTAGCTTTTAATCCTTTTCATAAGTCAAAACACATATTTTTCTCTTTTTTTCAGAGTACGCTAGATTGTTAGACAAAGTTCAGAATAAATCCTTAAATTCCCTGAAATCCACCTGCTCTGAGATTCTAGCTTTAAACTCAAAACCAGGCTCACTTTGTGCAATGTAAACCATAAGCTTCTGCAGTGGGGGCCTAGAAGTCAGGGCTCAAATTTTCTTGAGAAATTTGCCACTTGGGGATGAATGTAGAGGGAAGTGTTCATTTTGAGTGAGGTCCAATTTTGTTTGGAAATTAAATCTGTTTACACAAGCTCTTTGCAGCTTAACAGCTACGGTTAAATCTCTTGTAACCCCACACAGCATTATCGTACCTTTTTCAGTAAGGTACTGGAAGCTGCAAACTCACATTTTCTAATTTCAGAAACTTGTTTACTTTCATATTTGATAGCATCCTGTCTTTTCTGATGCTTCATTTCTTCCATTTCCAGTTACAATTGACTCTTCCATTACTTCAGGACTATCAAATATTGCCAAAGATGAATTACACGGAAATAGATGTTTGGTACTTTGTTAATACTACTCAGAAGTAAGAATCCAAAAAGCATTCCAAAGACTCTAAAAGCCACTCAGAAAAATAGATAACATTCATTTAATTTATTTTAGTGATGCTGTTAGTGTCATCCTCAAATGTCATAGCATTTTCTCTTCTTTTAAAGGCAATTGAGAATCTGACTGCAATTCTGTTAGCCATTTTGCTACAACTGTTGATTTAACTTGAAAGGATGAGTGTTTTTATTGTGCAGAAAATGTCACAATCGAAACGGCCTTGCTCCGGAATATAAGGATCCGCCACCTTCTGAAAGCATGGCACTGCAAACTGGGACTGGCCTGGAGGCTCAGACTCACTTCAGAATTCGACTGGGAGATGTCTTTGCTGAGGCATTTAAGAGTGTCTTAGTCATTTTTTAAGAATGCAACTGTCCCAATTAAAATAAAGAGTTTTTTTTAAATGAAGATATTGCAATATTCATGCCTATGACGCTTTCTTAATAGGAGGAAGATGTACAGTCTTTGCTGCTTGAATACAGTTACCCACATAATGACTTGTGAAAACATCTGGATACGCAAGCTGAGATTAAGGAGCTATCTGAGAACCCCTGCTTCCGAATGGCAATTGATACATAAAGTACCATGGCGTGGAGACCGGGTCCTCAGCAACACCTGGGTCTGCAGCCGCAACTGAGCTCTCCAGGTTGGCTCCTGTTTTGCTGCACTACTTGCTAGCGTAGACACTATGAGGTACCCGGGACACCATCTATTTTTCTGCCTTTTACAACATTGATTAATGTCAGCTAAAAGCTTTGCACTGATTTTCACATCCCATTGACAACCTCTGATTCAGATTTGTCTCCACAGACAAATCACGTGTTCTACAGAATAAAATGGGACAGATGAAAGGCAATGGGATTTTTTATTTTTGTCGCATACTGGTTCTTCTAAATGTATAACCTGATATTGATGTACTGCCGTTTTTAACACTGAACGTCCATCTGAGAATAGAAGACACTACACAGACATTAGGAAACCTCTTAACATTAGCTGGATATGTGAACTGCTTAAGACAAAGGACTTCTTCCAGAAACTCACATGGCCTCCCCTACATTAAACAAAAAATCTATCCACATTTCAATGACAGACAGAAGCAGTACACCTATAGTAGTTACAGCTGCTGCATTAACACAATATCATAGAAAACTACTTAGGATAAATTTCTGCAACCGCCTGTACCCTTCCTCACGAAGCAGTCACACTATAGTTGACATGAAAGGACGGTTCTTCTGATGATCATGCTGTGATGCTCCACAGCTGAGTGTTGCGGACATCATCACGTTAAGCAATCTTTCTTCAGAGACATAAACAGTCGGCACAAATGAAAGGGAATTACTGAATAGGTTTGTAATGAGGCAAACCGAGCACTACAGGTTAAGGGCACACATATCCCTTCAACTGATGATGTAAATAAGCACTCAATTGTATTTAAAGCATAATGGGAAAAAAATCATGATGTACACTGAATACAGGAAAAGCACTTCAGAAAGAGCTTGTACAAAACAAAATAGTTACTAAGTCTCGGAGAAACCTACTGGTGGGAGATGTCTGACTTCCAGCACCACCAAGGAAATGCCCTCTTATAAGCTCCTTGGAGCTGGTGGGGACTTTCCAAGAATATTCCTAAAGTTAGTCCTAGCCTAACATATCTGCTCTTCAAACTAATGCTCCTCTGCTTCTCCCAGGTTCCCTCATCGCCCTGCGCAGCCAGCAAGGAGACTCTGCCTGAGACCTTCATCTCTGAGTACAACATGGGAGCAGCTGATAGGGACACACTGAAACCTGCATACAAAAAACCAACAAATGCAGCAAACACACTGTGGTGCCGTGAAAGAGACCTAATTATATCCTTTTTCATCTGCAATTAACCTTACAGATGAAACAAGAAGGTATCTAGTCCAAAAGTGCTGATGAAAGAGAAAGGTAAAACACAGCTAGAAAAATCTCCTTCTTTGAAGTGCTACCATGAGCCAAGTGGAAAACCAAGAAACCAAAATTGATATGCTCTGTATCTGCCCTGTTAGGCTGACACATCATGGGAGCTGTCTACTAATGGAAAATTCAGTTTATACCAACAGGCAGGCATTTGGGCACACATTTGTTAACTCACACTGCAGTTTTAAGCAAAGTTTTAGCAGCTTAGGGGAGAGAGAAATAAAAACAAGTGGAAAATATGTTGCTTTAGAAGCTGAGCATTTAGAGAACTTCAGTTCGGAACAAAGTGCAGAAATAAACAACTTCTTGTAGATACTGCCCTCATGCTGCCTTTTAATTGAACTACATAGATCAAGGAGTGCTACAGGGAAGAGAAAAACAAACCAGTGAGGAATTTAAATGAGTTTTAGGAAGGAATTAGGAAAGTCGCAATCAAGCCAGGCCACAGTTATAAATATCACAGATCTGAGTACGACAATATAATGGATTTTCACATATTGCTTGCAACGGCTCTTACAGATGCCTGTGCAGATCATCCCCCTCAAGCCAGACCCCACATTCTTTACTCCCTTCTCGTGCGTTATGGATGTCATTACCAATCCCTCTTGCGTGAGTCCCCATTCCTGGCATACATCCGTATGTGTGGATAACACCTACGCAGGTAACTCCAGCCAGGATTGCCCAGGATGTCTGACTTTTATAAGAACCACTGACCCCTTCCCATTCGGGACTGATAATTCTTCTCATTCGACCCAAACACACATTCTTAAAAGACTCTGTCTTCAAAGAGGGCTGGCTGGCCCCAGGAATAAATCATTTAGTTATAAGCAGGCACTTCTGAACATTTTACCCACAGTGAAAGGAAAGCACTATGTTATGTTTTCTAATAAACTATTCACTGCTATGACAAACTTTGTTAGTCTCAAGGTCAGCTCCCTCTCCCCGCCTCTTTCCACCTTGCCTAGCTGTTTCATTCAATGGCTTCTTCTGCTTATCACCTTGACTGTAATGATCTAAAAACCAAATAGCCATGTTACCTGCCCAGTGCCATGAGGCCTGAGCTTTAACTGGAGATCCCAGATGCTCCCAGATAATAAATAATTATCATGATCATCTTCAGAAGAGCCCAAAACCGAAAAAGCAAAATTTGAGTTCCACTGAAGCCAATGGGAGCTTTGCCAGAAACTTCAACACTGGCAGGATTTCATCCAACTTTTCTTTCACATTAGATTTAATTAGTGGTCGGTAATGAGGCACTCTTAAAATTCTCCACATCTGGGGAAAGAGAAACGTGATTAGATTAGAGTGTACAGTTATAATTCACAAATTGGATTGTTAGAACTAGTTCTCCTCTGCTTTTTTCCCCCTTCTTTGCCAGGAATAACACAATTAAACTCAGCGTCTCCACACATAATTCAGTCAGGAATGACTGAAATAAGGTGGTGTTGAAGAAACCTGCTGCAGCCTACTGAACTGGAGGCCTGATTTAGGGTTCTCATTTCAGATTCGATGAAAGTCAGATTACTTCACACATGGTATTTCACAGAAGATTACAAATTAACCACAAGTCATCCAAGAACATGCCTTCAGATGGAAAATAAATCAAGAGGAAATTAGTCAAAAAGTAAACACCTCTTTTCTTCCATCAAGTTAATGAACACAGACCATTTTTCTTGCCAACAGTTTCCTCAGCTAAATCAAATGAGGTGGTGCTCCTGGGAAATGAGCACCCCTCAGAAAATCTCAGCTGGGAGTACACCAGAAATGTCTCTCTGGTCTTAAAGACAGGACCCACAGAAGCCAAGGTGGTGACACTCACTCTGCAATGCCATGCCACACCACTGCCTGCTCAGTCCGAATCATGGACTGGCTTAGCCCTAATAGCGAGGCTAGTTCAGCCTTATATTCATTTATCACAACACTGAATTCCCATTTGATTTACTGAGTCTGCCAGACCTCTCCTCTGAGGACCTCCAGCTATTAGAAACTGCATCAAGGACAGCACCTCACTTATTTTCTGACACTGAGTTGCGATAAAAATGTACGAATACACACCCAGAAGCAGATGTTGCACTGGAGTTACAGCAGTGGTTGTTCCAGAAAAGGGATTTTGGTGAGAATCCACCTCGTGGCTTCGCAGGTCCATGCAGGGATGTCCACACACTAGGGAAGGAATAAATAACAGCAGGGTGGGGTGGCATTCCTGGGACAAAAGATGCTCATGGGATCAGCCCAACAAGAAGGCTGCACGCATTCGAAGAAGAGGGAAAATGGGGTGATAAACAGAGGAGGTTCAGAAATCTGGCACGTAATTTTCATATGTCTTGGAAAGAAAATACAAACAAAACTCATTTATTTATATTTGAGGATTCCATAGGAAGCTGTTTCTTTGATTTCCTAAGCAAGTATTTTCTTGGTCATGTCAAACTCCTTTAATATTCCAGGTCAGAAAAGAACAAAGGCTGGAAGCTGAGCTCGACATAATACTGCGACATAAAACCAAAGTCAGACACTAGCTGTACTAATGGCTGGAACTGCGGATTTTATTTCCATTTGCTTTCCTGAGCAAGTGCTCCCTGGTTTTCATTAACGTTTGGAAGAAATCATGCTGACTCCAAACTGATTAGAAGGGGAAGCCAGTAAATGTAACATGGATTATGGGATCACTGTCTGGATTAAGCTGACCAGAGAATGGCTACAACCTTCACTTTCACAGAATACAATAGTTTCCACTTGTGAATGCAAACGAGTGAACAGCACAGTTACAGCTATATTATTTTATCCAGGACTATTTTTTCTTTCACTTCCCAGAGGATTATTACTTTTGCTTAGAATAATAGGCAATAAAAATGAGTAGGCTGTAAAACCCAGTGATCTGGATGTATTTACCTCCAATCTGCTTCAAAACAGCTAATGTTCGTGACGCCCGGTCACGAATGACAGCAATAACAGACCATGGCCAGAAGTCTGCTGCAGTCCCGAAGGACAGAGGCTCATGGACTTCCACACTCACAGGATGCAGAAGGAGGTAGAGGTAGTCTTCCTCGGTGAAAATTCACATTTTAAGATTGTTCCTGCCCTTCAAACATCCTTTTCTATATCTGTGAGGGTGTGGAAAGGTGGTATTTGTTTCATTATACAGCCTAGAACGAGAAGTATTGCATTTCTAACCTGCTTTTGCTCAGTTAAAACCAAAATGAGCAATGACATTCAGCATAACCATAAGATCAAATATCATAAATAGCCCAGTGCCTTAATTCTGCCCTGAAGGTATCATACTTTCATCCTCATCAAGGTATAATTGTGCACGTCTACCAATGTCACATCCACGGGGAAAAGAGTCGACTTTGCATTTTACACACCACCTGAGATGCTGTCAGTGATGCTAAAGAAAACTTCTGTCACTGTGTAGGCTATTTAACTCAATCGGGCTCCCATAGAATTTACATGAGTCTGTTATTGGCATCAGCTGAAGTCTCACTAAAACCACAGAACAGTGGTTGACCTTGCATAAGCCTTTTTCTGCTTAGGAAGTACTTATCAGGAGTAAGTTTGCAACGAAAAGACTCATCTCACTTCTCCAAAATGCTTCTGGAAATATGCAACCTTCAGAAAACAAGGTGATACTTTTATGGTCTGAGACTGCTGAGCAGCTGAGAAAACGTTATTCTAATATTTCACGTTGTTACTAGAAAGAGACACCCTCGTACGCAGACTTCCTTGAATTCTTGACTGCAATGGTAAATTTGGGGACTTGATCCTTAGGTACGCCACAAATCACATCGAACTGCTCAGGACAAATAGAAACGTACTTCTGAGAAAGCTCCCCCACATATCTATGAAGTTTCTTCCTGAATAAAACTGATACATATTCATAAACCTTAATCCATTCACCCGGGGGATGTTGAATATATAGCCTGTATGTATGACAGCCTTTCTCTTTCCCAGAATCTGGAGCACCCCAAGGATCCATATCTATAATTTTACTGATTTGATAATATTATATTATAGAATTGTACTCTGTCACTGTCTGGCCAGGCTGCATGATCCAGAGGGAGTGAATCTCTGCAGAGCCTATTTCTGTTCCAAACAGAGGAACAGAGCTGTTAAAGATTAAGTGCCCTCGGTGTACCGGCCTTTTCTCAGGATCCAGGTCTGAGAACAAAGATGTCTCCCCCCCAGCAGCAGGGCAGGGAGTCTGAAACTTGAATAATTGCTTCTTTTTTCCGCAGGACTTTTTCGCTCCGGTGTAAGAGCATGCCTCTCTTTCCAATTCTTTTTAACTCCTCGGAGAGCAATCACCTCTTCTAATGGAAGTGGTGCCAAAACTCCTGGGAGCACAAGCATGGCCCAAAAGAATATAAATCCTTCTCCCACTTTCTCTCTTAATCTCCACTAAATCCCTTTACATTATGCTGAATTAGATAACAGGGAGGGCATTAATATTACTGCAGATAAGAAATAAGCTGCCCTCAGTTAAACAGCCCCTATTATTTATATCCATTTGAGCAACGCTCATGGTTTAGAAGATGCTGGCTTCCCTGGCTTTTTTACCTTTTTTTTTTTAAATCCATCTGCATATTTCAAATAAACTTGTGAAGCTGGGGACAGAAATTATTAGAGTAACGGGCAAAGCCTGATGGAACGAAGCTGATCCAGAACATGGATTGAGGAATATTATATAACTATAAAATGTTTCCCAAAAGCAAGTGAATAGTGCCCTGAATCTGTGGAGATGACATCACCGCCTCCTAAGAACTTAATTCCCACAGACCCATTGTACCTTATTATTATTTACAGGGAGGGCACTGAGTGAGATTGTCCCCAAATCGCACGCTGAGTGCAGCCATTAGGCTTAGGAAGCGGTGTTGCCTGTAATGGCTTCAGTAACTGGGTTTCTCTTTTATCATCGGTGCTGCTGAGATGTGGATCCCCTTCAAATCCACCCGCTTCTGCGATGGGGGAATTGACGGTTGTTGATGGCTAGGTTTTTTTGAGCAACGCTCACCTGTCAGGAGAGAGTATCTGAATGAAGGTGGAAAAGGATCATTAAATATTTTGTCCGAGCCACAGATGGGAGCATTAAAAACCCAATGAGAAAAGTACATTTTTGATTCTCACTTGAGCTGAAAGATTAGTCTGAACTGTAAGTATGGATGAGACAACTTCAGGTAAAACAAAATTCATGTAGTAATTCAGCAGACACTGTTCCTGAAACAATTACCAAATAAATCGCCTGAATCTGCATTTCTGAGGTACAGGTCTGACTGTCCGGCAGTTAAATTAATGGCCAATTGAAAGCTCAGTGCCCAAATGATTCAACAGAATATTCATTGGCCATCAGTAAATGCATACAACAGGAGTTAGATGAGAAATTCCTTGTACCTATGGAAATTAGCAAGATCTGGGCAAACTACCTGTAATAATTTCTTTGATGAATGAAACTTTTCCTCCTTGGCAGAGGGCACACGTTGTAATTTTTCTGAATGTGCTTATTGTTTTAAATTGTTTGTTCTGTCATTGCCTCAGCAAATGAAGGGAAATGGTTTGGTAGGAAATAAATACTTGCGGTTATTCAATCTGTATGTTTAGTCACAAAAAGTGCATAATTTTCCATTCCTGAATAGAAATCTATTCTTCCCCTGCAATATTTGCTAAGTGTTTTCTTGCAAAACAGAACACTTGCAAATAAGCATAAAGAAGAAACAGTAACAAGCAAAACAAGGGTTTCCCAGTCAGATTATTCCATATTTTTATTTCTGTTCAGCTAACCACTACACTGGGTAGTCCTGCTGAGATGTTTCATTTCAAACTATGAATTGCATCCACTGCTCTCAGTCTGTCTCATGTATCCTTCTTCTCCTCGGTCATCCTCACTGTCCAAGAAATGAACCTGGAAACTCCCTGTTACCCTGCAATTTCAATAAACTCAATATAAATCCAGCTGCAAAGATTTCACAGCATCAGGCGGGGAGATCATGTTAATAATTTACATCTGCAGTGTTTAAACCATATAAATCTCTGCAGGACTGATTACGTGCTCAGCTCTGGCTTCAGACGTTGCTATGCCAGGGAGCACAAAGCCAGCCGAGCAGAGGGAAGGTGTCTTTCCTCTCCTCCTCCCAAACGCTGCCCTCTCCCCTCCCTGGCCATATAATCGATTTTTGTCCGAGCCCTGGAGAAGCTTTTTGTGTAGTCAAGTGAAGAAATAGCCCGACAGACTGCTCCCTGTGTCTAATCCTGCAAATCAGGACCAATAATCGTCTTAACTGTTCAGCAGATCTATTTTTAATGAGTGCCACCCACTAGCTGACTTTCGGCTCCTGATTCCAGATGTGAAGCTATTGGCTGGTGGCTAATACTGGACTTTCACTGGGACTGTATAATCCGTCGGGATTATTCAGTGAGACGCTTCCCCCTTCTTCTTACATAACCAAGGGGACCTTTCTTATTTATCATCACCATCGAGTGCTTTCTAAATTCAGGCCAGAAAAGCTGTTCTCTAAACTCACCCACTGTACACTGGTATTTATCCAGTTATAAATACAATATACTGAGCTCAGATAACCAGGCTCCTAATTCTAGGGCTTTCAGCTTTCCAGCAATTGTTGTAATTAAATCTCAAATAATAAATATATTTAACTTTTCACTAGATTCAATTTTTCCCTGGAAAAAACCCCAAATTTTAATCATAGCCCAAACCTTATATAACTCTTCAGGATATGATTCATTGTACAATTGCATTGGATGACAACTGCATTTTGAAGGATACACACATAGACATTAATGTTGTCTGCCAGAATATCAATTTTCTTTAGCACATATAAACTCACACTGCCTTCCTTTGACTGAAGGAAGAAATCTGTCAATGTTTTTAAAGTTCAATATGAAATACCTCCATTGCGACAAGAACTGAGTGGGAAGATTTTTCCTGTTCCCTGAAGAGCTGTAAGATTTTGGAAATGTTTCATGTTGTGCATCAGGACAATCTATCAACACTTTGAAAATCTTCAAGGAACAGAAATCAGATTTCTTGTCATCGGTTCTGTGCAGCGGAAAATTTTCATTCCTGTAATTTGAAAGCATTTTGTTCCTATTTGAAGCGTTCACATTTTTTGAGCTGGAGATATTACCTAAAATATTGAAATGAAAAACTAATGCTTTCTAGAAAACCATCAATTTGCTTATTTTGAAAATTATTTTAAAAATCACTAAAGTTAAGCCAAGAAATTCCTTTAAAAATTTGTCATTTGCCGAAGGAAAAATTCTACTGCTTTCAGGTAAGAATTTCTCTGGGTGACTATTTCTTTAGGAACCAATAGGTCTGTGGACTCAGTTACCTGTATTGTAGTGTCCAAATTAAAACAGCTAACTTGAATAAGAGCCAGAGAGAACTACTAAACCTTGGCATTGTATTACCAGTGCAAGATCCAGGGGAAGACAGGGAACAGTGGAGGGCAGCTGGCTGTGTTATCTGTTTAATGAAGTAGACATATGTTTCTACCAAGGAATCTTACAAATATGAAATATTCCTCATGGTTTAATTGAGGAAGATACCACTAGATGATTTTATTTTATGGAATCTGGAAGTTTACAGAGACAAAAGCTGTCCCCATTTTGACTGTAATGTTTTTGGCTTTTCCTGTTACTCTCTAAAATCTCAATCTAAAAAAATGTGGGATCTTTTCTTTACAATCTTTCTAAAAGAAAATATTTTTTTAAAACACCCACTCAGTAGATAGTCAGAAGCGTAAGAACCAAGGGATTTCACAAACAAAAGCATTAATGAAATATATGTGTCTGGTTTTGACTTTTGTAATTGAAAACGGAAAGCATTTCTGTTACTTCTTGACTACACCTACACTATGTCTTTCCTTTGCACCTTCCTTCCCATTCTCCCATACCAAGTATTTCTGCAGTGGCCTGCACATTGCTGATGCCAGCCACAGAAAAGAGCCTGCAGAAGGCTGACACGTGCCCTGCCCACCCAGAGCTGCTGTGAAAGCTGCGTCGCTCCATCGGTGGGCTCACTCAGCCAGCCAGGGTGCACAGACAGACTGGGTGATTGCAAAAATGTGTTTCCTAGGAAACCAGAAAATCCTGAAAATGCAATATCGCTTGATGAAAATAGTCCATTCAGTGATTTAACTACTTCCTCTAGATTTAATTTGGTCTCAGTGACAACTTTTTTTAAATTTTTACTCTTTAAGTCAAAAAAACCCCTCATTTTACTTTTATCCACATTTTAAAAATTACATCACGGATAGTTCATAGGACTTGGGCAAAGATACAACAAAGGTTTCTGGCAGGACTGGAGACTGACCTTTGATCTCCTGACCTTCGAGACCAGCGCTTCAACCTTTCTTTAGGTGATTAATTTAAGATTTTTTTTCATAACTTCTGTGGTTCTGTTTGAAGGTTCAGGCTTGGTCACTATCATGTTTCAATGACTGCAAGAGATTTCAAACCCATAGCATGTACGTACCAGCTACCAGGAATTAGTCACACAGCTAATTGCAGTAGATTGCTCTGTGTGCTTTGCCCTTGATTGTCTTTACATTACAGAGTTGGAGATTTTTTTTAACTCATGCATTTTTTAAAACATTTGGTTAATTTTGAAAGGTCAAGTAAAGCGTTTTCCCATGCTTTGCATTTAACGTCATTTGAACAAAGGCTGGAACAAACAATTATGAGATGCAGCAAGAGATTACGGGTGTGCAATCAGTGCCTGCTTAGCAAGTCTGGCTTGGGAAGAGCTGGAGGCAGACGCCACGACTCTTGTTGTTACGGTGCTGTCTGAACAAGCTATGACATACAATATCCTTTGTTACTTTAGGACAATCCCTAATGGACTGAATCACTACCTCACCGTAATCTGATTTAAAATGAGAAATAGCCATAAACATCTGCTGCATCACCGTCTAGTTCGGCTTTACTAAACTCCTGGGTGTATTGCAATGAAGAAGCCACCATCTGTTGCCAAGGTCTTGCCCTTTCCGTCCTCTGTGCCTCTACTAACAACCTCCAAGAACAAGCAAATCCATAGAATGACTCGGAGGTAGAGCAGGACTGAGACCAGAGCTCAGTGGAAGATGCCACATTGCATGGTAGGTCGAAACAGCCATGCAGTCACTCATAGCTACCCACATATTCCCACATAAATACATGAGTGTATTTGGAGAAGCTCTGGCTGCGGAGTCATCCCACAAACATCTGTGCTATTTGCGACACTTCCCTCTCCAAAGGATCATGGCGATATGGGTCATGTTTGGAGGAAGCTAACTCACTTTCCTGAGCTAAGAGGGGGATGAGAGAAGACTGACTGTGAATCCGTACTATGAAACAGGAATAAAAGCAACCCCAGTTGCTGTATATATCGGTATGTTCATGTCATCTTGCTTATTTTTCTACTCTGAAAGAAAATATATGAGAGATCCATCAGCAGCTTTTTCTGGCTGCTTCCAGCTATGCTGTTATAAATCTCACGGATTTGGAGAATGCATAATATTTCCTGACCTTCCCAGTCAGGCTCCAACCCCAGTGAAACTCATGGGCGAGAGCGGCAAGCAGCAACAGAGACCACTTTTGGGGTTAGGGAAGACCCTTTGCCCTGACTGGCCAAAGATTTTTCCCAGCCTTTTAGTTCAGCCTCAAACATTCATTCTGGATCCCAGTGTTTTCATTTGCCTGCGACTTTTGCCAACGATAGACCTCAAACAGTAATCAGGGGCATTACATTGTTAAAACAAAAAACAACCCAGAGAAAATCCTCAGTAAATTGCCTTCTAAACCCCCCCTGTTATCTATGCACTGAATTAAAAATAAAACACATGCATGATAGAAGAAGAGAGAAAGGAACGAGTCACTTGCCTTCACTGTTTGGCTTCTTGTGTACTGGCTGTGTTGTTCAGAATATATTATTCACCCCCCCAGCAACATTGCACTTGCACGGACCTAAGGGCCTTACGATTTCAGCAGACAGCTCTCACACAGTTGTTTCAGTCTTAAAATCTCCTGCTAAGTACATTTACGTAATCCAGTGACAGACTGGACCCTTACTGTATAGACAGAAGAAATAATCAAGTACAGGACAGAAAATCCCAGACACCCGTATGACTTTACTGCCAGAGAAACCAGTCGGTTTCTTAAATTACACAGAACATGTCAACAAATAGCAATAATGTAGTGAACTACGGCACGGAGTGGCTTGGTCCCCATTCTAAGACAGCGCTTGGCTTGTCCAGCTTGGGTCTAATCTTTCATCTTTGCAGTCAGAGAAAAAGGAAATGCAAAGTTGGCACGAGTCTTGCAGAAAGATTTTGGGGGCAACAGAGATGCCTTTCATCTCTGCTTCATCTCTCATTGTATATTACTTTGGTAGTTAAGTGGGATCAGTTGTGGAAGGAAGACATTTTTCCTTCTAGTTTTTCAGAGGCTGATTCCTTTCAAAATAAGGTCTGTTTACATATGCGAAGCTCTCTGACCCGTGGCACACAAGTTAGCACATCCATAGCACCGGCAAGGCCTGCAGCTCCGTGCCGGGAAAGGCTGCCGCAGCATCTTGGTACCACTCTCCCTTCCCACTGAGGAAGCCACGGAGACGAGACTCTGCTCCCTGCTCTATACTTTCTCTTAATTACAGTGAAACCCAGACCACAGTGTTTATATCTTTCAAATGTCACCTTACAGAAATCCTCCCTGTGTTAGTTAGCACAGGCTCCCCAAACCCTGTGGAAGACATCTGTCTTGTGTAGATGATTAAATACCGGAATGGTAACGTTGTGCAATTCAACCTCCTTCTCCACAGAAGTCAGGGGCCACCCCCAGGGACGCTGTCCCGTCTTGATCATGCATACAAGAGAACTGAAGCTGATCTTAGCAGACCGATCCGTGATGAGCACTTCAGCCCAAGACTCTGAAGTCTCGACTTTGCTGAAATAGGTAACAAAGTTCTCAAGAGCTTCATGAAGCCAAATCTCATCCCAGCTCACTGTTTTCCAAGTCTAGGGCTATTACATTTGTCCACGATACTCATAAACAAGAGACAGTTTCCCACAGATAAAACATTCAGCCATTAGAGCCAACAGACTGGACTTACCTAGGTGACTTTCCTAGTTATAATAATAGTAATAATAATAATAACAATAATAGATGAGCGGATACTTCTGTTGTTCACATCTACAAATAAAGTGGCATTCGTCACGTTGTCCGCCCCTGCCTAATAGTCACTGCTCTATGTGAGAAAAGCACATTCATCTGTCCAAAGCCTCTGGTGTGTTTGGATGGAAGGAAAGGGAAAAAAAAGCAACCAATCTTCAGTGCAAGGGCTTGGGACACGCTGATACCGGTGTGATCCTTAATGTCTTGTGAGAAGTCACGGGCCCCAGCTGTCCTCCAGGAGCTGAGAGGGAGGTCGGTGCCTGTGCAGCAGATGCTTGGCACCTGATAGGCACCGTTCCCTAAAGAAACAAATTGAAAATGTTTTCTTCTGGCCACCACTTTGTGCTAACATCTGCCTTCCTCCCCATGTCCTGCCTGCTTTTTGGCTTGTATTTTGTAATGTTGCCTTGTTGAACCTGGATGGCTGTAGCCTTTTGCAGCCTTAGGCAAACATTAGCAGCTCTCTCCCTTGTTTCTATCCAAACCGATTTTTTAATACTTTTTAATTGGGTTATTTAGCATAATGTCACAGAACTACCTTTTCAGTTAAGAAATAACAAATATTTTAACAGATTTTGTCTCCCTTGTCTTGTTTTTCATTCCCTGATCAGCAGTACCTTGCTCAGTGCCTTATGGAAAAGATGTTGCAAAAAGGTTACTGCATCCCTCAAACACTTTCAATGTTCTTTTTTTTTTTGCCCTCATTTTTCGCTATCCCATGTGATTTTTTCCCCTCCTCTTGTTCTCATTTTACTCTGTTTCCTTTGATTTTCTGTCTTCTTTATCTTTCTCCTTTGTCTTGAGCTGCAGGTGCCCTGCAATACCCCCAGTCCTTCCCAGCTGCTTTTGTTTTTCCAATCCCTGCAGCTGCAGCCAGGAAAAAAGCAGGAGGGATGAGAGTCCCGCAGGCTGTGCTGGGAAGCAAGAGGGGAGCCAGAGGTGGGCAATCCGACCGAGGACTGTGAGGGACAACAGCCTTGAGAAACGAACACACTGTGCATGTAATTCGAAAACATAGCTAAAAATTATAACCAGAGAAACTGAGGGGGCTGAGGGTGAAAACTTCCATTTAATTTCAGTGCCTCCTGGACTCCTCACTCCCTTAAGATGCTTTCAAATTGAGTTAAATCTCGTGGTCCTCGGACAAGCAACTTTCCCACTGTTATTAAGTATCCTGCTTGCACACCTCCTGAAGGATGCATCAGGCCCTGTTTCCACAATGAAGAAATTATTTATTCCAAACTGACACACCAGATGGACATACAGATCTCCAAAGATGTTAATTCCAACACCCGTCCTCTAGTTTGTTTGAGGCAACCACAGTAATGAAAATAAATGCCTTGGGCCTGACAGAAAGCAGGCGTTTGATTACATTAACAGCTAGTTTTCCAGCCAAAAGTGGTAACAAATTAAATAGCCATTTGAGATGTTAAATAATAAACCCATGTATTCTGGCACAAATTGCCATCTGTGGTTTGCTCGCTGAGGGTTCAGTCTTCAAAGGCACTGAGCGCCTTAGCCCAGATCCAGCAAAGCATGCGAGCGAGCTGCTAGTTTTAAACACGTGTAGTAGCAGCGAAGCCCAAGAAACAACTCGTATAATGAACATTAAGCCTATATTTAACTACTTTGCTACAATAAAGGCAGAAAATCCAACTGAACATTTAATACATATATATATGAACATTTAATATATCTGTGAACAAGCACCTCCTTAGGTAAAGCAAGTGATAAGTCACTTCAAATTTGTACTATTAGAAATAATATCCTGCAGTAGATACAGATAGCCAGTATTACTTTACAACTGTTAATATTTAAACCTGCAGCAAGAAAATTGCGGTAATTCAGAGAAAAGATTGCCCATGAATTTCTAATATGATTATTTTAGCAGATGCCACAAGCAATGTTTCTAGTAAAGGGTCATTTCATGTTTCTGAGGTTCACAAGCTCCCGTGTAAACATTTGCTCTGCACAGCAGGGCAGCTGAAGAAATGTCAGTTCTGAAACATAAAATGCCATTTCTTGAGGTCTCACAGGTTACTGCCCAGGTGTTCAAGTTCCCTCCACAGGAGGCAGCTATGTGTGAAAATATTCACTCTAAAAATTGTACGGTTTAAATGAAAAGCTTTAGAAGTTAAGTTTTTCTGCTATATTTCCAGAAAGGATGGCTCCAGTGCTCACACTAAAGTTGTGCTGACATACGAAATGAATGAATGATGCTTTATGTTGTCTTCCATATACGATACTTGGCAACAATATGCAGGTTAATATCTTTGAGGCTGGGAAAGTGAGAATTAAGAGTTCCCCTGAGAGTGCTTCCAGATAGAGTCACAACATACATTCTCACTAGGACCGGGGTCAGTTAATTTTATAAAGATCATTTACAATCCAGGCATTTTCCTGCCAGCGATTCTGAGTTCAAAAATTATTACATCTATGCCTAACCACAATAATACGTTATTATGTATTATGCAAGCCAATCCCTGCTTTGCAGACTCAGCATATTACTGCCTCGCCTGAACTGTGGCAAACACTATGCAAACATCCTAAAGGGCTTAATCCTTTCCTAAGTTGGTACCAAAATTTCCATTATTTCTGCAAGTGCAGGATAAAGCTCTGGTTTTGTGGCTGAGGGCCCCCAATCAGACTGCTATGCAAGGTGCTGCACAACACCACAAGTTCCCATCTTTACAAGCTGAACTATTTTGGTATCTGTAGCCCAGGGGCGTAAAGAATATTATAGCATGTCTCTTGAAATAAGAGGAGAGCAATAAAGCTGCTGGGAGAGCTGGAAAACATCACTTACAAGGAAAGAGTGGAACTGGGAATGTTTAGTCCAGACACTAAAAGAAGTTATAACAGCCCGAAGCTACAGGGGATGATTGTGCTGACTGCTCTTCTCTTTGCAGTTTTCCATATCCACTGGTGATGGGCAAGAAAGAGTGGGCTTGAATTGCAGAAGGGAGTTTGAAAACTAGAAAAAAACCAACTGTCTTTCTGCTATTAGAGTGAGCTCAGCACCGGCAGCACAGGAATGGATGAACACGGGACATTCTCAATTTGCCATTATGGCAAGAGGGGGAATGGATGGCAAGGGGATCAACTTAGGCAAGTATCTGTTAGGAATGGGACAGAAATAGTTTAAGCCGGCTTTGAGATGAGGCTTATGTGGCCTCTAGAAATTCTTTCCCTCCCTATTTTTTATTACTCTGTGTTAAGTATAGCTGGAAGATTTCTGCAGTCCCTCTAGGCAGAGATGATTCTGCGACTGCTCAAAGGCGACAGTATTTCTCCCAAGGAGAGTCTCACCCAGCAACAGGGGATCTATGGGCTGTGTTAACTACTCCTGTGTTCCTCAAGGAAGTAATTCATGTAAAATGCAGCATTAAGTACCTCCTCCCTTGGTTTCTTAATAAAAATGGCTGTGGTAAAAGCAAACTGTTAGGTACTCAGAGGTCTGTGCAACAGTCTAAACCTAAAATGCTTTACAATTAGACTTATCTCCTACTTCTTCCAATCCACAAATAATTTTCAGTCCCACCTGATGTTTAGAAACCTCCACAGTCACACTGTCCTCCATCCTAATGAAAACAACTACAGTACCTGCACATTTTTCCCCAGCTTGTGTATTTTTTGCCAGTGTGTAGCTTATGATCTAGGTACTTGCCAGACCGCTGGCGTTTCAAAATTTATCACATTCCCCTTGTTCTGTCCCTCTGAGGTACTCACGTTAGGCTGAAATTATAATCTAGGTATTTCGTTTTGCTCTATTATGTCACTTATTTTAGAAAGACATCCAAAGAAGGAGGGGGAAAAAAAGAAACAATTATTTTTTTTATTTGGAGCACATCACTGGAGCAGACAACGTACTTTTGATCTGCCTGCTTCCTTCTTTCTGTTTTACAATTTCATTATTTACTCTTGATAGAAGACATGAATAGACACAACAAAATCCAATCTCACTGCAAGTTTGGAGGAGCGAATGCTTTGGGTGGCCACAAGCTAGCGGGAACAACACAAGACCAATGGAATCAGTTTTGTGACCCTGTTACACAGATCAGAACCGATGCTACAGATCGCGTTGGTTATAAAACTCTCTCCGGTACCCATGTGTGCACAGAGGTATAGGTATTTCAGACAGGTATTTCACAGTGCTGTTAATGCAGCAAGCTGAAGTTTCTCAGTTGGTCTTTCAGAATAGAGCTATTAAGGGCAGAGCAGTATGGATGCTTGCAGTAGTCCTAGTGCTGGGAGACTGTCACATACTCCGTATTGTAAGTACTTAAATTCTACTATGCTGCAAGAACACCATATATTTGAGATGGGAAGCGTTGGCTGAATGATGCTCTGCAGAAGCCTGTTGACAGGTAAGAGTGGCATAATCAGGTATCAGATGTAATTATGCTCCTTAGAGTAAGCTGTAGTCACACAACTCCATTCAAAAACTACAGTAAGTGTTGCCTGTGGATATACTGAACCGCAAATGAATGCCAGGGCATCCTTGTTATTCCTCGTCATTGAAACAGATGCTTTTGTATTTAATTATGGCAGACAACTGTCAGAAGAACACGTCAGACACAGAGAAAGGTAAGGATTAGTTTCTTTTTGCTTAATGAGCACTGTGTTGCCAGTGTCAGGTATACAGAAAACCAGTCTAGAGATCAGCCCCACATACAATACGGGTCACCAGAAGTCCGCCAGTAACCTGAAGCCAGCTCACTGCCCCGTAAAGCCAGGCTGTAGCTGAGCAGTGGTAGTACTTACCAGTGCAGTCACAGGTTGTCTTCTTCCCTGCTTAGAAAGCTAGAGTTTGCTCGTGCATCTGCTTTTCCTTTTTCCTTTACAGATCTTAAGCGGACAATAACGGTTAAAAATATACCCCCTTCCCCCAGCTGCAAACAAAAATTAGCGCTAAGAAATAAAACATATTCTTAAGCTATTGCAAAGGCTGAGTATTATAGCTACCACATAAATGGACTGCAACACTGCTCAGAACTCTGAATTCAGACCAGAAACTCTGTTTCATTATGTCACTTATTGTAAGAGAGATATGACAGTTGTAGCAGTTTGATGAACTTGACAAACAGAGTAATTTAAATAATTAACTTCTGCCTTGCTCACTATTCTGCTATTCCTGAGACTGCTACCATCATTAGAAATCTCTGAGCACTATAAATCAGAATAAATGCACCAGTAAAGTTTGTTTCTCCTCTGAATACTTAGACAACCCCACTTAAGAGGATGGCAGCTTGACTAATATCCACGCTTGGAACAACAACCTGTCTCTGAAGTGTCTCATTATTGCAGTCCTTCTTGGGTTGAACAACAGCTTTAGATGAGCAGAGATTTTCTAGCAATTAACTTGCTTCTAGCCCTCAAAATGATAATATACCAGATGACTCTTTTTTTAATAAAGAAGTTATTGAATTTGTTTTAAAATTTAAAACCTGTGACCAATTTGTTCTGTGCCTTAAAGAGAGCTACAAAAGCTACATAATAAAAACCACTGGGAATGTTTTAAAATTCCTCAAAATGTTTTTTGTTTTGATCGGTGCTGGATAATGTGGGTGCAGCACAGGGTCCTGGAGGTGCTGGCTCACACCTGCGGTGACCACAACATGCTCAGAGCATCTCCACTGAGGTCCCTGGTAGGGATGGGGCAAGAGGAGTGCACCAAAAAGCCTATCTTCAACCCAGTGAAGCCCTAGGCTACGCTAACTGTGGTGGGAGGGGGGTCTGGAAGGTGAAATGTCTTCTTCCACACATTTTCGGTAACAGGGTGAGAAATGGCAGGAACACAAGTACAAAGTGAGACCGTGCCCTGGTCAAGGAAACCCATCCAAGAAGCACCACAAAGTCACCTCCAGTTTCTCAGTGGTCCCGAAGTCAATAAAAGTTTTCCATCGGCTTTACTGGGCTTACGCTTTAAAAACCACGCATATACATAACACATTCACATATGTGACATACACATTGTCACATAATCTTAGACACTATGGCTTACCTGACTAAAACTGCTTACATTTAAATAAACATCCCTTCATTGTATAATCTCTAAAATTTTGTGATTATTTTGCTAAGCAAGTCTGTAGCTGCTGGACCCAGGCTCATAACAGTCTGAGAGATGAGCAGAAGTACATGTTCCTTTTCGTTCCTTTCAAACTCAAATATAATCCTGATGATATTAAAATATTCATGATGCTAAATATTTAAATTCTTCCACCCTGCTGGCCTGGATACTTCTACATTCACCAAAAAAAAAGAGAGAAAAAATGAGAGTTCTAACATATGCAAAAAACATATATAAAAAGCTAAACAGAAAAGTGTGTTCAGCAAACAGAGGTATTTGGGAAATAACAGCTTCAGTCCCGTGGTGATAAAGCATTCCCTACGAAATAGAGATGAATATATTACAAAGGCATGACAATAAACAATTACCTTTCTCCCTGTACAGTGGACACAGAGAACTAAGGGTCAGCTCATTTTACAGACCTTAAGGGTTAGATTTAAAATGGAGCTGCAGATTTGATTCTAGAGCTCTTCAAACTTCAGGGTCATACAGACATATGCCAGGGGCCTGCTGTATTTTATTAACAACACATACTTTTCTTTCTTAGAATATCCAAACGTGGGGATGGAAGGCATTAGTTAAACTCACAAATAGGCAACGGGCCAGTCACATTTGGGTTTGACTAGAGGGCAGATCTATTGAAAATATAAAGCTACAGATCCTCAGGTGAGAGAGCTTTCCCCTTTTTTTTAATATCTCATTCACAGAAAGCGGAGAGGGGAGAGAGGGGTGCGAGACAATGCGTTAAAACAGGTACTCCTGGAGAACCCAGGTACAGAAAGCCCTCCTCGATGGGGATCTCTAAGCCAGGTACTGGTGACTGCCATGTCCCAGGAGCAGGCTTCAAACCAGGCTTCAGATACCCTGCAGGGCTTCAGGGGAGGGAGCACTTGCTTCTGAAGGCAACTGCCCCTCTCTCAGCCACAAAGGATATTCTCAACTCTTGACAGGTGACCAGAGAACACTTACTTTATGAAATACATTTTAAGAACCACTAGATTGAGTCCAAAATCACCCCTTCTCTTTAGATACTTATTAACTGAGACATCCAGATCCCCTCTCACACTTGATTTTTACTGGTCAGCCAGAAACACATGAGCCAGAATTATCCACAAATCCATGAAAAAATGTTGATGTCGGTATGCTGAATATAGAAAACACATGAGCAAACATCTTCCAAATATGTTATTAAAACTACAGTAATAAAGTTTATCCAACTCTGAAGAGATAAAGACACAAAAAAGCCAAGCAAATAAAAGGCTAGGTTTAACCTTGGCAGTTTGACTTTCAAATGCAAACCCAAAGCATTCAAAACAAATGGAGCATTTCTTTCACTTCCAGCCACGTGAGTGATGCTGAATTAATATATAGGTCGCATTTGAAAGCCTTTGCTCCAACATTAGGCCTTTGAACACAAGTTTTTGTTCCTTATTTCTTTCTCCCATTCTCTTTTCTATAATCCTGGGGTATATGAGGTACTTTAATCCTTTAGATCTTCAAGGTTTTATTCACCTTGATACAGCTGCAACCACAGCACCAGGTCACTTTATTGCAATACCAAAAATTTGTACTATTACTCATGACACTGAGCAGCAACAAGAATTCAGAGCTCGTAGGGAAGAATTAATCAAGCATAAGTAATTTTCCAGAATGGTTTGAAAATACAGTTCTTAGAATTTGAACTCACTGAGGGCAAATTGCCCCAAGTTACGACATTTCAGAGATCATTTCATTTTTAAGATTTTCTATGAACATGATACAGGGTTCTTGGAAATTTCATTACCAACTTTAAATATTTAGCAATTTTAAAACCCATGTACTTTATGAAATGTTTAGAGTACAACATTTATACACCATTATAAAATGTGTAAAATACGTAGACAGACACAGTTATATCAAACATGGTGATTTTTTTTTTTCTCTGCACAGCCCCGTGGTGCCACGTGCTTCACATTTGCACCCATACTGCGTCAGCGCACCCATGCGCTCGGTGCAAGCAAAGAGCTGTGGCAAGGAGGGAGGCCTGACCTTTGCGCTGGAGCGAGCAGTATTCATGCCTACATGAAGCTTTTTGTTCTTTTGCTTAATTTGGTCTGCTGGAACTGCTTTTCCTCTGACCAGTAGGGCGTAGGCAGGAAATCAGCTTTTGCCAAACAACAGATTGATCTTTCAAAAAGCCGATGGGATAAGTAGTATCCTGAAAAGCAGCTCTGATTGTGGCAAGCAGCCACACGTTCAGCTCTGACCCTACTGAAACATGATGGCAGGAACCTGCGCCACTGGACATGGCTTTGTTTCTCAACCCAGCTCGTTAGCACGAACAACAACAATAAAATAAAAACAGGAGAAAAAAAAAGTTATTCTCACCCTTTGCATAAAAAAAAGTGGTTCCCACCCTTACACTTTGTGATGGGTTCAAACTGGATGGTTCACGTGCATGTTTTGAACCCAGAAATGCTCCACAGAAAGGCATGCAGAAGGTGCATCTCATTTCTGGGGCCCTGTTGGACATTGGCACAGGGTGAAGAAGCAGAAGCAAAGCACTGGGCTCCTTGGGAGACTTAAGAACTCAAGTATCTACAGAGGGCAGCTACCTCCAAATGGGGATGGAAACTGAGCGTGGGTTTATAGGATTGTAATTCCATCATCCGCCATCCATCCCCCCCACCTCAGTCTCATTTTCGGTATCGGTATCATCCTTTCTTACCCTGGCTCTGCCTATTGCACAGACTGCAGGAGCACTTCCACGTTCCTTGATCCAGGTATTCCCTTTGGCCGTGCTGTGATCCCACACTGCAGCAAGGTCTGGCAACGTGGGGGACTCCTCCTCACGCCGTGGCTCCCGTGGAAGGAAAACCGTGTGCGCAGGAGGTACAGCATGTTCTACACCAGCTTCGTGGTCTGGATAGTGAGGGGATGAGGATCCTGGAGCGCACCATAGGTCACTCCAGTAGGCAAGGAAAGGTGCAACCTCCCCACCTCTATCCTCTATCGAACAAATGGGGATAAAACAAATGGGGATAAGAGTTCCTTACCCCTCCTGAGATTGCATTAAAGCTGGTGAGATACTCAGATCCTGTGATAACGGACCCATACAAGCAACTGAGACTGAAGAATGTCATTTCTAGACAGCAATCTCTCTTTATTTCCTTTTCTATCCAAGATAAGCTTTAGCTTTTACACAGTCAGTTAGTTTGCTAGGACTTTCTACGCAATTTTCAAAACTTTTCCACGCTCTGCCCCAGAGCTACGTAAGACAGGAAAGCAAAAGGGGTGAGGAGCCATGTTACACGACTCTCCCTCCTCACCTTGCCTTAGACAAAATGCTTAATATGCACACAATCTGCCAATGTCACCCACATGACAGTGCTCTGCATCTGTGTGGCCATATGATTGCTTAATCTGCTTGTTTCAGAAGATAATTACTGAATGAGACATTAATATTAGCCATAAGCCATAGCCTCACCAATTGCAGTGGCTGGGGTTTTGCTAGCACGTCTGAACTAGGCAAGTTCAGACATAATTTTGCAAGGAACTTTGAACTCTTCATTCAAGATCCAAGTTGAAAGGACAAAATTAGGACTGAGCCTGAAATCTGCTGCTTGGGAGCTCCGAGTCCACAGTCAGTACAAGCCTTTTGATTGTTAGCAACAGACAAGCCGGTGTGAATAATCCATCAGCCATTTAAATAATTTGCCCGTGATTTCTCTTGCTAATAGAAGAGCATTAGCTCTTTCAAAATAATTGTATTGAAATAGAAAATGTTGTGAAGTATGTTAAATCTCGTTACAGGAAATTATAACACTGAAATGTTATGCAGAAAATTATTTCTGCATTTTGTGAATCAGTCCTGCAGATATGTTAAAGAGAAAACTCCCTATTCCTGTCCAGGGAGAGCCCAAAGATTTCTTAAAGGAGACAGAGGAGTGATTTTGCCTCCCGCATTTGTCAAAATCAGATATGACGTATCATTCATCATTTGTGGCAGGTCTATATCCTACAGTGGGTATGCATATGTATATTTATTTACACACACATACAAATATGTACAACACAAGTAAGAAGAATTAAGAAAATAAAGTCAGGCAGCGCTACACACTAGAGGTAAACAACGATTCGTATAAAACACGCATGAGAGTGATCCATACAAAAATGGCTGTGAGGAAATGTTCTTTGTACTTCATCTTCGGCATATACACTGCATGAAAATAAAATCCTTTTGAAATGACATAAATTTGAGTATTTGTCATATTCCTCTCTCAGTAAATAACTGATCCTTGCCAATGCAGGAAAAATACTTTCATTCCTAACAAAATGCTTCTTCACACGTTTTCCTTGGCTATATTTTGTGACTGCTACCAAAACCCAGTGCTGCTCTCCTGCAAACCAAGCGGCCGTGATCCACCCCCTCGCGCTGCCGTTGCACTGCCAGGCGCGAAGGAAGCCCCGGCCTCAGGTTTCAGCATTGTCAGGAGCACAAAGGCAGGCAGGAGGGATGGAAGGGCAAGGCAGAAGAGCGAGATCATCTGCTAGCAAACAACACCAAACAGGCCGGTTTCAAAACAAACACGATACCACTGAAGAGATGGGCTCTTTGATGACAGACTTCTAAACCTCCTCTCCTGGAATGATTCTTTCCATGACTGAGTCACTAATTTTAATGATGATCTCCCGCTGCTCATGACCCAAGAGAAGACCTTAATCAAACCACTGCTGTTTGATTAAACCATTAATAAGATATTTGACAACAGCAGGACTGTATATTAAAAGGAGGATAAACAGCCTTTGGGAACAGAGGTATTTTCTTTCATTAAATGTCAGAGGAGAACAGTTCCAAAACCCGAGCAAAACCAAGACTTGCCAATGAAGAAAACTAATCCTGCCATGCAGCTCTACTGATTCCAAACAAAAATGGCAAATTCACAGAATGGGATGCTTTAACAGGTGTTTGAGGTGACCCCAAACTTCTGGCCTTCTCTCCTCTTGCTGTTTGCCAAAGATAAGAGAGCTAACTCCTGCCAGAGAAGGTACCTGTCCACAGCTGGCACAACCCAAGTGTGGCTACCGGTGTGGCTCAGCAGCTGATCGCCTCCCAAATGCTTTGGAAGCATTCCCGCTTGGTTCCTGCTGGATAACTCACTGGCTCAGGTCATTGAACATGAGCCAACAGTGTGCCCTGGCAGCCAGGAGGGCCAACCGTGTCCTGGGGTGCATCAAGCACTGTATTGCTCACTGGTCAAGGACGGCGATTGTCCCGCTCTACTCTGCACTGGTGTGGCCTCACCTTGAGCACTGTGTGCAGTTTTGGGCCCTGCAGTACAAAAAGGATACAAAGCTACTAGAGAGTGTCCAGAGGAGAGCCATGAAGATGGTGAAGGGTTCAGAGGGGAAGCAGTACGAGGAGCAGCTGAAGTCACTTGGTCTGTTCAGCCTGGAGGAGACTGAGGGGAGACCTCGTCACGGTCTACAGCTTCCTCACGAGGGAAGGATGAGGGGTAGGTACTGATCTCTTTTCCCTGATGACCAATGATAGGACCCGAGGGAACGGCAGATCTGCCAGGGGCGTTTTAAGTTGGACATTAGGAAAAGGTTCTTCACCCAGAGGGTGGTGGAGCACTGGAACAAGCTCCCCCAGGAGGTAGTCACAGCACCAAGCCTGACAACATTCAAGAAGCATTTGGACAACGCCCTCAGACATATGGTATGATTTTTGGGGTTGTCCTATGCAGGGACAGGAGTTGGACTCGATGATCCTTGTGGGTCCCTTCCAACTCAGGACATTCTATGATTCTATGATTTTAGGAGCCCAGCTTTCCCCCTCTGAAAGAGTAGGGGGTCTGTCATGGGTCAAATGACCTAGAATCAACTTTAATAACAGATAAGTAAGAAGCAACTTTTCCTTAAAAACAATAAGATTAGCAACAGTGGAACCAAACTGCAAAAGGATGAAGCAATGAAAAATATTGACAGTAGCATCCTCTTTAGATGCTATCAATAACAGCATTAAAGGCAGAAATACAGATGATAAAGGTTCATTCACAAACGTGATGACTCCATTTGTTTTGCAATAACATTATTTTGCATAAGTGAACAATTCTAAAAAGAACATTAAATACGTGGTTTAATCAAAATGTATGAATGCAATAAATACATTTCAACAACGGTGGCCTGATTTTCTACTCTCTTAAATCTCTCTTAGCTGGTGTAATCCAAAGGAATATAATAGCTTTGCTTTTGAGAGGATATAATCAGATGCAGAAATGAAGTTACAACTGGAAATTATTCCAAAAAGTCACAACGTAACTTGCTCCCCTGTGCAAGGTGTCAGACAAAGTCAGAAACTGGCAGAAATCATGTGTCTATATTTTTGTCTACGTAAGAAGACAAATGAATAGGCAAAAATTAAAGGTCATGTTAATCAGCATTAGACAACACCATTTGAATACTCCCAGAGAGAAGTGACCACGAAATTAATATCTAAAATCCAGAAATACCCAAGCAAAATATCATGATTCACTATCCTTCAATATGTACCTTTGTTTTACCTCCAGCGTGGGTCAGACATTCCAGACTCTGCAACTTCAAATACATGAGCAGACTTATTCCTTACTTATATAGGTATTAAACCATTTATGTCTCTTAAAAAACGAAATTCTAAATGCCAGGATATCAAAGGCACTGAAAGTTTATTCACTGAAGCAGGCTGAGAAAAAAGAAGATTTTTTTAATCCCTATCATTTCCACATCCAGCATTATTACAACACAAACGTTGATCTGGAAGAACAATATCGAATATAAGTTCCAGGAAGAGAGACCAGGACCCTAGAAAAATCACCCTTTTACAAGAGCCATGCAACTGGCTTTCTTAAATGAAGAATGTTACTGTCATTCTGCAGCTGGTTTGCATGAGAGTTCAGTCTTTGATCAGACTGCAGTTCATCTATTCCTGCAGCATGAATTTCTTAAAATGAGCGTACTACCTACCAGCATAGAGAAGGGAAAGATTCAGCAGTGAACACTAGTGTAAAAAAACAAATACTAGTGTCACTAGTGTAAACCCAGTATTTCCTGCTCCACTATGGAGAGAGTTTGAGGTGGGAGAAGTATAGGGCAATTTACACAAGAAAATAATGTTGGACTGCAGGGTGAGTGCTTCTGCACTAAATTTTATCATGCATTTTTCTATATATAGCAAAAGCAAACCTCCCTAATACCTGATTGCTTTAGGTTGTTTGGATTGAAGTCACTGTATATTGCTTTAATTGGTTTATTGTACTGCGGGCTTGGACAAGTTCAGAGGTACCAAGTCCCCCGCTTTTCATAAATATTACAGAGTTTCCTCCAAAACTTATTTTCTTATTATTTCTCTGTTGAGGAGCTCCTAGTTTCCTAGTAGAAGTAGCCCCTTATGTACTAGGTCTTGTGCAGGCATACTGAGAGAGAGATCTTCTCCCAAAGGCTTTAAATCTACAGAGAGAAGAAACATCGTCAGATGGAAACCCAAAGCACAAAGGGTCGGATCTCCATTTAAGTCCATGCCTGGGGGAACAGCAGCCTCGGGAAGCAAAAATGAGGTTAAGCCCAAACACGTTATTTGATATCATCAGGTAACAAAGGAAAGCTATGGCATAGATTAAGCACCGAAGGATTAAAATTAGGTTTCCTTGAACCCACCCAATAGGGCAAATCAAGAGCATAGCAGGTAACTGCTTTAAGAAGATGGAACTATGGGAATAGTCTCATGTACTCTCCAAGCTAATCTAGCTACAGATGAATGCGGCTTTTTTTTCCTCTTGTCTTTATTTGAACCAAATGCTACAAGGAACAGCAATAAAATCACTTTCCTGTCAATTATGTATTGAACTGTGAGGCAACTAAGTGAGGAGGTTATGGCTTCTGCATGAAAATGATTGAGCATAATAATAATAAAAAAAATGCTTTGGAAATTTTTTTATGAGTAATGTAATGAAAATGTTAATAATAAGCCAACTGGCACTTTTGGGGGCTTTCTCATGAATATAGCATCTTAAATGAGTTAGTCATGAGACTGTATTTTTAAGAGTCCACACTCATACTAAAAGATGATATAACTCTTAGCAAAATCAAAAGGATGGATAGGTTCTATTTTTGTCTTTAAGTCAGCCTAAACAAACTTAACTGTAGCCAAGCATATCTGGAGAAAAGGAGGAGAACATTTGCTGATATTGTGACATGTCTCCCACAACCTCGTCCTATGAAGGGCATGGTAAAGGACAACCTTGGATTCAGGAACGTGCAGGGCAGTGGGGCTGGGTGAGATGGTCACAAGCACTTTGCTATGCTAACAACACTAAAAGGGCCATTAGTAAATCAGCATTCTGTATTCTGGGCTTGCTTTGGCATCAGTAATTAAAAATTGACTTTTAAAAACTTGAATTTAATAGGAATACAAGGATATGGGAAGGCTTGTATCTCCATATTGCATCTCCAACCAGAAGAGTTTGTCCCTTATAACAAATTCACTCCAGCTCTCATATACTGGGAACATAGAATCAAAACACTTATCAAACAAACAGTAAGGGTTGCACATAAATTTTTACTAGACTTGTAATGGAGTTAAAATCTTTTTAAACCAAGGTATTTTGAAGACTACTCAAACTTTTATTAAGGTGTGTAGCTTCACATAACTGCAATCTGCTCTTACTATAAAGACACCCTAGGAGAGATACATGGTGTGAATCTAACGGGACAAAGTTTCAGAAAAGCAAAGAATTATCAGTGGAATTTATTATTAAAGGATGAAGTTCAAATATACCACCATTAGCCGATTATGTCCATTGTAAACAGATTCTGGAAGGGACTACAATTCAGAGGACTCATTAGCTTAAGATATGCTAATATCAGCCAAAGACTCTTTTACTGCCTGAAGTGAATTTAAAGTTGAAGACATGAATGATACTAACACTGCTTCTCTACAGACTTTTCTGCATGCGATCTACAGCTCAGCATTACTTCACTGTAGTCTAAAACATTCAGCTTTGGCCTTGGCCTGAAAACATATGGTCCTTCTTTTTCTCGAACAAGTGCTGACAGATTTTGCTTGTCATGTCCATATGAACATTTTCTACTCACGATTAACAGGACAGCATCCAGTATGACTGAAATGAACAGAATAATCCTGGGAGAGAGGCGAACAGGATTTGGCCTTTAAATTCTATGTATCAGGCAATTGGCAAGTTAATGACAATTAAGGGAATTCACTCAAGAGTCTCTCAGTGAAACTGGAGACCCAATTTTGCCTTGAAAATGGTAAATGTTTTCATACAGTACTGAAGTCCAAACAAACCCACAGTGCCTGGCTTAGTTTCTTGCATCTATTTCAAGGGTGAGCTTTCTGAGACAACAACCATCTGTTTGTCCTGTGTTTTTACCAAACAAGAGGGTGTTCAAGTCTATTCCTTGGATTCTTAAGCTCCCCTGCAACACCACTAATGACCAAGTAATAGCAAACCCAATCTTGTCTCAGATACCAGAGAGCCAGCATTGATTTCTAGACAATATTTATGTAACAAAACTTTGGTTTTTGCTGGAAATCATAGAGCCATAATACAGCAAAAACATCACAGAAAGTACATGGCAAGGTAGACGCACTACGGGGTGGTTGTATTCCAATACGCTGAAACACTTCTTCCTTTGAGTTGGAATATAAATTATGAGATAATATCAGTTTACTTGAAAATAATAACACTTCTGTAACAGTAACGTAATTATCAGCACTACCAGAATGTGAATCCAGAATCTGCTAGTCCTTCCAAAGCCCTGCAGCCAGCCAAAATATGTTGGAATATGAAGCTTCATAAAGCTATTTCTTAAAATTAAGATCTCATCCTAAAACCAGGAGAACATCATACCACTTTCGTTTTTTCCGATCAGCTTTAGTTTTTTCCTTCTTATATCACCGGTAACGCAGAACTTGCAGTCCCAGCTATGCCCTCTGTGCCCTTGGGCCCTTTTTAGCTCTCGTTCATCACTGAACTCTGCCTGAACTTAGCGACCAATTCTGTTGATGATGCACAAAAAGGAAGATGATTTAGCTGCTTTTCTGCTAACAGGATTGCATCCCCAAAGCTGGAGGAGAGCAGCATCGTCAGTACCAGCAGCCTCTGGCAGTACCAGTTCTGCCTCTGAGTTCAAGCAGGGAACTGGTGGTGCTGAGTAAAGCAGTACAATTTTTTCCTTAGTCACTCTTCGGAGTAGACTGTGCTTTCAGCTGATGCCTGCTGCTAATCGTGTGTTTAGATCACATCACCTCAAGTACGCTCCCTGTTTCTATCTGCTGATGCATTGACAGATGAAAGGAGTAAGTATCTGCACTGATTTTACAAGCTTTTGCAGTAGCATATGATCGGTAGGGCTCAGAGGAGAATACAAGCAGTAATTCGCTATACTGTCACCTAATGCATAAAAAGATGCACTATATTGCCTGGTTCCATCAACACGGACTGATACACAGAGATGACTCCCGAGAGGAAAACAGGCTGGTGAAAGTTCCTCTGAGAAGGACAATTACTGCAGTAGTAGTACGAAATGGCAGCACCAACAAACCACAGCAGAGTGTGGAGGGTTATGAAAACTCATTGGATGTATAATTAAGAACCAGGGAGCTGAAGGAGCCCATCAAGCGTGATACTAGAGAAAGCTTACTGATACTTCTGCATTACTTTACGAGCTTATGACAATTTGGGTTATTTCATTCTAATCAAATTCTTTTCATATTTCTAATCCCTTCAGCAGATTAAATATTGCTAGAAGGAAAATCGACACCCACGCACAAAGCCTGGACTCATCCATTAAGTTTAGTATCTAATTGAGGTCATTAAGGTTGAAAGACCACCCCTTTTGGCCAGCTCTATACCCAGCAGAGAAGGACAAGCAACAGGAGAGAGTCAGCCTTTCTGAGATCTCTATCATCCTCTAAGTAGTTTCTTGGTTTTGGCTAGCCAAATAAATAGTCTGGAATGAATACGTTTCAAATTAGTCTCCTTCGTTAAGTGAGATGGATCTATGCCAAGTGCTGCCATTTACTTAAATCCTTCTACAACACTGTTGTAGGGAAAAGTTCTAAAAAGGGAAGTTCTAAACAGCGACATCTTGGAGACACAATTTGTCCTGTGCACAGTCTGTGAAGAAAATGTAGGCACTAATGTAAAATTATCAAGGACTTAAAGTTTCTGCAGCCCATGTCTAAACCAAGGAATTCTTACTGAGGGTGAAAACACTTCAACTAAATATGATGATAATTTCTGCTTACCTCGAGAAAAGGGGTGCATGGAGACATGTTTATTGTGTTTTTCAACATGAAATGGTTAAAATGAACTACAGGAATCCTGCCTTCAATACATGAAGAAATATTACAGCCACAACGAGCCTTCAAATTCTCTTTTCCCTCTTGCTTGCTGCCATACATTTATATGTAACACAACCGTACTGGTTATTTCCCAGGCAAGCAATAAGAGACCAAGTGGTAATTAAGTTGCCTCACTCAAACGTCAGGTGTATTTTGAGCCGTGGTAGTATCTCAGCATCTCACATACCCTTCATGTCCTGTTTAATTATCAAAGGAGCAATGAAAAGGAGCATGGGAATGAGGTGTAGATGAATATGAATTATTGAAAGGGACTAGGAAGAAAGCGCTGCAGAAACAGGAGTATCTGTCATTTAAGCTCCACGTAAGAGGTTTTGAAGCACAAATGAGAGCAGTGAATGTGCAAATGCTCTGACCGGTGTTTGTACTGCTGAATAGAGAGTAGGGGGTGTTTGAGTTGCCACACAACTTCCCTCTCCACAGCACGGGGAGGGCCAATACTGGGGGAACACCCAACAGTACCCAACGTCCAGCCAGCTTCTACGCGACTACCTCCTGTTGTCACAGCTTCAGGGGACACCTCAGCGAAGGACTGGGGGATACTGGCATTTTCCAACGCCCCCTCTGTCTGACCAGCCCTTTGGGACCATTACTTTTACAGTTTACAGCAGTGTACCTTGCCCTTACTTGACTCAAGGATAAAAATCATTCTCTCAAACAACATTCTCGCCTGCTCACACCAAAGGCTTGCACTCATCCAGACCAGCCGCTGGCTGCGAACACCTCCTGGCAGGACAAAACCTCTGGGGAGAAGAGCAGCTTCACTGGAAAAGCTCCCCTCCCTTCAGGAGCCTAAGTGACCTTCTTATTTAAGACATTTTCTACTGTCTATTCAGACTGAAATTTTGTGTCTTTACCCGAATCATTCAAAGCAATATTTCCTTTCACTTCATGTTAACACCCATTCAACAACTGTGGATAGTTGTCATGTCACTGGTAATATTTTAAGTTCTTCTTTTCTTTTTTTTTTTTTTGGCCATTTTTTCATAAGACAAAACTTTCATGTCTTTAAATGACTTTGCCAACCCCACTCCTTTCAAATTCTGCAAATCTTTTTCGAACAATGAAATCCAAAGCCACAGGAACTGAAAACTTAACACTACTTCCATTTAATCCACGATCCATAGCATTGTTTTTTTAAATATCTCTACAAGCATCTTATGATTAATTTGGTGGATGGACTACATGAATGGAGTAATTTTATGTTTTGCTTTATGCTATCCATCATAGTATAAAACCAAACAGCATTTCTGCTTTCCAGACACTAGCTTTTCATTGCAACCATCTCTCTTCCTACTTTATGGCTGTTTTCCTTTAGATTAGTCCCCCATAGTGGGCATATTAGTCTGTTTTTTCCCCAGGTTCAGCCTAATTTTATGAATGCCTACCATTTTCTCTAATCTCTCTAGCTCCGTCTCTGTCTCTCTATCTATCCTGCCAGACCTTTCCCTTGATTTTATCATTAATTAATGCATCTTTGTAGTGTTTACAACAAAAGCTGGGTTATAAAGTGAATCACATATCCATTCATTGCCCAGCCACTCAGAGTCACACCTTTTCCAAAACAGTACGCTGATAATACTAAGATTACAGTGAACAAAACACTTTCTGATTATTTTTCCCCTCCAGTATTTCAGCACTCACAGACAGTAAGTCGTCCTGACTTTGTAGGCTAGGAGGAGGTAGGGAATACAGATTGAGAACAGAGTGATCAGTTTGCAAAAGGTGATGGCCCAGAATGTCAGCTTCGGGCGGGGAAGCTCGCAAGGGGCACTTGTACCTTCCTAATCCTTGTGCCGTTGCATGCCAAGCCAGCTCTCCAGCGTACCTTAAAGCAATCCAAAAGTTCCTCCACATGAAAGGCTGACAAAGCAGCCAGAGATCAGGGAAAAGTGGAAAATACCTATTGACAGCAGGACAGGAACTTGAGCAATCCTGGAGGTTTTGCAGTACTGAAGCTCTTCAGTGCTGAAGCCTTGCAGCCCCGTATGCTGAGAGGGGTCTGTCCCTGCGTTGCTAATGCGAATTTCCAAACAAACAGGGAAAGAGCTTGTAGGGAGGAAAGTGCAAACCAAGGGCTTACTTTTGAAAATGGCTAGGCAGCTCTTAATTCACTTTTGAAATATGAACCTGCAGAGTAGGTGTTGTCAGATGGACTGAAAAATGGGTCTGCCGAGGGGGTTCAAGGGAAGAGCTTGGTTTCTCACCCGATGGTGGGCTTTTAAAAAATGCTCAGTGTCGGCCTAATAAAGTTGTCCCCAAAGCAGATGGTGGAACTCCCAGCACCAGCACAAGGAGGCAAAATTCTCTCCTTTCCTCTCAAAGGGAGAAGTGAAACAGTTATTCAGAGCTCAGTGGATGGGGATCTTCCCACGGGTTTGCAGAGACTGCGATGCAAGCACATAGTCTCTTTCTACTAGTTTCATACCAGTATGATCAAATCATAACGTCTTTGTATTTTAGCCTGAATGAGGCTAACATTTCATTGATTAAAATAGATACAGATCTCAATGAGGAACTAGCTAAATTGTTAAGAGCAGCTTAAGGGTACTTTTTAACAACTGGGCAGTTACTATATGCAAAATAATGTCTTTCATGTATATTGCTTTTTAACACAAGGTCTCAAGCCTTGGGAATAAATATAGTTGGAATGATTCTTTTTTTTTGACATTTAATGCATCATAAATGGAGAACTGGATTTGTATGGTAATTCATTTGAACGGTATGGTACTAGAAAAAACAAGATGAAGTAATCAATCTCACCAGTAACCACTATAAAAAAATTCTCAGACCTTCCTTCAGTAGTTTTAAATGATTCAAGAAATAAATCCTAACAGGAGAGGGAAAAAAAAAATCAACAACATTCAGTATTCGAATCCACCTCACCTGCTTAGCAATTCACATTTTAATCTGGCAGTTCGTCACAGTAGCTAATGTAATTTTAACACTGTTTCTGCTTTCTATTTGAGAACTGAAAGCACTGCTGTATTTTATTCTTGAGCTACATAACTTTAGATAATCAGTCTTACTAGTAACTTATTCACCTATTAAAAACCAGTCTTCTCCAGCATAGTTAGTTGAAGATCAACTTTTTAATACCTCCTGTCCTGCTCCCCGAATGGGAGCTTGCTGTCATATCTTAGTATTATAAACAGAGTTCTCCTTACAAGACCACGGTAGTTATCTTTATTTGACTTATGACTAGGAAACCAAGGCACAGAGATATTAAGTGATATGCTTGGGATGACAAAGAAAGAATTTTACAACGGTAAGAGATAAACAAAGAACTTCTGGATTGCATCCACAATATTACCTTTTCTCTTTCAATACTGCATCGCCCGGTGGCAGACATTTTAGTGCGCACAGTAAGTCAGGTGTGTGTCTGTGTATACAGATAGATACCTGTTACCCTGGGATCTCCAAAATCAACGGTACTTATAGACATACATATCCCCCGAGTGAGCGTTCTCCTCAGTGCATCAGAACCGTGCTCATGCTACTGGAAACATCTGGTTAAGTTTCTTCAGTTTTTCTTCCTAGCAAATTTGCAACACCTTCTGCGCATTTCCCTCTTTAAATTCTGAAATGGATGTTATTTTTCCCTAACACTTGGTGGCACAGATAAAATTTCTCTGTTACCTATCCCTGTGCAGATACCCTTCAGATAGCTTCTCTTTGAAGCAAAGCTTTCTCCTTCTTAATCATGTCTCTTGTTACTGACTGTAGAAATGCATGAAAATGGTAAAATAAGCCCAACCTAGACACTCAAATGGCAGTCAAATATCAGGTTTTAGAGAGTCTTCGGAAATAGTGGAAGTTATATGCTTATAGCTGTACCCAGTACTATATATTGGGTATTTGTGGTATTTCAATGATCCCGAGGTGGATCACTGAAATGACTCTTTTAATACCAGTCATGAAAATGGTGTGATTCATAAATGCTTTTGAAATGAAAAGCACTTGGTAAGAAAAATATTTATATCATTTCCGATTTTTATCTCACCAAAGGTTTTACATTGTCAAGATGTTTCCAACTTTGACAGAAACATCAAAATGCACAGTCCAAATCTCCCTGCAGAGTAAGAGAGAAAATGGAAGTTTGTACTCTTGAAGGAAACTTCCATTTATCAGCAACAGCCTCATGCTGATTATCACCAGGAACTCTGTTTCAATTCCCTCAGTTGCTGGGCTCTCGGTGAGTTCAAAAATGCTGACCAATTTTTTCCTGATGTGCATGCAGTTAGACAGATGTGCCCTTTGGTTGGGACTCAAGGAAGGGGAGGTTGCATGTATTTCCCAAAAAATGTTTTGGCACCTCTGAAGGGCCCAGTGCTCAGAGATGGTAGAGAAACTTCTTCCTCAAGAAGTGCGTGGTGCTCAGGGTGAGACTGCTCACCAGAACTGCAATCAGGAGGGAATTATTCTCCAGATCAGGTTATGAAAGACTTGAGATGGTCTTCCTCTAAAGTATGATGCTCATATTACCTGGGCGTATCTCACTTAATCAATCTCTTGCTATGTGGAGAGGTAATAGCACTCAGCTCTAAGCCATGGCATTCAGCTCTCTGTTTCCTCTGCCCATGCCACACAACATTTTAGCACCCTAAAACCTTTTAAACCTAAGTGATTCAGCCCTTATGTAAAATTCATTTGGATCGACATAGGAACGATTATCCATTTGAAATTAGTTTCCTTGGGTACTGTCCATTAACAGGTATAATTTTCTAGACAGTCCAGAGGAAATGAGCACAGAGAACTTTGGGAAACTTATCTGAAGTTAATTCCTAGGTTCAGACTTCATGCAGGGAGGAGAGTGAAAGGACACAGAAATTTGTGCGTTACGTATCATGAACCTTATTTTACATTTACATAGCAAAGAAATGCTCTGAATACTTCATTTGCTTTAGTGCTATTTCGCCTAATGAGAAGTAGCCCCTTTTGGCTTTCATCAAACTCAACAGAGGAAAAAGAAACAACTTTTACAAAGACAAGGATGGAAATAAGGAATAAAACACTGCCAACAAGATGTGACTCAGTCTTCCAAGACAGTTTGTGGCACAACAGGAGCATGGATCATGACTGGGGTTTCTAAGGGCTTGGATGAACGAGCAATATATTATCAAAGTGCTTACAAGTCAAGGGTACCCATTGCCTGATTTACCACATATTCCTGGGTGATTGCAGCATTATTCTACTGGAATCAATAATGCTGCAACTCGGTAAGACTTGAATAATGAAGAGGTGAATCTAGCCCTTTACTGTCAATTTAATTATCCATACAAACTAGGCATTTGGCAAGAAAGGGTATTTCTATTGCTCCATAAAGACAAATTATGAGGAAATAAACAGGAACATGAAGCTAATGTTGCTGGACTGAATAAAATGTTGGCATAAATCCTGAAAGTTTACCTTGCAATGTGTAATGTCATAATTAAACTAAGAAAAGAAGGCTAAGCTATTCTTTATGCCCAATGAGTAATACGAGGATCTGAAAGATGTTGAATTTCCATGTAACAAGGCTATCTAAATCCAATTACTTCCAGAAGTGTTAACCACCTGTGAACACAATGGAAGCATTTGAACTAATTTTTGAGTGTTAAAACGCTCTTTTCAATCCCATGTCAATTATTTTTCAAATAAATGAAAAATTATTCTATTTATCATAAGAGTTCACATGGCACAAACATAAAGAACCTGGGAAAGGCCAGGTCTATACATTGGCTGAGGCTCAGAGAAGAATTAGCCCTCACAGACAAAAGGCTGTATACTCAATTGATAAAAGAAACAACATCCAATAATTTTGTGATGAAATGGCACCAACTGAAGATTCATTACTGGGCTAGTTTCTAAGCCAATGAATGAAGGCAGTACAGGTTTTTAAAATGAATTTCTTTCTTATTTTTCTCCTCTTTTTCAGTGCATTCATATTTCCTTAAATAATTATTTTGATTTACACTTTTGTTTTCTCTCTGACTTTAAAAGCCTGAAGTGCGTCTCCTGTTATAGATGCCAGGCAAAGTAATTATCTTTGTATTATATTCAAGCGTTACAAAAAGCGCAGTTGGGAAGGAAGGAAGATTGACAACAGTGCCTTTATTAAATTACATGCCTGCTCCCTGCAGAATGATTAGAAGACCTGTAAGCACATAAAATTTCAGAGTGTACACTCTACCCCACTGTGAGATTGCCCATTGTATACAGACATCATTAGTCTTGAATATATATACATGCACATACATATATAATCAGAGGTTTGTCTTCAGCTCTTTTTTGCTGTTCAGAGAAAATACTGTTAGGTAAGTAGTGCATGATCAACCCAGAAATGCGTGACCAAACCAGTGGAGCCTAGGCCACCCTCCTCAGGTTTCTCAGCATAAGAACATCTCCACAGGGTCACACCAGGGGCTGTGCAGCCCCCATGTACATCATCTATCAAAAATATAGGGAAAACCAGAACAGGGCAAGCATATACATTGTGGTAAAATATCTCCCTGCTGCCCAGCAATATGTGGGTTACTGACTTTCTGTGCCAGATGTTGGATCTACCTGGCGGACCTTCCTTGCATAAATTTGCTCAGTCCTTTTCCGAATACTTTACACTTTTGGCCACCACAACATCATATGCCAATAAATTCTACAGTTTTATTATGTGCTTTGTGAAAAAAGTGCTTGCTTCTGTATATCTGTATTCTGTATGTATCTGCTGCTTGATACAGGATTCTGGCATAATTGCAGAGAACAAAATACAGGAGATGAAATCGCAGGTAAGCAAGTGACAGTGAACATCTTCTACAGCATTTAACTATTATCAATACCTCAATACTAGACATGCAAATGATTTCATTATTGAATTACGTAAGAAAATTCTGCTCACCATAATGGATGTCTCTTACCAGATTCTCCTGTGCGTGCCACAGGGACACGATGATAACTGCACCGTCATACCCACAAGGTTTCAAGCCAGCCTAGTAGATCTCTGGTGTGTGTGTTTGGATCTGGATTCAGTAAGAGTTACACTACCAATTTTAACACAGCCTACATTGAGGCTTTAACCTTGGTTTACAAAGGGCTAGGCTTAGTCCAGCCGAGAGAGCTGTACAACAGCGTGCAATTGCTTTGTCCCTGGAGCCATCTGGGTAAGAACTACCTCTTCTGCTCGGCTTTCTTCTCAGCAGTAGCACGCTGCCCTTGTTGTACAAAGGGGATGCGAGAGGCAGGCCTAAAACAAATTACAGTAGAATGGCAACACAACAAAAGGGGGGAAACGACAGGGAGGAGACAGGAATGTCATTCATGTCAACAAATAAATGAAGCATACGGAAACTGCATTTAAGGCATAAAGGGCATGTAAAAGAAGTTGATATGACCAGATGGGTATAGAGCAAGGAGAGAGCAATTCCAGAAACTGTAAGAGAAATAGAGAACAGAAAAAGAACGTAAAGGTTATGAACTTCATACTGAATGGGGCAAATCCAAAGGGAATTTAATAGGAAAACTACAGCAGTAGTTATGAAAAACAAACAAACAAAAAAAACGTGAAAAAACAAGTCAGCAGAGGTTCGAATTGAGCCAGGAATATGCCTTTCCCACCTGGGGAGAGATTTCAGTTTTGTGGTGCCAGCATTAACAGTTTTAGATACCCCACTACTAAGGAGGATCTCATACAGACGTGGTAGTAGGGTCCAGGAGAGCAGAAGGCAGAGACTGGCGCGGGGAGAAGGACAGCGCTGGGGGTCAGCTACATGGTCAGGACCTTCAGAGCTGGGTTCAGGGCCTGGCTTCCTCAGACACCAAATAAAGTATTTCTCTTTTTTGTGCCTTCATCTCCCATTAATGAAATTCACATAAAAATATTTGTCCTTTCTCTGTCTTGTTTGTGAAGACAGATGACTCTTAAGAACTGACTGACAGATACTTGTATGGTTCTAGCCGTCAGTGAGGTCCTGATCTAGCTACAGACACAGCTGCAGATCCCAATAAAGAAAATATTAGAGAACCCAGTATTGGAAGTGAAGTCTTCAAAATGAAAATATATGTATTTCTTCATAAATAACGTTCAAATTACTCAATTAGGTACAATATTTACTCGTTGTTTTGGATTTATTCACCTTCTTGTCAGCTGGTTTCAGAAATACAACCTTTAACAACACCACACAAGGGCTTCACAAGGTAAGAAGGAAATGCTAATTGGTTTTATCCTTTTGTGAAACAATCCATCCAAAGTTAATTAGAATAGGTTTGCTTTCTCTTTGCAAAAATAATCCATAAGAAAGACTGATAGGCAGAGCAAACTGCGTCTTGCACAAAGGTGGCAGGATTTAAGTGATTTTGAGCTATGCTCCCAGAACTCAGTTGCCTTCAGGCATCTATCTGGTCTTTCTCTGTGGATGGCATAATTAGGACTTGAGTGAAAACCCCAGTGGTGAAGCCTGATAAGAAGTTAATCTTCTGGGCACCACGTGGGCCAAGAAAGATGTGCCAAAAAGTCCAATTAGCAAAGGCTTCCCATCCTAGGCTGCACCGTAGCATTGCTCAGCGCTGATAAACAGCGGCAGCGTCCACCTGGGAGGTGCATCAGGCCAGCAGCGCGCAGGTCCGCATGCATTGCAAGGGAATAGCACAGTGCAAGCAAAGGGCACCTGCAGAAAAGCAGCTCTGTGATCCAAGCTCCTAACACTTCTCCATGAGACCTTCATACTCACAGTGGGACATGTAAATCCTACAGATTCACACACCTCTCTAGTAATAGGATTCAGGTTCAGTGCTTTCAGCCACACTGGGGATAAACATAAGCTAAGGCATTTCTTACTGCATTTGGGAGTACCACAGAGGGCATTTGTCAATAGGATCTGATCGTAGGCTTCTTGAACCCACTGACTGAGGCCAAGCAAGTAGAATATGGGTCAAATCCATGTAATCCCAATTTTAGACTGAGGCAGCCCAAGACCTGGCAGTACAGAACCCAAAGGCATTACAGCAAGCTCACCCCCTTTACAGCCATGTATGAGAAAAGCGAGAGAAGGATTATGTTTGATTTCCCATTGTTTGTAATGAAGAGAGGAGAAAGTTCTTGCCTGTTGGAAAAGCACTGCAGATCTGGAAAAGAGAGTGCTCAGCAGCAATTCTTTGCCTGCCAGAGACCCTTTCTCTTATGGGAGGAAAGCACATCCATAGTAGTCAAAGGAATGCTGAGGCCCAGCATCCACGGACCCAACAAACTTCCCTCTCCACCTAGGGATATCTAAGAGCAAACCCCAATTTCAAGAGGGATGCAGGACACGAAAACGGCTCCTGAGGAATTTGACTGGTGTCTCCAGAGCAAGCAACTGTGGTATGACTACGATGGAAGGAGTTAATAGACATTGAAATTGTTTTATTAAGTAGGTTTGCCAGAATTTACTCATTATTAAACCTCATTAGTCGGAGACTGTCCTTGTACTCCATGTTCTTACCCAGTTGCTGCCTGCTGAATAGACAGAGTGATGCTGAAGAGATTACTTCTAAGCCCTTCCCCCTTCCCTCTCCCCTCCTCTCCCAGGACCACACTGGCAATCCCAAGGGAAACAGAGGAGAGGCAGGGAGAGGGCAGGATCCACCAGCTCGCACTCAGCGTATCTCACCAGGAAGCCCCGGGAGTCCAAAGAGGAGCTGCCACTTAGGACACTGTCTCCTTTGCAAAGGATCTCTTAGTACAAGATATATTCTATGAACACATATGAGTATTTTCCCCTTCCAGGGAAGAAGGAGAGAAAGAGGAAAGAGACTGTGATCTCCAGAGTGCTACAGTGATTTTTCATGTAATCAATACTGTAAAATATCCCCAGGTCTTTCTGCTGGATTGTAACTCGGAGGACAGCTGATCAGTTTGCGGCATGTGGACTTCACCTGCAGGGAAGCCAGGCACCGGGCAGCAGCCCATGGCACAGCGGTAAGTAACTTCGGGGAAGTTTCCTTGCAATTTTTGCAGTTCATTGACTTGGGGTAATAAATGCCTTTGAATCTTTAGGGATTATGAACAAAACCAGGGGTTTGTTCCTGAAAGAGGGAAGTGAGGGGGGGTCATCTTTCAATTGCTCCCCTCCCGAGCTGATAAAATACTTTGCTTTCTGTCTGTGTAACAAAGTTTTCTCCAGGGTGGGCAAACGTTCCCTATATCTTCTCAGTAATTTGCAGTCACATGAGACTGGGTTGATAAGAATAGTCATCATTTATACAGCACTTTACCTCTTAAAGCATTTTACAAACATCTACTAGCTAATCCTTGCAATACCCCCGAGAGGCAGCAAAACAGGCGTGCAGCGAAAGGAAGAGGCATTGCAATCTGAGCATTCAAGTTAAAGCAATTAAGAACTTCACATCCAGCTGATGGCAGGTAATTCACCACTCTAACTCTAATAACTATTAAGCAGCTTAGTTGAGTTAGCGTGTATTTACGGGTTTATAGAAATAAGGAAGCAACGCGACAGCCCCCGGAAAATACAACGATCTAACGATGACCGAGATCTGCTCGGAGAAGAGACCGATCTGTTCACATTCGGATTTGCAGGCATCCGACCCTTCAGGATAATTATGAATGAGGCTTTAGCTCTCCTCTGTGCCTGTGTGTTGCCAGACAACCAATGAGGCTGCAAAGCAAATCGCATTCACAGGCTGCAGATTTCGGGAAGAAGCACAGAGGTGACTTTTACTTACAAAACAGGCACTTATTGATTTTGTGATTTGGGAAAGTAGCCTGAAACACTTTTTCTTTTGCAATAACCTCTACTATGTTTTTTCCTCCTTCCTATATCCTTTGGCTGACAGGTAACCCTGCTCTGATGCCATTTCGGATGTCCCAGTGAGAACTCTTAGAGATGCCTATTCTCTCCGGAGGCAGTGATCAAGACTATAGTAACATTAGCTACACTTCTTGTAATTCCTTGAGCCACTTCTTTCCTGTCTCCGTTGAAACCCCTTCTGTCAAAGGGGTCCATTACCAAAGAGCCAGGAGGATTTACCATCCCGATCAAGCCTCTGCAGTCGATCTAAAGACAGAGATCATGATAAATGTTGGAGGCATCAAGTACCTGCTACCTTGGAGTACTTTAGATGAATTTCCCCTGACCAGACTGAGCAAACTTAAGTTTTGCAGCAGCTATGAAGAAATAATTCAGCTGTGTGACGATTACGATGAAGACACCCATGAGTTCTTCTTTGACAGGAACCCCAATGCTTTTGGGATGATTGTCAGCTTTCTAGCAGCAGGGAAGCTGATGCTCTTAAGAGACATGTGTGCCTTGTCTTTTCAGGAGGAGCTGAGATACTGGGGGATTGAGGAAACCAACCTGGAGAACTGCTGCTTTCGAAAACTATTTCAAAAACTGCAGGAGTTGGCCGAGGTACGCAAAGAAGAGGAGCTTCGGAGGAGCAAAGAGGCTACATGTGTCTTGGATGAGAAAACCAAATTTGGACAGTTTATGAACAGACTCAGAGATATGGTAGAAAATCCCCAGTCAGGACTCCCAGGCAAAGTCTTTGCTTGTCTCTCCATTCTCTTTGTGGCCACCACAGCTATAAGCCTTTGTGTTAGCACAATGCCAGACTTAAGAGCTGAAGAAGACAGGGTAAGTCAGTCCTTTTTAACTGGTCTAACTACAGAATTAAAAGAAATTTGTCTGTCTTGCTAGGCATACGTCATTAAAAGGATAAAAAAGATACAGAAAATCCATAGCAATGAGGTTCAAAACTGTCGCTGGTAATGAAACGGTCTATAACAGAAAATGCAACAATGGCTTAAATTAGTTCTATCACTTTCGAAGTGATATTCAATTAAGAATAACATGAACAAAGTATTTTACTAATTGTTAGCTAAAATATACGAAGGAGCTTCTGGACAGAATAGATATTGCAGATATCTATAGGTATTGTTTTTCCTTCTTAAGAAGCAGTTGCTAGTCTAAGTTATATTAACTTGTTAGCACTGAGACTCTCAAACTGACACTGTGGAGTTTTCTCTTCAACATGCTTTACTCTCTAGTTACAAGCAATCTCTTGTTTGGACACATCAGCTAAACAAATATTTTCCTCTGACATCTTTACTCTTAAAATAGCCAGGTATCTTCCCTTGTGATACTACAGTCAAATATTTGAAGAGGAAGAAATATTCATTAATTTTTATAATGTAATGTTACATTTGAATAGTTGCATAAAGATTAAAGGATGAGAGACAGATGAAGTATTTTTGCAGATACTGATACTTAAAAGCTGCGCCTCCAAAAATCATAATTCCATGCTAACAGAATTCTGTATTTGCTCACATATATATGTACATATTGTAGGAGTAATGCCAAATACTAGCTGAACTGCTAACTGCATTTAAACGCTTTTCAAGTAAGTCATCCACATTATTTCAGGGCAAATAAACCAAGCCCGTATCATACATGAAGGATCTTCTCTGTTACATTGTTGTGAGTATTTCAGCATTTTAAAGATTTGTTATTCTAATAATAAAACAGAGGAAAGTAACAATCCAAAGTTATTTCAGATGTAGCAATGTCCAAATTCATCAAATAACCTTGACTAATCTCTTTAATGAATCCTGCACTTCATTTGCAAACTGCCCTTCCGAAAGCGTTGAGGAAACCCAGGTCAAATAAACTCCCTGCCCCAAGCACTGCTATAAGATAAGACACTCCTGAGAGTACTGTATATTGATGAATAAAGTCATTTTTACATTTATAGCACAGCATGGCGTGCACAATACAAAAATCTGTATATATTTCATTGCTCAAGCACTAAGTCAAAGCAGTACAGTCATGGTGAAGATATGTCATGCTACTTAATGTCTTTGAATAAAACTAAGGACTGCACAGAAGGCTGAAATTTAAGGTCATTCCCTGTTCCATTTAACTCCTTCAACATTAACTTATATTTGCATAGGAAGACTGCTACCTTTCAGTAATAAGTCTGGTGCTCTTGCAGCCTTCCACAGCTATTACTTTTGGCAGGAAAAACTGTAACACTGTTCCGATGCTTCTTCCAAGGAAGTGCTTTAAATATAGAACATCCTTCTTACAGCTAGATGTGAAAACATTACAAACTCTGCTCGAGCAAGTGCTTCCTACTAACTTTCTTAATGGAAGTAGCCCCATGCATTTTATCTTAATTTCCCAACCACTGCAGAAAAAGCTTTTATAAATACTTTTCATGCAAAAGAACAAGCACATAATGTTTCAGAGCTCAGCTAGATGTAATATGTTGTGTGTTTTAAAAATAATTAACTGTATGTTAGAAAGGGAAGCATGTTGAGGGTTATAAGTATAGCTGCTAGCTGCAGTGCTGCTGCTGTTCCCGGATTTCCTATAACACACAGATGACATTACTACTTTGAGATTTGCATATATATCACTACTTTAAAAATGAGCAAACTGGATTCAAACAAGCTCAAAAGATGGAAAGTTTAAAGTGCAGAGGAGAGGATGAAGGATGAACTTGAGCAAAGGACCACATTTGTCCAAATATTTGGAAACCTTACATAATTTACACTTACAGCAGCAGTCTAATGCACTTTGTCATTGTGTCCCAGAAGCACAGAAGAGACTATTAAAAGTCCTTTTATTTGAATCATTTAAAATTATGCCAGAGAAAACATAGGGGAATATACAAGACAAAATACTCATGCCTTGTGGAAAAGCAGAGCATATGAACTACTAAATAGTAGTTTTTCCATCCCCTAGGGATGGAAAATTCCCTAAATTTCCACCCCTAAATCCTTAGCCTGCAACACCTAAGACTTTCTCACTGGGATCTCAAAAGAGCATTTTAACTAGAACTGGACAAATAACTCAGAGAACTTAATTGACTAAAAATACTACTTCTTGGTTGCGGCTGAGTCATACCCAGGCAAACTGCAACTCTCCATTGATTTGTAACTCAAAATTGCTCACTGGCTGACCTCTGAAAGTGATTCCAAGACGGGGCCACATTTACCAGCAACCTGGGACAGGCATGCAGAATCTGAAATTTTGGCTCTTTGGGCTAAACAGAAAGATCACACGATATCTGTTTGCTCAGTGACAAAAAGCAGTCGAATTCCTTCAATAAAGTTTCTGAACAACCTGTAATTACACACCTGAATTCAAAGATGCCCTATCCTGAGGTTTATTAATTTCTGAGTTAAAGTTTGGCAAAACCTCTATGCATAAATGTGCTTACAAGTACTGCAAGGATCTGTTTTCCAGTGTCACTAACACTGGAAATTGAATTTATCCATTCTGAAATACAAATAAAAAAGGCTTTACCTCTGCTGCATATGTACCAAAGGGTCCTTTTTCTCATCATCACAGCCACATTAAGAGAGTGACAACTGGCTGGACTCCAGCTCAAGGAGAAGGATCAGAGCCAAAAAAAAAAAGGAAAAATAATACAAGGTGACTTCCACTTCACTGAGAGGCTTGGCTGATCCCACCCTGCAGGCACACGAAATCACTTGTCCTTTTAGCAGTTGCTAAACCAGGTCTGCTTAGACGGGAGAATAGCAAACAGGAGTCCTCGCCATCCGAGGGAAAGTGAAAACTCCAGTCTCTGGGAGAGGGATGGCAAGGAGCCAAGGCAAGAGCATCCGCATCAGGGAAGCCCAGTCACCCTGGCAACCAGAGGGGAGGGAAGGAGCCATCTCTCTGGGCAGCAGAAAAGGGAGGGGAGGGTTAGCTTAAAGATAGGAATACAGCCAAAAGTAAAATAAAGAATGAGTTGTTATAATTGATACCATGCACACACTCCAGAAGGTGTCAAATGTCATTTAGGAACCTCCTCATTAGAGATATGAAAGAAAAACACAGATAGACGGGCAAATAATTTTGTAGCTATCTATCACATAAGGACCCACCGCCAACCCCAACCCAGAAGGAACAGCCCCAGGCAAAGGAGGCCAAAAGTTCAGGAAGCCTCCAGAGCAGTAAACGTATAGCTCTAGTGATCTCAAGTTTAAGTTTGATGAAACAGATCTACAAAAGGATTTATCATATATGATGCTAAGGGAAGAGGACTTATTAGTAACAAATTACGTTATTTGGGCATAAACCAACTGAAACGTCACATCCTCCAATGGCAACAGAACCTTAGCTAGGAGATTTGCATCTGGTCTTTATGGAGACCAAACTGTCTTCACTAAGGAAGCAAATGTAGTGTCACCAAAACGTAGTAATCGAGGCACATGTGTACGTAGATACAGAAAAAAAGGCATATTTGGAGGTGATGAACTCTGTTTATCATTGATCTTAATGGGAAGCCTGAGAGAACTACAGATCTGAACCAGAGACCATGCATATAGGGTAAGAAAGCTGAAGTGACAAAACCTACCAGTATTTCCCTCAAAGGAAGGAATTAGGATTATCCCACTAGAAACGAGGCAGAAGTCCCATCAAAGTCCCCCGAAAGTCCCAGTCCCACATAAGAGATACAATCAGGATCCAAGAGGTGTAACTGAAATAGTCACTGCTCAGCACGTCTAACCCAAAGGAAAAAACATAATTATACCAGAGAACTACGGAATAAAACCACCGCAGAAGAGCTTGGCCAGGGAGGCTGCTTTGAAGCACTCCTTGGATTTTCTTTAGGAAGAGGTATTTCTTTTAATGAGTCCCTAAAATTGGCGTCCTCTAGAGAAATGACTCAGCAGAAAGGATACGGCAAGGTCTTTTCTTCAGGAAAGCAAGCAAATTAAGGTCGGGGGGGAAAAGAAGAAAAAGAAACCCCAGACATTTCCATTCCCTGTCCCTCAGCACTGGGAACAACCAAATCATTTTCTCCCAGTGTAGACAGCTCCCAACAAATCACACTTACATGATGTCGTATGGAAGTGTGGTTTAAGAGAGAAGGAAATGTCTATTCTCTGTTCTCCCTCTCTTCTCTGGTGATCAGTGAGTGGTCAGGCTTTGTTACTACTCATTTTTATATTTGCTCTTAACTGACCTTGAGAAACTGGGAATTGCTTTATGTATCGTATATAACCTAATGGAAACATAACCGACATAAGCTGCAACCAATATTGTCAGATCTAACAATTGAAACCTGAAATTTTGATATTTCCTTGAAACTTAGAATATTCATTTTTTTAAAGCTCCCATTCCTGGGGTCGTTTGATTATGTGAAAATCTAATTCCTTTTCAAAGAGTAAGTTTTCAGTCTCTGGTTGCACTGAGAATCCAGAAAACATGAACAGAGGAAAAGAACCCAGTACCTAATACATAGAACCATCTAAAATGATTTTTTCATTCTATACCATTATTCTGGAGGCCCTGACTCATGTTTTTCAATGTTTGATGTTGCTGATGTTGTCTGTATGATACTAAACCCAGCATATTTAGCTTGTACACTAGAGGAAACTGCAGAGAAACACATTTTCTTTAAAAGTGGAATAATTTTACTTTATAGTGGAAAAAACAATTTATTGGTCTTACTGTGAAGAGAAGGAAAATCAAACAAGATATTTGTTTCATCAGGGTTACCACTGCCACAGCTAAACGTGTTAATTATAAAAATTCACACTGACTTGTATCTAGCCAGTTCAGTATGTGACGATATGCTGGCAAGAGGTATATCCTGAATATTCGAGCTATTAAATTCATTACAAAAGCATTAGAACGTAAAGCTCCAACCCTGCCCATAACCTGCAGATAGCATTAAATATCTCTAGTGAACTTATTAAAGGAAAACCCGAAGAACTTCGGAGTGACCCCAGGAGATAATAATCCATACAGAGAGTGCCAATGAGAGGAGTATAAACCTAGTTCTGCTGCTCATGTAGTCTGCAGATAAGACTCTTCATCAAAGTGTAATTTGGCCAACTGTTAGAAGCAATCACCTTTGGTAAATTGAATATGACAGCTAGATTTTGACAGATACTGCTGGCTACCATTTTTGTCACTTTTAAATAAAGGGGTCTAAATATTGATCAGAAAATAATTTTCTAGCCGATTAGCCAGGGCAAAATGATTCCTGCTGAAAAACATCTTTTTCAATGACTAGTACAGAGTACTACTAATGAAGCGGAGCACTATTCAGAATATACCTGAAAAGCCGGGGTATTTCACAGTAACTTGGCGTTCAAACTCGCCTTCTAACACAAGCATACATCGCACAAAGCATGGCCCAGAATGACTTGCTCTATTGCAAAGAGATTAATAAAATCCTGACTTTCAGGAACACTTCTAATGCTCACTTAAAAGCGTAAGACTATAAAGGCGCATGTGTACATGACTATAAATATTTTGGTATATACATATGACTTGAAAGTATTTAGAACAAAATAAAGCTGGATGTGCTTTGGTTTTATTGCATCTGCTCAGTACATTTTTCTGGGTTCTTATCAGGACACTTACTGCGGACACTCACTCTCCTGAATTATCTAGTCACCTAGTACAATTCTGATTTCTTCTAACCATTTTGATCAGCAATGAAAGTATTGCAGCATTTTATAGTAGGAAAATGTGCTTCCCTGAAGTACCAAAAAACTCCCAGTCTGCTAGGTGTACTCGGCACAGTAGAATCCAGCTAACTTATTTGCTTTGTGGATTGAATTAGTTAAATTAATAACGATTGAAGAAAGATATGAAATAAGAAGCTGTGAAACAACAGAAATCAGAATATTCAAGCCTGGGACTCTGATATATATAGAAATGATTGCTTTAAGGGTTCTGCCTTTTTTTGAGGTTTGCATATCCGTTCAGTAATGTCAAAAGCTTTGACCTTGCAATTGCACCACGTTAAGACTCTGATTTCATAGTTCCACAATATTAGTAACTGTTTTCCAAGCATCTGCAAGCAGAACTGCTTATTTCAGCATTCAATCTAATATGTACAACATTGGTGAAGTTCACATTGCTTAAGCCCTGCTCTACGTAACCAAAGAGGGGCACCGGGGGGGGGATAGCCACTGCTCAATATCTGTTTCTCAACTTACCCTCGCTGCCATAGAAAACAATTTTCTTTAGAAAGCCTGGACACTCCACTTCAATGAGTAAATGGATTCTTCATGGCTTTCCAAAGCTGGCTCTGCCAGTACAAGGTCCAATGCTCAGAAAGCACAATCAGACATTATTAGTTTGCCTTACGTTCATCCAGTTTTGGCTGTATCCCAACAGCAGTAAGTCTCCTGGCTTTGCACGCTATCCTGGGGGGACACCCAGCTGTTCTAGCTGCTCTGCAGCGGGCAGTCAATCAACACCTATTCAATGTGCCAGCACATGTCTTCCTCACTGGGAATCATGCTTTCTTTTCCCTTTTGCTGCTTTCAAGTTTGTAATATTTACAAGAGGAAAAAATCCTGTTTACTTTCCTCACTTGACTCATCTCAAGGGGTTCAGCACAGATGATTGCTTAATAAACACCTCCTTTGGGAAGATGGGTATTCCTCTGAGGGATGCACTCTATCTTTGGAAAGCGCTCTTTGAAATCAATGCATCCTCCACATTCGGAGCACTAATGCATCAAGTATTAAAAATAAACAACCACCCAAATCTGTATGTGTTTTAGAACTTCCTCTTTGAATACGATGGAAATCTTTGAGGACGCTTCAGTCTACTGCTGCAGTCAAATTCACAATCTGGTATTTTAATTCTGAGCAAATCTAATTGCTAATTTCCTTGCAGCAGCAGGGCTATGAACTGCATATGTTGTGTTTATCCCCACAGTGTCAGCACCTCCTGTTAGCACTAGTATTTTCCCTTAGATTCAACCTTATTTGGAACCCCGCTGTACACCCTGTGCTACACAGGTACAATAACAAGTAGTTTCTGCTCCAAAGAACTTACAGCGCAGTGAGGAAGGAAGCAGAGAAGAAACAGTAACAAGGCAAATGACTTGACCAGCAGCAAAACTGGAAATTGAAGGTCATCCTCCTAAGTGCCGGATAAATACCGTGTCATTTTGACTATATCATTCTTCACAGTTACAAAATGCAGTCTGTTAAATTTTACTGGAAAAACAAGAAAAAGATACTACTTCCACATCCTTCTGCTATCACAAACACTCTGGGGTCACCAATTGGTTTAAATCAAATTCAGATTCTTCAGACTGATTCTCACCGTGTTTGCAGAATAAGGACCCAGGCTTAAAAGTTAATTGAAAAATTTTCTTTTAGTTACACTTCTGTCCCAGACGAGATAATTATGTGTTGGATACAGAGATAATAATTTCCTTCTATGTTCTTTCTAATGTCCACATTAACATAATCCCAATATTAGTTTAGTTTCCTCAAATGTACTGGTTGGAGTAAATGTTTTCATAAGTCCAGGCTTCTTTCCCATAAAGCAAAAGGAGTGGGAAATGGTTCTATGATCAGAATACGCAGCACTCCTTTAACAAGCTCATCATTCTGTAAATCAGGTTACAGTCTCTTTCTCAGCAGGCTGTAAACCTTTTGATTTTATTGCATCAGTCTGTAACCATAAATCCAAGTACTGAAGTGATCCATAACATAGGGTTTTCAAGTTCTCCCTAACCATCATTTGATTCAGCAGAGCATGGTTTAATTATTCAAATAATAGCAGCAATGCGGTCGCAGTGATTCAGCAGTACCTGCAGCACTGCAGCCGGATCCCACAGCTCCAGGTACGCAGGGAACACAGACCGGCACAACACTTATTAACCAAATCATCATTTGACAACCAAAAGGGATTTCTCCCCTGCATCTGTCCATCTCCTGCTGTGGACTGGGATAAGAACCACTTACACCGGTCAGGTATCTCGGTTCCCTACACCGAGGTCTTGGTCTGCCCCTGCTCCTCCCTAACCACTCTCTAGACTTGTAGCCTCACGCTGTAGACCCACCGCCTCGTCTTTGTGGACAGGCAAGAGCAAGAACCGAAGCTTATTTTTTCACTATTACGTTAGCTTGTATTTTTTTCCACAGAGGGAATTGCCTGGGGAGAAGCTGTAGCCCAGGATGCAGTGGCCATGTATAACCTTGAGAGAAGGCTGGAAAACAGCACCCTGCCCAGGAAATGTCAACCTTGGGCATAGAGAGGAAAATTCCTGCGGGTTTTGCTTCTAAATCCTCCACATAGAGGGCTGAATGTTTTTTCTCTAAGTGGGCCAAAAGGCCAGACTGCAAGAAGAGCAGTCTTGCTGAGATAAGCCTCTCTACTAAGTGTTGGATAGCACAAGCGGGCAGAAGGCAGGTTGATAGCCACAATACAGACTGATCCCATCTGCTACCACTTCAGTGGACACTGGCCTCTGGCCACAAAGCAGTCTGCGGATCAGAGGGAAGGATCTGAGCAGTAACTGCCTCTACTTGAATGTGCCAAACAAAACACAGACCTGCCAGGGTAGGTTTAGCAGATGTGAATTGTGACCTTGCATCAGCCACGGAGCCAGGCACGTTTCTGGTGTGAAAGATGATGTTCTGGCAGCCTCTCCTTTGACTGCAGAGTGCTAAGCACGTCCAGGTCCCATGTTTAAGGAAACTCTCCTTTAGGACTCCAACAGGAGTCTGAATCAAGAAGAGCCACGTGTATTGCTTTATGAGTTCCTCCCCTGCTTTGTTTGGAGACTATTTGTTTAGTATGGGTGACTGAACACCAAAACAGCCTTTACTCAGAAGCAATCACTACCGCATCTAGGGTGGATCTAGCTGGGCAGAGGTTTCAGGTCCTTTCTGTCCATCGCTCATTTGCTTTATGATGATGAGCCAGCTGGCTTCCAGAAATGTACCCTGGGAATAACAGTGTTTGCATACAGTGGTTAAATAATTTCTTCTAGCTGTGTTCAAGGACTTTTATCAACTTGGCTTCATAAATAATATTAGTTGCCTTTCTCATAAGTATGCCGTATAAGCAACGTATATACGTATTGCTGATGTACATATTGATTTCCATTCTAAAGCTTTGAAAATATTAATCTCTGTAGGGATTCTGAAATAATCCATATACTGATCTAGCAGTACTTAGCAAACTGTTCTACAAGCATTAGCGCACCTTTCACCATTTAACTAGGAAATAGATTATTTGACACAGGACACTAACATCATCATCAACAGCGTTAACCGGCAAGCATAGAAAGGAGATCATGAGGAATGCTGCAGGTTTGCCTTTCTTACATCTCAGCCTCCACCCTGCTTACAGATTGTGCGAAATCCCAAACAAGACACCACAGAAACCCGGTTCAGATTGCTGCCAGCGAACTTCCACTTCGTCACACCGCGGGCAGAAAGTTGGTACCTGTCCAATTCCTACCCCAATACAGCTGCAGCACTGCACTTCCCATGTAATGGCAATAACAGGATTTCTTTCCCCATTTTTCCTCAGATTAAGAGAAATTTTGCAATGCCTCCCTCTGATGTTTTCCGATAGTTTCAGTTCCCTTTTTTACACTCTGGAAATTGGTTAAAAAGGATTTGTTTGGGGTTTTATTGTTTTTAAGAATCAGCAACAAAACGTGAAGAGTCCATTGCCACAATATAGAGCTGGCAGGGATGTAACACCCTTTTTCAGAAAAGTGCCAAACTTTGCTAGCCTGCTGGTAAGTAGTCAGCCACTACCTTGCCATCAAATTTGTGCCACTGATTTCCACGGTGCTCTGCAGAGGATTAGAAAGATAAGCAGAGAGTAGATAGAAACATAAAGATTAGAAAGATACTGGTAAGGGGACCAGAGGTAAAACCTGGCACTCGTTCTACCAACGTGCAACACAGCCTTCAGCCGTTAACAGGCCAGATAGACCGAGGTTCGAATGCTCAGAATCCTCAGCCAGCTTTATAAGAGGAGCATACCAAAGTGTGCGGTTTGCAAAATATAGATTATTGCTCTGTTTTGTGTTTCCTTCAGCATTTACGGAAAAACACCTTGCAATGGACTAAAGGGTAAATATCCACTGCAAAAGGTATTGGGGTAAATCTCTGGCAGTAGGAAATTAATGGGCAGATCAGATAAGGATTCAGAACAAGTTTTCCAGAGCATACCTTAAAAATAAAGTGTCTTAGAGTGCAACCAAGTGGGACACAAATGGTCAGCATAGAGCTGACCCTGAAGGCATAAGAATAGTTCCTCGGTGCTCTCATCCAGTTACCTATAAATAATAATTTTTTTCCTTGTCTAGAAAATGTAACAAAGTGAGTTGCATCTGAAAAACAAGGTGGACAGACAAGATATATATATTCCACAGGGGAAATTCTGATTCAGTCTTCCTGGGCATTGCTACAATTATTCATACATGTAAAGATATTATTTTCACTAGATGAGATTTATATCTCTTATAAGATAGGTTAGTGCAGCATAACTCTCAGATCTGGTTTTGTTTATTATCCTAGATGTCATTATGCCTTAACTAATGTTTCTGGTAAACTAAGAGGGCCCTTGGCCAGGAAATTTATCTTATTTATTTTATCTTGTGAGTGGCACATATCTCAAGTTCATTTAGCTTGAATTCAGTTAGTGAATAAATTTCTCTTCTGTAAATTCACCCATGCAACTGAGGTCTGAGATTTAGCCACCACACATTACCTTGGCCAGTCCTGGCCTCGGAGGTGCTGAATTCCTGAACCTCAGATCCTTTTGAAAAAGGGACTGCAAGAAAGCTGCAGTAATGCTTACCAGAGTTCCACAATTTCTCACCATTAGAAATATTACATTCCAAGCATTGTCCCTACAGAAATCCAACTTGCTTAAATTTTTGTAAGGAGTGCGTAATAAAAAGCAAAATTTATTGAATTCTTGATTAGAAAAATACATAAATTTGACTATATGAACCTACAGTGCACCCACACTTTAAAACTGCAGTCCCAGTCCCTTACACCTCAAAACAGACAAGGGCCAAAGACAGGCAAGGATGGAACGACTTCACGCAAGGACTGAGGCAGGCAGAATTCCTCAGGATGGGAACAAGCTACAACAGTGACCACAACAGAGGTCTACAAAAATCGCAAATGCCAGGAAACGAGTCGATGTCAATCAAGCAACCAGTGTCCCTTCCAGTGGCAGAGGTTAGGGGCATCAGATGAACCTAACGGGAACCTAGTTCAAAGCAAAGAGGTGAGCCTCCATGCAATAGGCAGCAGACAAAAGAATGGCCAAATTTTATAGAAGAGCAATCCAGTTTGCTTACAGGAACACCACCTTCAGCTCAGGAAGCTCTGGAATGGAAAATAGAAGCCGGGATATTTGCCTTGGGCATCTGTTTTCTCAGGCAGCTGGAACAGGGTACTGGGCTAACCGGACTCAGTACTGCCATTCTTATATTTTATTATGAGCCTATTTTTTCCTATCTAAAGAGAAGTTAATGGAAGTATCCTAAACCAAGCAATTTTACTGTAACACTATAAACATTCCAACACATAAGAGAACCCAGAAAATGAGCCGTTGCCTTACACAGCGGAAGGCAATAATGAAAAGGAAGCATGAATTGCGTATTATCTCTGGTGGTACAGAAGCTTGAAACAGCCACTTTGCTCCTTTGAGGTGGTTTATAAATTTAAGAGATCACTCACTATTTCAGGCACCAGGCTCAGTATATGCCTTTTTACATACAAAATATTGTTTCCTTCAATGCTGAGCCAAATGCTCTTTTCATAAGTAAGATCAATACCAGGCACTTATTTTATTACATTTATATTATACGTTGTAGAATTTCAACTTGAGACAAGTTCCATAAATCCTGATAAATTCTTGCATTGTTCAAAAGTAAATCTGCAGGATGAATAGAGTATAAAGAGTTAGATACTCACTCACCACTGGATTTATGACAACTCTTCTCCCATCAGAGTCAATGATAGTTTGAGTACTGATTGACACTACAGTAGTGTAAAACATATCAGAGGGTTTTGTTGAAAAAGCCCACCCAAAATATATTGTGGTCAGTTATAAATAAAACCTCATTTTCCCCTCATGTTCATAGTCAACACCATACTGGCTTGGGACTTTTATAGAATCATAGAATCATGAATCGGAATTGTCCAGGTTGGAAAAGACTTTCAAGATCGAGTCCAACAGTTAACCTAGCGCTGCCAAGTCCACCACTAACCATGTCCCTAAGAACCACATCTACACATCTTTTAAATACCTCCAGGGATGGGGACTCAACCAACTCCCAAGATCATCCTAGCAAGGACAGTTTTGAATGGTACTTCAGGTGCAAAAATGCAGACAGGAGGACAAAGGAGTCAGTGACACATTTGACTCAAAGATCTGAAAAGCAAAGCTCAGAATTCTGCTCTAGGTCAGAATTCTGCTCTTGACGAGGTCAAGAGAGGGAGTTGTTTGTTGTGTTTTGTGTTGGCAGGCACCGATCACTAGAATTTCCCAAATGTGTTTGCTTTGTTCAGAAAGAGGAACTATATAGAAGTCGTAGCACAGAAATTCCTTTATTGGCCATTTATGCAAAAAAAACCCTTTCATGGATCAGAATATTTGGGCCATAATTTGACAGTTTGCTGAAAGTAACCAACATCTAACAGGAATTTGGTGACCACAGCAAATTTGAAATCTACCCCTGACATAGAGGCACCTGTATTTTGGTGAGAACATAGTATTTGAATAACACAGCGTGTTATTCTGCCTGCTCTTTGGACAACAGCTGTAAGTTGAACATAAAGCACTCTGAGGCCTAAAAATCATCAAAAGTACTGGGAGAATATTGGCTTTGATACTTAATATTTCCTCTTTCCCCCCTCTTATTCCAATATTCAATGTTATTGAACAGGATGTTCAAAAGGATCAAGAATCTCCAAGGAGACTGACATTAGAGAGGGATATTCTATATAAACCATATCACATATATTACATAATATATACAAATATTCTTAATATATAAAACATTCACATACAAACTCACTGGATGAAATCTATCTCCCAGTGTGAAATCAGTGAGCATGTTCTCATTAAATCCCACAGAGCCAAGGTCTTACACTCTCTTTCCAGACACTGGTGACAGAGAAATAAAGACAGGCAGAGAACGAGGCTTGGAAGTTTCTGGCAGATGTTGTACAGCGACTGACTCAATCACGGTACGTCTACACTATGTAATGGAGTAAAATGGCCCTGCTGCGAGAGGGTAGCTCAGCTGCATTATTTCTAGGGCTCGAGTTAGTCACCTCCATACAGAACTACTGTGCCGCATGGATAAATCAGTTCCCTCTGAGAGAAACAGGGCTGGTTTTGCTGCAGGCCTTCACGTAGTGTAGGCATGGCTGAAGCAAACACATCCTTCTTTTTCTGTCTCTTCTGAAAAAAAATGAAGCATAGAATTCTCTGCATTAGTCACAGTGTCAGAGACTGTGATACTGTCACTCGTTTGCTGCAGCAGCAAACGGGACTGTGGTTTGAATCATATGCAAACATTTCTGAAATGTCTTTTGCAAAGTACATAAAAAAGACAAAGTGTGCTAACAGGGGAGAACTCACCGTCCTCTACATCCACAACTATGCACAAAGGAGAAATAAAATGCACAGTAACATTCCTGAAAAGTTTGATTTGAAGGGTGCTCTTCTGAAAAATGAAATACACATTTAGGAAGCTGACTGCTCAAATTGCTTTCTCTAAATATTTATAGCTTTCCATGGGGAATACTGAGGCAACCGAGGATGGCAAGAAGAAAAAAATCTCCCAACCAGTCCTTACAATGCTACACCTTGAAATTTCACACTCAATTCAAAAGACACCCTAGAGCTTAATGGTTAAAACTTCCAGCAAACAAAATTTCTTTTCTTGTATTTTCCAAAGAAGGAATAGTGAAAGCTACATGCTGATCTGAGAGCAATGTCACCTGTAAATGTATAAAGGTAAATAACAGATGAACTGGAAATTCAGCCCAGTTAACAAAAAAATAAAATAAATCTTGATGGGAACAATGAATAATTCACAGGCCGCATCACTGGAGTGACCACAGGCAGGTCTGTGCAGAGTCCAGGCTGCGCTGTACAAATAATTTACAACTCAGAAAAAGTGAACACTGCATAGCACAACTGCTGATTGCAAGCAATCTCATCAAGCCAAGTCAGCAGCTCTGCAAACATCAATGCACTCTAGGCAATGCCATGGCAATGACTTCAAGTGGGGCTATAACCTGATCCTGTACGCGTAACTCTAGCAGGGCCAAGTCTTCATTACCTTTTGTGATGCTTACTTTAAGAGATAAACTATGATCTTGACAGTCTACTGTTCAGAAAGAGGAAAAATCCCCAAACTGCTACAGAGCTAAATTGTTTTGAGGGTTAGACAGAGTAAAACACGTACGTAAGGGATATGTTACTATTTTACCTGGGAACCTCAGACAGCCAGTGATATAAACACTGCCTGAACAAAACGACTTGGTAATCCCAAGAACAGCAGTAATTCTATCACAAGGGACATTCTAAAAAACCAAGATTGCATTGCAATGCAGATGGTAACTGAACATTGGTAGTAAGTTTAATTAGTAGTAGGGGTATGTGTTTCCCATGGTGTTTTTAATCAATACTGCTTGTGAAATTTGGCTGAGAATGGATAACGCTGTATGAGGAACTGTTCCTCTAAATTGCTTAATTTCAGAGACAGGCTATCAGGAAAGAGGCATACAGCAGCCCTGACTTCATTCTACAGAGGTTACAAAAAAGCCTTTCATGAACCAAGAGTCTGCAGTTATTCCTGAATAACACATGGCCACTCTGCCTTCCCAAAAGGAGGTTCTTTCTCTGCCCAAATCCTCCTTCGTCATCCCTAGTTCTGCTTGATCTTCTGCACTTGTGAACATCTCAGAGAGGCAAGTCCCTGTTCAGCAAGAATGCATGGAGAAGACTCTTTAAGCTTACTAAGTCTTCATGTACCAAAGCTGTAGCTGGAAAAACCCATTTGCTAAATATTAATTTCCAAGCAGCTTAAAAATCTAAAATGAAATTACCACCTTCTACATTTGGGTTTTCTGGAACAGGCAGTGACAACTCAGATCCTGAGTCCAGCCTGGATTTTCAAAGGGTTGCGATACTAGTCAATCCCTTTCCCTGGTTCCCAGTCATAGCTGAGATTTCTCACCTTCACCAAAACCTCAAACCCTGTACCCTTCATGTCCCAGTGTTTTGATAATGTGCTCAGCAAAGAAAAGCACACAAGGCTGCTTCAAAGTCAGCCAAAGTCCATGAAAGACTCCAGTTCACTTGAACTGGTTTTGGATTAGAACTGTAATCCAAATATTTGCACCGATGCAAGAACTTAATGTAAACAGCAGCATGCCACTGTGAAAATACCACACAAGTACCTGTTAGGTGGAATTCTTCAATAAACTTATTCACAATGCTTAAAAGCAAAAAACCAGCATTAATCCAATCACAAGACTAGGTTTCTTAAGAACATATTAATTTTCTGTACAGGTACAAGAATATATTTATCAATAGGATATATAGGGTGTGTAAGAAAGCAGTGACACCACTATTTAAAAACAATGTGTTCCTTTCAGAGGGAGGTGTCCAGCTGCCAAGCAGTACCTGCTGCTTTCATTGCTATTTTTTATCTTCTATAAGGCAAAAAAATGGTGGCAGGACCTTGTTTGTTTTCTGCCAGGTGAAATACAGTCAGCAGACACTTGTGCATATGAAGGAGGCCGTACGTACACCTCAGTCCCCGCAACCGATGTGTCCCTCTGTTAGCTCGCTCTTTGGATGGATGTAACCTAGTGGCTGCCGATCACTAACGTACAAAGCTCAATGTGGTCTCTTGCTTACCCAAATAATTACAAGTTAATTTACATTTACCTCTTCATTTCACTGGAATAGGCCAAAAGTTTCATTTTTTAGGCTCACCTCAGGAAAATAAAAGATGTGAATCCAAGGCAGTTCAACTAAAGCAATTCCTTTGATAACAAAGCCAAGAAAATACTGCTTGTAGCACGTGGCCTCAATACTGGGAGAGGATTCTTCAAGGCAAGTTTCACCTACGGGGTGGATATTTATTTTCCTTTAGATTAAAACATTTGCATGTACAGAAAGAAACATGATTTATATATGGCATAACTGAGCCAAGGATCCAGATGACTTAATGAGTATCTCTGAACCACTTTCAGTTGCCCCAGAGTACACAGCATTTCTGAAAGCACCATGCATTGAACAGTACCAGAAGTTTACACAGACATTCAAACATTAATCTTTCTTTTGAAGAGAAACTGATTTTTGTACAGGCTTATAAACCAGTCAAGTTTAAATTAATTTCTCTTTGAGAGCAGAAAGTGGGACTTGTTTGGGAATTACAGGCTGCATGCCAAAACTTTATACAGAAACGAGTTTCATTCATCTAGACTGGAAGTAACAACATCATAAAAATAAGCAGGTAGATATATCTGTTCATTCAGATATTTTACGTGCTCATTATCGTCTATACACCATTGAAAGATGGCGGCCATTCAACTACCTGGTAGCTGGGATTTGTTCATTTCTGATACCAGTGACTCAAGCAGATATATATTGCCTCTTCCTTAGTGTTTTTGGATGCTGGTTCACAGACTGTTCTTTTATTTAATTCTCTTTTTGTTTTGTGTCAGGGCGAGTGTTCTCAGAAGTGCTATTACATCTTCGTCATAGAGACCATCTGTGTGGCTTGGTTTTCCCTGGAGTTCTGCCTCCGATTCATTCAGGCAAGGAGCAAGTGTCAGTTCTTCAAAGGACCCCTAAATATCATTGACTTCTTGGCTATTTCCCCCTATTACGTTTCCCTCATCTTCTCAGAGGATGACTCGAATGAGGAGGACGACAGGCCAAGCAGCAACACGTATTTGGAGAAGGTTGGTTTGGTGCTACGGGTTTTACGTGCCTTGAGGATCTTGTACGTAATGCGCCTTGCCCGACACTCCTTGGGCTTGCAGACTTTGGGCCTCACAGTTCGGAGATGCACACGGGAATTTGGCCTGCTTTTACTCTTCTTATGCGTGGCTGTCACTCTGTTTTCTCCTTTGGTCTATCTCGCCGAGAATGAATCTGGGAAAGTGCTTGAATTTACAAGCATACCTGCTTCTTACTGGTGGGCTATCATTTCAATGACCACTGTGGGGTATGGAGATATGGTACCACGGAGCGTCCCAGGCCAGATGGTGGCTCTGAGCAGCATCCTCAGTGGGATTCTCATCATGTCTTTTCCTGCAACATCAATATTCCACACTTTTTCCCATTCCTACTCGGAGTTGAGAAAAGAACATGAACGATTGCAGTCTCGGCTAAACAGAGTAAAAAATGCCAATCACTCTGGCGAGAGCGACACCTTCAATGAGACAGACAGCTTGATCCTGGAGGATCAAGCATCACCAATCAAATACATTTACACAGGGAACTAAGCCTGGTTGTAAAACGTTCCCAAGAACAGGAATAGAAATATACACATATGTATGTCAATATAATACACAAAGCAAAGCACCAACATAGGTTATGACGCTAATTTTCTCTGCCAGCATAGGTATGATAAGCAGCCAAGCCAATGCAGCTAGTTCCAACATGTCATTGTGGAGCTGGACGTCTTGAGAATGTCAAAAGTCAGTTTATTCAATAATACTCATTCTTCTCTATGACTAATAAGAATAAACTTTGTCTCTGCCAGTCATTTATCTTGCTGAATACCTAATATTGAACGAGTAACAAACAAAACAGCTTCTGTTGGCACAAATACACTTGTTATTTTATTTGCCTTTGAGTTTCCAATGTTCTTGCAATTAACATCTTGAGTCAAGCATTAGAATGGATTCTTTCAGGGCTACGCACCAGTGTTGTTTATACAATGCTCATCCACCAGGCATACAGAGGAAGCCTCGATACAAATCTGAATTCTGTATCTAAAGCTACCAATAAGCTTAAAATAAAAGCACTGTATGTGAAAGCTTTCAAAGTTTGCCTGTAGCCAGACGATCAATCTATAAATAACAAATTGCACTGCTATTGTATAAAATACATAGTGTTTGCAAGAGAATTTGCTTGAAATGCAGTTGCGGCCTGCAAACTGTAAGCATTTCATACCAGACAGCAAAAGTTTTCAAACTTCTTTTTCATATATTTATTTAAAATAATAATGAGGAATAAAAAAAACCAAGCTTATTGACCATATTAAAAAGAGTTGGTGTTATCTTTTTTTACTGAATGGTGATGGCTTCTCTGGAGGAAAGATAAAAAATAGTTATTGAAAATGAGATGACAGCTCAGAAATATCCAAAGGTATAACTAGTAAAGAATGAGGTGAATGATTGCCAGAGAGGCAGTGGGAGTGATTTCCTAATGCAAATGGAAGACGTCCCTTTTGGGATGTCCAAGTATAGCCAGAAGAAAGCAACAGGACTACGCAGAAGTCAACAACACTACTTCATGGGATAGTCTAGATGATCTTTCACAATTCGACCTTTTAGACGCTGTGAATGCAGTTAGTGAAAACCGATACCGAGCCATGAAGGCCAGGGCTGTGCACACACCTGTGTGTTCAGGGCCTGCATCAGCTCACAGGTCCTCGGTTTGGAAGCAGCCCTCTTGATACATGCAGAACTTTGACACGCTGAATGCTGGGCATGTATTTAAGTGCTGAGATGAATCAAGGCCTAAATTATTTTTTAATCAGATTTTCAGCTTTCATTATTCCGTTTCTTAAATCTTACCAAGGTCCCCCTGACCTTGTGATGGAGAAAAGCTCAGTGACGTGACGATTCAGTTCCAGTTTTCTGCAGGCACCATTCTCGCCCAGTATGGAGCGGTCTGGAGCCCAGGGTTACCTCCAGGCGCTGTGACCTGTCTCCCACGTGGACACACAAACCCAGCCACTTGCAGAGTTACGCAACTTCATGCAGGCATTTGGGAGTTTTGGGTTTTAGATACTGTCCTCACTGTGCTGCGTAGCTTAAGTACAGAAAAGCACAGTTGTTGGCACAATTTGGATCACGTGACTCAAATTAATCTCTTGGATTTATCTTGCTATTGACCCTATGATTTAAATCAGAGACACTGTAGCGGATTATAGATGGGATGTTCCAACACAACTGGAACAAGTTGACACCAGACGACAGGCATTTATATTTGCCACATAAAGGTGGAATTTCTGCTGGTTTATGCATAGGTCCATCTGATTTTTTATTTTTATTTTTCACAGTTAGCATTTATTTTTTGCCAGCAATTCTCTACAACAGGACTACTTAGACGGTAAATCAGATAAAATCCAACCCCAATCTGGACCGTGACCCAGACCTCTCCGGGGTCCTACGCGTGGTGATGCTACCTGCATTTCTCTGGGAGAGTCTATATTTCTTCACGGTTATCCCAGTTTCTTAGGAAAAACAATTGTGCGCTGCCACAATGCCCAGCAGAGTCCACTCCTGCCCCTCTGGTCTGGCAGAGCCAAAGACAGTGCGTGCTCCCTGAGCCCTGCTAGAACATGTATCCTGACGCGGAAGAGCCACGTCTTTAAAAAGACATTTCTCCCCACTGACACGCTCTTTGGAAATACAAACAATTATGTAGTGCAACTGATTTGCTTTTTCTAATTAACAGTTTTCTTGCTAGTTCAGGAGTTAATTCAACACGGTCCCACAGAAAATTAGCCCAGCCACATTGCTCTAAACATGTAGGCAGCTGGAAAAATATCAGAGCTTTTACTGCCTGAGTACTTATAACAGCTTAATGTCCAACAGGTTCTGTGATGTAGGTGGGGCTGTGGACATCACATGCATCCACATTCACAGCAATCCAAATCCTGACTCAGTCAAGCCTTTGAGCTTGTGTAAGTTCTTCCAAAACAAGAATGTGCTGAAACATGGCGGTAAAACAAACAAACAAAAAATCAGTGTTTAACAGTGAAGTAAGTGCTTGCACTTTCAGCAGAATCAGAACCATAACATATATTTCTCTTTCTAACTTAATCTCTTCCTATAGCTGGGTCTGGGCTGCACCAGCTTTCATAGAAAATGTCCTTCATGATTCATTGTGTTACTAGGGAGGGAAAAATATGTTGGGAGGAACATTTAGTTCCTGTGTAACTCAACTGAGTAACAAATTCAGAACAAGCAGTTACAATTAGCAGATATTGTTGTTGCCAAGATCATATCATTTCATAACCAGGCTTAATTAAAAGAGCAGTTTAGGTGCCTGGCATCCAGCTTCTCTTAGTTCAAAGCCTTTTCCCTGAATCTAAATCCTAGAAGCAGCAGAGGAACAGCACCCATCATCCAGAGGAAAAACATGTTGTTCAGCCTTCACCAATGCTTTATCTCTCTTTTTAAGCTTCTAATTGCTATGCTGATATAGCAACAACTCTACCATATAACAAAGGGACCCACAGAACTCCCCACCATGCTGCTTTGATTTGGGGAAGCTGATAGCTAGCCTGCTCTGCAAACCAGCTAGGGACACCAGAGAGTGACAGAACCACATGAAAATGCAATACAGGACCCCTCCAATTAGTGGACTTGGAACCAAAACACAGTGAATGGGTTTTGATCACAGACTAAATGCAAATTTTCTATGATGTTGAAATAGCAGAGGGGCTAAGACCTGTGCTTTGACCTAACTCTCATTTCTTCAGGGATTCTGCAGATTGTTTCAAACTCTCGCTGCAGCCCTCGTACCTCCCAGCTATTCTCCAGCTGTTTCTCCTCTTTGACTTTCATCAGTTCCTCTGGTAGAGGAGCAGTACATAAGATGGACATATTATTATTTCAGTAATGAACTCCCATTAGTTTCATAGGCTCTGTATTTTATTATTTCAACCTAGTATTAGATCTCCTGAAATTTCCTTTTCATCTGTCTTTGGCAATCTGAAGTTCGCATCCAGCCACTAGTATTCATAACATAATTAAAGTTACCAGGTTTATTATTTAAGTCACATAAATTCATTGGAGGGAATAGTACATTATTTTCAGAGTAAATTGCAAACGAATTCACTAAGTGTACTGCATATCCTATGCATGAATTGTAGCAGAACTATTTAAAACTTGTATTGGTCAATATTTTTATTTCGAACACACCCAAACAGTATTCTGAAGTTATTTGGAACAATTAAGCACATCTGCTGATAAAGATTACACTCTGCATGCCCCCTCTGATTTTATTCCTAATGAAAGATTTTTTCCCTTTTTTTTTTGTTCAGAAAATTCTTTTAATACATTGCAGTAATCTATAAATAACGATGAAAACCTAGAAGGTCAAGGAAATGAAAAGCACAGCACATTCCCTGAAAGAGCATTAGAAAGTTTGTACTTCTACAAGTAATACATTATTAGCCACATGTTAAAGTTAAAACTGATAAAAGGATGATATAATACTCATGTTACCTAAATGGAGTCTGGTTTCTGCATAGTAAAAAGCTAGATATTCTAGCACATTTTACTGAAAGTATTAAATTTTTTCCTGTGAACTATTTTGCTTCTGTAGCAATGGCTTATCTGAGCTAAATGGGGCTTTCACCGCTTCCCTGAGCCATGGGCCAGTACCTGGCAAAGCGCTAAGAAAGGGGATAAGGCTGTGAATATCTCAGGTACGCAACATGCATGCTGGGTTCTCTGCTGGCCTCTGACACGGGGCATTAAACCAGAGTTTCCCAGCAGGCAAAGCACAGGGACTGAGCTGAATACTCCTCTCTCCTTACAGGACACCAACATTTAGCTTAACCAAGGTTTGCAGAACTGGTTGTTGCATATGGGATGCCGATCTTGTTAGGAACAACAGACAGACCTGTTAGGTTCTTAATTTGCATTAGGATGAAACCTAATACTCTAGGTTACTCTAATTTTTTTTTGTGGATGACTAAAATGATACTCACAAGGAAAAGATGATTAAGAGAGAGAATTAAGGTGTTTCCCTTCCCCCTGTGCTCCTGTCTTTACCATTTTACTTCTGATAGAAGCTAGTTCTCAAAAACTTATTTTCCCCGAAGTTTAGTGTTCCTGTAGTTGCCTTATGCCTGTATCTGATCACCATGAAAAGCTCACACAGAGGGGGGAAAAAAACCTAACCCAAAGCTACCTCACCGTAAGAGAGATCTGCATTCAGAATAGTACCAAGGAAACTCATGTAAAAACTGCAGGCCTGCATCGTCAGCACCAAGTAGAAGTGCTTAAGGAGCACCTTAGCAGAATATTACAGTAGATTCAGCAAGAGGGATAAAAATCCAGCTCAGATTTCATTATTTCCATACTTGATTCCTGCCATAACTACACCAGTTGTAAAAATCAAGCATACGTCTAAAAGGGAAGGGCTGTAGAAGACCCTTCGAGTGTTTCTCTTCTGAACGTTATAGTCTGTTATATCACCAGTAATAAGTACCATAACTAAGTAATAAAACCTAATCATCCTGAAACAACACAAAGTTTTTAAATCTTAAATGAAAAGGTCTACTGCTTCATACCCGACAATTTTGTTTAAAAAAATCCTTTAGGATTTAACATATTAGCATAGAACTCTATACATGCATATAATAAAGTCATAATATCTTCCAAAATTTCCTGCTTGCCAGTTCTAGCATTCAGCCAGATATTAGTCAGTTAGACACTAACTACGAGTCAACAGGTTTTATCTCTGCTGCTTCAAAATAATTTCTTTCCATCGGCTTTCAAGAAAGCGTGACTATTCTCAGTAAGAACAAATGGAGTGGTACAGAATCTGTCTTCTGCCTAAAGTTGAAGTCGGTATGGTACAATTTATATTGACCTTGCAGCGCAATGAAGCCCTCACAATGCCTCTGTGAGAATCCAATGATGTTTCACTTAATTTCAGACAAACCGCATGATCATTTGCTGATGTTCCACCATTTGCTTTAACTCCGCACCCAGGCCCACATCACTCCCACGCAGACAGGGCACTGACCAGGTACCTTCCTAGTTCCACAGCTTCCTTTGGTTTTGCCTGCCCACGTTGGAACCCCACATCAAGGATTGTTCATCTGCTATACCAAAAGCCATCTCGCTAAAGAATTTTCTTATTAAAATTCATAACCTTAAAGGTACTGTGTGACAAATACTAAAGATAATTGGATTGCACTCATGAACAGAGAATACTAATAAAACAAAGGAAGTGCTTTTATGCCCTTCAATCAACAGGTCTTGTACGGTCCTTTCAGTGTCTTACACTGGCTTTTAGGAAAAGATCCGTTAAAATTTTCTAATTAAAATTTCACTTGCAAATCACTGTTCTTGAAATATCTTCACCAGAACAACAAAGCAGGTAACAATCATAAAACTTTATGCCTTGAGGATCTACTTCTCCAAATTGCACAAGTTTTCATTAGTCTGATGTTTTACTTTTATCTAGCTATCCTGAAGCTTTCCTAACTGCCTAGTTCCACACCAAATTAGTTAGAGCTTTTCTACCTCTGAGAGACTTTTATATGAGAATTTCACAAAAATCATCTCAGCTCAAAGACAACAAACTCCAGGAAATTTCAAAGCTTCAGAGACGAAAAGCTATGAGCTACTCATGATTAAAGAAAAAAAAATATTACACAGTTCAGCAAAGATACATTAATAGACTCATACAACACAATTACTATGTTTTTTTACAGAATATTTTTAGGAAAGAGAGGGTGAAAACATATAGGTTGAAACCAGCCCTATCTGTAATTCCAAGTCTGATACATAGGTTCATGCCTTCAGTGGTGCTTCCAGTCAGTAGGATTTAGTACAGTCATTTCCAGAGTTAATAAAGATAATGCTATCAGCTCATTAAGGTGTAAGTATGCATGCTTAAACAAATTAAACTAATTTCATACTGATACAAAGATACCTAAGGGAAATTGAAGGTCAAACAGCTTTATGCCATAAGTGATTCAGAGATTGTGAAATGTTCTAACAGAATTTAAAACTGCATTTTGTCTACAGAATTCTGCATTTCTAAATAAAACTGTAACCAAGGATCCATTCCTCAGAGTTATTACACAAGTGGCATTAAAAAAAAAAATGAAACAAAACAAACACAGAAATGCATTTCAAGAGCAAGAATATTGGAGGGAACACTACACAGAACAGCAGATAAATCAGTTTCAAATTATCTCCCAAAAGAGCAAAATATGTCAGCAGTACAGGATAATAGGTTTGCTGGCCCTTAATCACTGTTTGTTGAAATAACAGCACATTAAAGGCCCATTTTTGCAGGTTGTTGGATAATTCCTGTGAGCTGCTAAGTGCCTTTGGCTTTGTGAAAATCTAGAGAGTTTGAATCACCTGAAAACTCTAAGAAGTGCAACTAAATATTACAATAAGATAGCTAAATTTTATACTTGACTATATTTCATTGAAGTAACACAAATTCTGACTGGTTTTAGAAAAGACCTCTGTGTTTCACACTGCCTGCTTCTGTATCTCAGCTTGGGATACCAAAGAAAAGAAGAAAAGCAGCCTAGATGTGGTATAAATCAGTATCACTCTTAAAATCCATAGACTTAATCCAACTTACCACAGGCGAGAATAAGGCTGTAACCACCTCTACATTGCTGCAATACGTTCGCTGTCATTCTCTTCCTCCATCAAGTGATTCTGAAATGCGAAAAAGTCAATCAGAAAGCTGAAGATCAACCTTCCTTTTACCACCAACCGTGATCAACACTTCAGGCTTCATAAGTTTTGTTGGACTGTGACCCCTGCAACCTGTTGACAAGAATTGCAAGCCAGACACAAACACAAGTCTTTGTATTTCCATTTTTATCTATGCTCCTACCACTGCATGCTGTGGTTTTATATATATGTTGATCTTCCTAGAAAACACAGACCATGCACTCTCTGAAATGGCTACACCGAATGCTCCCAAACATTTCCAAAAGGGAGGGAGTTTCATAAAACCTTCAAAGATTTCCACTGTGGCTGATTCTGGGTGGGAAACTGGAAGAAGAGAGATGCAATTCTTGATTCATCACATTTCCAACAGAGAGAAGAGGGGCTACCAAAGGGTCTCGAAGAGCAGAGACTACCCCAACCTGTAGAGCACTGTCAGACAATCACTGTGTTCCTGTGCATGAGAGAAGACACTCCAGTGATAACTCCAAGGAGGTGCTGAACCTGCTCCTTAAGGGCAGGCTTATTTGAGAGAAAAGCATAGTCATAGCTGTTTGCTTGCTCAACTTTGGCTGAAAAGCAGCACTGAGGACTGCCAATATTTATGTGATTCTCTCATTTTATTCAGAGAGCAAGAATAACCAGCCAAAAAGTCTTGGAGCACCCTGAACATAACAAGACAGCAATAGCACTCATTTCTCCTAACTGCTTTTCTGTTGAATAATCAAGCTTATATTAGTTTTGGAAGTTTTCCTCTTCCAAGATGTGGTGGGTAAGTCAAGTGGCTTCCAAGCTGAAGACTCTGCACAGAGCTTAACCCTGCCAAAATTTATGCTTGGGAATTGTCCCAAGGAACCGTAATTGCATGACTGGGTCTCATGAGATAGCAGCAAAGCAGGTCTAGAGGAGCAGGTACTCATGGAGGTTTTTCCTCAGGAAACCAGTGAGTTTGCCTGTAAGAAATGACTCCAATTTCCACAGCTCACTGGTTGCCACAGATAGAGTTTCCTCTTTCTTTCTTTCCATTCATGCCTTTTGTGCTGCATGGGGGCAATCCATTTTTTATTCATAGGCTTTTGGAGGATCAGTAAATACGCTGTGCCACAGCAGACAATTTTTAAGCTAACATCTCCCCAGCTGTGACCTGCACTTGCGCATCTGAGCAGTGAAGTGTATCTTTATAACATTGCATTGGCCTCCCTCCCAATACAGCCACTCCGTGTACTTTTACTGACTGAAGAAAATTATTGAAGAAGCATCTTGCCAACATACACGCCAAATGTCCAGATGAGCGTAACTGAATCGGCAGGAACACCGTTTTGGTGTTGGGCCAATATTAAGACATCAGTGTTCAGGATTTTCTCCCACTCTTCCAGTCCATCAAGCAGTGAAGCACACATGGATTGATGATGCGCTCACTCTTCAGGGGCTCCGTTCCAGCCAGATCTGAGCCTAAGACTAGGGGCCAAACAGGACCCCCACAGTCAAGTCACTGTGCTGGTCCCCTTCTTATTCAACATCTCAATTTTGTTACTGCCTTCCGAGACAAACACTTTGTATTAACACAAGGCAGCTTTAAGATACACTTCTAATGCTGTTACACAAATTATAACACTAAGTTGAAACCACAAAAATGCTCCAGTGATTCAGCCCTTTTTGCCTCTGGGACCTTCTCTCTCTTCAACATCCGAACAACTAAATCGGAGTTCACTTAACCTGACACCGGTGGCTCATAGAGATGCCTCCAGCCTATGAAACCCCATAGCAGACCATAGAGTCATAGAATCGTTAAGGTTGGAAAAGACCCTTAAGATCATCGAGTCCAACTGTTAACCCAGCACTGCCAAGCCCAACACTAAACCATGTCCCTAAGCACCACGTCTACCTGTCTTTTAAATACCTCCAGGGATGGGGACTCAACCACTTCCCTGGGCAGCCTGTGCCAGGGCCTGACAGACCTTTTGGTGAAGAAGTTTTTCCTAATATCCAACTTAAACCTGCCCTGGTGCAACTTGAGGCTGTTTCCTCTCATCCTATTGCTTGTTACTTGGGAGAAGAGACCGACCCCCGCCTCACTACAGCCTCCTTTCAGGTCGTTATAGAGAGTGATGAGGTCTCCCCTCAGCCCCTCTTCTCCAAACCAAACAACCCCAGCTCCCTCAGCCGCTCCTCAAGACTTGTGCTCTACCATGAACACCCTTCCTCTGAATGATGCTTTCCAAGCCAAAACATCAGTTCATTTCTAATTAACAGTGACAACTTACATCATACAAACACAATTCAGCATGATTAAGTCTCTCCCCACCTTCAAAGCTTTCTGATAGTTAAGACCCCACCTCAAAACCACTTTGTAAAGGCTCTGCATTGAATCCTGATCTGCCCTGGATGCTCTCCCAGAGGTCCTCACACCTTCTGTCTGACAGCCATCTAGTGGCACCTGCACCACTTAGCAAGGTAAAGGAGCAGCTAACAGTGCTCAGACAGATGGGTCCTCTCCTGTTAGAGCCAGAAGCTGTTCTGGGAGGATGGAATGTGTACTTTATATTTATGTCACTTTATTTATTTGCCATTATCCTATAAAAAATTACTACGCAGAGCACATTAGACACATCACCACAATGCTGTTTGTGGCTGTCAACGTTTTATGGTTGCCAACTGTACTCTCATCCTGCCTCTGAGGTGAGACGAGATAACGGATAACAGGGCTAGCACGGCTTGTTCCTTCAAACAAATGTTGGTGCAAGACCTCCCTCCTTCCTGCAGCCAGGCCTCACTGCCTCGCCAGGGGGAAACCGAGCATGGGGTATTCCTGCTTTCTTCCTGCCGATGGATGATTGCTCCAGGACATATACAGGGTATACAAGTGGTTCAACCACGACACAGACACTGAAGATACCACTCTAGCCTCTCTGAAGCTCTTGCCGAAAGGTTTTTGTTATGAAACGCACATGGCAGTGATTCTTATGGCTGCTTTTAGTGGCTCCACACTCCTCCTCGGTGCCCCTCTTATCCCTCCCCTGCTTTCAAGTATGCATCTTGTGCAATTCAATTAAAAGTTGTCAGACTTCTCCTGCAGACCAAGCTCCTTGCTACAGCAATTTCCAGTTGACTCAAAGGACATCCTGCCCACTGTAACAAATGCAACATGAGCTTTTCTAGTTTCTTCCTCAGTCACCACTTGCATCCTTTTGTATTCTAAATGCTCAGATTCACACCACCGGCCCAGAATCACCTAGAGATCTTCGTCATGCTTTTGTCTTCACGTATCCCCTTCTGTAATCTCCTTTTACTGGAGCTGGTCTGCATTGTCCCCAGCAGAAGCAACGAGAGCTAGAACAAATCTACAAGATACTTTGCATGACAAAGTAACAGAAACCCATGTAATGCTGTGCACATTTCTAAGCTCAGCAGACCATTGCGCTCATTCCTAACTATAGACATCGTTCACTAGTTTCGAGACTTTACAGGTGCTGCATTGCCTTGAGGTTCTGAAAACTGTGAAATTAACAGTAAAATATCTTGGGTAGCTTAGCGTGAAGGCAAGAAGATTGCAAATGAATGTTAAGTTTTATTCAGGTTTACCCAGAGGGCAGGGATGTATTCTAGTGTTAAGGGAAGAAAAAAAGGAAAAAGAAGATTTAGAGAGTCAGCACAAGTATTCAGAGTCAGGTATGATTATTTCATATATTACAAGCAACACAAAGAAAACCAACCGCCTCCAGTGTTTGCCTTTAGCTGTACACGTAGGGGTTAATTCACAGTAAATAGATTGATCATGGTTCAGGGGAACACCTCATTGCCAAAAGCACGATTTGCCTCCAGAATACAGTAGCTAGTCAAACTACTATCCAAGTGGCATCAGGCAGACTACTCAGCCCAGGGTTCCTACTAGAAAGAAATGTTGGAAATAGGATTTGGAGGAATGTAAGTTCTAGTCAGCTACAAAGATAAGGATATTGGCAGATCTCAGCATACTGGACTTCAAGCTTGCTTTTCCTCTACCTTCAATACATTCAAGCCCTAACTTAATTAATACCCTCAGCTTACCTCAGCAGAGATGCCTTGTAGAGAAACTGTATGCAATGTTTTCCTCCAGCACTCAGAAGGGATACATGAAACCCTACAACCAATAAATAATGCAAGAGACACTAGTTCCAACTTTAAAGATTGACAGAGAACCCCCAACCTTATCTCCTCCAGCCTGAATTCTTTGCAGAAAAGAAGATACTTTCCCTTCTGCCTGCCAGCACACTGACCACCCAGCCCCAGCTACCTGAACTTTTGATGCTGTTCTAGCAATTTATAACGATCCCCAGCTGGCACTCATCCCCCAGCCTGATTAATTAACACAGAGAGGTTTCTTCACTTGCTGTGGCTCTAGGTCTCTGTAAAGTCCTGCAAGCAACCAAAAGGAAGAAGAGAAAGGGAAAAGCTTTAGCTGGCGCTCATCCAAACATATATCTTTACGTGGAAGATAATATCCTTAGGGAGGAAAAATGACACAATAAGTTTCCCAGGCCATAGTGCAGCAAAAGAATGCTGTGTTATGCGCTGAGAAATTCACTTTCAGCTTTTTTGCCCCTATTAAAAAAGGCAGCAGGTTTTGTCATAGACTTTATACCAGCTCCTTTCACAGCTCAGAGGCGTCAATCACAGCGAGGTCTCAGGACCAGCCCTCCTTCACAGTGAATTCACACTGAAAGAAGTAAATAGACTTGATTACCGATGTGTACCTTTCCAGAATGGAAGCTCCAACTAACAGCTCTAAAGCCACCTGGGAGCTCCTGGTGAAACAAATTACTTCTTTTTTTAATGTATCAGAGCAAGTGGACCAAATTACAGAAGTATTAAAAATCAGTCTAGTATTTTGTCATTTACAAATGCAAATACAATGTGTGGAGGCATACAGAAAAGGAAACAAATTACTCCCTATCCCTCTGAAACTTGAAAAGATGGGTGGGAAGAAAACATAGCAAAATGAATTGATCTTTAGACCTCAGCCTTTTCTCTGCAGATAAATCTCTGTTGAAACTAAACACAAGTAAGCCAGATTAAAAAATCTAACCACAAAACCAAAAGAGAATTCGAGTTAGTAATGTAAGAGCAATAGGAAAATAGGGAATATTGAAAATGAACTCACGTCTTTATATTGGCAAAAGATTAGATGCCGTGTTTGAAAGATTTTTAAATTCCTTCATCATGTTTTTATATTACATTAAATTTATTTAATCCATAATTGCCATATTTTTGACAATGGTTTGTTTTTACACTGAGTAGCGATATCCAATGCTATTTGAAGTACAGCATAAAATCCTTAAAACAACTATTCTTGAACACAGTGGTTATCACTGTACCATGTCACATTGACAAGCACCTACAAATGTGGTTTCATTGAAGTGGAAGCCCAAAAATATGATTTTGATCATCCAGTCTGGCCTACAGACTTTGCCTTCACATTAAGCCCCTGAAATGACCGAATCAAAGTCTGACACAGGGTTACTCATCGCTAATTCTCCGTAGGACCAGCAGCACTGTATGCTGAGTGTGTTACCTGTAGAGAGAATTAAGATGTCTGCTGAAATGAGTTCACAGTCGATGCAAAAGGTAAAGGAGGGAGAGTGATTTATTGTGAACATTTTCCATGTGTCTTAGTGGTTCCACATTTTTATGTAATGTTCTTATTTTCAGCCATCTATTTTTAAAACGTCACGGAAGGATGTGCTAGTAAGTGAGTCAGTGGGAAGATCTGAAGGAGGCAAATTAAAAAGAGAAAAATGAAGCACAGCGGAGAAGGTTAAGAAGGCAAGTCCATGCACAGGGAACTAGGGTGGAACACGTACAGTATAGGAGAGCTGTCTCACTGCCATAAAAGCACATTTTGATATGTGGCTTCAATTGTAGTCCTAAAGCTTGTCATCACCAGGTCTCACTGATTTTCACTGTGCTACTGACTTGTCTGTGAAGTACTGTCAAGCCTGCGTTTTGTGTGGCATGCCCCCAACCATAAAAGTGCGACCATTTCCCCTCCCACGAGAGCCATAAATATGCAGTAAGGTTAAGAGTAGAAGCAGTATGATCATTAGTACTATTTAACAAGCAGATTTTCCCTACTTCAAGAACAGTGCAAAATCCCTAATTACGTTATTGACAATATGTGAAGATTTAAATCTTGGGAGAGCACCACACAAGGTTTCCACAAATTCCAGCTGAAAACCAAAGCTGACACCTGCCTTAGAGTTACAAAGCTCATTACTGACCCAATTCTCTACTTTTCTGCCCCTTACATATTACTGCACTGAAAAAGCCCCTCGGCTGTTCCAAGTATTACATGCCAAGCACGAAGCAGCAGAGCAGGCCCATGACGAGCAGCTTCAAGTGTACATCTCAGCCTGAGCAGACATTTTGCTGTTGGCCTGGTAGTTTTTAAACTTACTTAAAGTTATCTTTTTTTCCAGCTTGTATGATCGCTGCTGTGGAACCTGGAGTCTTAGGAAGACTTTTTTATGCAGAAAATAAGCAGAAAGTGGCAGATTAGGAATACATATCTTTTGAACTAGCATAATACTGCTGAAATGTCTTTAAGAGAAATTGTTGATATGACATTTTTATCTCAAACTGTCCTTTTTTCAAAAATATATTTTTCCTCATATCAACAAAAAATATTAATGACATTTTGCAAATTTTTTTCTATTGATAGATTTTTTCCTTTTTACCAAACAGCTGTTTTTCTTCCCAAGACAATTAAAATTGTTGACTTATGTGAAACTAGATCAGATCTTTAGACATAAACACCACCTGTAATTAACAGGTTTTCTTTTCTTGCTTGTTTATTGATGAAGTGGAAGGGTGGACCTTTGGTCTGCTCTAAAAGAATATAAAATGAAACCCAGTAAGAACTGATGATCTATGATGAGGATACCTGAATTAACTGAGATTACTGTGATTTGAGAGTTCACTGAAAAAAAAAAAAAAGAAAATTGAGGAGGAAAAAAAAATCACATTTCATTTTTTTTCTGTAACAGCAGAAATTTTAACATAAGCTTTTAGCTGGCAGCAGGAAAACATGAATTGTTTCTTAGGCTGAATTATCACTACATGTTTCATAAGGATTAACTAGTACGTTGTTATTAGAGTAGTCAGTGATTCAGTACGCCAGAAGATTGGAAGATTAAACAAAAGCTAATCTCTAGAAAAGTAGGACAAAATCCTTTGTTTCTTTTTCAGGAAAAAGAACTCACAGCTTGCAGGTTCTCAAAAGCTGGCTTCCCACTTGCTGTCTCGGTCAGACAAAGTTTTTCTCAACAGCAATACTTTCCCATGCACCTCTCCCAGAGGAATGCAGCTTCCAACAGAACATTAGGGACCAGGAGGCACCAGTGTTATTCATTTTTTTGACAGCTTAGCACTAACAATAATGAATTTTTCTATAAATCAGGCAACTCTTTTGTTGCACTGGTGGCCAGTTTGCCCCAACTGGAAAAGGCTGACACATCAGATTGCTGCAAAGTTTGCAGAGGTATTCAGCAAACCACTGCCAAACAAAATGCTGTGAAAAGTGTTTATGTGTATTTTAAAATTATTATTATTTTTTAAAATTATTTTAACTTGAATGCACAGTATAAAGCATATTTCAAGTTCTCGTCACTGACTTATCAGCTGCAGGATCCATCTTCTAAGAGAACAATGAGATCAGTCTGACACATTGTGTTCTACCAAAAATCCCTTACTACAAAGGATATTGTCACTCTCACATAACTGCGAGTGCTGCCAACCTTTAATTATTTTCAGAAAAGAATAACAATCTGAGTTTTGGATGCAAAACCTGAAATCAAATTATTCCGGGTTATGAGCAATGCCTCTTTATTCTTTCCTTGTGTTTCCATGATGCCCTGTAAACCTAATCCAAAGCAGATGCATGTTCAAGGCGTAGCTTTTGGCACTCTGTTTCTAAATGTAGAAACAACGTACTATTGACATATTGATGGAAAGGTTATATCCAGTTCTTGACTAGGCAGCAATGTCACATTCTTCAAAAGAACAATGAAACAGATAAATTTTCGTTTAGCATGATATTGAAATAATGTTAATTTTTTTATATGAGAAAGACGGTGAATTTAGAGCCAACCTCCTAATACAATTATACATCAGGTTTTCCTTTTATATTTAAGTATTACATTTTCAGCAGCACCTCTCACCAAGTTCTCTACTGGAAATATCAGTGGCATTCAGGACTCTGATAAACAGGTAAAAGATAACAATGATAGACACAGTTCTTGGTAATGTAAGACAGAAACAGAAACTGATATGCTTCCTACACAATACTTAAGATTTTCAATGGTAGCTTAGGTTCTGGACATTTTAAAGAGGTTTTTAGTATTTAAGGGAGCTTTGACAGCTATCAACAAAAAATCCGGGTGTTTAGGACTGAACTCATGTAAAAAATTGTGAAAATGGTCTAAAATAGCCTTTGAAATGTCCAAATATCTTCAGGAGCTTGGAAAATATTTAGTATCATGCTGTATGACAGAGAAATGCCACATATTAAGTAGATCTCTCATAAACTTCTATTAAATATTCTCCTGCACTGGAAGAAACCTCCCATCCAAGTGCAGGAGATTGGCCAGGAATGGCAGGAGCACAAATGTCGCAGTTCCTGGGAGGATTTATCCAGGGGAGAGTGAAGCTTTCAAACATTTGCAATTCATCCCCAAGTGATCTCTTACTTTCCTCCAGGCTCCCTCTGCAGTCACATTCTGCTGAGAGTCCCAATTAAACAGATGAAGCCGTTAGTTATCTGACCAGCGATGCATCGGTTCATGCCTCTCCTTGGGATCCAAGGCACCTCAGCGGGAGCGACTCTGACAGCGGGGAAGGTCACCTAGGAAGTTCCTGCTCATCTGCTCCGGGGGCAGATCTTTCCCATGGCAAGGTCTGGACCCAGCAGCTGGCACTTCTTGCCTTCAAGGAAGTTCTGACACGGGTGCGGTGATCTGCTAAGAAATCGGCAGCAGCAGGACTGAGGTATTAGGTCTGCACAGTACATCCCTTCAGCTGGACTATGTAAGAGAATGTAAGAACCAGCTTTGACTTCCTGACTTAATTAATTTTAATATTTCTTGTCAGTCTTGCAGCACACAGCTGTCTATCCTTTCGAACTGAAACTCAGCATAGACTGACAAGCTATAGAAAGTGGTAATCTGCAGGAGAAAAACGTTAAGACTACTTATCAGAAATAAAGTACGTGAAACATTCATCTCAACGGGATTAGGCAAATTACAACAAGCTTAGAAGTCCTTATTCCTGTTACCTCTATTTTGCTTTGCTCTCCATCTCCTACGTATCCCACTTATGGTACCGACTTAATGTTGCCTTGTACCTCTCTCAGGAAACATGAACCAAAGCACTGTTCAGTGAACCCATGGGAGGCCTCTTACTGATGCGTGGTTTCGGTGAGGTCCATGTGTTAAGCATCACTACATAAAAAAGTGAGAGTGTAAGCTAGGTTTAAACTCGAGATACTCCAGGCTAAGGGCCAGTATGGAATGTTTATTAATCAGATCGTATATTCACTTCCTAGCTTGTTCTGTTCCCACAAGTTCCTCTATCCAATCCCTTAGAATTAGAGGAATCATTCCTCAGTAATGACTAAAGTTGCTAGAGTTTCAGATCTCAGTAAAAAATCAACCGTTACCAGTGTTACAGTATTTAGCGCCTGCTGCAAGTCACTCACGGCGAGTTATCAGCTCTTCTATGGCTCCCTAACGATCTTCTTAGAGAGGGAGAGGCAAGGATGAACTACAGTCGATCCACAGTGAGCTGATTTAGCTCATGCCGGCAGGCAGATCTGCCAAATGTTTCTCGAGTGACATTTTTGACGGACATTGCTGCAATGACACTTGCCAGAGCAGCATCTGTAAATGCATAAGGGATGAGCGCATCTATACCCGTATTCTCTGCAGGCCAGCTGAAAAAAGCTATAAGGAAGAATTTACCAGACATTACTGTTTGCAAACAGCCACTTTTGAGGATTAATAGCTCCTGTAGCCTGAATAAAATGGCATAGTTGGGTTTTTTGCACTGGAAAATAACTTTCCTAACAGACCCAAAATCAGAAGGCAGAAGATCTGTTCAGAATTTCACATGCATCATTCTAATTTCAATAAAAGTTCCACTTCGAAACCAAAGGTACGGACAGCATCTTTTCCAGGGTGTTCTGGGCAAAATGCAGCTGCATATATTTGATAGGTAGGGTCTAGAGTCCTGCCACATACAACATATCTCAAAAACCGCACAGTCAGAAATTGGTATTCCCATTCACAGGTATGTATTCCCAAAATACTGTATGTGCAGTGATTTGGGGAAGATCCAAGGAAATATTCATCATATCCTCCGCTGATGTAAACCAGCATAACTCCACTGAAATAAATAAAACCAACTTCTAACAGATTCAGCTAATAATTTCGTAAATGAACTGTACAAGATTGCCTCTGTGCAGTTAATTTCGAAGGGACAAGAAAGATGACACAATGATGTCTCATTTTTAACAGGCCACAAATGAACCCTAAGCACCTATCAAAATTATTAAACAGTGATGACTTACAGCTCAGCAGCTGACCTCATTCTGATTCACGTATGGGTACCTGCCCACTCAGTTACTTAAATTTTCACTGAATAATCATTTTGGTTGACATCGATTCCATCGTATTTTATTATTCTAGGCTCACCATTCACTTGAAGAAAGAAGCTGAAAAATTGACTATTCATGGCAAGACTTACGGAGTGATGTTACAAAGCGTTTTGTTAACTAAACACATGTCAAGACTTAGAGTTATGGTGACAGTTCTTAGTTTTCCTGAGACAAAAGGAAATTAAAAGAATGCAGAACCTGGAGACTTTTATGATCTTTTTACGAAACATGAATTAGACATGACAAACCATCTTCTACATACTGATTTACAGTTACCTGAAGATTCAGGCTTGAAAATAGGGATAATTCTTAAAGTGTCTTTCAGAGACATACTAATTTTTCTTTCTCAAATCAGCTTGTTTCCCCACACATTAACAGTTCCTTGGTGGGCAGTTTTTTACCCTGAACACATTGCTGCTTTGTATCTCCACACAGCTAAATGCCATAAGAAATTTTTCTGCTTACATCCAAAGTTGTAGCGACTGGCTGGGATCTTAAAACACCCAGTAGGACAGCTATCCATCAGGAATGCCTAGCATGGCCTGGGGAAGAGGAAAATATCACGGACAAAACCCAGTAACACATCCCTCCCCTAAAAACCAAGCGCAGTCTTAGACAACCGGCAGCTTTTGGAGTAGATCTGACCAGTGAGAGAAATCCCACCAATATGCCGTATCCACATGGAAGGAAATGGTAAAGTTGGAGGATGCCTTCTCCAGTGCTCCCAATTAGCGAGCTAATTGGGGTCCCAAATTATCACCATTTCCAGTAGCATCTTGTATCCTTGGTACTAGAAAGGCTGAACTACTGTTTTTGACTGTTACTCAGGGTGAGATGCATTAATAAGGCTCAGAGTGAAAGGGCACCAGAAATCAAGAAACCTGACTTTTATTCTTTGCGTTTGTCAGATGTCCTAACACCAGGGTTATTCTGTACTCAGTCTACTAAATGGACACAGAAAGAATTAGAGTTCCCTAGTTGTGAATGATTGATCACTCTCCTTGATTTCTAATTTTGCCTGAGTAAATATTTCAGGTTCTGGTCCTGAGGTTGTAAAATAAATCATAACATAATTATACCTTGCCAGTGTTCCAGAGGAAAAAAAGTGCATGAATTTATTATTTCAGATAAGCAGTCTTATAATAACAGAAGCCTGAGGTTTACCAGCAAGACAAACAAATTAACTTCTTTTATCCATGCATTTCATTCCAGATTAAAATGGCTAAACTCAGAATTTAAAACCGACCTACTTCGTTCTGGAAGATGAGCAGGCTAGTGCTTATAGACACAAGGATCATGCAGCAGGACAAGCACTTGTACGTTTGGAAGGCAGCTAGTTTCAAGCCATCAAATACATCAAGCCAAACAGTGTGCACTGAAGCATTGCATCTACTGTCAATGGATATAAATTGCTTTATTTTACATAATGAAAGTGCAATTTGTAAAGCCAGTGTTTGGAACTCAAGATAGTGAATTTATGTTGTAAGCTACCTGATTTTTGGCTGTCAAGCTAAAAACCTGTCTGGAGAGGATGGAAGTCAAAGGCTGAGATTCACTCAAATTCCAGAGCAAGGCTGCCATGACAGATTGGACATAAACTGCGTGACAGAAGAGAAAACCACTTAATCGCATGTGATAATTCTGTATGTTTGTAGTTGGGAGTGTAATTTCCTTGTAACCTCATTCTAGCTTCCGAGATGCCTGCCTCTTCCTTTCCTTTTCTTAGGCTCATAGGTAATAACTCCCCTCCAGTGCATAAATAGGAGTTGGCCTCAGTCAGCGTGCAGAAGCAGAAAAGTGCAATTTGGAAAGGCTGAATTAGCTCAAACACTTTTGATTTACCCAAGAAAAGCGTGAAGACTTCATCCTGAATTCATCCTCAGATGCAAGAGGCAGATACTTCTCTTGGACACTTTCCTACCCATCCTGTTGCTAGAAAAACCGGGCCTTATTCACCAGCCATGACGGATAACAATCTAGCTATTCGAGTTAATGCATACTCACTCAGCCAGAACAAGACTCTGCTTGGCAGTAATCATGACCCAGACCCATAACAGCACTTAATGTCACCAGTCATCTAAATTTACTGTGATAAATGGAATATTTCAGTGGATCCCTAATGATTTCTATTATGAGAGTATAAAAGGCAGAGACCTGAAAAACCTAAATCACACATCTCATTGCTATTTGAATGATAACAGCTCTGCTGCCTGTTTGTGCCTGGCAGGCAGGGTGAGTCGCACCAAGTAGAAAGTGGTAAGCTCTCACTGCATTTCTTTTCTCTAACCCATTTTAATCAAGCAACACTTGATCTGGGAGACATTCATGTTACACCTGGCATATTATCAGAAAGCAAAGGGAACTGCAGCTTGAAGAAGCTGGAGTCCCTGCTTGCTGTGGACAGCAGGTAGTCTCTCAATACGGATTACTTTCAGCCTTCTAGTCTTTTACATTTTTTTCTCTTTTGAGTAGTTCTGAATTATCTACCAATATCTTTTTCAGCAATGGAAACTCATTTTAACCACTCCGCTTCCTAATCTCATTGCAATTGTAGCATCCAAGAATGAGAGGGTCTCAAATTACATTAAACTCATCAGGAGACACTCTGGGAAATGCTACGTTTTAAACATCAGATAGCAACCTGAGCCACAAATTCAGAACAATGGACTGTACTAACTAGATAAGGAAAAGAGAGTTAATTTCAAATTACCTGATTTAAAAAGACACTCAGCTGTAGTCTTCCCATAATCACCACACCAATTCTTCAAGGACTCAGCTCAGTTAAAGCATGTCATCTATCCAGTGTGATTCCTGCGGTACTTTATTTCTTGCTCATTTCAAAGATACGGGATTGTTAGAGCAGCTCTGTGAGATTGTTATTACCTACCATCGATGCTTCAAGAGGGGAAGGTATGCTAAAAATTAGGGGTATGGAGCCCACATCCTTCACAAACACAAGAGATGATAGATTGAATATCTCAGTTGACACAAGGCAGGGGCATGTTGGCCTGATCACTGTGGGTGAGAAGGTGAACTCTTGCCTCTGTGCTGCAGGGAGTCTCATTTCTAGCTGCACTTATCAGAAGACATCACCTGGTGCGGGCAAGATCATGCTGATCACCACAACAGATCTTGCTCTGCACTGGCATTGGCTCAATTGAAATGTCCTGGAAGGAAGACACAAGTTTAGGAAAAGCATGATCTCTCAAAAAAATAGGATCTAAATGCATTCAAAGCTCTAAAGCTCGAGTCTAATATATGTTATACGAATATCTAAATTCAGGTATAAAATAATGCAGTTGGCCAAATCCAGATATCGGGTGAAAACACTCCAGAGTTTTGGCTCAGGTTGCATCCAGTTTGAAAATGTATATAGTTATAAATAACCTTTCACAAAAGTAAAGGAAAAAGAAGAAAATCCCCAACAATACTAATTTTGAATGCAAAGAATTTCAAAGAACTACGCAGTCATATACTGAGAGATTGACATTTACTCACAGTGGGCTGAAAACAGAACCTAAGAAGGACATTGATGGAGCAGAGACTTCACAACAAGCCCTTGCTCAAGGCTGAGTTTCTCTCCGAATGCTTAATTCACTGTAGTGTACTCTGAAAAATTTCTATTCATCCAAGGCTTTTAAAACTCAAATGATCTCTGGAACTGGTGACTGGCCTCCATATTCAAATGATTACCCAAATATCAATTCAGTTCTCTCCTGTTTTCTTCAAAACTTCCTGTTTTGACAAAGACTGCCAATTTCAGAGCACCAGCAATGAGGTAGCGATTGTCATCATCTAAACCATAAATAGAATTGCTCAGGTGGTGGTCAGACTGCTACGGTCATTCTGGACTAGGAGACCGCTATGATTCACTATGGATATCTATTCAATTAATTAAAAGTTCTATAGCATGTATCTACACAGATTTAAAGCTAAGTGGCGACTGACGCGTGAATGGGCTTAACCTGAGGTTAACATTAAATGAAAAACAAAGGTAAATGACACAGCATTTGAATGGACAGTAATGCCAAGAAATAAAAGTTTACTACATGGAAAAGGAATTTTGGAATAAAATCTTGTATTAAAAAGCTATTGACTATTCGAGAATATTAAAAAAAGATTTCATACAAGCCACTGCTAGGTAATGTAATTTTGTAGAAAAGCCACAGTGAATTGAAAGAGTTCATATGGTGGTCAATGGAAGATTAAACTAATGAAATTTTGACCCCACAAGATATTTTAAAGCCTATGATTGGGATATGGTAATCCCATTATCTGGTTCATGATCTGATATTATTGAGGAAAGTAGCTAAGAACATTTCAGACAGTGAATTAGATGCTGTGAATAAGGACCTCAATGGCTGTGAAAAAAGGCCAGGGCATGGAAATGCATCCCTTAGTCTTTGCAGCAAGTCAGAAGGCTGAAAATAACACAGTTGGGGTGACGCTGAGACTCTTACATGCATGGAAGGATGGGAAATAGATGAAGATCCCTAATGATTTTCCCAATGATTTCCTGAGAACTTGACATTCTACAAAAGCACTAGAAAACCCACGAGGATGAGGATACCTCTTCAGCAACAACCATCAATAAAAGCATGTAGAATAAATAATAAATGCTAGATCCTATAAGCAATCAGACATTCAGAAATCTCATTTTCCCTTATGGGAACTATTAACATAGTAAAAATTCAAAATGGCATTGCACAAACAGAATTTTGCAAACATGCCTGCTACAGAGACCAATCCTATTGACTGCGGAGGATTCCCAAGATGAGACACTTACAAATGTATTCCTCCCCATATCAGCGTTCAGGAACACTGGTGAACACTGGCTTAATACAGCTGAACCCGAGGCCCCTGATACTCAGCACGACTTCTGCTCTTGAACGAAGGCTCCTTCTACAGAATATCCCATTGAAGAGAACAATTTTGTCCCAAACTGATGACTTTACTGCCATTGAAAGCAGTCTTTCAATAACAAGAAAGAGTTTTTACGACAACAGGTTTCTAGTTCACAACCCAGGCTACCCCTCATTTCTTCTTTACACTCAATGTTTATGAGAGAAAACCAAACCATGACTCAAATGCTGAGAAAAAGGAATTTCGTGACAACAACCAGAACTATCTATGCTTTTTTGAAAGAGAAAGTTTGGGACATAATTTCATCCTTCTTGTTTTTCTTGCCTTGTTAGTAGCGTACCAACGTTAACTCTACCATACCAGTCACTTCTATTTAGCTTTGTATTTCAGATAAGACTTATCACCTCATTTACACATCTGTGGCTAGCATTGACAAAATATCTTCCTTTTCAATGCACATGCAAAGTCTGCAGCAAGCAGCATTGATCATTCTATTATCTCTCTGTTATGCTTAATTTCCTCTTCATCTTTCAAGTCAAACTCCCTCTCAGACTACATCAATAGTGGTGGCAACACACTGATTGATTACCCTTGCCTTTGGCAGGCATGCATGCTGCAGGTACCTCCTAAGATTGCTTTTGTGTTACCCCAGCACAACTGAGCTCTCCTAAACTATTCAAAGAATCAAATTAACAAGTGCATTGCAATCTTTAAGCACTCTGATATGACTTTGTAACAAGCAATTAACTCATGCAGCCAGACAGTTTGATAAAGCACTAGAAATCTCTGCCAAGAGGAGGACTCTGCTGCAAGCATAAACCAGCTCCAGCATCCCCCTGGGCAGCTCCTCGCCTCAGTTCTGCCCCAGACAGTAACAGGCAGGGCTCGGGTGAGCTTACCCTTCCCTAGTCATGCCAAGGAGGCAGCACGACTGCAGTATGGAAGAGCAGGGACAGTCATTCAGTATTCTCCACTCTGAATAAATGAAGGCAGAGCAGAAAATTAAACACAAGAAACTTTGTGAAATGAAGCAACTCCTTCACCTTTCTAGAGCACAGGAGCTTTTGGGAAGGAATGGCCCTAGAGTTCCTCCTGACAGTAGCAGTAATTTCCTGATGAAGTCAATGGTTGCCATTGGCTTTGATTTAAAGGATGAAATAAGTGCTTTTCCTCCTCCTACTTTCCAGACCCAGCCAAACCACCAGCACTTGCCTCGTCCATAGCCCAGCCAAAGGGGCCATAGTCCTATGGGCCCAGAAATTAAAGTACTGAACACAGTGAACGTTGGGATTATAAGAAATGCCAATTAAAAACAAAAAAATCTCATCAGTCCATCTTTTCTGATACCTGAAGATCCTTTGAACCTTTGGCATTTCCAAACACACCCAGGATGTTTTCAGTAACTTGATTTCATAGTTTATCAACATAGTATCTGGCAAACTGTCCTGCGTAACAGCAGTCCATAGCTATGCAACTCTGCAAGCCGAACAGAAACTGGACAGCAGGTCAGAAGCACAATCTGGTGACCCTTTCTTCTCTTGCTTTGTGAAGCTTTGGTCCCTTTACATTTAGCTGTGCTGGCTAAGGCCCAGCGCAGTGGAAGTTTGCTTCCCACAGGACAGCTATTACCTGCAGATGCTGCTTTCAAACCTGTGTTGTAATCTGCAAGCCAGTGGCAAATAAGGGAAACTGCTCTATTCCAAGATCAACCAACTCAAACAAGAATATTCCACAAGTTGCTTGCCACCAGAGCAGAACCCTCACTTCCAGACTGTAACGAAGAAATAAGTCCTTTTTAATTGCAATCATTTTTAAACATTTTTAGAACATTTTAACTAATTCTCTTAAGACATCAGCACCTAATAATTGTGGTATTCCTCCGGTTAGTACATGTAAAAACGCAATGCCCAAATTGCTAACAGTACTTCATCCATCATTTACCACCCTAAGTGCCTCTCTCCAGTGCCTGCCTTGTCTTTGTCTGGTCTATCTCCATACTACAAAAGCAAGTTACAAAAGCATTTGAGAAAATTAATTAACAAGAGAATTTTTGCTCCATTTTTTCTGGCAAGGCCAATTTAGTAATTTGCAGTAATAATTACAGGTGCTCTGAGTCTACTGCTGTTTGTGTTCCCCAGACACTACTGGTGCAGATCTGAACAGAAGTGCTAACTAAAACACTCATTAACTCCGCACTAGTTTAATTTCAACAGTCTTTGATTATGGAAAGTGCAGGAAAATAACCACTAGCTTTAGATGGAGCTTTACTCATGGCTGGCTGAATAATACAATCACCATGTGCACAAATAACATGTTGGCAAGTATTGATTCACAAGTATTTACCACATTGTTTCTAGGATTGTTTTCCAGTTCCAACTTATTTTCAAAATGTGACTCCTCTCAGTTTCCATCTTTCTCTTACTTATACGACTATGCGTTACTGACCCTGCTCAAGTTATGTATTTTGACATCTGAAAGTAGGAAACTTACAGTATATAACCTTAACTCTTCCCCTGGCAGTCATGCATGCACACACAATTTTTGAAACAATACATTGCTTGAAATTTTTCAGCCCATGTAGCCTTAGAGCAGGGAAATGAAAGACGACCTCTTCATGTCCCTTTCAGGTTATGCTTCTAAGGGATTTCTTCTACAGCTTAAGATACAGTAAAAGTGTTTCTAAGATAATGTAACCAGAATTATAAGAGTTGAATTTTACTGCCATGCAATTAGGGTGCTGTTAAAGTTTAATTTCATTTCTTCTTAAACTTGCTGGTTGTTTCTTCCAAATGGGTTATGATCTTTCAATAGCCTTCTGCTTGGCATAGGCTTTGCATTTTTGCACAGAGCTAGACAAAACTATATTCATGCAACAGGAGACTACAGCAGTAGTCCTGCATACACTTTTATAGCTTGATATTGTATATTGTTATGCATTTTACTGCATAAATAAGCACTCACTATTGAATATCAAAGGAAATGTATGGAAATGTATTGCATCCAAGAACTGAAAATAATCATGTACTATCAATGCAGTCTAAAAACAGGCAGTGTTTTCAGACCCAAGACCAGATATGTTCTCTTACATGCAGACAAGCATAACTCTCATTTATCACTTGCTCTGAACATCTTTATACAGTTTATAACAACATAAAGAAAGGTTCTTCTCAGTATTAGCCACTCACATTACCAATACAAGGGGAAAAGAAATCAAGGTGTTAAAACCTGGTCTTCATCGCATCTGGCAAGGAAATAGCCCTATAACATACTCCCAGCACCGTGTCACAGATATAACAACACACCGAATCCAGCGTGAAGAACACAGCTTCCCACAGGAATTGCTTACTTAGAAACAGAAACAGAAGAAATGTGGATCAATGGACATTTTTTTTCACAGCCATGTGTTAACCGCTTTCCCTGCACTGAGTCTTATTTATCTTAGCAGAGACATAAGTCCAATGTTAGGACCAGCCTGCTGTTAAGTTCACCTGAGGAGACCTTGTTGCATTATGATGAATAGAGACAGAACAGCATTGACATAATCTGAAACTAAGCTACAAATTGGTGAGTTGTGGTAGCATAAAAGACTAACAGGATCTTTAAATGTATGTGTGTGGGACTAATAAGTAGGAGTAGGAAAATTATTTTACAGCACAGCTGAGGCAGAGACTGGAAGACTGCGTGCAGTTCTGGTAGCCACGTTTGCAAAGGATATTGGAAAAACCACGAAATGATGGATGAGCTGTGTCTGGTACCCGGGGTTCTGTCTGACTGTTGCGTGGCAACAAGGGGTGCAGGCTTTCAGCCCAGCTCTTGTTCTCGACGGAGCGCCTTTAAAGGGAACAGATCTGCCAGCTGCAAGTTTCCCTACAAACCCTCCTCCATCGTCTGACCTAGCACATGGATTGTCACAGTCAAGCTCAGGAAAATGGTGAAAAGTTTTCATTCCTCTCACAGATAAAGGGAAGGGGCCCAAAAAAGAGACAATACAGGAATGGTATGTCGATATGAGATATCACCTATAATTAAAGCAGATTTTTTTTACTTTGAAGCACCTCATATTGCCAGTTGCAATGTGCTTGAAGAAGCACCTATTTTTCACTAGTGGTATTTCTAGTTTGTCTGTGATAACAATTTTCTGTATTTTTTCTACTGAAGACAGTTTGAGCTTTTCTTGAGGAAGAGAAGGGACTAAAACAAATGATACTTTTTTTCCCAGTATTGGAAGAAAAAAAAATCCAATCTCCTTTGTGCTATCAGTTTTTGCTGTGTGGTAGAACAAATGATAGATACGTGGCTTCTACGCCCCATTTACAACTTGAGGAAATCTAAATCTCAAGGCTTGAATTTTACAGTACCATTTTGCCATTTTTTAAACCCACAATCTTCCCTCCCTGCAGGAGGGGCAAGAGGAGTACACCCTCCACCCCATTCCTTACCCCCTGACTCTAGGGATGAAAAAATAAATCAGTCTCCCACACTGAGGCCACCAATAGGGATAGTGTCTAGGGCCAGCAGCTTGAAGACACAAAAATCCAAAGTCAGACTCCAGAACCTATGCGCTTGCCCCCAAACAAGACATATTTGACTAAAATAAAAAACTATGCTTGTGTACGCAAATGTATTCTGTCCTTCTGCCCCACTATCTGTTGAAAAGGATCCATGAAAGCCCCAAATCCCACCAGGATTATTGGAGAGACCCCTTTTACTTCAGTGGTTTCGGGTGTGGATTCTTGTGAGCAAACTACCTTTTCCTTTTCTGATTCATACTCATTCTCACCCCAACCTGATCTAAACTGGCCTAAGGGCAGGGAAGGCACTACCATTAAATGATGAGGATCTTGCCTTCCCTTTATTAATGCCTCCCTCGGGAGTGCTAACGACAGACTGGGAGAAGATGATCACATTATCAAAAGCTCTGTTCCTCAAAGAGACAAGTCTTGAGGGTTTGTTTACATCAGATGTAGTGATTGAATTTCACTTGACATGTCACAGGCATCCAGTCTGTTGGCTGCAGAATAAAGTGAATAATTTAGCAGGGAACTGCTGTATGCCAAGCAAACAGGTTGTAAAACAGTTCTGCACAAAATCTGGGGAACCAGCTGTCTAGATCTGAGGCACAGAATAGTATTTATTGCTTATGCATCACGCTGAATTGCTAACAACATGGCCAAAAATTAGGAAAAGGATGATGAACATGGAGGAATTATTTTTTATTGTCCATCATCAAAAACTCTCTTAGCACCTGGACAACTACAGAGAACTGCAAGCATTACTTTTAAGGTTGCTACCATTTAAAGAAGTGTATACTAAAGCAGATACATTCACGTTGCAAACAGGAATACCACAGTCTACCTACAACAGATGAGACAACTGCAGGTTTTTGTGTGATGACAGCACTGGTGCACAGTTTGGGCAGGAAATGAAGAAGTTATTCTAGTGAGTAATTTGGGAAGCTAAATGTAGATCCATATTTGCCTGGATGTTGCAGGTAGAAAACCTTGCCTTCCCTATCATGAGACTGAACAAACAAATGCTGGTTTTATTCATTCCTTGGTGGGTGGATTTTGCAAAAGAGCTCAGCATTGACCTAAATGTGATCGTGCCAGAATCAACGGGAATTTAACACCAGATTCAGCCAGAGTAGGAACTGGCTGTCACTGCCCCAAGATGCCCAGTGTTATAGATTTACACATTCTGCAAAGCCTTTATAATTATGCCATTATTCAGAGTAGCTGCACAACCATGTGATTGCTCCCTTTTCTGGCCTGGCTTCCCTGCCGGCTTCCACGGTTGTCTGTTCATTTTCCAGGTGGCACCTCTGTCCATTTACAAATAACGCCTTTTTCCTGACTTTATAGAGTTGGAATTGGAAAGAAACATTTCAAATTTCAATGAAGAAAAATTTCTACGGTCCTTAATTTTAGACTAGGATATGTAGTTTTAAATTGGTGATTAATTTGACAAACTTCTTTTAACTCAATAACAGAGGGGAAAAAACACCTTTGTGGAACAGACACTGAGAATAATTACCTATTCTCCTCCACACATGAAGTATTTATAATTAAATACATTCAGCTTTGTCTATTCAAAGCAGCAGAAATGCCAATGAATTCTTTAAGAAATATTCAAGGAAATGTCATCCTTTAAATTTTCAGCTAATTCTGGGTAGATTGTTAACATTCAAAAGGTAAGACATACCTAAACTTAACTGCTCATCCAGAAGAAGGCAAGAAATAAATTAAAGGAACATTTCAATGCACAAAAAACTAACACCGGGAAATAATTCATTGTATTTTCTTTGCGGAAAGAAATGAGGACTTCAGCAAACAAGTTGTACATGGAGATATATTAAACAGAGACAACAGCTGTAATTCAAACAAAAATGTATAATCATTAGAGCAGAGAAGCTCTTTTAATAGAATGACAAATGCAAAGAATGGAGTTAGAAGACATGAGAATAACAGTATTGATGTCTCTCAGGAAACTCTAACAATGATAACAATTTTTTAGGAAAACAAAGGTGAAATAATCATACCATGTAGTTATAGTCACTGTTCGGATATAGTTTACAGCACTCAAGCCTCAACAATCATTGGATGGAAACCCCCCCTCGCCCCACTGGCGTCTGTAACCTCCAAAGCACTTCTCTTCCCGTACCCCACACAGGATTTTTACACAAGAGTAAACCAATGTAATTTGTGTCCTTTACTGAGGTTGCTATTAGACCGTTGTATTATATTTTTTTTTTTGCTCTTCAAACTTTTCCAGCTGAGATTAAATATTATCACCTCATTTGTAGCCCAAACATGTCTGAGAGCACTTTTAGTATCTAAACCAGAAACTGGCCAACATTTAATTAGTGTCTGGCACACTCTATAACCTACAGTGTCTTCCCCAAGGAAATGACTGTAGTTTTGCAGGCTGTGTTTTTCCGCCTTCTGTGTGACACAGAAGAAATGTGGTTCAATCCTGCAATGTCCTGAGGAGCTCAGCACCTGCAATTCCACGTGACAGCTGTGGATAATCAGTAACGTGCAGGATCAGACTCTCAGTACATATTCTTTTCTTGGCAAAGAAGTAGACAGGGCTAACTAACAGGATAAAACTGTAAAGACACAGGCTTATCTGTCTATGAGTTAAACCATAAAATAACTTGGCTGTACGATACCCTTGTGAACCGTCAAGTAATTCCCTGGCTTGACTGATTAGACTCGAAATGCAAAGACTGCAAAACCAGCATTCAGTTGTTCTATTTGTTATAATATCCATTTAAAGCTGCAAATAAACTAGCCTGCTGCCCAAGTGCAATTCCAGTTCCTCTAACTCAGAAAAACTACTGCAAAACTAAAAACATTATTTAGCACTTACTGTCTATCCTTTCCTTAATTTGGGAGCATGAACGGTCAGACTGCATGCTCAGTCACATTCAAAATGGTTTGGCTACATCTTCAAAACCAACAAATTTTCACTGAAGTGGGTCAGATGTTAGTTTGACCTCCACGCTTGAGTGCTCACCAGCAACACTGTAATGTCAACCCAATGCTTGCAGATAAAGCACTGAAATGTCTCTTAATGCCTAAGTGTATCTCTTTGTGGTTAAAAGCCAATTCTTCTCCCTGCAGTACAATCTACAAAACAGCTTGACCTGTCTCTGCTCTAAAGGTGCATCCCCAGGAAATGCCAGAATTCAAGACACAGGAAGATTACTTCCAATGATCCTAGACACAAGTTCCATATCTCACTGGAGCCTTGCAACTCCTAGGTTAGGATGACAACAGCCACTCAAGTACCTCTGAAAGCAGCACATCAGTGACTTTAACAGAGGTAGCGATCCGTACTAAAAAGCATTGTGAACAACCTACCACCTACACCACAGCCAGACCCAGCAAGGTACAAAACATTTCACTGGCATCACTACTTGGAGAAGAAACTGAATCTCCATTAAGAACTTCTCTCTTTCTGCACTGCAAATCTCCTATTGCCACACAATATTTCAGCCAATGTTCCCAGTAATTACTTGATTGAAAAATCCAATCACTTACATTTAATTAGAACAACAAAATTATTCCTCATATCTGTGCCATGCTTGCTCCTTTAAGGATCCTTAATGAGATGCCCTCTGGAATGCTTATTATTGAAGGAGAAAATGGACTTAAAGTTTCTAAAAATGAAGGTCTTCAGGCACTATAGGTCTTAAATGTCAATGTATGTGAGAAGAAAATATTTCATTTTGGTGCATGGCCCACACTGCACATAGTTACGATGAAAGATTTGTATCTCTACATTAACATTTTACCTGTAAGGTACTGGGTATCCAGAGAGCTCATTCCCTTCCTCTGAAGTTGGACTCCATGATTCTTCACAGAAAAATCAGCTGGTATTTGGTGCTAAGGGGCAGCAAGTCAGAGATAGACCTGGAATTGGCAGTGAAAGAGAGGGGTATCAGAGAGACTGTTATCTCTAGAACTGCCCAAGGGAGACCGAGACAGCAATATTTTGTGTTAGCACAGTATGACCCTTTCTTTTCTCCTCATACTGCCTTAGCTGCAGTAGCATTGAGGCAAGGAGCAGCTCAGACAACTTCACACTAATAAGGACTTTCTCTTTTCAATAGGAATTCCTCCTGGTCCTTTGGCACTCAACTGAAACAATTCCACAGACCGATTTTTCCGTCCTGTGCAGATGCCCATCAGAAATAATGGGATTCTGGATTCAGTGGTCCTCATGAAAGTTTTACCAAGGCAGAATTAGAATTGGAAGGTGCAGTTTTAAAGTCAAGTCTCTTGTTGAGCTCTACCCTTCCTTACCTCTCGCATCTAGCAGTCTTTTCTCATGCTTAATTTAAAATGTCCCCACATATAAAATACCAAAATTCAAATAGCTTTATAAAGTTACTACACTTTTTTGCTCCTGTACAATCATGCATTTCTCGTGGTGAATTTCATTATTGCATTTAATGGACTGCTACCAAATGAACTGTACAGATACTGATTATGTAGATCATGTACATATTTTTATACATGTGCTAATCATGGATTCTTTGACCAACATCTCCAAAGACTGAATCTACCAGAGAACAGATGGTCGTGTGAAGCAAAACATATCTTAGTTGTTTCTTTTAAGGCTCACCTGTCAACAGTGAGAGTATCTACATTTAGTTGACTTTTAGTAAAATGTCTGATTTTGTACATATGACTTGTCCTTTTCCTTACAGAACTATTGGTTTCACTAAAGATAACAAAGTATAATCTTATAATCTCTTCATTGTCCTCTTACAAGTTGTTCCTTGAGCACAGGTCCTCTTGTCCTGGCCCTAGAGATGCCAGTAAGCAATAGCATACATTACCATGAATTACAAAGCCGTTATTGGCCACCGATATTGCCATGCATTGTCACGCTTTGGCATTGTTTCTGATTGCTTTCTGCTGCTAAAAGCTTACTAAAGCTAAAGGAAGTGTAACATCCTTCTTCCAGCACCTCAGCAGGAGTTTTGGCAAGGGCTTTTGGCTCTGTGGTCACTGACCATCAGCAAGCTTTTTCCCTTCGGGAAAGTATAGATTACAAAAGCTTTTCTGCTCTCAGTCACAGAGCGTTTAGTAGCAACGCTAAGGATGTAACATTCTGAAGTGTCTGTGTACGAGACTGAAGTGGGAGAGTGAGGAGGAATGAGACAGTGAAAGGGGAATGTATGAAATATGATAACATCCCTCATTTCTCCATCTCTTACCTTGCTCACTTTCCTCTGGTCCCACTTGCTAAAATGAAATCTGTCCACTCTCCATGAATCCCTGCTTGTCTTTCTCTTCCCTCATGTGGCCCAGAAGATCTGAAGCACCCAGGGAAGTACTCCTCGATCGTAACAGCAAGATAGTCAAAGACTGAAAATGCAAAATATTGGATAAATTGCCAGAGGGAATAACTGCAGCAAAAATAATTTCATTTTGGAACAGGAGTTAAGTTCATGTGAAAACTACTCATAAAAAAGCTATTTGTTTTAGTTGCTGAAGAATAATCTGAAAAAAGCACAGTGAATTGTTACTATTCTAATACAAATCACTTTCACATTTATTCTAGACCTGTTTATGCTCCTTCCATAATTTGTGCTTTATCCAGTTAAATATTTACAAGTCATGATATTGAAGGTTTACTTCTCCCTTGACAGTTGTTTGCCAAGTACAGTTCTTTGTTTAATATGTCCTGACTTCATGTATATTTGACAGCCTCTAAGGAGTGTTATTCCTCTGGAAGTAATGAATGAGTTCTATTTGTTATATTTTTATGTTTTCTCAATAATTTCTGCCACGAGCAACTCAGGCTGCAATTGAAATATTAAAATTTCATTCTCAAGATTTCATCATAAGTCTTTGGCTCACATACAAAAAATATATCTGTGGTTTTCTGTGCTGAGTATCTACAGATCCATAAACAGCATACTGAAATGAGGCAGCAGGCAAGAACAGTTGCAACAGTTTGAGTGCACAGTCATTGTATGAATAATACTCAGAACTATCACAATTATCTGAAAGTCATCAGGGAACCCAAATAAGATCTCATGGTCAAAGCAATTAAAGTATAGTTGCTATTTATTGCCTCACACCATACACAGACATAATAATATCATGTTTTCTAAACTGTTACCACTGAGCTAATGCACCAGAATTCTACCAGGAACACGGTCCCCTGGGAGAGCTGCTATTTAAAAGATATAAATATAAGACCACAATTCTTTGAGGTCATTACAGAATTCATAACAGCATTTTTGGTAAGAACGGGGTCTTTTGCAAAAACATCTGGCTTTGCAAAAACTGCCTTTGGGAAATTTTATTCTGCCTTTTTAAACTTACATTTTATTAGATGCCTCCCAATCCCTGTGTTATGATTACTTGAAAGGAGGCTAACAACAAATATACAATTAATTCTGCAGCATTAACTACTTAAGGTGATTTTGGCATTAACTGGCACAAAAAATAAGCTGTTAAATTAACAGCCTTTTTTCCAAGTGGTTACTTGATGAGAATTATATTGAGCCCTGACCCTACGTCACCAAAGGAAACAGGAATTGAGTCAGACCTAAAGCCGCCAGTACCAGAAACGTCTATCGTGCTTCCACAACAGCAGAGTTCATTTTGAGTTCTCTGGAGAGCTGAAAGTGTGCCTGCTTTTGTACAAAGCCTGACCATGACTTACTGCTATACGAGGTCCAATCATTCCACTTTGGAATTACATATCTCCACATTTTAAAGAGGTTTCATTAACTGTTTTTAAATTAATCTTTGTAAATTTCCCTTGATTTTAAAGAAAAGAACAGGCTCTTTGTAAATTTTTAAGGTCCTCCTTCTCTGTACACTTTAAATTAAGACTTTGTCAGTAAAAACCTAGCAGCCTTCTACAGCTCCATTCATTTTAGTAATCTCTGAACACTACTGTGAAAGGATCATTAATCCTACCAGTCCTCCTTGCATAGCATTTTCTTTCAGTCCAGTCTCAAATAGGAGAGAAAACCCCGCAAATCTGTAGTCATTGTTTAACTATGCCATGCTAGGAAGCAAATGGATAACGAAAATGTTTTATCCTGACATGAAAAAAAATTCCTAAAGTTATGAGAACAAGCATGCAGCCATTTGACACTTATTAAAAATCTTAATGGCCTAAGGAATCGTTTTGTTAATCTGATCTGACTCCCTGCATAGCAAGGACTGTTACACAGTTCAGTGGACACACATTTTAAGCGATGTGTCAACACCATCTAGGGCTTGTCCATACCCTAAGATGGAACATGGTATTGGGATGTCCGAGCTAGAGGAGGCACCAGCTGAATCTATAAGTGCCCCACCTAACTTGCCACAATTGGTAACAGTATGCCGTACTGGGTTTGCGTGGCAAGGTTTTGGCAGCACAAGGACTACAGGGGTGGCTTCTGTGAGAAGATGCTAGAAGTGTTCCCTGTGTCCGATAGAGCCAATGCCAGCCAGCTCCGATACGTACCCGCTGCTGGCCAAGGCTGAGCCCATCAGCGATGGTGGTAATGCCTCTGGGATAACATAGTTAACAAGGGGCAAAAACAACCTGTGTAACCGCAGCCAAAGAGAGGAGTGAGAATATGTGAGAGGAACAGTTCTGCAGGCACCAGGGGCAGCGAAGAAGGAGGGGGAGGAGGTGCTCAAGGCACCAGAGCAGAGATTCCCCTGCAGCCTGTGGGGAAGACCATGGTGAGGCAGGCTGTGCCCCTGCAGCCCGGGGAGGTCCATGGTGGAGCAGATATCCACCTGCAGCCCATGGAGGTCCATGGTGGAGCAGATATCCATCTGCAGGCTGTGGAGGACCCCACGCTGGAGCAGGGGGATACCTGAAGGAGGCTGTGACCCTGTGGGAAGTCCACGCTGGAGCAGGTTTGCTGGCAGGACTTGTGACCCCATGGGGGACCCACACTGGAGCAGTCTGTTCCTGAAGGACTGCATCCCATGGAAGGGACCCACGCTGGAGCAGTTCGTGAAGAACTGCAGCCTGTGGAAGGACTGATGATGGAGAAGTTTGTGGAAGACTGTCTGCCATGGGAGGGACCCCACACTGGAGCAGGTGAGGAGTGTGAGGAGTCCTCTCCCTGAGGAGGAAGGAGCGGCAGAGACAAGGTGTGATGAACTGACCACAACCCCCATTCCCCCTCCCCCTGCAATTGCTTAGCATTTTTCAGAACTAGAATACATATTTACTTTTAAACAGACAACAAAATTTCCCCAAACTGGGACTATGTAGGTTTTTTATTACTACTGCAGTGCTCCAAAAGGCACATTAATAATGCAAACGCCCTGCATCTCACGTGGTACCAGTTAGGGGACCTGCGTTGGCACATTGTATTGGCTTCCAGGTGAAATGAGACATTTGAGAATCAGCTGCTGCTAGTGGGAAATGTATAGCATTTACAAATTCATATTCAATGTTTTTGTTAACTTCAGTTTCCATCTTCTCTCACTACACAATAACAAAGCCGCGTAAACATCGACTCACTTCACAAAACTACACGGGAGTAGTTTTGGCCTAAAAAGCCTACAAACTTACACTTAGAAAATGCTTATCCTGCGTCCATCCCCACCGTGAAAATCCAGTCTACGGTCGTAGCTTTATAGTATCTTAAAGACCATGTCACTAATCCGTGGCAGACACGAATTTAATCTAATGCATGCAAAAGTTTATTTGTACTTTCCTTCATGCAGACAATATGCCACAGTAACGTGTTCCCCCTAACTGAAAGGGTTAAAAAACACAAGAGCAAGAAACATGTTGTAAATACCTTAGTCACTCAATTAGATCAGAAGACACCCTGTTGTGATTTAAGGCTGTTGTGAATACCTTGTTAGACTTGAGGGCAGTCTGATGTGATTTAGGGAGTAGCTAGAAGAACAGCTATAAGATAAGGGGGGCTCTGGGATAATTTCGTTACAGACAACTCGGCCTTGGGAGAACAGATGCACGGGACCATGAAGATAGGAAGAAACAGAAGAATGGCAACAATATAGTTGTTGAAGGACAACAATAGTCTTGAAGGACAACGTCTACATGATCCTAGGACTGAGTTTGCGCAGAAGCAAAGGTCAATCAGCGAACACAGTGAGGAAGACTACGAGCCTTCATCTGAAGACTCCCAAAGACCACCACAAGAGATGACTGCGCATGCGAATCAGATATTTACATATGTTAATAAGTTCCTGGAAATCTCGTGTTTATGCATAGCAATTCTCGGAAATCCTATGAATATGCATGATTGTATAGTATATATTCTCTAAAAGTTCACTAATTCATTGGAGCACTTATGGTGGAGAATCCCCAGTGCTGCCCAGCGCTGCAATAAAGAATACCTGCTTAATAGGAACTTCGTTGCTATTGAGTTCCATTTCAGGGACTCTCTGAGTACTCCGTTTCTCCCTTGGGAGATTTGGACTGTGAGGAGAGGCATCCGTGGATTTTTGTATCATAACCACCCATCCGCTTACACAACGCTCCCGACTCCCAGCGCTTATCCCTAACGCGCCCTTCCTGCGGCGAGCGCCTCTGAAGCCAGACCGCCTGCACGTGTTCGCCGGCCGGCCTGAACTGCTCCTTCCCTTTTAAATCAAACGATAAAAAGGGAGACGGCCTCCTCAGGCAGCACCGCTTATCACTCGAGAGGAATGCATTTGTAATCTTCCCCAGCTTGCAAAGTTATTTTTTAAGCGCATAAGTGAAACTATTAAAGCTCACTGGGAGGAAAGCTTTTGTTCTAAGTGTAAGATTACACATAAGCTTAATGCTCTGGGGAAAAAAAAGATGTTTTAAGATGTTTTAATGCCTGCCCTTCCCACGCAGCTCTGCCAGTGCTCTGTTTGTACCAGACCTCGCCTCTCCGCCGCGGTACCATCTATGGGGGAGGCCCACAAGCCCCTTTTCACACCCCGCTGCCAGGGGGGCCGACGACGGCCGTGAAGGGGAAGAGGCCGGAGTCCACGGCCCGCAGTGCCGTGGGCAGCCTGGCAAGGGCGGCCTGGAGACGGGGCTTTCGGTGGATGCCCCCGCCCGCCGCCCGGCGCTCCCCCGCCCGCCCGCCCGCCCCTCAGGCCGCGGGCGGCGCGGACTACACTTCCCAGCATGCCCCTCGGCCCGCCTCTTCTCGCGAGAGGCGGCGGAGGCGGAAGTCGCCGGGCGCGGCCCGGAAGCGCCGCTGCCGTGGAGACTGGAGCCGGGAGCTGGGCGCCCGCCGAGCTGACCATGGCCGAGACCGACCCGAAGACGGTGCAGGACCTCACCGCCGTGGTGAGGCCGCCGCGACCGGGGCCGCCGCCTCGGGGGGAGCGGGGGGGCGCCGCCCCGGGGCGGCCGCAGAGCGCGGGGCGGGCGGGGCGCGGCCTCCCCGAGGAGAGGCCCCCGCAGGATGAGGCAGAGGCCGCCGGCCTCGCCCCGTTCGTCGGCCCTGGCGTTGCCTCCTGGGGCCCGGCGCGGCCGAGCTGGGGTGACCCGCGGCTGCCCGCTGTCGGAGGGGCTGCAGGGCCTGTGCTGTTGCCTGGGCCTTTTTTCCCGGGTGTTAGGACAAACCGCGTCCACTGCGGAGTTGTTCCTGCCGAGTCCCTCGGGGCCGCTGAGGTCGGGGCGCAGCTGCAGTCGCGTTCGCCACCGCAGCACCAAAGCCACTGGCTTACTTGAAGTGCTCCGCTAGTGCCGGCTGGCCTGGCCGTGCTGGCACCTGGGGCTCCTTGCGCCAGGAGCAGCTCTCTGTGTCTGGGAGGGATATGGCTAAGAGCGAGGGTTGGGAAGTGTGGAGAGAAAGGCTGCTACTCTGCTATCAAAAATGTGTCATCGTGTGATTAACATAAGATGCTGGAAGCAGGTGTTGTGGGTTTAGTCCTGGTTGTGGAACGCAGGCATTTTCTAGGTGTTAAAATTGCTTACTGTGGGCCTCAGTTCTCCTGTGTGTACATTCATATATATGTAAAAATATGATACTTAAATGTGGAATTATATTGCAGAGTTTGTGCACAGTTGAGCTCAACAATGAAGGAAAACGTTGTACTTGCCTCATTACACGAGATTAAATACTGTAGCAACCTCTTTAATGGAAACTGACTTCTTTTTTTCCTTTCTATTAGGTGCAGACATTGCTTCAGCAAATGCAGGACAAATTTCAAACCATGTCTGACCAAATAATTGGAAGAAATATCCTTTTTTGAAGTCAGATAGGTGCTGTACACTACAGATGCACAAATATTTTAAAATATATTTGCCAGTGGGATTTATAAGATAAATTTAAAGTGACCATAAGAGTTTGAGCAAAGCTGTAATAAAAACCAACCAAACAAAACCCCCAACCACTAGTGGATTGCAATCATATTCCTTAACTCCTTTGAACTTGATGATATGAGCTGTCGCATAGATGACCTGGAGAAGAACATAGCAGACCTCATGACGCAAGCAGGAGTGGAAGAATTGGAAGGCGAGAACAAGACCCCTGCTACCAACAAGAGTTAAAGTGAGAAAATTGCTTGCTAGCCTTGAAACAAATCCTCAGGTCTCTTGAAATTGCTGACTTTAAAGTAGATGGACTTTTTCCTTTGATTTGTAAGGTAGTCTGAAATTCGGGCAGAGCAGCTCTGTATGGTATAATACAAGAAGTTTTAAGAAGCTCTCCTCAGCAGGCTCCTACTAGCCTCTTCCCCAAGGGTGTTTTCCTCACCAGTATTGGGAGGAGAGTTACTTTCTTCATGTCTGGTTAGTTTTGAGGAAGTGCAATAGCTGTACTCTGTTACACAGTCACTCTGGTACTCCTAGTAAGATCTGAAATAATGACTGTCTTTGCTGCATGGGAAGGAGAAGAGATGGGAAAAAATATCAGTAGCAAAGCGAGCTGTTCCCTTCCCTTCCTTCATCATATTGGAGCCTTCTGAAAAGGACCATAATCTCATGCACGTTACCAACATGCGCTCCGATTTCCATAGCGAGAAAGCTAGCGTGAGCGTGGTGCTGCTCTTCCTTCTTCCGCTGCATCCCGTAGGCTTCAGCACCCGCTGAGCTCCTAACGACTGTGCACTGGCTGCTGGGCACGGGGGCTAGCGAGTGAGTTTCTGCCGATCAGCTCTAGGTCCCTCCTGCGTAAGTCAGGAGTTTGCTGGGAGTACGTGACTCGCACGTACCACTGCCAAGCAGCGGGTCCTGACTCAGACAGTGCGAGACAACGCCCAGACATGAGGCAAGGTGCATTCTAGGGCAACGCTCCCTAGAAAAAGAAATTTCTTATTGGAAGATAAATGTGATGATATTATACATTCTTCTTATGTAATTTCTTAATTGATAACCTGGCCCTATATTACACAAAACCATTGGAGAAGTAGATGTTTCATATAGTTGGCAAGCAGCAGTTCAAAATCTAGTGCAAAAACATGTAAATAAATTCAGGTGATCAGGTAGCACCGCATGCAGCATTTACAGCCATTGCTAAAGGCATTTCAGAAGATGAGGGCAATGCAAGAGTGCCAAAACTGTTACAGCGTAAACAAGGGGGGGGGTGGTGCTTAATTATAATACATGAGCACTAAGATTTCACTTCAGTTTGTGGAGAATTTGATTTTTGTAATCCATGGAAGGCAACTGGTAAATGAACTACTAGATGTATCGTGTTAGATGATTAACTTCTTTTGTTTAAGGTGGCTAAGTAAGACGTGTCTTAGCCTCCCTTAGGCTTCACATTCTGAGGTGACGTCTAGAACACTATGCAGCCTGTATAATAGGCATGTGTGTTTGAAACAGGAATACGTCTTGTCTGTTAAGGTGCCTATTTTTGACAGAGATACAAATTATTACGGGCTTCATTGCCCCCAGTGCCAGTTGCCTTAGCCTGAACCTCACAAATGACAATTTCTGATGAGCATGATTCTCTTAATTCTTCTCAGTAATATATTTTTTTACTTATTTTTCCCCAACAGGTTGCCAATAACTTAAGATGAATCCTGGAAGACTTCTTTTTTTTTTTTTCTACAAATCCTCGGAATTACAGAACAGCTTTTTGCAACTACTGTGTGTAAAAGCATTTTTATATTGTTACAGAGCTTGCATTCCTAATGTATATTGTATAGTTAGGGATAGGTTAGTTTATATTTTGATTTGTGTACTGTAATTTCACTTTTTGAATTCTTGTTATGAGGATCAATTAGTTGTGTTATTAAAACACAGATCTTACGGATCTCAACTACTGGGTGTATTTTTTTGTGAAGTCAGTTTTTTCTCTTTCTTACACGTTTTCTAGACATTTCATTTTTGATAGCTAACCATCTAGTGACTCCCATCGAATGGAAACCTTCACTTGTCCTACGTAACTTTGTGTGGAGTGAAGCACAAGATTGAAACTTAGCATTAATCTTACCTCTAAGCGTCAGTCACTCAACTAGTTGAGGACTATGTGTTGTTTTCTCATAAATGTAATAAGGTGATTTTGGAAACGTAAGACACTGAAGGTGGAAGTCATGTCTCCTACTCCTGGTATTCCCTTACCTGTGTGTTCCTAGAACATAAACTAGACATAGAGATGTACCATTAGAGACATCTGTACACAGCTGAGCAACCACTGCCATTCAAATCTGTTATATTTAGACAGACAAGGAACTCTAAACTATGAAAAAAAGCACCATGGGATTTAAGTTTTTTAACACTGTAAAGCTCTACTTTCAAAGTGACTGTGTCATTTAGCATCACCTTTGAACAATAATTCTGATTAAAACCGTGATACTGGAGAGAATAGGGATGGGGTTGCGGGAGCGCCTGTATGTGGTCTTTCAGTTGAAGTCACTGGCTCGTCGTACAAAACAGTTTGCTAACAAAGCAATGATATATTGAGTAACAAAAAAGGAGAGAACCCAGGTAGAATTGCAAAGCCTTGCTTCTCTTTGAATAACAACTAGCCTGAACTCTTCAAAATATTGGGTTTAGAAAGGTGTTTGCTTTTATAGTCATATCCACATTTATGGGCCTGGAGTTTAATGGATTACATTAGAGTATTTTGGCAATGAAAAGTGTATTCAGAAGAGTCTGTACTATGTCACTTGTGAAGAAAAATGACCGATGTCGGATATTACTGACAATCATTGCAATGCTCCGCCAGCCTGAAATACAAATTTAAAAAAGCACAAGTGGCAGTCAGCAGTTATCTGTGACCGCACTTAAGACTGCTCTTTGAACGCCACCAGATGAGCACCTGTGTATTATGAAGGCAATATGACAGGTCATTTTTCAAAACCGAGGGGAAATTGTAATAAAAGCTCATAATAATAGGGGAATTTTGTGAACATAGGAAATGTATCGATATACCTTGTAATACCAGCCTTAGGCTCTTTGTAATGTCATTTAAAAAATCTAATAAATGATTATGTGGTAACAAATACTCAGGTCATATATATTAAAGCAAAATCTAGCATATCATTATATGTGAGATTGTATTTAGTTATAAGTTATAAAAAGACTTTAGCACAGCTGCTGCTGGTAGAATATAGTCTAGAATATAGGTGTGTTCTGGATAATAAACGGGTGAGCACGATTCATGCCCTGTCAAATCTGGATTTTACTAGGTAATGACAACATAGACCAAGTTCATAGGAAAGGATATGGAAGTGGAGGATCATTTTGTATGATGTTTATACACCTATAAATTCTCATCTGGCCGCCTTCCTCCTGTGGGAGAAATGGTCGTTCTTGAATTTGCTTGTGCTATGCTATATCATAGAATGATAGAATCGTTTAGGTTGGAAAAGACCCTTCAGATCATTGAGTCCAACCGCTAACCCAGCACTGCCAAGCCCACCACTAAACCATGTCCTCAAGCACCACATCTCCCCGGCTTTTAAATCCCTCCAGGGATGGGGACTCAGCCCCTGCCCTGGGCAGCCTGTGCCAGGCCCTGACAGCCCTTTGGGGAAGGAGTTTTTCCTAATATCCAACCTAAACCTGCCCTGGCGCAGCTTGAGGCCGTTTCCTCTCGTCCTGGAGGGGCAGCAGTATCCAGCAGTATAGAGGGGGATATACAGAGAGTATCCAGCAATACAGAGTGACAGTAATAACCAGCAGTAGCAGGCCTGCTTTCCTGAAGTTAATTGTGTCCGAATAAGTGACTGGAAAATTATTTCAGCTTTACGAAGAAGCTGGATTCTTCAAGTCATTGGAAAGATTCTAAACAATTTTCAGTAGGAGCAGTTTTCCCTCATAAAGTTACCACTTACCTGATGTTGAAAAGTAACAATTCAATTCAAAACAAGCCTTTCAGACTGGAAGGGGTTACTTGTAGCTCTTTAAATACTGCATATTTTTGAGAAACATGTCTTATTCTTACTCGGAACCAGCGACAGAGCGTGTAAACGGCACGTGCAAGCCAAAGTAGAATCCCTTTTGGCCACAGTTTCCTAAAGTGTGGATAGTTTAATACACAAAGCAAGGCAGAAGATGACTGTTCTTAAGCGTTACTTTATATGGATTTGATAGCACTTTACAAAATAAGTGTCCTTGGTTTTTTTCTCAATATGCTGCTTCCCATCTTACCTGACAAGTATTTGTCCTTGCCACGGGGCTGCCTCACTTGCAAAGAAAAAAGAAGTCTGAGGACCAAGCTCTTGAAGAGGGACTGTCTTCCCTGTCAGAATATGAAGCAAGCTGTTCCATATATTCATTTAAATCAAACTCTGTAGTGCTGTGTTCTGCTGAGGGACGGCGGCTCGCATTTTGTAGTCATTGATCTCTATGCCAAAGTCTATATAAGCACTTCCTACTTTAAGAGAAATGTTCTGCTACCTGTCATCACGGTAACGTACGCTTGGATTTGATCATCGACGGATTTGCCTCCTACAGTTTATTTGCACAAGGGGTCACAGGTTAAATACGCCCTGCTCTGGTGTCCTTGTACGGGCAGGCGGGCAGGTGCCACGATTTCCAGCTTGCGGCGCAGCGCTGGCGCAGCTCGGGGCGGCCCTGCCGTAACGCGGGGGCAGAGCAGCCCGGTGCTGTGGCAGCAGGAGGGGGTGCTCAGCTCTGCGGGCGAGCGCGGGGGCTGCCGGAGGGGAAGGGGTTTCCGTGCAAGAGGGGCCAGCGGGGAGGAGGTGAGACGGATGGGAAATGCGCGCTCTTGACTTGCCACTTCCCTCATTCTTTCCCATCCTAGCCCGAGCAGCAAGGAAGGGGATAGCAAACTACTTTTTGTAAGTGAGCACGAGGTACGGAATTACACAGGACACGTAGAGTCTGTGGGTCCTGCAGGCTGAAGATCGCCGGAGCTGTGTGGCCTGTGTCTTTTACACTGGGCAACAGAAATAAATTTGAAACTCCTGTCTCATCTGGTGTCTTAATTCCTATCTTTACAGCAGGAATGATACTCTCACTACAGAGGAACAGCATTATAATAAATCCATGTTTGGAAACACTTAGGCCCACTGATAAGTGATCCAGAATTATAGTTTCCTTAAGAGGATTTTTCATTTAATCTCTGCCCTAAAGACAACATACGGTAAATAAGACTGCGCACAGATAGCTCTTCAGCTAATACCGTCTGGTCCGCACACTAAACGAAGCTGGTTGCAGGCCAGAGAGACGCACTGAACTACAACACTCGTCGTCTGCAGGAGCTCGTTTGGAAGCCTCCTTCCCCTGAGTTGAGCCCAGCTCTCCCAGGTGCCTGCACGTCCCGTTGCCTGCATTGCTGCCTGCCTTGGGATGGAGCTCATGAGAAATTGCTTGGACATCTTGCAATTCTCTCAGTTTTGTTGGCAGTGGAGACAGGGAACATTTGTGCAAATTCATGTTATCTGGCCTCCTCTAGGCTTATTATCTCAACGCTCCCAACGAAGTACCGGTGGTACCCTTCCTTAGATGAATGAGGCACGGGGAATCGGTTTGCCTGAGATTACTGTGGAAATCAGTACGAGACCTAACCGCCCGTCTTCCAAACCCTGGGGGGATGCTGAAGTCACTCACGCGTTCCTCCTCCAAACTTGAAAGCTCATGAAACTCATTACTTCATATTGTAAATACATTTGACACTGTGCCTTCAAAAAGAAAATACTTTTGATTCGGTACGGTTTTGCTGTGAAGCACCTGTAACCCAGGCCAGAGACACTGTCCATCCTCTCTCTAAAATTACATCTATCTGCGGTTTTTCTGGAGGTATTCACACGGAATTATTTAATGAAGCTTTTTCTTTTCCTCAGGATTACAAGTCTCTAGCAGATACTGCCTTCTAGTGGGCATGCTCTCACGAACAGAAGGAACACCGCTCAGATTAATTATTTGGTTACTTTTAATGTACAAGTTCAGATGTTAGGACTTTAATGAGCCACACGCTGCTTTGAAATGTGGTTATTACACAAGATACTGAAGCTTTGTTTACAATTAAGAGAATTAATAGGATACACAAATCCCTTCCTGAGCTTTAAGCCTTACCATGTTTTGAAAAGACCTGATGCTCGCTGAGACTTTTTTTTCTGATTCTGATGTAGAGCCAAGGAAATTAGATCATTAGGAAAATAAAGCACGGGAGTAGAGACTTTACATCGTATGAACACTCCGAGATAAGAATGGTTAAACAGGTATTGTCTCTCTGAAAAATGCACATGTATTAATAGAAAAGTGTTCTTTTATGTCATTTTGCTACAGACCTGACATTTTTATTTATGAAGCTCTTGTAGTTAGACACGTATGTAAAAATCTCTTCAGTTCACAGAGCTGTAGAATATACACTCCTTGCTCAAGAGATTAAATCCTGTTTGAAACAGCAACTGGAGAAGTGATGGAGTTAAGTGTTTCTCTAGTCTCAGATTCATAAGTGTTAGTACAAGTCGGGATGGAAGGCCCGTCACCCTTTCGTGCAAGCCCCCATACAGATACGGAAAACACAGCAAAATAATCTGTGCTTTTAAGGGCAAAATGGAGACAACAGGCAAGGAGCTACCTGAGAAGTGGAGGCAGAAGAGCTGAGACAAATGACTTAAGGCTTCACAGCAGATCAGTGCCTGAGCCAGGCCTTAGATTTAAATCCTTCTTAAGCGACCTGCAAAAAACACTTGAGAGACTATGTAGTGCTTGCCTGTCTCCCAAAACAGGTAGGCGGGCAGGTGTACTTGCAAAATAAGGATCTGCTCCTTCACATCGGAATTCCCTTAAGAGTTTAGATCAGAAAAACCCCACATGCTGCATAGTCTGCTTGTCTTCGGCAAAAGGTATCCCAAATTTTGATGCAGCATGGCGTTCTGTTACCTGTAGGTGCCAAGTGGAGAAATGTTTGTCCAAGTGCCATCTCATGGCACGCAGGAATATCAGCAGCTCCGGCGAGGTGGATTACCGACAAAGACCTCTCTGGTGTTCTGCCAGCTGACATTCCCAGTTGCTCGGGCTCAAAGTAATTCACTTCCAGGGCAGCTCAGTTTCTACTTATAACATTCCTCCTCAGTCCAATTCCACCTTCTCTAAGAATATGAATTTCCCAACGGATAAAAGTTTCTGATTCCCACACAGCTCTAATAAATATTGCACTTATTTCTGTTGCAGATGTGTTTGGTTTTGAAGACCAGATCCCTGTCTCTTTAAAGCATATTAGGGAAGCCTTTTGCATTTTAACCTGCACCACCACACCGGAGGAAATCACTGAATTCAGCTGTTCTCTGCCCACTGGCATAGAAATATCAGTTCCCTAGGAGCGACACAGGAAGGTTTCCAGGACGGTTTTGTTGATTCATTTATTTTTACACGCACTTTGAAAAGTCAGGGGGCCAAGGAGATCCAGGACAGACATTGCATAATTTGGGAAAATTAAAGCAACTGATAACACAGAGGAAAAAGAGACAAACTTGAAGACATGAGGCTAGCTGCTGGTTTCTAGGCATTTAAGACCCCACGTGTGAAGACTGTGGGTGAAGAAGTGACCATCATGGTCTGAGCTCTGACATGCGACACATCCCAGTGGCAATAACGAAGGAGCGTTCGTTAGCTTCCCAAGAGGCTGCTCAACAGCAGAACGGCAATTCAGTTCGTTTGCCAACTGCTATAAAACAGGAGAAGTTTTGTATCATACAACAGGTGCCCAATTCAGTTAGACTGTCAGAGGCTGAACCTCAGCCAAATCCTCTCCTCAAAACATGTTCACGCTAAAAAGTATTCTTTAGAGCTAGAAGGCAATAAGAAAAAATCAGAGTGCTGCAATGGTTAAATATCTAAGGCCCCAAAGTGCAAATGGCATTGATCTTTGCAACAGACTGATTCTGCAAGGATTTTGTTCACTCATGAGGTACCAGAAGGGAGACCCTTCAAGGCTCATCACCAGAAAAGTATGTGAATTGCTTCCTGGCTCTGCAGAGCAGGAAATGTTTAATGCAAATGACTGGTCACCAAAGGTAGAACAACCTGAGTGCTTGCCTGCCTAAATCCATACTGAGAAACACAAGTCACGTTGTTATCTTTTAAAAAAATACCTAATTCCAACAACTGAGTGATTCTTAATGAATGTTTATGTGATATAAGGGGGAAAAACCCAAATCAAACCTTACACTTTTTTCAATGAAGCCAGCCCTCCTGCTATTGACACACAAAACATATTATAAATCAGACCAAATCTTCTTAAAAAATTAATGGGACCGCAAATGTTAATGCCAAATGCAATTGACATTTATTAGAAGGGACACCACTGGGATCTCCAACAAGCCAGGCAAAAAATTGAATCAGGTTCCTATCAGAGGGTTACAAATAGATGTGTCATTTTAATAAATTTGACAAGTGTACCATGCAACTGAGAATTGGGTGCCTCTTAAAAGACAGTTAACCATAGATCCTTGAACAGGATTCACTACTCTGGAAATTCTTTGCAAGTCCTTTTTCCAAATTATTAGTGTTACCCTGCCGTATGAGAAGGTACAGAATTGTGCTCTTCTTCATGAGCAGCCCCAATTCTCACCTTTTTAACTGAACATTTTAATAAATAACATATATTCAGAACCAGTACAGAATCCATAAGCAAAAGCTCTTCAATTCTTTGCGTGTTCCAGGTGGCAGTGGAGGAGATGATCGGGGTACCTTTGATAATCTGGCTTTAAATGCTCTTAATTTGATTTTTCTACAAGGCCTTCACATTAACATTGTTTTTCTTTCAGGTCAGAACCACTTTTAAATAAAACTCAAGACAGCAGTTTAAGACTTTACTACTGAGCAACCGTAGAAGTGAGTATGACCATGAAGTTTTAATTGCTTCACAAAGATCTCAGACATGGTCAAGGCCTTCCCCCCTCCATCCCCACTGAAGACACGCTTTGCGTTTCAAGGTGATTGACGAGTTAGATTGTTAGTGCCACTCATTAGCAAGAAATGTAGTAAACTGAAGCCCTTGAAGGAAAGGTCTGTCGCTTGCACAATAAAGCTCTTGTTTAAATTCCATTTTGAGCACTTCTAAAACAACAGGCAACAGTAAACAATATTTAGCAGAATGACACCATCTGTCATTTTTTTTATCATCTTTTCAGTGTTTTAAGCAAGGATTTTGTTATAAATACTGACAATTGGCACTCTAGATTATGATTTTCTGCTCTCTGAATAGTGAGGAGCAAAAACAAATAAAGTGCAGATTTAAATCTCAGGTTTCATGCATTATTGAGCTGGCGAGATGTGGTTCCAGATTAACCCGCTCCTGCCTTGTGTTCATGGGAGGGCATATGGACGCCGCTGAAGCACGTTCACTGGGGTTTGTAACTGGTTCTGCATTTGGCTCGGCCACCTGGAACTGGGGATAGGGTTCTGCTCCATGGAGATAACGATGAGTTGAATGGCTGAAAGAGTGGAGTAAGACAAACCAGTCATCTTTTAATCTTTATTTGGCGGCCCTTTATGTCCCAGTGCTGTTCCTTCTAGGGCTTGGACTAGCAGAAGTGTTCTGTTCTTCCAAACATGGTGAAATTTATAGGAGCTCCGTGTTCTTCCGGTGATACAAAAAACAGAATGGAAATTTCTACCGTCTTGACGCATTTGTGGCCTCGTTGATCCTGAGTGTTTCAGGAAATCCTGCTCCACCCCCCCAAAAGCACTGAAGAAAAATCACTGTTTCACACATCATGCAAAATGAAAAACAAATTTATTGAACCTGAGGCGTATTTAAAAATCAGGAGGCTTTTCGTGCCATAAGTTATTTTAAAACATCTTTGGAACTACTCCACAGACTGAAGTTAAACAATTAAAATGCATAATCACATTTAAAAAGCAGCACCAAAAATGTAAGTCATTTTGTCACAGAGGCTGCTCCAGCATGGTTTGATTGTTTAATGTTATGCTCTAAAACCAATTTATACCCTATACCCTTGATCTCTGTTTCAATTTCAGGATGTTAATGCATGCACCATTGCTGTATTAGCTGATAGGGCAGAACAAATACTTCAGGAAAAGTCATGATTAGAATTTGAAATCTCTGTCAGCCATGTTTAATACCCAAATGTGCTCACCTCACTGGCTTTTCCTGCGGATTTTCCCCACTGGAACCCCATGTTTTATACCTGGAAAGAATGATTATTGAACATCAGTAACAGGTGGACACAGAACTACAGGGAGTATATAGGCGCAGTCACTCCTGCCACAAATGCTAAAATTATCAGCCATCAACTAAATCTCTTCAAACTGAACTGGTACACAAACAGCCTGTCTCTCCAGGCAGGGAGAGCAAGCAGCCGCCACGTACCATGCTACAGAAATCTTAGGATCCAGACAGCCGAGTCTGAAGGTGCCAGAGGCTTTTTGCTCGTTTTCCTCTTTGCCTTACCTGCACCTCCAGTTTCTGCAAACTTTCCTCTATTCTTTGTGCTGACTTTGTTTCACCGTGCACAACCCTGCAATGAGAAGATATTAGGTGGCTTGGGTCACTGAAGCACACCGCAGGTTTTGAAGCCTCTTACACAGCCCGGAGTTCCATTCATTCACTACTAAAGGAAACAACACGCTAGATAAACAGGGAGACAGAATCACTGTTGCAGGATAAATTATTTTGTATTCCGAGCATTGGCAAGGAAATGAGTGAAATTTGAGGAGAAGCTTATTTATAGGAATTTAGCCGGCAGGCAACGTTAACACAGGGGCTACCATCCCCTGTATTATTAATGCTTTCTTAATTGCATGCATACAGCTGGTAAAGTGATTCATTACCTTTTCTTGTTCAAGACATATTGTGTATAAATATAGTCCACTATTGGAATATGCATTCCCAAGCACCTCAGACTAAGTACTTGTCTAGCGGAAGGCTATAACACGTATTTGTGCTCTTTGCAGAAGGCACAGGGGGGGCAACTGTTCACCTCCTCCCCGAATTCCTCCAAGAAAGAAGGAATATTGGAGATGATTCCTTGAAAGGCACAGGGAGGTGGGGGCAGCGTAGAGCATGTGTATCCATGTCTCAAAAACCAGCTGGCATAGATGCAAGTTTTTGCCCCTTCAAATGAACGTGTAGATATGATTCAGTGCCAGTTACCCTCGGCAGTTGCCATTTCAGGTAGCAGAGGGATTTGCACTGGAACTGGGATTTACAAGGCTGGTGCCTGCCTCGGAGAAGACAGAAGTGTAGTGCAATGGTTCATAGTGGCACAGCAAAGACTGTAACAACGTTTTCTATGTCTGCAACAGGGCTGTCTCAAAACCGCTGCTAAATAAGCCTGATTCCTATAAAAAGGAGCAGATAATTTGAAGGAGACAACTTTACCTAGAACTAAGTGAACAGTTATTTTCCTTGCATACTCCAAATTCACTCTTAAAGATCTGCCTGGTGTTTGTGTAATGAATCTTCATTCTGAGGAGAGAAAGCTTTGGTTTTTGGTATCAGTTAGTCTTTTTCTTACTGTTTTACAGCTTGTCTCAGAAAAGGATGGAAACCTCTCCCTGTAGCAACCTCTTAAAAACCACAGAAACAAGTGGCTCATTCTTGATAGCAACACCCGTGTATTTTCCAAGGAAGGGACTGTGACACTTTGCAAAAGTTCTGCAGTTTTTCTTGTACAAGATAGGAAGGAATGGTAAAAGTAGTGAGTTGTCCTTCAAGTGCCCTTGCCTAAACAAAATGAACAGCTTGAGTGCCTATCATTAGCAGGCAGAACACCTCTGCAGGAGGCACATGGCTAGAAACCCAGAGAATTCTGCATGATTACAGCTAAGTAACTCGACAAAAATCAAGCAGAAAGTTTTCCTGAGGGAATCTATCTATGAAAAACTGTTTACACTAAGGTTAGCATGTATTAACTGGGTAGCAGTAGAAAAATTGTTATTTGGAGATAAACAGGGAATTTCAGCTCTCAGAGGGCACAGGCCCTTACTGCAAGGACACAGATGATATACGCTTCACCTCAGGGTACTGCGAACAGTATCTCCAACTCCAAGGTGATGGGTGAACACACACTCACAGCATAGCATAAATATACAATTATTGGAAATTTTCTTTAAAGATGGGAAAGGCTATGTGCTACACAACGCAAGTCTACTTGAAAACTGTCTGTTTCTGTTAAACGGGAAATTGGAACTGCTAACCACAATTACCCCATATCAGGGTTTTTCTAGCTCTGTTATTCTGTCTTTAGAATCATAGAAAAAACTAGAAAGTACCTTGAGAAGTCAGTTATCTCTCAATCTGCTCCAAAGCATAAATATGCTACGAAATCTGACGGATTTAGCTTAACTGTTCTTACAGATGCTCAGTGATAGAAATTCCAGTGAGGTTTTGTGATTCTGGAGCACTCTCATTTGACCATCCTCTTGGACGATCCGCAAGGATGATGCTCAACCTGTAATTCTTTGTGCTTTGGATGATGCATGCCGAGGATGAAGACCAGAAACAGTGAAAACAGGTCAAGCAGGTCAACTTTTTTTTTATAACAAAAAAGGCTCTTGTACTTCTGTAGGAGGAGATCCTACAGGTTAAGCTTTATCAAAAACTAAATATACACAGCGTAATTCCTCAGAATTATTGCACAAATGTCACTAGAATTTTTTATTTAACCAAGGAATTTGGATCCATGACTAAAAATCCTCTAATCTTCAGCCAAATATCTATTGCTATTTAAACATCAGCCCATCTTACTTATTACAATGACCGTTTGTTAAATCCTGGTCTTAACTGATTAGATTCCCACTGTTCTCTAGTGCATAGAACTGAATTGTCAACTGGGTGGGCAAAAATCTTGCTAACAGAGAAAATACTTCTATAAGTTAAGTAGCAGAAATATTGTTTTTTCTGAGCAGACCTCTTTGGAGTGGTGCTACCTTTCTATTACAGGAGCTTATTACAGCTGAAGTTTTGCTTCAGTGTGAAATTAGTCCAGGTTTTTGAGAGTCCAAGTAAGCTGGCTTGCATGGAAAATACATAAATCTTCTACTTTAGCTATTACTCTGATTTTACCACTTTTCAGGTATAGTTGTTGGAACTGATTAGCTTCTGAAGAGATCACATCAGTAAGCAGACACATAGGCCAGACCCAACCTAGCCCCTGAATTTTGGTAAGGTTCAGAGCCAAACTTCCTTGCCTCCACAGCCTTTAGCAAGATAGTTCAACAACCTGCGAATCTGGAATTGTTACACTGAAGTCAGAGCCAGCAAGAACAATCCCTTGATTTTTCCTGTTCCAAAGAGGAGGAACAGATTTATTGCCTGAAGGGAAGGAGTGAAGCAGCACTAAAGCATTTACAACTGTCAAACCTAGAGCCCATGGGATAGCAAACCTCCCAGGTTACATGAAAAGAGCAAATCTCATCCATTTTCCCCTTTAGGTGACAGGTGGGTGTAGCCTTTAAAAGCACCCAGGACAGTACTATTTAATTCATTAGCTATAGAAAACCTCAATGTTTGTTTGAGTTAAGAATCAATCTCCATTTACTGTAGGATTCTGGCCCACCAAGTAGATCCCATATTCCCTTCCTCTCTCAGAACAGCCGTGTTCTGTGTATGTTTGTCAGTACAACTGGGAAGCTTTTGAGTAAGTGGCATATACAATAATCATTCACAAACAGCTAAGCGTTCAAGAGCTATACAACTGCAAAAGAGTCTAAAAGCTGATGGAAATATATGTGATTTGGATAAAGATTAGACATTTTCTATGAAACCTCTCAAACAGTCTTCAAATTGACACAAAACCATACAGGAAAGTGGTTGGAATAATGTGACTTCAAAATTGCCTGTGTGACTATTCTGTACTACTGACGCTAAGTTGTTCTCCATTATTTATCGCCAGTGTATTCAGCTCTAGACAGAACATACAGGAGGACTCAGACCAAACTGAAGGAGCGGAGAGCGCTATCTTAAATGAATAGTCAGCAGAGAGCACTAGGATAAATCGATAAATGTACAAGATTGTTTCACGTTTTTGAGGAAGGTACAAAAACACATTGTTAGCCTGATTCAGTAGATGGCACTCTACCCTCTGTAATGAAGCCATGCTTCAGCACAGCGTTAAGGGAAGAATCAGGTTCTGGATGAGAAGTACAGCTGAGATCCTTACTCCTTGTAGCCATTAGATGCTCAGATACCGTGGCAGTAAGTGCCACTGATAGGCCTTAACAGATGGCAGGAACCAGGGTGCTTTTCCACTCCAGGCTTGATAGCCCAATGACCCAGGTGTAGATTGGGTATTGACAATCTGCCTCCCAAAATTCCTGTGAAGTTGAAATTGGGCATAATGGCATCATTCCCTTCCTGTCCTAAACTCCTTGGTCATTTCAGTGCCACTTCCCAACCCAGCAGTGAATTGTATTCCAGCCTGTGCTGGATGATTTCTGGATGTCTAACACTTGGTAATCCACTGGGGATGAAGAGACATCTCAGACAGTAAAGATCTTCTGCTTAGGCTTAGGGGAGGCACTTTACAAGTTAGGTAATTAAGCAAATGAAGACATAGTCCTTCAGTTTTTCACAGCCAGTCTCCTTCATGGTGTGCTTCCCTTTTTTCAGCTCTTTCTTTGCTACGGGAACTCATTCTCTGACCTCAGTCTAAAAGAGATAGACAGACCCATTTCAACAGTAGCACCTTTGTGACCATGACCTCTTGTTGCAGCACAGGGTCAGACTGCAACCAAATTCCCCATGGTGTTAAAACCGGACAGAATGGTAACCTTTACATCACATCTTAAATCACTGCCGACAGCAGTATTCCAAACCAGTACATAGGCTACATATCAACTAGGAATAAAAGCACGTGGGCATACATGTCCAGCATTTTAGGGATATAATGGGGGTGGGAAGGTACTGCAAAATTCAACACAAGCAGTACAACGATCAGAAGGTATTTCACTTACCGTAAATTTGGTGACTGAAAAACGAAATGGGTCAGAAACTTAGCAATGAGATTGTGTTGGTGACCAAATAGGAAGCAGCATTTCTGGCCCACTTTCTCCTACAAAAATAGATAAAGAAGGTTTCAAACTTCTTTCTAAGCAAAGCAAGAAGCTGCAGAATCTCTGTGTTGCTCTGCAAAAATCTTATTTTCTTTTATTATCCCAGCACAAATCAGAAACAACTCACTTCAATGAGGCAGAATCAGAATGGTGTGAGGAAATAAATCTTTTTGTTCCTGAGGGCTGGCACCATAAGTGAGGTGGGATGGATGGGTGCATTACTGATGTCCTCCTCCTCCCCCCAGCCCAGGTGACAGTTTGGAATATTAAAGACCCATGACTCTAGGGATGGTGAGGCAGGGAATCCACAGATGAAAGCCACAGATCACGCTGTTATCTCACTCTTGGATGAAAATAACAACCTTCTCTCTTCTTATGTTCACTTGAATTTCAAATCCCATCTTGACAAACACAGGATAAGCACAATTTCTGACGACAGTGAAAGTCAAATTTATGTTGTACTTTTCTGCCTGCACTGTTCCACTCTCCTAAGAGAATACATGGTCAAGAGAGATGATGTTCCACCCATCATGCTACTCCCATCTCCCCAAGCAAAAAGAGGAAAGAATGGCAAATTCAGCATTCTTCTGCTGAGAATTCATCCCTGTCCCTCAGTGTTTTGGTGTTTCAGCCCAAAAAAATGCAAGCCTCCGCTTTAGTTTTGAATAGTGATTTTTCAAAATGAACTCATTCTGCCATGATTCTTCTCATGACACTTTCCATGTTTTTTCCATATCAGCAACTTTCGAATAGCAGCAGAGAAGGAAAGAAGAGCTCCATAAAATAGTATTAAACAAGGAGGCTCATTGTTAATTAAAGTGGGAATGGAGACAAAGGAACGTTGGGTAAAGCCTGCTGGAATGTCTCTTTGGGATATTTCAAACAGTTTTTTGAAATAACATTTCTGTCTTTCTAGAGCTAATTATACATTTGCTGCACACTAAGCAGAAGGCTAAATTAATTGGAAGAACAAAGGTAATTTGTTGAGGGTTGGAATGAGGCCATGGATGCCTGTTTTCCTTGTGGGAGAAGAACTGATGACCTATCCTAGGTTTGTCGTCGACAAAAGATGGGATGCAGAAACAGAACCTGCATCCCACCCAGCCCATCATGCAGCAGTAGCATCCTCCAGCCTCCTCTTCATCCCTAGCTGTGCCAGCCGCTGTGACTACTGACTGGGTAGCAGCAGGTGGAAAGTCCCTCTGCCTCTTCTTCCAGCCTCCCTCCATTCTTTCACCATCTGGCAGTCGATTGCTTCAGTAAGAGCTGCCAAATTCAACATGTCAATATTAATCACCAAAGTCACAATGGAGTATTTGTGAGGCCCATACTCACGTTCTGCCTGTCAAACAGATCATCTCCTTTATGCTGGTTCTTCATAAACAGCTGGAGATTTTTAAACATCTTATTAAAATAGAATAGATCATCAACAGCTGGAGCATTTCAAAGATGAATGGGCTTTATGCCAGTAAATATGGTACTTGCCAAAAAACAGGTGGCAACTATAACTGCAATGCTCTACGAGACTGCTGCCCTTCCTGTTGTATATATTGATTTGGACAGGCTATACCACGTGGGACAGGTATTGAATACCTACCTCCTTTTCCCAGGTTGTCAAAAGGTGTGAATATTAAACATGTATTCTCAGACTTCCAGAATGTCTGCTTATATAGGAAACAATTCAGCAGTTCCTTTTTCTGATAGGGGAAAAAAAAAAAGTATGATAAAAAAAAAATCTGCTGAACATTTACAGAATATCAGTTTCTCTAAGGTACAAGAGAGCCTATATTGCCAAACTTGGAAGCCATTCAAAAATATACATTTCAGTTTGAGGTGTTAGTGCTTTTATGGCAAAACATACGCATGCAGTTGGTGTCTTCAAACTCAATTTTATTCCCCTGTGAGAAGGATTTAATTGGCTTCAAATAAGAAATCTCTGTTTTACATAGTACAATCTTTCACTTAATACCCAAGAATCCATGTCATGTATTTAAATTACAAGTAAAATACTTACTAATGAGCTAATGTTTTGCAAACACCCACAGAAATATTTGAACTTAACCACTTTCCTCTTAAACAGGACATGGTGTAGAGAGGGAGGTGGCTTTCTTGGGTAACCACAGTGTTGGCAAGAGAACAGGGCTGTTAAACAGAATTGTGTCCCTTCATTTTACTCCTAGCATTTCCCTCTAATTCACTGTTTAACTTCGGGAAAGACACTTAACCTCTATGCGCCTCAGTTCACCCATCTGTAAAATAGTAGATAAGTCACCTAATTCACAGGGATGTTATGGAGATTAATTAACTAACGTCTGGAAAATGTCTCAAGATCCTTCTGTGAAAGGCATTATAAGGGCAAAGGATAGTAGTATAACCATATGCAAAAGGTTTTATCACTTGGCACAAGACAGTTTGGTTTTATCCTCTTTCCTTCTGCAACATCACTGAGTATTTTTACAGGGACCATTGACTAATAGCAGACTCATGCAGCTTTGCAGAGTACCATTATCTTAAGTCAAAGGACATGTTGTTTCAACCTAAGTAAAATTGTATTTAGTCAGCTCCTGATACTGCTTCAAGATCCCCAATGAGATCAGAGCCCTGGCAGGCTAGATGCTGTACACACAGTCCTTGAAAAACAGTCCTTGAATATGTAAGAAAGCTGCATCTATTTAACATAAGAGATCTTTTTAAGCTAATTTAATTGAACTGACAAATGTGCTATGTGGGCTGTCTTTAACAGTGGTGTATTTTCACGGCCAGCTCTAGGTAGAGACGAAGCAGGCAGTTGCCTTGAGCAGCAGACTGCTGTGAGGAACAAAATGGCCATGGGCTTCCTGCCAACTTTGCCCGTGCTGGATCCATGAAAGGTCTGGCTGGCTATTGCTGCTTCCTGGCAAAAGAAGAGTTGGGATGGCCTGGGATGTTGGTTAGCGACCCCTCCTACCCCAAAAATCAGTGGCAGCAGGCTCCCACCCCTGCCCTTGCTTTTCATTTGCCATTCTAAGTATGCTGTTTCACTCAAACGGAAAGAACAGATTGCAGCTCTCTGACCTGAGTTTGAGTCAATCAGTTGATTTGAAGTCAGACCTTACGTTAATCCAACTTTGCAGTACCCACAGTCACAGCTCTTTGGTGCTTGCCACACAAATAGGGAAAAAAAAAAAGGCAGAGCAGAACAAGGACAAAGTGGGGAAATGATATGCCCTTCAATAGCACAGTCAGAAATAATTCCCAGAGTCCCTCGTGCCTAGTGTCCTAACTCCCAGATCTAGCTGGTTCCTAATACGTGTTAGTGATTTGTCTTGGTCTACCTGCTTTTCTATCAACACTTTCTTGTATTATCTGATAGAGCTTTTACCCAGGAAACTGAATTCCACCATGTCTTCTTCTTCACTGAGCTCTGCATGCAGCTTGCCATGCTCCGCTCCCCTTCGCTTGTTACCTGCTCTAAGAGCCAATTTTAAAATAGAAAAGTATCTGTCACAACCATGATGCTTTCAACCGTAGCACAGCATGTTGCAGTAAATTTTTTATATTAGGAAGAGAACTGGAAAACTTTGTTTTAAAGCAGCTGTTTATCTTCCTGAGCTATTCTGATTCAGTTTCCTCTTTGAACAGCAGACCTGGAAGGGCAAGGGAATGGGGAGACAGAAAGGTTTGGTCACAATTTAGAGTCATTTGTTCCTGTCAGAATTTATATGAGCTAAATCTCAAGTCCGGACAAGCCTTAATAACTATCATATTTAAAGTTCAGCTTTACAGGGGAAGACAGTGTGGCCCAAGGGGATAAGTAATAGAATATAGAATAGTTCACCTTTCTTATGCCCATTCATACCCAATCCAGCTAGGACAGGCTTGTGCTGGCCTTTCAGAGGCATACATGACATGAATTTAGCAGTCTCTAGCTAATCCCATTGGACTAAACTATTGCTAATTGGTGTCCTTGCTGGCTAAAGTCACTCAGCAGGTCACTGACAAAGTCAAAAGAGCTAGCTTTACTGCTAGTCCTGTGCTGGAGGGATGGGAAGCCTCTACTTTCTTGTGATGAACTGACCCACCCACCCAATTTTTAATGTTCCTATGCATGCTTTATCTTTACAATCATGCAAGGTTTGTTTCAAGAGAATGCACCCTGCTGAGACAGTGATCTAAAAATGAGAAAAATCAACGTGTGGGCAGACGGGTTTTCTGTGGAGTGAGGTGCACCGTGGATAGTAAAGACAAGAAACAGAGCCAAAGATTCTCCTCCATTGAGGTGTCACAGGTCACAAATAGAAACATCCTCACAGAAAACTCAGGAATGGCTTTAGCATATTTTTACCATGGCAGACTGCTAAGAAATGAATGATGGAAGGGCAAAGCAATAATCTGCCAATTACCTCTTCAGAAATTGGCCATAAACAAACACGTGTCTCCCATTATCAGCCTCTCAAGTTCAGAGTTTCCCTGCTCAAGATTACAATATTATATGTTCTTGTTCCAGAACAGAGGAGAGTTAACACAAGCAGTAGGCCCTTACCAGAAATATTTGTAGTTTAGTTAATAGAGGCCAGTGCTTTCTGCATGGAAGGTCCCAGAGCTGGTCCCTGCGGACCTGCTGCTGTGAGGTTTATGATCAAGAGGCATGAACAATACTGCTAAGAAATCCCCCTTGCCGAAATCACTTCTGACTCTAAAGCAGAATTCAAAGCTAGTGTGTTCAGCAGTAACCTTTTTCTAGTTAGTGGTTCAGTCACGCAAGGTATCCACAGCAGCAGTCAGCATTCCCCGTGGAAGTTAATGAAGAGGCAGTTCAGGTACAGATGGGTGTCTTTTCAAGAAGGGAGTGAGGTAGAGTAGAAGAGACAACAAGAAGAGGGGAAAAAAGGTAGTTAGGAATAAGTTCAGTTGGGCAACAACCTTGGTGGGGATGTGGATGAATGCTAATGGTCTTCAATTATTCATGTGTAATCTGGTGTAAAGAGGTTCAGCCCAATACCATTTTGTGGTATCTCTCTGCAGTGAGGAAATCTCATTAAAAACAAGATCTGAGAGAGGGACCGATCTGGTGAGAAAACAAGAGCAAGAGGATCCTCCTGTAACAGCTGTAGCTAGAGAAGACATATTTCTCCAGCACTAGAAGCTGACAGCTTTCTCCAGCACTAAATTTGTTTTGGCAAAAGGACAAACACAAAGAAAAGGTCTGACATTCTGCATCGAGTCTTTAACCTCTCTCTCCGTGTCCCCAGCTTCTGCACGTCAGGCGGTACAGAAATAGATCAGGTGAATCCTGACAGCAGCTTCCACACGCAAGTTCACCTCCCCGCACCACACTCCAGACACAGCCACAGCCCAGAAGTGCAAAGACTTGTTATTTCTTATTGATGACCAGAGAGCTCCCCGTTCCTCAGGGCTGCCAACCATTTCTGTTGAGGGGCAGCAGCAAAGTCTGAGATCTGCAGACCACTGAACCTTGTTACTCACTACGGCCATGAGACTGTCACAGGGTATCAGTCACACAAAAACGTGCCCATTTTATGAGTCTGCTGATTGGAATCCTTACCTGAGGGGACCCCCTTTGTATCTTGCCATATAATATCCTTCAGGTGGCAGCTGGGACCTTGTGAGGAGCTTTAATCTATAATGTGCTTACTATTAGTGGGAATCCACAGTGAAGAATACATGTGCATGAAAGATAATGTAGGGGAAAAGAATATTTCCTTATTTTTTAAAATCAATCTCATCATTTGTTTTAAATTCTGTAAATTGAAGCTGAGGTCAACTTACAATTAGTAACACCAGGTTTGCGTAGAAGAGAGAAAGAAACAGCTCTAAAATTAGAAGACTAAATAATCTCGGGTTTAAAAGCATCACAAATTCTGGTCTTGTAAACACTCTCATCAAGAGAAATACAAGTATGCTTGCCATGTAATTGCATATTCAAAAATAATATGGAGAGAACATTTTGTAAAGAAATGCAAATTTAGCAGTCATGAAAGGTCCTGTCTGGCCAGCCTACAGAATGAAGCTGCTCTGCTGACTCACTAAGGTGATATGGTGGGAAGGCAGGTCAGTCTCCCTTCAGTTCTGCTCACGATGGAACAAAATCAGTGCAAATTGCCCCTCATTTACACTTGGCATTCCTGTAGTTCACTTCTCTTGCCCCAGAGGTTTCCAGCCTTTCGTGACACCATCACAGACAGCAGATCTGTAAGGATACAAGTTCACTGATGGTCCTTAGCCATTTTGCCTCAAGAGATAGCTTGTCAATGAAAGACAGAAAACTACTTGCTGTCATAACTTCATTTCCTTAGACCTCCAGGGTACACGACATTCACACAAAATCCTTGCTATACCTCTTTCTTACTAGTAACTCCATATTTTTCCAAACCCTTTTCACCCTGAAGAAAAAGGAATAGGGATAGGGAAAGATATTTCAAGAAGAGGGAACAAAAGAGGTTAAAATAACCTCAATTTTCAGGGCTCTGGTGTAGGCTAAATCTATCTCCAAATACCTCTAGGGCTTCTGGGAGGTTCAGGATCCAAATATGAATTTAAGTAACAATCACTCCTGGTTCTTCAAACTGGAATACATTTCCACTATTATGAAACTGAGATGCCGCTATTCCAATGATCTAAGCCCAGACACTCCTACTGGTGGGTGCTCAATCTTCAGACACAAATGTTGCAAATTTGAATTATCTCCAGTTTTTTCACACTTACATATAATGTTGAGCAGGGGATGGATCTACAGGGCTGCTGCTAAGCACTGAACAGAGGCATATTAGGAGGTTTCTCAGAAAACTTTACTCTGCAGCTTCAATGTCTCAAAGGGGCATTTGCTAAAATAAACCAAAACATCACAATTTTAAACCTCTGCTAATGGCTTTCACACAGGTCTAGGATCAGCACAGAGCTACCAGATGGCATCATGTGCACTTACTGAGCTGCAACTCAGGGACCAGACCAAATTGGCTTAAAAAGCAATGGAAGAAAAACCCTGTATCTAGTGTAAATAATAGATTTGCAACTCTTGCAGCACATTCACACACAGACATGTTCTTCAAATAAAAATCTGAATCTCTGCTATAATCAAAGGGTATTGAGAACTACATTATGCAGCTTAAAAATAGACCCAGAGACTGGTTGCACCAGTTACTGTAACTTTAATCTGCAAGAAGCTTTTTACTGAGGCATAAATAGTGCCTGTCAAGAGTGTAATACAAATCCTATCTGGTAAACCTTAGCATTTAGATCCCTTTTGGACATATGACCTCATTTACAGTGTGTAAGACCCAAAGCGAGTCCTGCTGAACAATATTTTCCATGTTAAACTTGAGCACTATTCTTCCAGACTCATTCTAGTGAAATATTGGTTTATCAAGGGAAACTACAAAAAAAGGGATGGATGCATTACACTCTCATTGACTTTATTCAGATACTTTTGTGGATGCATTTTTAGTAAGAGCGAGATGGAAGCGGGGTGGAAAGCAGTATGCTTTGAAAAGGCACTTTGAAAATACTTCACTGGGCACTTTCTAATGAGATTCATGTGATAAGATCACTTGTAACTCTGTCTCTGCAGCTGTGTCACTCAGAAGCGATAGGGAGCGATAACTGCAGCAGTGGAGGTCTCCAAGTGTTTCCAAAATGAATTCTCCATTTTATCGCTTCCCATGTGATATTATGTGCTTGTAATAGTGCCCAAAGACTTCAAAAAAGGTGCTCCAAGGGCCTGCCATGCTCAATTCTCTAGCTTTACCTAGGAAGACACACGCCCTGAGCAGCTCAGCCTTATTTAGCCTTACTGGTACAACATGCAGTATCTGTATTGGGAACGGTCACAGAGGGTGAATAAAGATTTTACTGGCATGAGTATGAGTTGACCATCTTTTTGAACAAAACAGCAAGGTTATATGTAGCTGAGAGAGTTTAGCAGAATCTACCACTATTAATCAGGATACGAAGAAGGGGCATTCCCCTGCCTCCGGTAGAGGTTAACACCATCCAATTATGACAGAGAGCATCCTGGGGAGTTCAGCCACCTCACCCCTAAGGCTCTTCCATTCAGACAAATAAAACCAGCTTCCCATTCTGCAATACAGACACTTGAAGCAAAATTTATGAGTGATGTTCAGCCAGAGTGTTTGCTTTGCACTAACAACCAACGTGCTTACATCCTAGCTCAGATCAAATGTAGTTCAGAGTATATGCACTCCCTCTGAGGATTAATCATCAAAATAGGGCTGGAAGAGAACCTCAAAGGTCATTCAGCCTATCTTCCTGCCTAGGGCAGGCTCAGCTACACAAACCATTCTTGACAGACGTTTCTCTAATCTGTTCTTTAAAGCCTGTAAGGATAAGGACTTCACCACCCCCAAGGAAATCTCTTCCATGCTTAACCACCCTTGCAATTCCAAAGTTGCTCCTAGTAAGTAAAATATCTCCTGGTTTAAGTGACTCATGAAATAGCAAAACAGTGCAAAATGAGCTCAGAGAGACCTTCTTGTCTCCATCTTGCACATTTCATTGCAATGATTTTTTTATTTTTTTTTTTAGCCAGAGCACATGGCCACAACATATTTGATAGATCCCTGTATCTTGTCCATCCAAGACACCAGCCAAGTGATAGGACTGTCGTGATGAACTTCTTTCCAGTTCTGATTTTATCTTTCAGATTGTCATGGAACCATAGAAAAAAAGTTTAAAGTAGTGCCTGTAAAAAGAGTGCATCTATGAACTGAAGTGAATTTAAATTTTATTTTAACCTGATTGTTAATTGGGCCCTTTTCACATTTAAAGACTTCACTATGTTTCCACTGTTTTTGCTGTGACAAAGGCAGAAGAGAGCATTGATTCAGAAGAGATTCTTTTGGCAATCGTACTTATATGCACTCAGTTTTTAAAGACAGGCTTTTTATAAGGTTTCCCTTGACCTGAACCAGCATCAGTTCCATCCACAAATCTGTCCCAAATCTCAAGTCAATGATATAATCTCATATTGGACCAAAATGAGGCCCTCAAGACAATTTCTTCTTTCGATGTTCAGAGTGCTTCAGAGAGACTTGTCATTTGGTCACGATACACAGATTTTAATGGTCAGAAAGCAGCCCAGAAGAATGAAATTAAGGCCAGAGCAACTAAATAAGAGCCCAGAAGAGGGAACTCATTGCAAGAATACAATGAGTAGCAGGACCATGCAGAGAAGTACCCAAAGCCAGCCGAGAAATGCAAGGAATTCTGAAGACCCTCCCCAGCTCTGCCACTAATGAACAGGTCAGAAGGCCATGCCTGCAAAGGCAAGTGAAAATAGTCCAGAAAGAGGTTTGCATTTGCTAAATAGAAAATGACAGCGAGTCCCCCACCAGGCACGGTTTACAAGCTTTCCCTTCTCCATAGCGATCTTCCCGCTTCAAGCAGAATTTAAGTCAACCGCAGTACTCCCAGAAATGGAGAGACATGACATCCAGAAGATGGTGCTCTTGGGTAAAGCACAACTTCTGGACAAAAAAAAAAAGTTTAAGATTCCCTTGGCTTTCATGGTATAGCAAGGATTCCTGCACGTTTTGTTCTTAATTCACAGAGGAAGCCCATGTAATAATCACCAAGCAGCAGAAAGGAAGGCATGAGGAGGCAGACTTGGCAGATTAATGGAAACAGCACTGTGCCGTTGAGAAATGCCCCTCACCCCTTCCGGGTATATACACATAAAACATAAAATAGCAAAATAAACAATTTTGCCGGCAGTTTGATCAAGATCTGTTCAGGATCAAGGGACTATTTGGAGTCCTCCTCTAACACCCAGAGCAGAAAATATGCCAGAAATTGTGTGGGGAAGAGAAACAGATAAAACATGAAGACCATGTCCAGCAATTCCCTCAGTCATCACATAATCTTCCCTGGGATGCTCATCAGGGGCTCTGGTGTGCAGAGAGCACCACCTCTGCTATTCCCTGCAAAGGAGGAGGGCTTACTCCCAAGGAACCAGGAAAGGAAGCAGCTGCGTTAGGAAGCCTCATGAATCAGTATTATTTAGCCAGTGTTTCATTTTTAAATGCATCTATCAAATAAACAACATTTTCTCTCAAGGATCTCCAAGTATTTTACATAAGAAAATAAATATAATTATCTACATAACAGAGATTGAAATGGAATTATTTTCACTACAGAGGAAATCTGTTTTCCTTCCCTTTAAAAAGAGCAAAACAACCATTATAGTGTGGAGATGATGCACTGGAGTACGCTACTGTGTGTTGTTCCTAGATTTCAACTCCAGAAAGAAAAGAAAATACATGTTTATGTAGATAGATATGTAAAAGCTTGAGTCGCAGGAGATCTAGTTGTGCTTGCATCCGAGGTCTAGTGAAATCAAAAGCAGACAGAAGACTTAATGGATACTAGGGTAAGCTTCAAGTGACTTCCAAGGCCGGAGACTAAATCTGTGGCAGCGTCAAGGGTAGGGCATCTCTCGCATTCAGCTGAACCCTCGCTGCCACCTTCTTTAAGCCCTTTGTTTCCAAACAGGCAACCACTTCAGCCAGCCTTACCGTGGGCATGCAATGAAGCCCAGGCTGCCTTTTTGCTAGAATTGGGCCAGCCAGTGAGATGCTGAAAGCAGTTTCTCTTTCTATTAATCTAAAAAGAAGTTGATAACTTGTCTTTTTATTTCTTGTGGGTTTTTTTTTTTGGTTTTGTTTTTTTTTTGTCATGTTGAGTTTTGGGGGTTTTTGGGTTTGCTTTTTTTTTTTTTTTAAAAGAATAACCTTGTACCTCAGTCCTGGGCTGGAAGAAAGACTTCACCAAAAATAAATTAAGACCAGACCAGCAGGCTCAGAAACCTCTATTCCCTAAACGGAGAGTCAATTAGTTATAATCAATTAAATAAAATTAAGGAAAACAAAGTCACATGAGCTTGGGAAAGGAAAAATGATAAATGAACTACCATTGTAGTCACTTGGGGAAAAAATGTCACCATCAAGGAGAAAAAAAAATGGAAGCAATTAAAAAAGTTAAAGACTTTCCTTATTGCAGGGAGACGAGGGAGTGTGCCAGCCCCCCAAGGTTTTCGTCAAGACTTTTGAATTCATTTCATTTTTATGTCTTTGCTGACAGTTTCTGGTGGGCTGTGGGAAATACCTGAGCCATGAGGCCCAGAGCCTTGCAGAGTGCCCTACTTTGCAAACCCAAGTGTAGCTGCCATCACTTGTGCTAAGGCAGGCCAGATGCTTACAGCTGACTTCAACCCAAATGTTGTCCCCATTACATTTTAAGAACATCCTCCATGGGCAAAGAACAATCCTAGAGTCTACACAACTGTCAGCTTGAGAAAATGGATATTCACAGCCAAGAAAATGACTAATTAGATTCTACGATTGCTCTACTAACTGCATTTAGCAGACTCCAGATAAGACCCGGAGAGAAAATATTTTAGATGAGGCATGCAGATTACAGTAAAAACAAACTCAGGAAAGTCCAAAATGCCCAGGACATAGGGTATCTTCTTAATGACACCTTTGGAGCCTGCACTGTCTGGATTTGAGTCCAGACAAATCTGACAAGTCTAGTACTAATACATCTCACTTTTAACATAGATGAAGCTTCCATGACACACTGCCAACAAGAATGTCAATGAATAGCAGCCTTGGTGGTAGGTTTCAAAATCAATATAATCAGCACAGTGTTCTATTCACAGCTTATAAATTGCTGTCACAGTGGCTAACTTCACAGTCCTATCAGTTCCAGAAGCCTTGTTAAAACTGCCTGTGAAGTTTGCTGGACACAGTTTTGTCAAAAGGTATTCTGCCTGCAGCTTAACACGGGCACACTATTCAGTCTCTGCCCAGAAACTCCCCACATGGCAATAGCAGAGAGGCCCCAGAAGAGAAAGAAAAGATGCTGAAAAATTTCAAGAGATAAGGTAGAAACAGCAGTGGGATATTTGGAAATATAAGTTGGTTCCCCCGCCCCCCAAAGAGGCATTCTTAAAGGCCATGAATTTGGGAATCTTCAAACAGAAGCGAAAGGTAGGAAAAAAAAAAGCAAATATAATTTAGTGTTTTCTACTTCAGCGGCTCACATTAACACCACAGACTTCCAGACATCTAAAAGCACATGAAGGTTGAAACAGGCTGTTTTTCACCACAGGACAATCCTACACCCCCCACAAGGCATATATCCTCTCAACACGAATTCACATCATTATCAACCAACTGATTTAGTCTTTCACCTATCAGGTAATCAGGTGAAGATCTCACCACCCATTTTCAATAAGCTCAAACATTATTTCATGATTCCTGTGCTATGTGCCTTGGATCTCAGTTTTGCAGTATTGCCCGATCTTTCAGGCACTACTCCAGAACTATCTCATTTTTCAAACGATTTGAATAAATCATTCTTGGTATAACTCCCTGGATTTCAGTTGTGTTATACCTTTCAATTTCAAACTTGTCAACATAGTCTTAAAGTTGTGAACAATGAAGTGCAGTTCTTCCCCCAGACAGTCCCTTAAGGCCATAATGTTGCACCATGACCCTTAGTGATGAAGTGTCATTTAAGAAAATATTTTTCCTCTATTGTATGCTTTATCCTGCTACTGTTAAGATCTTCAGAAATCAAACCACCACCCAAATAAGGTGGAAAAGTACTGTTGCAAATCTACAGAGAGGGAAATAGACACAGACATTAAGTGATTTGCCTGAGACAGTTGAGGAAAACTGTATCAGGCTGGGAAATGAAGTGATGCCCCTTGGCTCTTCTTTCAGTACTTTATTCTTGGGATCGCTCTTATCTTTCTCAGACATTAGCTTCAATAGCCTGGAAAGACAACATTTAAGTGCCTTGGGTGGTGTCATCTTCTTTCATTCAGCCCTGCAGCTCCTACAGCAGTGACAAGCTCAGGAAGCATGAGTCACTTTCACAGACAAAGCAACTTTTTGCTTTTTAACAAGAACACTTGCCTCAGAAATAAGTTCTAGTTTCTTTCTTCCCAAATGATGTCAGGAATTTTAAACCACAGAGACCATTATTAACCATTATTCTTTGGATTTTCTCTTTTCTTCACAGCATTGTTGTGAAACAGATTAAATATGCTGTTGTCAAACTCATGATGACAAAACACAAAATTGCTACAGCTATAAGCTTTATTAGGTAACTTGGTATTTCTGCTGAAAGAGACAGACCATATAGGAAATATCCAGTAAAAAAATCATATATATTAAAAATTAATATAATTTAGATTCTTAGTATATGAATTTGGAACCAAACTGGTCTTTTCTCCATTTCTATAGATAGAAATCCTTGGAGAAGTTGTACAGAAGTACAAAAGCAGCTTGCTGGACAGAGGAATCACAGATCACTATCACCGGTCCATCATCTTCCCTTGCCTAAAGGACTGTAAACATACACAGTCCTTATTGGTGATATTCTACTCTAAAAGCAGGAACATCTTACTTTCTTTCCCCCTGCTGATTTGTTTATGGGCATCTCTCACCCACAAGAGATGGACAAATACTACCCATGTTGTATTTAACTACATGAAAAGATAGAAAGTGTCTGCCATACAACCTGACTAGAAAGCTGAAAACCATACATCTCCTTTTCACCTCTTTCATCTCACTTCCGCACCTTCTCTTATGAGCCATCACATATCTACTGTGAATGTTCTTGTATACCTCTGCCTGAACTTTCTCTGCTTTTTCTGGAATATTTTACTGCATTCAGAATGGGAGTCACATGGGTGCACTTTGCTCAGATCCTTCTGCATCTATTATCTCATGTAACATCATGAACATTAGTGACAGACTCAATACAAATGCTTTCAAACATCCGCTGTCACTGTTAAGAATACTAAATCAGATGAAAAAACAGATCTTGCTAGATTTTTACCACCCTTTTTCTATACTATCCCCCCACCTGCTCACAGATCTGTACCAAGATAGTTCTATTTAAAGATAAACCTCCACAATTTCTGCTATAATTATCCCCCCTTCCCAAAAAATCCAAGTTCTCGTTACTTCAAGCTGTGTTGCTGCTCATTTTCAGAGTGCTGGAAATATCTGCCATTGAGGTCTTTCAAACAGGCCTGGTTTTGGTATGGACAAAGAGACGTCTACATTTCAGCCTTACATCGCATCTGCAGTCACTATACAGGTAGACTCAAAGGCCTCTTTCACAGAAGGACTGTATCTTTTCAACAGGAATACAGGACATTTTTTTTCTGCTATTATCAACCCTGCTGAGTTACTCGTACCATCTAGCTACAGATAATTAACTTCAAGCGTATCATATTGCGTGCTTGAACCCGAACCCATGGCCTTCGGTAAGCAAACCTTCTGACCCCTGCCCCTGCAGGCAGTGATGGATGCTCCTTACAGAGCGATGTCAGGGATCAGACTTTGCAGAGAGGTGGAGCTGCGAGCTGCTATTTTTCAGTCACATGGGGCACAGACTTGTCAAAACATTCTCTTCTGTTTATGCTCACAAGACAAGCTCATATACATCCTCCTACTCTCAGCTACGGCATCAACTTCCAGCACTTTTAGTCACTACATGCTTGTGAGCCTGCATTCATACAGTCTTATTTGCTTATAAAAAAATAGAGGTACTAAGATATCTGCTTTTCCTACAGTGTACACCTCCAAGGAGGCTTCTAAGCATTCCCAGAAGGGATGCCAGAACCGGACATGAGACTGAAATATTTGAAAGCTCAGTGGAACTGAATTCTACCTTAAATGCTGGCTTGATTAATTTACTGGGGACCCTTTTTAACCACTGACTTCACAGAGAGTATGAAGACCTTCGATGCCTCCTTAGGGTGAGATTCAATTCATCTGCTCCACTCATCTGAGTTGGGTGTTGAGCCTATGCTAGTCACCTGCACTGCCTCACAGCAAGAGCTACAGAGGGCCCTTCAGGCAGCAAGTCCTACATGCCCTTAGCACGGAATAATCACCTTTGGGGCATGCCCATCTTCCCTTTCGCCTACAGAGAGCCAGCTTAAAGACGACACCTATCTGAGGACAACTAAAGTTAGCTGAATGACTTCACCCTTAACTTCGCTTTCATAGAGCATCCTATATATAGTTCACACCTTTCTGCAGTACTGAATACAGAAGATACTGTACACTGACACAGTATAAAGACCTGTTTTTCCAAGGGAGTAATTGAGGTAAAAAAACCTCTGTGTTCTTTGCCTGGCTCGTGCCACTGATTGTGTATGTCACTCTTGGCAAGTCACTTTATTTCTCTTAGCTAAGTTAGTTTCTCAAGTATTTCATATAAGTGAAAATAATAAGAGTGCCTCACAATAGCAGTGCCCAGTGTAAAATTAATGTCTACAGAGAACATTCAATCCTCCCATGAAAGAGGCAAGATCAAGACAAGGCATCACTTACATGGATATTTTTAAAGAGGCAAAGGCTATAATGCATCTTATTCCATTTGACAGGTATCACAGATTCAGATTAAGTTACCATGGGTTCCAGCACAGTACTTTTCTATAATTATGTAAATTACTCTGGTTACAACCACTGGATATATTCACATAAATGACCCTGATTTTTCAGAAACACTCCTCTTTTTCAGGTGTAATTTTGCATGCACAATAAACTGGGGATTTCAGAGAAGCACTTTAAGCATCTAAATATCAGACTGTGCCTACAAATTGTTTAGGCAGACACTTTAATACTGTAATTTGTTAGTGCAATTACTTAAGCAGGCAAGACTGTGTGCAAGGAGGCAGTAAATAATTAAGACCACCAAACTGGAGCCTAGGGCACCATTTAAAAATCTTTTATCTAATATCTAAATTTGGCAAGTGGAGGGAAAAGGTGCTTAAGGAGAACACACAGACAACCAGCACATAAGCCTCCCATTGCACCATACAATCTAGTTTCACTTATTGCTGAAGATTATTTTTGAATGCTCTGATTCTAAAGTTATCAAAATTGGCTATTGTAAGTAGTTGATGTTGCTTGGCTTTTCAAAGCCTCATCAAGTTTTTAAAAACACAGATGGCTGTTCTACAATAAAAAAGAATCTACCTGCAGTGATGCATTTACACCAGAATAATCAGGCTGTAACAAGAGAAAGAACAAGCCATATATTCAATATGGAAAGTTACATCCCTGAACTCTGGTGCTAACTGTCAGTATAAACAGGTGCTATACTGAAAATGTAAAGCCTCATTAATGCATCATTTAATAAAATGCCCCATTTTCTTATCTTCCAGGTTTCTTTACATCTTCCATAAAGACTTGCTTTTCTAAGTTACTCATCTCAGCCCAATGATGTGATAGATCTCGAAATCTCAGAAATGGTTCTGACTACATCAGTTGACAACATAAAACGCCATACAAAAGAAATACTAAAACCTTTACGTATGTGATTAAGGCTACTCGGAATGCTCCATCTATAGCCCAGAAAATAAAAAGCTTCTTGCTGCTTGAAAATGTTGCTCCAGCAGCACTTTAACTCAACAACATCGAAGGAAAAACAAGTGACAAAAAGCCTTCAACAATCCCCCTTGCAGAAAACCCATTAAACACAACAAATTTCACAATGTCAAATCAGTAGCTTGCAGCTTTTTCGCAGGCTCAGTATTTGTAGTGGGGAAAATGTCCAAGCCAACAGAGCATGGTATGAAAGGGACAGAAAAACCTTGCAGAATCAATGCGGGAGGAATCCTGGAGCCAAAGAAAATGAGAGGCAGTGGGGTGGAGATAAAACCACCGTTTGGAAAGTCATTTCTCTGTGGCCAGCAGAGAAATCCCTTTAGAGCCAGCAAGTTGACAAAACACTGTCTCCTCTATCAAGACGAGGTGGGCAGTGTGGTCTCTGCCTGTGTACGGGCACAGTAACAGACTTTCAGCCTCTGGACATGAGGCGGAAAAAGACAACTGGGTTGCTCTGACAGACCGTGTTTCTGGGAAACAACTGATTACCTAAAAAAAGTGAATTGCAGCTTTAAAACCTTAAATTTTCCTCACCTCCTCAGGGTAAAATAAGCTTCTGAACTGCTTCTGGATTTCTCAGCTTGAAAAGCTTACACCCTGTAAAGCTCAAGAACTCTGGGTTTTGAGATGCAAGGATCTCCAAGGATTTCAGATCTTTAAACAGGAATTTTCCCAAGAAGTCTTCGCCTTTTGCAGTTTCCACAAAATCTTTGTATCAAGATGACCAGTAACTTTCTGTAAGTATATTTTGATTTCACAAGGCTTAGATTTAATTGCCTGGTAGAAAATTCAAACTTAAATCCTGCTTTCAGATCAGCTCCGTTTTCCTACGGAGTCGCAACACCTAAACAGCTGTGACCTGCTCTTCAGTCATCTCTTGCTTTGTCTTTCTACATTCCCCTTGGTGGGCTAGGGCTCCACACAGGCCTGATGCATGACAAAGTGAGACTTCTATAAATTCTCACTGCCATCGTGTCTCTTTTCCCACCAAAGTCAGAAGCAAAATTCCCCTGACTTTGTGGAAAAGTAATACTAGGGACATCTTTAAATTCAGAGAAAGGCAAAAATGACCAGCCCAAGGAATCTGAAATATTTCAGAGGTAAGTTCAAAATGTCGTGCAACAGCAGATATCTATTTTGGCAAGATAGTAAAGAAAGTCTATAGAAGTAAAAGGAGTAGCAGACACCTGTTGTATCTGCATAAAAAAACTTTTTATGTTGTTATCAACAGTAATTGTTTCTTCATGAGACTTCATTAATCTAGGTTGCCTATACTGCCTTGTGTAGATTCACTGATGTCTGACAACGTGGCTGAACTTACGTTGCAACCTTTTCCACTCTAAGGCCATCCACTTGGCTTTCTTCTCCCTGCCCAGCTGCCTATTGTCGCAGAAGCGTTCACAGAGAATATCATTGTTGCCACTATATCTCTATCAAGTTTCATTGAAAATAGCTAAAATAGGATCAAAAGTTATTAGAGGAACAAAGAAGAGACAGTGAATTCATAAATCTTGTTTCTTTAAGAAATCAAAATAAAGGAGATAACATGCTGTAGTAAATAAAAATTCCTGTACTAGAAATGGAATATTTCACCTGTTGATGATAATGATTGATGATAACATGTATTTTAAGAAGCACCTTTCAGTCAATTTCCTTGAGGAGGTGGATTCTTGTTGCTTAAAGTTATAAGGTTAAGCTGTGGCGTCCCAATAATCTCTTAGAGAGCAGCTTCTAACTTAATGAGCTAAGAATCTTTCATTGAAATGAGGATAATAGATGGATCAAAATGAAGAAATCTTTTGTTTAAACAGAGATCACTATCGTCTAACAGGTACAGTAGAAATATTCAGGCACTCATTACAGCTGGGCACATATTTGTTTGAAGTCATGTTGCATAGCCCCTTCTAGGATATGAGAACATTCCTTCTATTAACTCCTTGTGTGCTGCGCCCTTATACATAAGCAGAGACTGATGTTTTAAACTGTATCCTTATAACAAAAACTCTGAAGACTTCTAGTGACAAGCATACCATTAACTCATACCCTAATACTTAATTGAAGAGTCAGTTAATAATACTATATTAACGGGGGGTGAAAGCCAGAGAGTTATCATTTGCAAAGTATTCAGAGCTCTTAAAATGAGATCTACAGTGGTACTGCATTACTACAAATTTTGCTAGCCAAATTCACACCCACCCTTTGATGAATGAAACTCACAGTAACATCGATAGTGTTGCTTAACTGTCAGACTACCCAAAAGTTGTCAGATTTTGTACAGTGTGCTTGTCATGTTTCTCTATCTTAAAGTATACCATTTCCTTTTATCCTCATATCTCAAGGTAAAAATAAACAGAATTCATATACCACTCACACAAACTTTTCTTCTCTGTTAGATCAGGTGTCCTTGGAATGTTAGCATCTACTCACAGTAGCTGATGAAAATATCTTCAGGCAGTTTGTTAGATTTGGAGGTTTTTTTCTGTTTTTGTTGTTGTTGCATTTTTTTGTTTGGTTGGTTTTTTAGTGTCATTTATCCCCTTGTCCTCTAAGCCAGGAACATTCCATGTTGAAGTTACCAACCATTTCTTGATAATGATCCAGGACAAATTCCTGCACTGTTTTGTCATTTGCTTCCTTCATTTCCTTAAAGAAAAAAAGGGGCATCTTTAATGCAACTGAAGACAGTCCATACCTGGCTGTTCTATGTGTTCTAATGTATACAAGACTCAGTCAGAATCAAGTCACATCATGTTAACAAAACCTCATGAGAGAATCCTTAGCCCCAAGGAGCCTGCCATATCAGAGGAAAAACATGAGGAGGAGGGGGGAAGTGGACAAACTACAGAAAGATATAACATACTTGAAGGAGGACAAAACAACGCGATGCAAGAGCTTTAGGGTCCCTACAAGTATTTCTGGGAAACTCTTTTTTGCTAGACAATCCATGAACAGTTTGCATCTATATTCCACCTTGTAAGAATTGCTTCAGTCTTAAAGCACAAGAAATGCTTCACACCATTGCCTCTGCAGGGACTTTCTGTCACGTCACTACTGACTGAAAAGGAAAAGAGAGGCAAGTATGTGCTATGCAAAACCCATTACTTTAGATAAAGTAGCAATTCTATGTCAGTGTGAACCATTCATATTTTTCAAATAGAAGAAAAGATGTTTCCTTAAAAATAAGGCTCTTAAAAACAGACAGCTGACATACACTTTGGTTCAGTGTGTGACATTTCTTGGCAAATTTCAGACTAGAGATAATTTTTACCTTTTAGCTGAAGTATTTGGGGATGGGGGGAAGGCAATGAAGTGTCCTTGCTGATAAATCCTGAGTAGCATGAGCAGAGCTGCAGACAGACTTCAGAACAAAGACCCACAACCAGAACAATTCTTGCTAAAGTGAAATCTTTGATAATGTCTATTAACAGCAAATAAAATAAACACAACGCACAAAGTTAATGCACCCTTTGCCAGCATTTTCCTAAAGTTTATTCTTTTGTGCAAAATGCTTAAATCATGCTGAATGCTATTTTTACTTTAAATATAATCAGGGAGAATGATAAACTAATATTCTCAAATTGCAATTATGAAAGAAAGTATGTAACGTTTTAGGTGCTTCATTTAGAGAACACTCCAGGTTAATTACATGATTTTTCTAATGAAGATATTTCCATGAATACTTAGGATTGTTGCATTCATCTCATTTGGTAATGAACAGACTGATATGCAGATGATTTCAGCGTTTCATTAAAATAGTTGCAGAATAAATGCTGAAATTCATTCAAGTGAATTGAGAATGCTAGTTTCAATTATGCTGCTTCCCAAGTTTAATTAATAAGTTGTATTGTTACAATTAATCATAGTCAGATGGTTATGAAAAGTGAGTTTTTATGATCCAAATGCTTTCTAAATGCACATTGTGATATATCTACATCATTCAAGTCTACATGCAGTAAATCAAGCAATATTTACAATAATATCTAAGTATAATAACCATGAGGCTGCTGTGAAACTCTTTATGTTGACCTATATGCTAACCTGCTTTTTGGAACAGCTTTATCTAGATGCCCACCTTAATGATGTCATTTACTCTAATAGGAAGTTGTGTGTAAAACACAACCAGCAACTGGAGAGACTGGAGTACATACACATTGTGTGGGTGTGCATGTTGTGTGTGTATTTGCTAGTGAGCATCAAGCTAGATAAGCCAGCAAGTGGGACAAGAGGCTTGAGAGCCAAGTGTTGGAGTGGCCATAAGTCTGGGCTGGATACTGGAGAAAACAGGCGATCTAAGAGTGATCAGCGACATACATATGCACATCTGTGTGCGTTTCTGTCTCTGCCTGGGGCAATGGGGAGACCAGGGGATCCAGGGGCTAGCTACAGGGTAGACTGTCTAAGACCAGCTGCTGAAGGGATCTATATCATACATAGGTATGTATTTTCCACTAACAGGCTTTCATCCTCATCAGTGGGGCTGCTTGGGTTGATCGGGGCAGCCAGCCACACGCATGTGCATTGTTTGCTTGCATGTCTAGTGGGAAAACAGGCTCACCTCACTCCTGGCTGGACCTGGGGACGCAGAGCCCCTATTAGGCTACTACATTTGGCAACTCTTAACATCATTTATTTCAACCGGCCCTGCTTAAAACAGATCTAACTGTGTCTAGGGGAGCAGACAACTTGTACGGATAACATTTGCAAAAGGAAACCAGGAACTCTCCCCCACAGGTTTCTTTTCTATTATTTTTCCCATGTGCATGAGGAAGCAGGGAATTTGCAATCTCCTCCCAGCATCTGCTAAAAATCCTGCCTCACCAAGCCTGCACACAGCCTGGCCATTTCCAGGCACCTCCACAACTGCTGCTTCTGGCCTTCTATCTTTCTTAAAACCAGCTCTTCTCACTGTTTCTTACCTGTCCGATTTCTCCCCTCCCTTTAATTTATGTCATAGCCGTAAGAGTAGTGAAAGCACTTCAGAATACAGTTTACACTGATACCCATTACTTTCCTTGAACTGGAGTAGTGAAAGTCTTACTGTCACTCTCAATTGAGGGCTTATTTCTAACTGTAAAACAAGTGACCTTCTTTTGACCTGCTAAGAAAGCATTTGGTTTTCTACTTTACCGGGTCATTCTGCAGCTTTCTAACACTCCGTCCTTTATGGTGTTCTTTTAAAAGAAAACCTCCTTCTGACACTGCATCTGAAAATGAGTTTTAAGAACTTTTCGCTGATAATAAACCAAGGGCCTGATCTAAGGGCCAGAGACGTCAATAGAAAGACTTCCATTTGTCCATTTCAGTGGGCTTTAGATCACAACTTTGGTTTACCAATAGGTTTTTAATCCTTTCCATGTGTACTTTTGTCACAGTTCTGCATGACTGAGGGGCTTGCACTGTGAAGAAAGAACATTATCAAAATCAGAAGTAAAAATTTGTTGACTTTTTCTTAAGAGTTGAATCTCCAAGAATAATACAATCAAAAGGGATTATTTCATATTCCCTTCCTTTTTTATTTCCAATCATAGTTAAGATATTAAATAACACCCAACTGCAGGCTCTTCTCGGAAGATCAAAGAAAAATTGCTTTCATTGGATTCTGATCGGTTGAATACAAAAACTGTGCTAATGTTTACACATACCTTTATCTGCAAAGAACACTGAGGTTTCATTTCTTCACCAGAGTGACACATGGTTTTCTAATAATATTCCTTGAAATGATGTCGTTTGTTCTTCATTTCAAAACCGCCATAATTTGGGAGCTCCTGGTCTTGTAATTTCTTGAAGGATGATCTGTTAACCATGTGTTGTTTTGACATGCTGTTTCTTTTGGAGTGGACTTGGAAAAGCAAAGATGACTTGGATAACCAAGCCGAAGTTATTATCTAATAATGATTTTTGTTTGAAGGTTTAGGCCAAATTAATTTTAACACCACTTGATTTATTTCTGGATGCCTTTGTGCTAGATGTGATCGTATTATTTCTGTCAAAAATTATTTGGTGATGAAAAATATATATATTTTTAATAAATCAAACTATCATTGGCAACTTTTCACTCTGGTCAGAAAACACTTGATATATGTAATTTAAATATTCTTTAATTTTTGCCTCAAAACTGACTACTGAAAGAGAAATGGAGACTTCAGAAGGGTTACTGCTTTCATAATTGTGAAAATAAAAAAGTTACATAGGAAAAATATTGATTCTTTTATGCAAAACTTTAAAGAGGAGGAAGAGAAGAAAAAAATCCCTCCCACTCTTTCCCCAAGCCTGGCTGGATATACACGTTTTACCTACCTTCTTGTTAAACTGCTCAAGAGGTTGAGATTTTTGGCCCATGTATCATGACTCCTGACAATACTTTGTGAACCACGATGTAATCATCATCTTAAGATCTCCACAGAAATGCTGCCCGGCTAACCGGTGGGCAAAGCAAGATTTTTAGTCTTGCAATCCTCACAATTGTCTTTGATCTTGTCTGGAATCCCCACATCAGACAAGTTAGAAGTGACCCAGCCGAAGTGAGGCTTTGCTGCATGACATGCTACTCCAGTCCTGCATTGCTTCTACAGCCTTTTAGAAGTAAATGCTTGCTTTAAAGTTGTGAACATATAATTTAAGTTCCCATTATCAGATTTGCTACTAACACACCTAACAGGTATCTGGTTTTGATATTTCATACACAGATGTGCTGAAGGTCAAACTAGAGTATTTTAGAACAACTTTAATATAGTCCAAAGATCTGACTGTAAGAGAATTCCTTGGCTAAAATATCCCTACCAGGATTTCTAGATTTATATGTTCATTCACAGGAGATTCTAGATGAAGCATTAAGTAAGGGTTGAGGAGGCAGAAGACATTACACTTCAAGACGACCTCAGTTTAAACAACTACTCAGTCATAAAAATACAAGACAGGAACAATAAGGACTTAATGTCCAAGAGGTGTCTTTTAAGACAGTTGGGAAACAAGTGTTCTGCAGAATACACACCACACTCAGTCTTGCCTAGGCACATTTTTAGATATACAAAGTATAGGTAGTTTGGCAACAACGCAAGCTTGCTTTAAACATTTTTCACCCATAGGAAGGGAACTTGTCAGGACAAAGTTTGATGGTATTGCCTCATTCAAGAAATATAGTTTCTTCTCCCTAATAAGCAAGGGCAGTACAGCAAACCCACCTTTGACTAAGATGACTGGTCTTTAACAACCACTTCTCTACATTTTATACTAGGTATTGGTGACCTAAGATGCACAGACAAGTTCCAGAACCATTCAATCAAGTCCAGGAAGCGTAGCACCTTGGTCATACCAAAATGATATAAACTGAGAATTTACTTTCTACAGCAGTTCCTGCAGGTCATTTATGCTAAAATGCGTTCCAAACCATTAGTATGGTATATGAGAGGAGACCTACATTTCTGGGAAGCTCCACTATAAAAAATAATAATAAAAAAAGGTGATAGTTTTGTGATGGCTCTCCACATTAATTGGTTGATGTGGAAAAGGATGTGCAATCAAACCACATCACGGCACTATAATTTTTTAATTAAACAATAAATTAACAGTGTGGAGATCAATACTCAATTCCATTTGAAAATGCCAGATGGGTCCAAATTCAGAAAAGGTCACACACATTGTAGATTAGCTCTCCTGAAATAATTAGTAAAAGAAGATGCACTGTAGCCTCTTAATTTGGAGCACATTTTGAAAAATGTGAGTAATTACTTATTTTCAGTATTAGGAAATTAATACAAAGATTATTGAAAGGCTGGAAATTTTACAGCAGCTTGAAAAATGTGAACTGAGGGTTGCAAGATGGATGCTACGTTTAAAGGAAAAATTTAAAGCTAGCTGGGCAGAAGTGGGAGAGGGATGAGGTGTTTGCACTTTTGTTCTGATCTTTAAAAGAACTGTCCAGCACAGACATGCAATTTCAAGCCCTCTAGAATTTCTTCTTTTCAGAAATGAATAGCCAAAATCAAGCTTATGTATTTAAGCAAAAGAATAGGTAAACAGAAAAATGTCAGGAAGGAAGCTAGATGAAATTATAAACAAATACCACCCATGGGATCTCAAGTGATCCGGCTACCTTATTTTTATAAATATCGAGATTGAAAATGCAATTGTCCTAGATGCTGCCATGTTTGATATGCTATATTTTACTACATATAGAATGGCTACAAGGAAAATCATACTACTAACATCAGTTTTCCCATCTACCTGTGTGACCAGCATTCTAAGAAAGCTGAGATCCAAACTAAAGATAATTTGATCCAGAGATGCCAAAAGCACCAGGGTAAACTTATAGCAGATAAGAATTTACTCAGGTGTCTTCTGACCGTCAAAACTGTGTGTGGCATTGTGCAGTTTGGACTGATTTTTTGATTGCTTGTGGACAGCTGAGCCCACCTCTTCCTGAAATAGGCCAAGCAATACTAAGCTTTGCAGGAGTGCTCTTTGGGAGGTTAGGATCAGCCACAGCAGCAGGCAGATGTAGCACTCAGTGCTACAGAGGAGAAATAGAGAAGCATCCGTCCCATGACAGTCAAACCTCCCTTGTTCAACAGCCAGTTCAACGTTATTGCTCTTTTCTTCAAAATCCTGAGCAAATCAGTAAGTCGCTCTTCTAAAGAGTGCAAAATGGAGAGACCCCAACCACTCAGCCCAAGTACCCAAGTCTGGATTCCAGCTCTCTGGAAGAGAGGTAGGTTCCTATATTAGGCATTTCAGAGCATGAGCTTAACTTCAGAGTCCTGCTCTCTATTTAACATATTAGGAGATTAGTTTCTCTAAGCTTCTAATATATATTGCTAAAATTAGGCAGTACTAATCTCTCTGCCTTTCCCCATTCTCCCAACTTTTCCCTGCTAAGGTCTCCTATTACTTAAGCCTCATGGATTACAGACAAGAAAGAGGGTTTCATCCTAGTGAAAAGTTCCCTAGCATAACTGACAGAAAAAGAGATGCCTAATTATTTTAAGCAGCTGTATTAATGAGACTACGCTCCAGGATACAGGCAGACTTCTGAAGCTCAAGCTAACCTGGGAGGACTTCAATTTACTCATATATTCAGAACCTAGCTCAGAAGTGCTGAGCATAGATTAGCCTTGTTCCTTGAGATTCCTTATGTTATTGATGAAGAAGATACTATATTCTTCAACAGAGCTTAATAAGGGTAATAAATGGAAATGGACACCCTGTAGAGGATTTCTTGTGTTCCAGCAAGCTAGAAACACACCTTCTACCTCTCAAGTATCATTGTCTGAAAATGAGTATGAGCCTGCAATTGTCAGGAAACAGTCAGATAATAAGAGAAGTATCAAGCTGGAATCACTCCTCAAAATGGGAATGACTAACTTAGCAATAACTCTGTCATTAGTACCCTGGTAGCCGCAGGTCCTAATTACACCTAATATTTTGTAGTCTATTAAGTATCTGATGCAGTGTTGAAAGAACAGTGCAAAAAAGGACACCGAAGCCAATGAGCAAACACACAAATGAAGCATGCATCTTTTATGAGAGCTTTTTTCCTTCCTCTTTACAAAGCAAACTCTGTTCTACAACAGATTGGAAAATCGATTTCACAGAGCAGCTGATGCCCTTTTTTTTTTTTCTTTTCAAAAAGAAAGTGCTATTCAACCAAGAAGTAGGTGCCAGTCTGTCTAACACCTTTGGTAGAGTAAGTACTCTTGCTCTCTCTTGTACCCTTTAATGGCCTGAAAAGAAAACACAGCTCTCAGGTGGGAGAAAACTAGAAGGAAAATGCATGCACTCACCTAGAAGGAACACAGACTTCAAGTCTAAAAAAACGTGTACTGTAATTCCAGTTCTTAAATTTCTACTGATCTAACCGGGGCTTGAAAGAAAATACATTTTTCTACAGGGCACCTTACCATAGTGTATGAAGGAGATTAAATCCTTCTTAAAAAGAATCAGCATTTAAGAAAAACAGCAAAAAATCCTTGAATCCAGGTCCTAATAAACTAACAGAGCTAGACACTCCTCTGTCAATTACAAAAAATACAGGCTTTTCCCTCACCTTCATTGTATTACTTCAGTGGTATTTAATGGAAAAATCGGTGTTGGAAATTGCTGCATATTTAAGGATAAAAAAATGCAAGTAGCTGAGCAAACAGGGATATTTGGGAAGGGGCAGAAGGAATCTGTGCATCTCACTCAGGCTAGTAACATCAGCACATGCCAAACGAGTCTGAAACAGGATATGTCAGATGTTACATTTCAGCTCAAGCTCTCGAAGGCCAGTTCTCCCTTACAATTCTGTTTCTAGGTAACCAAATCCCTGTCACACACAGCTTTCCACATTCTGACCGAGAACACTGACACAAGCACCAGAGACCACTGCTATCAATAGATAATGCTATATCTTTATCTTTTTATAAAATGTCACAGAAATGTAATGTTACATTGTCACCTGTGACTGGGGGTAGAATAGAGCTGAAGTCAGGCTGCAGATGTTCAAATGGTTGTGTGTGTGCTGCAGTAAACCATTACATTTCCATAAAAGCACTTCACAGGGCTGGAAGGCAGCAACCTCAAGATCTGCAGAAGCATTCTTGGTTGAGGAGAACTGTGCTGTCACAAGGATTAGCCTGAAAGCTGTGAATGCCTGGCAGACGTTGAGCTATTGCCATCTGCAGAATGGATGGACTGATGAGAAAGCAGCTGGGAAGCTAGCAGTCGCTTTATATGGCGATGCCAAAGTCGTGTAGTAGCAGCTTCCTAGAAGGGATGACAGTTCTTATAGGCAGTTACTCAAAAACAGACTAGCATAATGCAATACTGTTTTACAAGGTCTTTTTCATGAGGCATCCTATGTTCTCCATAGAGGTCTCACGACAGATGATATTAGCAGTTGATAAGCCTCACTTAAGAGCCCCAAAATATCATCATGAATTGAAATCCCATTGGGAATAATATCCTCTGGATGGGAACAGGAAGATGTATACAGACTATCTGTATTTTTAAGAGTTACAGCACACTACTCTTCTACTTTTACTAAAACCTTTTTAGCCTAAAATGAAAATTTTACAACAAAACCAACTACATTTCAACCAGGAGGGAGGGCCAGGAGGCATTATAGCATCTGATTGCTCTCATCTAAGCACCCTCAACAAGCTCTAGAATTGTTCAACACAAGGCAGTTCTTCTCCTACTCTCAAGACAGTATCTCTTTTAAGACTCATTTCTCAGAGAGATGCATCAAGGCACAAAGTAGTAAAATAATAAGTCAAAGATCAAACTATTCAGGCAGTGCTTGGACCAAATATCAGAGAACTATTTCCTGGCAAGTAACAGAAGACTAAAGGCAATAAATTAAATGTTTGAAACATAGAACCGGTGAATATTACTAGCAAAGAAGTAAGGTTGGGAAGAACCACCAACGCTTATGTCTTTCCTACAAAATTATTCTTCATATGTGGATCTAGTTGAAAACTGATATACCAGAAAAATTCCCATAAGCTTTTAACCTTAGTATAAAGACTTCATTGCAATATATCCAAATCGTAGATTTCATAAGGTTGAGGTAAATGTTTGCTGAGAAATTCAATGCCTTTAAAAATGCATCAGAACTGGGTCAAAGAAATTCAATGATTTATTGATAAAAATTATGTCCATCAAAAAACAATTACTTTGCACTCAAGTCTACATAAAAAGCCCAGGAAGCCATCCTTGTTTCTCACAATCAGTTGGTTAGATCTATTTTTATATACAGACAATAAGGGGAATTAAATTTATCTTAAGGTTCTTGACATCCGCTTTCAAGTTTTAAGGCTCTATCGGTAACAAAATCTTAGCTTCTTTCATCAATGATGCCCTTTCTCTCTCTCCTACGAATTGCACCAAGTGTTTGGTTGTTGGCATACCAGATGATGGCTGGAAGAAAAGCTGAGAAGTGGGGTGGCATTTCAGCCCAAGTGGAATAGACAGATTGGCTGGAATAATAAAGCTGCCAAGCTAAATATGGCTTTGAAGAAGTCCTCAGCTTTAGTCTAGTCCTGCTATCAGTACTCACTACTGCTGCATGTGCCTGAGAAGAGAGGCCTAGATGAAAGACAGCAGGGGATGGAGACATCTGACACAAAGGAAAGAAATTTGACAGGGAACGAGTTGCCTGATCACTGTATTATTCAGCTCATAACCCTTAAATGTATGAAGCTGCAAACAGGTTGCATAGATTCACAACAGCATAGCCATGACAAAATTCAGAGTCAACACAGACGCAAAACCTGCCCGCCATTCTGGTTAAGCACTGAGACAGCCAGCTTCGGTGTCCTTCTGTGCTGCAGAAACCCCACCGCTCTCCAGGCCCAATTACCAGTATGTGAACCAGTTCATTTGCAGCTGTTTTGTCCTGCAGTCCCCCCATTCCCACAGGATAACACAACACTACAACAAGATGACAAGTCTTTAGATGGGTAAGATTCCTCAAATACACAGTATTTGTACATGAACAGCTATTAACTGCACTTGTACCACCCAGCTTTAAAGTCACAGTTCAACATCTAGCTTTCAGAAATCTATTACAAAACACATTGTCTTCTTCAGTTGGACCCAGGATCTGCTGGGTACACAGTTTAAAAAAAAAAAAAACAAAAAAAAACCAAACGAAAACAAACCACACAAACTGTGAGCAAGTCCATGGATTTAACTAAGCAAAAATTTACCTCTCATTTTATTCTTGCAGCAAGTTATAAAACTTAACAATTCAAACACTTAAAACTACTAGAACAGTGAAAGGTACCTTTGAAGTGCTCTTGTAGTGAGACTCTGGATTAGACTCTTGAATTTTCAGCTGTCACAGCCTGTCAGACATGTTTCTACCTCTTCCACTAACTGTTTTACTGCTCAAGTTTGTATTTTTCCAAGATGGATATTCCTGTTGTGGCCAGATTTCTGTCTGAATATTCCCATGATTCTGCTGCAACGACGACAGAGATCTTGTGACACCTGTGGAAAAATAGTGTACCTTATGCATCACTAAGAAAAAAAGTGTTTCACTGCTGATGTGGATTAGAACACTGATTCCCACCCGCAAGACTACTGGGGAATGGAAAAAAAGCTGCAGGAGAGGATCAAAACCCTTGAATCAAAAGACGACATACTTCTTCCATTTTGTTTGAAAAGGTCACTTAGGAGAGTTTCAAAAATCTCGCCGATGTCAAGACAGGATATCTGCTGTTTTCCCTGTAGCCACAAGTGTTTTCTCTGTCAAAGAAATAAACTAGATAGATCTGTCAGGAACAAATTTCAAAACAGTGTTGGTTCTTACTCATCTCTTTTCTTTTCTACTTTTGCAATTGTTTGGTAACTTTTTCAGTACTTTTTTGGGAACTGAAGCTAGGCTGAGTTTCCCTTTATTTCCTGGAGCCCTCTGAGTAACGTCCCCTTTTCTAGTATTTCTAGCACCTCATCCACTCCAAACAATCAGTTCCCAGACAATCACTAGCACTGACTAAAGCCATCTCAAATAAGAGTTCTGTCACGCCTGTCTTCAGGATTTCTAAATTATGTAAATATTCCATAGCCTGTTCTTTGCCTGCTTTAGGTAGAGGAATTCTGGCATTAACTGGATTAACAGTCTTGTAAGTCACCTTCTTTGTGAAGGATAATGCAATATAAAAATACATAAAACAAGAAAGTTTATTTGTGTCAGTTTATAAGCCTACTTTTGTTTGGTTGGTTGGTTAGTTTTTTGTTCCGTAGCAGGCCAACATTTTGTTTGCTATTTCTCTTATTACTTATATACTCTATGATAATCAAACTAACATTACATATCTACCATATTTACAATGGACTATTTCTTTCCAATTGGTCTAAAAGTCAAAGTGACAGAATTAGAACAAGCTATTTATGTCAGAGGCTTTAAATTGCTGACATCCTCCTCAGACTTTTGAGATATTAACACTTTGCCATGCCCTTTTCAGCACACACTGACCCAGTTATATGTGAAGCGTGCATTGTCCCTTGCAATTATTTCACACATGGACACAGTTTACTAACTTGGCAAATAGCACTAATATCTGCACTGCTTTAAAAGACAAATTCAGAACAAAACCTTAGGAAGCTGATATCTATAAAAGGATAGCTGGGTGAGTGGTTTACTTTGTGTCTTCAAATTATCCAGGAAAGGGTTTGATGAACACAGATGCAGAAGCTACTACTGAGAAATATCTGGTAGCTCTGTTTTGCTTTCCTAACTACAGGAACCAATGTGATATTTAAATAAAGTTTATTGTTGGAAACAACTGCATTCTGAGTCCGGAGAGATTATTTATTGGAAAACAAAGGTGAATTCCAAATGGTTTCAACTCCTCAAAGACAATTCATATACAACCACAACTATTAAACGCACGGAGTATAGCAGATTTATTGTTTGTAATTTGTGTTTCCCAGCTCCGGGGTTTAATGTGATATCGTGTATGCACCACTATAAATGAAATGACCATTTTTTAACTCATGTGAACTCAGGGCATGGAAAGGTGCTGCTCTGGCAACTGCAGAAACCATTTCTCTGTTTATGCTAACAAATACAATACTGAAAGAAACTCATATTTCTCATGGGTTGCCTGTCCCTTCTCACTCCACGTTAAACAGAGGTTTAACACCAAAGCTGTCAGTTTCCATTCTTTCCTTTTCTTCCATTAGAACTTAAATTCATGAAGATCAACAACTTTTCTTTTCAAAAATCTATACCAATTTCTCGAGCTCTTCAACACCGCAATGGAGTATCTGGCCAAAACATCCAATAACGCCACAGTTAAGGAGACAAATTCCATTCCCTGTTGGACCAGATCGAACCCAGAACCTCTAGCTTCCATATAGCAATGGAGGGTCCAGACTACAGAGCTACAGAGCATTCAGATTTCTGTCTTTCTCAAAAAAAGAAAAGACACCTCATTTTGGTCAGAGCAGAAGAGTTATTTTTAAAACAATTTTTGTTGCAAGAGAAGAAAGCCACTCCCTGCCCAGGAAGAAGAGCAGCTGCCAGAGGCTGGTGTTCACGCAAGTATTTACAGCTAGCTTGCCTGTTCATAACTACGCTGGGTTATGTCAGCTAGTACCAAATGTGGTGGTGGGTGGACACAACCCTCAGGCAACTGAATCAAGACCAACAAACTCATTTCAGATGGTCTCATCAGAGGTTAATGGCAACTTCACAGCTGTTGCAATGCATTCATCTGTAAATTATACATTAGTGATTCCAAGGGTCAAGGATTCCAGTTATATCTGCATTTCTTCCACCCCTGGGCAGGGTTTACACAGGCAAAGCACAACTACACATCATTGGTACATGTCATATAAAAAATTGGTGAGGGAAGGTGCAAGAGCAACATGTGAGGCCAGCCATAAAATAGTGTCATGCATTTCATGTATAGAAAGGGAATTACTGTATCTTTGGTATTTAAAAAAGGACTTTCCTTTCATGGTGATATCAGATCTTCTGTTTGCAAGTTGGGTTCTAGACAATATTAGCAGCATTTGATTTTTCTTAATCCTAAAACTCTGAAGCTGTAAAAAGTATATATGTTTTAATCAGTATGTTAACTTAGGGAGTATTTTCTGCTGAAACTATGGAATCATTCCACTAGCTTTCCTTATTCAGCTGTATGGTGACTGCTATTACAGTAATGCCATTTTGTCAATTGCCCTTTCATCTTTTTTTTTTGTCTTAACATGGATCCATTTTTAAACCTATCGGAGGTTTTATGATACACCACTTTAATGTGTCATTTATACTCTTCCCGCTTGAGTTTCAGCCTTTGTCCAAGACTCCAAAGCTACATGATACTCTGTTCAATCTTAAAGCAAAGCAAAATAATCCCATTTCACTTACACAGGAGCAACCCATTTTACTTTGAAATGTAAATAATTCAAAGTGTTGGAGAAATGTGAAAGAAATTTCTTCATACAAATTTCCTATTTAATAGCTTACAAAAGAGAGTTCTGTCCCACTGCCACTGAAGTCTAAAAATTCTGGCTGCAGCTCAGCAGAATGGATAACACACATTTAAATCCTGCTGATCAATATGGGATTTACATGCTTTGTCAGATCAAGATCTATGCAAATACAAAAAAGTTATTGGTACCTCCCTATGCTTCACTTTAAAAAAAAATTTGTAATTCCAATCCACAGACAAGCATACAGATAACTAGCACCCAGACAACCGTAGAACATATATACATATATCCTATGAAATCATTCACATGAGCCAGTATTTCGTGGATTGGTCTTTTTTTTTGTGTTATGCTGTAGCAACTGCAGGGCAAAGTAATTTATTTCATCACATCGTAACAAATGTGCTTACAGCTAGCTGCAATTATCCTTGGGGAGCAACAAAAGCCCCAGCTGATCTCAATTAAACTAGTATCAATTTAGAAGAACCCCAATGAATCCAGGCTGTAAGTGGAGATGGCATTTAGTCATTTTGACACAGGTAACGCATTAATAAAACTCGCAACATTCTCTCTTAAATTCATAATTTAATAAAATTCCAGAACAGTTTTTGACAAAAAAAAAAGTTGTTTTAAAATATATTTGTTCTTAAAACACAGTTTTAGTTGGAGCTAGAAAATCAACAGTTTAAGATGATTCCAACATGTTCTGAAAAGCCACTCAAGTGTAATGGTATTAATAAAACAAATGCTACTGTTATTCTGGAAACACCACAAAGTAGTTTTGGGAGCCTTTGTTTTCCCACAACATATTTTTGTTTTTAGTCCCAATCACTATTTACTGTCATTGGCACTCAGATATGGAAATACCAGCCTAGCAGAGATTTTTACAGAAAAATCAGAACAGGCACCACATTATTTATCCAGATTGGCACCTAGTTCTGTGTTATGTATATAAGACATTCAAAAAATATCTTCACTGTAAAGCAAGTTGAATGTTCTTTAAAATCAAGTCAGATTATTGGCTGGCAAGGTTTTTGTTATTGTTCCTATGCAGAAGAATACTATAACATTTTATTGCTTTTTCAGCAGCTGAAGAAGGTCCTGTTCCCTCTACACCTTCTAGTGTATTATTTTTCAGATTTTATGAGGCATTTCATTATATGAATTATGGGTGGTAGATCTGACCTTGTTGCAATTTAAATTGACCTGTCATGGGTCAACATTTGCAAAAAATGCTGAGCATCTGAAGTTTATATAAATTTTTGAAGCAAGTTATAAAATAATAAAATCAGTCAAGAACAGCAGCATTTTTTAATTCAGGCTGAAAGAAAGATAAAGTGGAAAATATATCAGGATTGATGCTGCTGAACCTAATAAAATTTTAATTTCTTCTCTCCACATGCATCACCTTTTGTTTAACTTTGAATGAATTGCTAAGTTCATGCAAAACTCAATGGATATGCAATTACACTACCTGATCTGAAAAATGCTCAAAGCTTATTACATGTGGGAAAAAACAGCAAATTGGAAACTGTTCTGTATAACAAAACCCCCATAAACAATACATTTATATTTTACATATCAAAAGCCAACCAAAAATGCTCTAGTACATGTTCAGAACTTATTTTGACAAAGCTCTGACATTTTAGATCAAACCTCATGCATTCATTTATTTGTCCATCTGTATGAGGATGTATCTGCCACATCATTATAAACAGGGGCTACTCTAATGAAAAGCTCCGGGATTCCACCTTCCCATCCCTACTCGCTTCTCTCTGCTCAAACTACCACCACTATTACACAGGCCCAATCTAAAGCCAACTAAGATAGTAGAGATATTTCAATTATTTTGATAGGCTTTAGACCAGAATTGCGTATGCGCATTCATGCCAGAAAACACTTTTATTACAGGATTTATGAATGAGCCCTATTCTTTTTTTAGAGGAAGGCATGAGGTATGAAGGGAAGGCAGCCAAAAGATGGTTTCAAGAACCTTGAAAATAAGGTATTTTCCTACTACTGATCTCACTCAGTTCTTTTATTAATGATTACTCTATAGCAGAAAACAACTTGCTTGGCAGAGTTAAGGCATTAAATTATTTTTTTAATACACTATCATTAGTTGATTCAGCAGCAAGATCTCTTGGAAAAGATCAATTATATAAAATACTAAACTTGTTTCAGTCGCTACCCTGATACCAAATAAAAACCCATACTGAAACAATTAGTGCTTGCAAGCTCATTACACAAGACATTAAGGCCCATTGATCAATAATCTCGTCAAGTAGGTGATTACCATCATAAAAAAAGCTTCATATCTCCAGGCAGCCAGCCAGAGGCTGGGGCGAACAACAGACCCCGGTTTTCTAGAAACTTCTATTTGATACCATCTTCATATTTCTTCTCCTCCCGCCTACAATTCATAATAGAGAAAGTAAACTTTCTACAGAGACCTACTGGGAACCATTAACAAGACAAGTACACCTCTCAGGCCTAAATAAAAGAGCTTTTTTCCACCTTATTACCTCTGGCAAGGATGTGAGGTGATCCTAACTCCCAGAAAGACAACTCCTCAGAACAGGAAAAGTCAAATGCCATCCTGGCTGTTTCCGAGTATTCTTTTATCTACACCATAGATAAAGAAAAAGCTAGAGAGACATTTGTGACATTAACCTATTACCCAGGCTAACTTGAATATCAAAGGAAATTATTCTTATAACATATGAAATAATTATTTCTCCTAGACTTTATTATTATTGAAATGAAGCATAAGGTCATCGCACGTTTTGTCTCTGCTGCTTGGTTTCAGAACTGTCTAATCTCTACTGCAAAATAAAAGCAATCACTTCTGGCGCACACCACACTTTACTATCACACTGTCAAATTCAGCTCTCAGCTTTTTATGCAACACTTGGTCAAAAACTTGATAAGCTTTTCACCTTTAAAAGCCCAAATATTAGTTCTCAGTAAAGTGGGTATTGAGAAAGTATCTTCCTTTTCCAGAAGAGAGAACATTTATTAGTCACTATGATAATACAGAGAATCAATTCTCCAAAATGCTGTTGACAGTAATGTTTCAAGTATAGTAGAAAATCCCAACTCCAGGATTACGGTCAGACCACCAAACAATATCTTTTCATGAAAAGTGAAAAAATATGGAATTAATGTAATCTAATTCAGTAGCATCTCATTAATAATGAGGTGTCTGTGATTCGGCACTGACGTGACTTTTGCAGCTGTTGCTCTTACCAGGCAAATGATACAATACTGTGCAGAAAAATGTCCCATGAGAAACATGCCCTGTAAATAAGTATTGCTCTTTCAGGTCATGCAGCAAATTAATGCTGAGAGCACTATGATGCCACCATCACTAAAGAAGTTTTCTTCTGAAATTTATTTTAATGTGCACACAGAAGGGTAAAGAAAAATGCTTACTTAAAATATAAGGCGATTATTAGGACAATAGCACAAATTTGTAGGTTGGGTTTGTTTTTTTTTTTTTTTTTAAATAAAACACTGAGGTTTTTTTATTAAAGTTTTATTCTTGCATAAGTGTAAAAGCTCTGGAAAACCTTGGGGAGCTGAATACAGGAAAAGTTTAATCATTTTTCAATACAGAATATTCTTAAACTGATTGTTATGCTAACTCACAGTGGGTGGTTGAACATTTAAAAATGTTGAATCATTTGGATGCAAGTTTGTGAAATTACCTTTGAACTTTTCATAATCACACAGAGAGAGAAGAAAAGTACTCTAGACACAGGTCATCCTATTAGCATCGAATATTTTCTTCAGAAAAGATTCGTCCAGTTTCAACACTATATTACAAGCACAGTTCCTTCAGTCTGACTGTGCCACTGACTTGGGGCCACACTGGGAAACTCATCTGCCTTTAAATAATTTGTTGCTCTGACTCCCCAAAGTAGTAGGAGGCAGTGGCAGTATTCAGGAGGCAGCATTTTGATCCTGAACTCATTCAGGATAAAATACCCCAATCATCCTACAGGGATGATCTACTGTGGTAAGGAGAGGAAAAGCCCTTAGGCTGGACTGGCCATTCTGCCTGAGCTATCATGGATGCAGAGTGCTGATACTGATTTATAAAGAGCTATGAGATTCAGCCGTATGTACCAAGCAAATCTAATTCTAACAGTAATCTAGCATTTCAAGTAATAATAACCTAATTTCAAAAAATATGGAATTGAGTTTGGAAGTTACAATTCATTTATATGACCATCATCCATAAGCTAACTTCAGAAAGTTCAGCTTTTATTTTACTTGAATTTTACTTGATAAAAGACAACAAAGTAACCATAGATTTATTTACACGCATCCCCTTGCATGCAACATTTAAACTGAAACATGATTTGAGACCTTTGAATGAGAAGAGAGGGCAGAATCATGGAGGAAGTTTACAGATAGAGAGTGGGGTTTAATTTCCTCATTTTCCCCTGTATGCAGAACAGAGTGCAATACACATGCAAAATGTGCACAAAAAAGCAGATTTAAACTGGCAGAGTAGTACTATGCAGCCAAACGAAAAATCTCATCATTACTACCATGTGAGGCTCTAAACATCTGTACAGTGCAATAGGATGCTCCTTAGTATCAGACAGTAGGAATATGGATACATTAAGGTTTGATAATCCACAGGGACTAAGTAATTTGAAAGGTTTTCCCATTCCTTGAGGCAATAAGTGTAAAGTGGTGCTTCAGTACAGTTCAAAAATTATTGTTAGCATAAATAAGACACTGGCACAATGAGGTGAGGGCAGATGGAAAATTCCATCATATTTGAGGGGAGGTGGGACAAAACAATGAAAACTGCTTCCCTCTTAAAGCTAGAAAAGTTTAACAGCTAGACATGAAAAAACCACACAGCTTAAATAAGAAAACTAGTTTTTATTTGCTCATTTGGAGCTCTCCTAGGCCAGCCATCTTGTAAAGAGCTGCCTTTCTTCTATACATGTGTGGGGACACTACCACAGAATTAGGAGGCTTCGATTTGTTGGGTCAGTTCTGTCTCCTGGTGTTTCTTCCATCATTGAAGGAAGTCACCCAGTACTCGGCTCTCCGGTTCTTTAAAATCAAACCTCCTCTCAACAAGGCCCCAAGATTTGGAAGGGAGGAGGGAAAGAAAGTCTATATATGAAGGAAATAGCATTTCTAAAGAGGAGGAGAAAGCCAAACTACTTTGTGTCAAGCATTAGGAATGCTAAAGCATTTGGGACCAAACCTCAATTACAAGGTTTCATATGAATCTGAATCACAGGAAAAGCTTTCATCAGAATCTAAGTGACATCTACATCCTGGGAGATATACCCCTCAGAAAAGGTCTCCAAAGTGTAACTGGAGTTAGATCAAGGAGAGAAACTCTTTTCCTTAAAACTGGAGGAGTTACTTGCATCAGAGGAGTCAGGGGTAAATATTAAACCAAGCTTGCTTCTTATCTGGCCAATATAGCTTTTACCTATGTTCACTGCCAGGCCTGCAACACCAAACAGACAAGTTTAGGGGTAAATAAAAGTGAGTAAATGGCCACTTCCTAGCCTCACTGAGTCTGTAGGAATGATCTAGTATGTCACATTTCAAAGTCTTTCCAAATAAATACAAGATGGTTAAGCACCATGTGCTGACCGTGCTGGAATCCAGAATAAAGCATTAATAACTGTGCTTTCTAGCTGTTGTCATAAGAGTCAGGAAATTTGCTATAAGTAAACAGCTTTAAAAAGGTATTAATATGAAGCCGATCCAGGAATAAAACCATCCCTTTGTCTTCCTCATTACAATTCAGGGGTGAAAAGTCCAAAAATTGCTAAGTCAAAACTTCATCCATATTGAGTTTCCAGGAACTCATTTGCCTCATGTCCATCAGATTTGATATTGATTTGGTAGAATAACCTGTATTTCGTTCAAAGAAGTGGCAGAACCAGTCCCTTTACAACTCTGAAACAATAAATAAAAGATATCAAAGACAAAACCTCTACTTTGCTTCTTGTCTGTGAAAATAACTTGGGATTGAATACCTGCTGAATACCAACTTGCTCTAGGGAAGAAATCCAAAACAAATAAATACAGGTGGAATGTTATCTACAGCATAAGAATTTAAAGTAATTTATAAATCTGGGGATCAGCCCAGATATTAATTGCAAATAGCACAGATCAGGAGAGGAAACATTATGAAATGGATGCAAATATGTGAGTAGCAAGTGTGTGATGAAGAGCAGCCTTCAGAGTAGCTCATTGTGTCTCAGGGAAGCTGGAGGCTGCTCGAAACAAGTCCTCATTTGGGAAAGGGGCAACTTTTCACTTCACAAATCCCAAGATCCTCCACTGAGATAAGAAAATGGTTTTCTTATTCCCCTTACTATGCATTGAATGATGTCTCTGAAGTGTAGTGCTTGGAATTCAGTGAGCTGCAGTTTATCTCCCCAAACACTGACACTGTGCAAATTTCTTTTAAAAACTCAAATTCCTTTGGAAAACCAGAAAATAGCAGCCACTTGTACTTTGAAATACTTATTTTTATCCTTGATGGAAGACCAGTAGGTTGACAAGCAAGACCTTGTTTTCACTAGGCACACTTCCTTATTTTGTTTTTTGTTTCTTTGTTTAAAACTGTACCTCCAAAAGGACAACTAGTATGTCTCAAATACAGATTAGGCACATTACAGTTGAATCACAGTTAGCTTTTCTCAAAGTCACCTTTTGCAGTGACTTTAGAGTTTAGCTCAAAATACTCCCTGGTGCCATTTGATTTTTATAACATCCTTACCAGGATTTCTGAATTTAAGTCAAGTTCCTCAAAAGTGGGAAAACTTTCCATTCTTTTTCAGAGACCCCACAGCCCAAAACACATCAAAAGTAGAAGTGCTGTATACATGAAAAACTGGGAAAGGGGATTCTTACGTTCAGGTGGTGGAGTCAAGCATTTAATTGTGTTTGGAAATAAACTGATAGTGAAGCATCACATCATTCAACTACTAAACGATAATGCAAAAAGAAAGTGTTTACAAGTGAGTCCTCCAATTTTAAATCAGTTGTACAATATGTACTAACCTGGCAATGAACTCTGGTATTTATGGGTAATTGCTTTGTGAAAAAAATCAAAGCATATTTGCATCGATCGTGGGTGCTGTAAGGGGAACACAATTAATTTCAAGAGATAACAGCAGCAAGTAGCTGGAAAGAAGAATTTTAGTCTGCTCCAGTGGAAAAAGAACAAATAACTACAAGTAGTGGAGTAATGCAAGAAGCGATTTGCAAATGCCTTTATGATAAAGTATTGCAAATTAATTCTTTCTATACTTACATTTGTAATGTCTGTTTAAATATTTTGTAATGGATATTGGTTTGTCTGAAAACATTTATGAACCCTGAAGCTGTGAGAATGATATTTCATTTGAAATTCATTTTAGAAATGCATTTTTCAACTTTCACTTTTCTTTAAAGAGACTCAGCAAGCCAAAACGTAAAACAAAGACCTTCTGAACTCAGTAACAAATCACACAGAAAAGTCTGACACCCCAAACGGGTAGTTTGGCCAAAATTCATAGTTTGGAATTTATCTGCAGATGCTGTCAATTAATTAGGAATATCAATTAATACTTCCAGATTTCCCTCTCCTTATGAATGAGAACATGTAAGACTTGCAAGATAAATGACTAAATTCATAATTATTTTATAATGCAAGATGATCTTTACTCGTCTTGCTCCAACACAGGTAAAATCCTTAAAGTCCTTGTAGAGGATACATTGCTTTATCCCTCTCACGGATTGGAGAGAGACACCTTTGAGCTGCAGGAAGAGAGCCGAGGAGACAACTTATAGAATTACAGCAGCTTGACCTGAAATGACCATGGACACACTGCTCCCATGAATTGGAAACATAATTCTAAAGCCAGGTAGTAAGGTTCCCAAAGCTCATTTCCCTCCTGCATAAACCAGCATTAAAATTTGTCAAACCCCTCATGCAAAGGGGTTGAGACCACCAGACCTCAGAAGCTCTGCTAGTAAGAAAACTGGAGATTTGGGTGTCCTGGACAGAAAAAGTTTGCAAACCTTGACCCAGTAACTCAAGTACAGACAGTCTAAGTGTACTGTGTCCAAGCTTCTGCTTTATATCCGAACCACTGGCCTGAAATCCTGCGGGATTTCAGGAGTGCACAGACTTCCTCTTGTTGGTAGAAAAATATAATAATTGACCTTGTGCCTATGCATTAAGGCTATGCTGTGTGGTTTAAAACTAGCACATTTTAACCTGACTAACCTTGACTTGGCAATCTCAGAATCCTCTAACACTTTCATTAGCCCGAAGAGTCAGTTCAAACTGCACACTAGAGACAGATGAATCCGTGTCATGTCTTGGGGGTTGCACTAGACACCCTTTAAAGGTCCCTTCCAACCCAAAGTATTCTATGTTTTTATGATTCATTAATTTCTATTTAAAATGACTAGAACAGCACAAACAAGTCTTGGAATGCTAGACAAGAACAGGAAATTGAGTACTCAGTAAAAAGTACCGTAGCAAGGCTGCTAGCACTCATGCTAAATTAGTGCTGAAAAACATTCAGCTCTCTGAAGTGGAAAGTAACAGACTACCCAGAGAAAAATAATGCATCTTTTAGGCATTTTATTTACAAATGCTGATAAGCGACTGATTAATCCAATATTAGGAGACAAGGTTTTCCTCTGCCTTGTGTTCCACATTTTGGTATTTGCTTTTACTCTACAGAAGGATTGCACATTATTGATTTATTTTTTTTCCTCCATCCTGAAGCCTATTGATGATGGTGCCAAACTACTTCTCCAGGCACTAGCTGGAATACTTCACCAAGTCAGTTTTCTGCTGTCACAGCTGATGGGAGAGGTTTTATGGTTATATTAACTAAAATATTCTTTCAGAGGCCTTAGCCATTTGCAGACATTGACCCACTCATTAAGGCTACTGAAAGCATGAACACTGACTCTCCAATTGCATACCAGTCAAGAAACAGCAGCATATCCTTTATTCCCGTGCAATTACCATAAAAGTGGTTTTTTCCCCCAACAGTCTGAATGGTTTTGATTAAATGACTTTTACTAACTAAGCACTTTCTCACTGGATTGTGGCAGGTTTTCAGTGCTGCTACATCTGTGGAATGTTTTCAAGTTATTCTCTTAAGTAAACATAAAACTATAAAATGTAAATATAAACATAACAGTTCTATAACAGTAAAAGCATAATTTGAATAAATAGGGAAGCTAATGAAACACCATTACATGTAAAAGACTATCATCTCAGTAAAAGACTAAGCACTAAGCAGTGAACTTGCAACTGCAAATTCTGAAGTAAAAGAATTCATTTGGCTCAATCTTTTGATTTTTATGACAGTCACAAAAAATTTGTTCCTATACATTAGCCATTAAAGCTACCTTGCAATTTTCTTATTGTTATTACTTTCTCAGTCTTGACTTACCAATTGAGAGCAGATATAAGAAGTGAACCATTTATCTGTAAACTAACAATCAGGACAGTGGAAACAAGCAATCACTAATCCGAGCTGCAAAATTAGTACAAAGATAACAAAATATTTTTTCAGGTGAACAGTCAATAGGTTCTTCAGTATTGTCAAACATTATCTGTCATTGACGGGACAGTTTTTTCAAGAATGTAAAACCAATGAAGTAACAATGTCTGACAAAAAAAATAAAACCACATATACATACTTGTTTGGTTTTTTTTTTATAAGCAATCATTTAGATTTCATTGTGCATCTGGATCAATACTCACTCTGATTTGAGTGCAACAGTTCCATTTGCCTATCCTTTAACATATAAAGAACATCAACTTTAATTCTGAGTTGATTACTTTTGAACTTTCCTCCCTTAATAAACAAAAATTTAGTATTCTCTACTATATACTTAAGCCTTTAGCTCTAGTTGTCTAGTTACAAGCAGAGCTAAAAAGCAACATGTACAAACCCATACAGCATTATAAATTATACCTCTAATGATTTTGGTATTCTTCAGGCCTAAGATCAGTCTGGTCTAGAGTTTTGACACTTCTGTGCATGTTTTTCTAGATAGAAAACATTAATCCACACAGGAGTAAAAGTACATTGGAATATTCTCCTTAAAAGAAATGATAAATACGTGAAAAGAGAGAGCATCAAAAGAACAAGACATCTCACTTTGTTACAAAACTTTCAGGATTCTGTGTTATCATGTTTTGATTTTGCTTACAAAGCAAAGTGGTAGAAATCTACTGTTATGGGGACATTGGGGACTGCTTGGGAAAAACAAAACAAAACACAGAAAACACTGCTACTTCCAGTTAGACAAAGCAATTTAAATCTGTAGAAATAATTAGACATGAAGTACTAAATATAGCTATTTCTGCTATTGTTTTGATGGCTTTTATCACAGTGATAAATTTGAAAAGAGGTAAGCGTACTCAAACGGGTTTTTTAGTGTAACTGTGATTGTCAATTAAAGAAGAGATTATATTGTCAACAAAAGACAACTGAATCTTTTAAATGGCAGTTTGCATATGTTTACCTAGAGTGCTGAAGATTCTGAGACTAGATTTTCCTCATTTGGGTGCTTTACTGTTAAACCAGAATGTAAATTCTAATATGTACTTACCATTTCTTTTGTTGCTCTCTCACTTTAATTTCAAGACAGAACAATTCTCTATTCATCCCTTAGCTTCCTTTTTTACTGTTTTAGATAATTCCACTCTCCCTTTAAGTACAGACGTACATACACACATAAGAAAACCTCAGGAAACGAAAACGTATTGGGCTGCCTGAAGTCATCTATCACATAACAACCATAAAATGTATTGCTCTAAAAGGTAATAAATGCAGCTCTGCTTTACAAAGTAACAGTGAAGAAAAACCAGGAGCTAGAAAAAAGTGGAATCTTTGCTGCCTCGTTCTCTTTGCAGCCTTGATACATCAAGACAAATTTAAAGATACTGCTTTATTACTGAATTCTCAAACATGAAATGTTTGGTGTGTAAAACAGGGAAAGGGCCTTAACTCTCTGAAAAGTAGAAGAACAAATCAAAACCAAGAATGACCACCTTCTCTCTGCACCGAGACACAAAAATCTTTCCAAAACAAGAGAGCCCGGGCTTCTGTTATCACAGAAGTTAAAATGCTCATACACAGTGCTGCACTGAAAATCTGAGTTCCTCAACTCAGACACTAGGATTTCAGGTTCCAGACCCAGAATTTGCAATTGCACTGAGGTTCTTGCACCCAGCTACAATCACTTGGGCTCTTATAGCTACCCAAGAGCCATAAAATGGCCTATTGCCAGATCAGGAGCACCTTTTATCACTAATTTAAGAGGAGTGGCTGCTTCAGGGAGGATGGAGATTTGGAGGCAGCAACCTATTCAGCCAGTGCAACTGCAGGATGTCTGCCCTTAGGAACTGCTCCTCTAGCTCCTTAAGAAGCAGGTCAGAAATAGGATGACTTTTAGACAGATTAAGAAAACATACAAATTCCCCATCAAGCTGAGCAGAAATTCAAAACTGTTTCTCTCTTCCTTCTGGCTATTTTGTTAGGAAGAAAGGCTTGCCTGCCTCCACCTCAGTTATGACAGGAGGTTTCCATTCCAAGTAAGTCACTGACTTCCATGCATACGTGTTTTCCTACCAAGTAAAAGTATTCCTATCTGCTCTGAGAATTGTTAGGGATTGTCTCTTACTCAGAAAGTGCAAGTTACTTTGAAGTCAGTTAAGTAACCTTTCTCAAATCTATACTATGAACTAAAATTAAATGAAAGCACAGTTAACTGAAAGTATAATACAGAATGAGCAGAGAATGTCTTAATCTACTGATGGGCAGTGTAACACCATAGTCACAAGTCAATCACATGGTACAATGAAAAGTACAAAATAAAGAATAACCTACACACATTTACCTAATTAAGTTAGACTAGGAACAGAAACTTGCATTATCATTTGGCCTTAATATTTATCTCTCATTGTTTTAGAACTCAGAAAAGTCAGTTTTAATGCACTAAACCATATTAATTCTTGAGAATTCACCTAGCAATGTGTGGTTTTGCTTAGCAGTCCTACAGTTTCTCAAGAGAAATTTAATTAAACAATAGTGATAAACTGGCAGGAGTTTACAAGCTAATGAATGACTGCATTTCTAATGATTAAATGCAGATGCTATTGGTTCTAAGCAGCATAATTATAAGAAAAATGTTTTTCTTCATAAACTTCTGCAGATTGTTCATGGACACCACACCAGCACAGGATATTTATGTTCACTTTTAAGATTTCTGGGCAGCTTTTGTGACAGCATACTTTCCTAAAGAGCTGTATCAGAAATTAAGAAGTTGCTTAGTCTCCAAGTCTCACCTGGGACAGTTAGAGACATTTCCCAGGTTGGCACTGATGTACGGTTTAGATTCTACAGACAACAAACATATTCTTAGCTTGGAAGACCTATTCTAGTAAGTCAGACTGTTCAGACACATTTGCAAAAACCAGAAGCGCACAATCACAACTTACTGTTGCTTTTTTTGGAGATGATCATAAGAAAGCAGAATATAATCTCTTTAATAAGAGTCAGAGACTGACTGCAAAGAATAAGAGTGGGTCATTATGTATTGATCACAAGGAGCATCTCTCAACTTTTGAGTAAAAGGAATAACTTTCTTTTTAAAGAACTCTGAATATTTGTTCAGAGGAAACAAACTGTAGCCAATGCAATATGGCTCTTGGACTTCCCACTGATTGGAAAGCAAGGAAACCTGCAAGACTGGTAGCTATATTTTTCATATGAATACAATTACTGTAACAGTTGTTTCTCCTTTTTTTATGCTTAGGTGACAAAGTGGATTATTTAGGTGTGTTTTTTTTTTTTGCTAGCTTAGTACCACTATTTCTACCCATTATATCTTCTTTTGTTGCAAGATTACTATCCTCTGGGGGGAGAAATTATAACTCTTTTGGTCTGGTACTAAAAGACTTTATGTAAATTGAATACAAGACAGCTTTTGTATTAGGTATAGCACTTTCTACAAAATTAGAGCAATCATGAGGCAAGCCTTTTATAACTCACTTGGCTTCACTTCCCTAGCTCTCTCAGTGATATTATTATTTTTATTTGGTTTTTAATCTCCTGAACATTATGATCACCGAGGCAACTGCTCTCCAAAACTCTTAGTAACCAGCTCTTTTGGAGAAAGGTCTTGTGAACATTGCAAATTATGCTAAATCAAGGGATAGTTTATTCCTTCCAATTCTGAACCTCCATGAGAAACTTGACTGTATCTGCACTTCCATACCTACTCCTTTTGAATTTTAAAGCCTAATGGGTCTTAAAAATCATGTTTCCACTGCCAGCTTATGACTGAATCAGATCCGTCTTAAGAAAATTTCACTTTTCCCAGGAGAGCTAAGCTTCACCTGGAAAATGTTATTATTTACTCACATGGACTTTCCACGTTATTCTTCCCCCCTGCCCCAATCAGAAGCAGTTCCTGACCTGAGTCCTAGCAGACCTCTACTGCCACTTCATCATTCCCTGATGATGTAATTTTTTTCAGAGAAGTATAAGGAACTAAACAATAAACAGCTCATGATAGTTTAAACAGACTCAAATGACAATTCTGGATATATGACCATCCTTTGACTCAAAAACAAATCATCAGTTAACTTTGATATAGGCTATTTGAAAACAAAAAGAATGGAAAAAATCCTTGTTTTTTTTCCTTGGTGATGATTTTGTTTAAAGAGGTTGACTCAGCTGTGTTTTTCTCCTGAAAGTCTTGGAGATTGTTTTTTTGTGCAGCCATATTTAAGCTGAATCAACAGTCAATGATAAAATTGTATACACCAGTTCACATTTCCCCATCACTTCCATTAGCAGAGTGTGCTTTTCCAGTCAGAAGTGATTCTACTTCAGTGTTATCTCATTTCAGCTGAACACTAGGGAAATACATATATTATTTTTTACCCAAAGTACACAGGAGAAACTTGAATTGGAAATTCAACTGATGAATACAGTAGCTACTAACTTCACAGTGCAGATTGGTGGCATTTTCACCTGATCTTCCCTGTCTTTTTTTATTATATGCAAAATAATTTGCAAAACAAAGCTTCACAGAAAAGAAGATATGTGAAATAAAAAAGATTTTTTTACTAACATTTTCTATGCTATATTTAGCTTCATCAAATTTGAGGAAGCCTCATCTGAAGAAGGCATCTTGATGAAACAGTACCAATGCACATTCTTCTCTACGATCTATAACCAAACTCAGATTTAAAAGTAAACCTGAAAGCAATACAGCCATTTTGGTGCCTAACATACTTGGCCACATAAGAGCTATTCCCTTGCTGGTGTGATTAGAACTGCATTAATGACAAGGATTACAGCAAGTACAGACAGAGAAGCTTTGGCAGTCATACGTGAAAAGGGCATAGGGGAGTTCTGACTTCACCTAGCCTGGCTTTCCTTCACAATGCTTAATATCTTATTGTTACATGCACTTAATTCACTCCAGACATACTAAACGTTCACTGGCAACGACTGTGACAAACCTGGCAATCTATGTTTAAAGGTTTAACCTGATGGCATAGCAAGATATGAGCTCATCTTTTTTATTAGGTCAAGAACAAGACATTTTGCAGAGACTTTAAAAATCAAAATATATGGTTTAGTATTAGTTTTGGGTTCAGTGATTTTAAAATATTAAGTACTTAAGTACATGGTATTAAACACCATGATAAAATGTTCAGACTTGAGGTTTAGAAGTGTAAAAGCCTCCAAAATGGAGATAAAAGACTAAAGACAGAAAAAGCAATGGCTTTCTGACACTCATGTCAGACGGATTTGCTAAGTGTTCTTTATCTCCCATCACTGGTTGCTACAGCCGCCCTTTGCATCTTTTCACTCTAGCCTTACTCTAGTTGTCCTGCATGCTTTGCTTTATCCTTTCAACCTTATTTTGTTTAGCAATATGTCACTTGATCTCTTCCTGCTTGACTTTTTTTTTTAATACCTTTGTCCTTGCATGCATCCAAGATGTGAATTTCACCACAAAATAGCACAAACACCTGAGGAGCCTGTATGAGAGTGTAAGATGTTCTGGTTTTTAGCTCTGGTCATATCCACCAAAAACTTCCATTGCGAAACCAATTTTCATCCCAATTCTCCTCTAAATTTGTCACTTCAAGTTTCCTATAAAGCTAACATGTTAGGCATTTTGAGTCAAGAGAAACATTTGATTTCGGTATTATATTTTAAAATACATAGTATAAAAATTAACACACTTGGAAAAACCCTAGAAGTTCCCTTTCAGAAATGTTTCGACATTTATTAAAATGACTCATTTTGACTTCTCTTTCACAACTACATTTTACTCAAGTTGGTATGGGCTCATGGAAAGCTTCCATTCTGACAAAACTGTTTACTTGTGAGAAAACATTCTGTTGGAAAGGTTTCAAGTAGTGATAGTTGCACTGTACATGCCACTTTTTTCCCCTGCTCCTTAAGCTACCTATTTGGATTCCCAGCTCTGAAGCAGCTATTGCTTGCTTTTGTAACTGAATAGCCCCAAACCTCACTGAGGATCCTAAATACCATGCTGATAAATAAATGACCATTTAATAATAATGTAAGATTAATGGCCAATGAGATGTGTATGAAACCAGTTCAAGAGTGATGTTTTTACAGGAATATGTATTAAAAAAGCGTACAAAAAAGACAGACTATGGTGGTAGAAAAACTGGTATTGTGCAAATCTAGAGCAGGAAGTTCTTTCCCCAAAGTAACATCTGAAATAGAACTGCATGAAGGAATACATACATCCATAATTTTGCTGAAACACAGTGCCTCCAGTTTCATCCTCGTATTTCAAATAAAAGTGATTAAAGTTGGAACTGCTTATTCAAGCTTAAATATTTGAGTGTTTGAAGTATTTACAATTTAAAGAAGTACTTAACTAGAAGTATCAGTTTTAGAAACCACTAAGCAAGTTCTGAGTTTCCATGTCTCTATAAGAATAGCTTATAGACAATATGCTGTTTTCATTATATGTTGTTGATAAATACCATACATATAATTTGCAAGGGAGCTAGCTTTTTGCTTTCAAATAATAATATCATAGGATTACAATACAAAAACAAAAAGCCAGAAGTAATAGGTTGGTTGCTCCATTGTCTATTCTGCAAACACAGTATTTTTCCATTTTTAGATCAACAGTATCTCTTAATCTAACAGAAAAACGCCTATGGATAAATGCATTTATCACATCACATAAATATCACGTTGTCTGCAATGTACTATAGTATCTGAACTCTCAAATACCAACATGTAATAAATAGAAACCATTTTTACAGGAACTAATGCCTGTCACAGCAAGAAGGATTTTACACTAGATTTATACTTTTCAGAAAGTTCCTTTCCTGCAATTGTGTGGAGAAGCTTCTTATTTTATATTGTTATTAAGATGCACTTAACTGGAGGAGTCATGTCTTCCCTCAGCCATGATATTAACAAGCTCAAAATTCTTCTCTAACTACAGAAACCAGCTTTGTAAGGCTGTTGCATGCCGCCTTCTCCCGCTCTTCCAAAATCCTACAGAGAGCAACAGGAAACATGTGAGTCAAAATAAGAGTTACAGCAGATACTTTTACAGCTGTCTTACTTCTTGGCTACAGTCAATGCCCTGAAGTCAATGTCTTGATTATCAAGACCTCTGACCTACACTGGGATTAGTGTGATAAGCCTATGAGAGCTCGTCCTACTACAACAGATGGGATATTGCTCTGTACCAGGGCTTCTTTAGGACTTTGGCATCACTAATCACCATACGCCATTTACGAAAGCAACAGAAAAATACACTAGGAACTTAACTTCAGAATCTCTCTTTGGTTTTGCTTCAAGTAATTTTTCAGTGCCCCCCAGTTTCTTCACTCCTGCTTTGTATTTAGGATAATACTATCCTAAAATTATTTTATAGTATCAGACATTTACAGTTGTCTTTCATAGCATTTGGATTTCCTCTCATCTGGCACAGACTGCAGAACAGACTAACCTCTTTTACTCCCCTATGTGTATCTAATACATGTTTGGACATGATCTGGAAAGGTTGATGGTGATTTCAAATCAGCTTACACGTCTTTCATCTCAAACAGCCCTCGGCCTCTCTTCTCTTTGCTCTTTTTGGACAGAGATGAAGTCAGAATCTTCTGTTTCTTCTTTGATTGGTTTTGAACTGGAACAATTTTAAGTTTTGACAAGAAAAAAAAGGTCTGTCATGGTTTAACCCCAGCCAGCAACTGAGCACCACACAGCCGCTTGCTCACTACCCCCTGGTGGGATGGGAGAGAGAATCAGAAGGTGAAAAGTGAGAAAACTCGTGGGTTGAGATAAAGACAGTTTAATAGGTAAAGCAAAAGCCGCACGCGCAAGCAAAGCGAAACAAGGAATTCATTCCCTCCTTCCCATGGGCAGGCAGGTGCTCAGCCATCTCCAGGAAAGCAGGGCTCCATCATACATAACGGTGACTTGGGAAGACAAACACCATCACTCTAAGCGTCCCCCCCCTTCCTTCTTCTTCCCCCAGCTCTATATGCTGAGCATGACATCATATGGTATGGAATGTCCCTTTGGTCAGTTGGGGTCAGCTGTCCCAGCTGTGCCCCCTCCCAGCTTCTCGTGCACCCCCAGCCTCCTCGCTGGTGGGGTGGGGTGAGAGGCAGAAAAGACCCTGACCCTGTGTAAGCACTGCTCAGCAGTAACTAAACCATCCCTGTGTTATCAACACTGTTTCCAGCACAAATCCAAAACATAGCCCCACACTAGCTATTCTGAAGAAAATTGACTCTACCCTAGCCAAAACCAGTACAATGTCCTTTAAAGTAATAATTCTGTACTTTGTAAGGATGAAACTCTTAAGATTCCTGCCTGAAAAAGGGAGGGACACCACAGGAAAGAATTGAGGTAATGAACATTTCTGTCACTCACCTTACAAACTCATTTCTCTTCTACATTTTATTAGATGCTACCTCGCTCTCCTCCTTAAGCACAAATGACAGATTATATTAGATGCATAAATTATATGGATTATATTTTTGTCACCAGTAAATTAGCTGTTAAATTTAGTTTGCACAATGCTATTGACAGGTGTCTGATTTAAGAACCCTTTTCAGTCATTTTTTCCACCTTTTCTTCTTTTCTCTTTTGTCAAGATCTCCATCACATTTTGGAAGAAAACAGTAAAAGTTGCAACTCTATGTCACAGACTTACAAGGACAGAGAGGTTACGTTTCTTTTAAAAGGGTGGGGAAAAGAAGGCTTATAAATGAGTATATAAATTAAGTAAATATTACAGAAGCATACTGGCCAAAAAAATGCAGCTCTCAATGCAGATAAATGTTTTGGTAGACTTGTTTTCTTAAATTTTGGACAAAAAGTTTTTAAGCCTAACAAGTGTTTCTGTTCCAAGTAGGAATTGGACAACTTCTGATACATTTAAAGAATTGCTGAGATTTAAGTTTTATTGTTGGCTCCTCAATTTGATTTTGTTTCTAGACCTCAGGAAACAACCCCTCTACTATGAAACCATTTCGACAGATCATGGGCAGCTGAAAAGTTACAGCATGGTTCGTTCAAGCTCTAGGGGTGCAAAGTTCTGCTGTATTAAGTGCAAGCAAGTCTCAGCAGGATGCATTAGCTTCAGCACAAGGAGGTGTGATCCAGATTGATTTTTACTGGGGCTTGAACTTTCAAAGTTCAACACATACATACTCATTATCACCCATAGTTAAGTGTCACAAATGCAATAAATATTTTTGAGTAACTTGGTGATTTGTATAACAATTCCCAATTTGTTGTTGTTCATGAAGTACTTTAAGAACACAGCCAGAATGTCCCACCCAAAATTACAGAAACACTGTTCTGTCATCATCCCTGCCCAATTAGGCAACACAGCTCTGCCTCACACTGTTGTTTTAGTAAGTTACCAGGAAGACAACATGCTCTCATCTGAAGAGGCATGCGATGCCAGGTGTGCTGTTATGAGCAGTTTGCTCAAGTCCAGCAACTTGCAATAACACATTATTCAAAAACTTACAGATTCAGCTCACTCTGCATTCCAGTATTTTCATGCCAAATCTGCAAATCACCTCCCCTTTAATTAGATTGTTGTTGGGGAATCCCCAGGAAGTTATTGGCATCATCAAGCTTTGCTGATTCTATCATACTTGTGAACTAATAGAGTTTTTATACACACAAAATTACAACCAAAAGATCAGTCTAAAGATGAACAGTTTCTCCTAGCATCCACTTTATCAAAAGTCTTAAGTATTCTATCACAGTGAATTCAAGCAACTGACAGAGAGACATTCCACGCAGCTCTTCCTTTACTTGTACAGAAATATTTATTCTTTCAGGATTGGTTCCTGAATTATTGCATAACCTTAGGGCAACTGTGATCTACAAGCTCCATGAATAAATACATGTTTTGATGTCTGGGTTGAACTCCGGCTCCGACATGCAATAATAATCTCAAGCTACTTCGTAAGAGGGCTACTACTAGAAACAGCCGTATATTGTCAGAAAGTTCACAGTGATAGTGTTCTGAACAACAAGAGTTATCAACTGGTTATTTGATTTCTGGGTGATATTTAGAACTATTTATGTTACCTCTGGTTTACCTAAGGGAAATCGCGTGGCATGGCACAGGAAGAAAACCACCAAGGAATTCCCTTAGTAACACAACATACCAAAACTGGAAGTTTACTTTCAGAATCATGATGAAGGATCTGTGGTCCAGGGTCTTTTTGCAAGAAAGGGCAAATGCATTATGAAGCAGTTAACTAGAATAAACACTGGAGGTTGAAAAGAGTCTGTTTACAAGCTTTTAAATGGACATATCAAGAAATCTGTTCTAAAGGTTTGCTCAAGAAGTATTTATTACAAAAACTTTAAAAGCTGGAACCTTAACATCTTTTTAGCATGAAATAAGTGCAATAAAATTTTAAAACAAAATAGTGCAAGTACTGTTGTTTTGTCAATGCTTCCACAGATATAAGTATTCTATGTACCATGTGATATTTGACATGCTCAACTGCATAACAATCATCTCAACACTCTTAGCTTTTATATTTCCTTTTTTATCAGAAGGAGTGCTGCTTGAACTCTGAACCAGCCAACAGGTTTTGTGCCTTGTCCTGGTTTTGGCTGGGATAGAGTTAATTTTCTTCCTAGTAGCTAGTATAGTGCTGTGTTTTGGATTTAGGATAAGAATTAATATTGATAACACACTGATGCTTTAGTTGTTGCTAAGCAGTGCTCACACCAGTCAAGGACTTTCCAGCTTCCCATGCTCTGCCAGGTGCCCAAGAAGCTGGGAGGGGGCACAGCCAGGACAGCTGACCCAGCCTGGCCCAAGGGCTATTCCATACCGTATGGCGTCATGCCCAGTACAGAAACCGGGGAAGTTGGCTGGGGGGCAGCGATTGCTGCTTGGGGATGGGCTGGGCATCGGTCAGTGGGTGGTGAGCAGTTGCATCACTTGTTTTTCCTGGGTTTTTGTTCTGGCTTTGTTGTTGTTGTTTTCCTTTTCACTATTATTATTATTATTATTTTATTTCAATTATTAAACTGTTCTTATCTCAACCCTTGAGTTTTCTCACTTTTACCCTTCCGATTCTCTCCCCCATCCCACTGGGACAGGGAGGGTGAGCGAGCAGCTGTGCAGTGTTTAGCTGCCTGCCAGGTTAAACCCCAACATGCCTGCACAGAAAAACAGGGGTAACAAGTGCTAATTAAGACTCTCCCCTCTTTTAGCTTCCTGATCCTTTAACATGCTTTACAGTATAAACAGAAATCAACACACTGTAGTAACCACTTAAAGAATCATTGGCATTTAACCCCTGCAGCACAACAACAACAATCATCTTACTAGTGATATGTATCCCTGTCAGGGTTTTGGATTTTTTTTAGGGCTAGTCAGATTTTGTCTAGAAGCAGTTCACTAGGAGAATCAAATTATATTTGACAGAGAGCCAACTAAAAGTATCAAAACAGACATATAGACAGACATTTCTTAAAAACCTCAAATTTCCACATTGACTCTAATCCTCTTACAGTAGCAATTTATATGAAGGATAAAAATAAAGCATACATAAATGTCTTTTGCGTCAGTCTCAAGTTTTGCTTTCTCCATTTATGCAAACATGAATTCCAAGAGGTCCTACCTACCAGCGGTATAAGAAAGGAAGCTTTGAAGAATTTGGTCCTAACAGTTAATCTTAAGTACCATGAATTAAAGAGGAAATCCAAAAGAGAAGAAAAATTACCTTTCTTTTCTGGTATGCCTACGTGGTTTACTGTGGACAGAAGCAAGCTTACAAGAAAGTGCTTCAATTTGCTAAAATTCATAAGAGATTCTCCCCCTCCCCCTTTCAGGCCCTGTTACAAATTCTCATCTTTTAGGATTTAAAAAGTAAGTTTTAATCCTGGCTCTGCCAATAATCTTCTGGATGACCTTGAGCAAATCGCTTCGCCTCTGTTCTTTCAGCCTAGCTGTAAAGCTGGATTAATTCTTACCCACTCGTAGTGGTGTAAAATAAATGATTGTCATGCAGTATTCTGAAGCACTACAACATGCAAGAGATAAGCAAGACATACACTAGGCTTTGCATGAACTTTGAAAAGATAAGCTTAGAAACAACTGTCTCTGAGGTTTGAAGGGAAACTATCAATATTCTTATTCAAAAAGGTTTTCATTTTACATTCCAACTGAATTCTACCTGAAACTCGGCCCATTTTTATTAAAAGCATTCAAGACAATAGGCACATCTTTGATTTGTGTCAATAGGAGTAAAAAACCTAATTACCTTTTTCCTTAATTTTTTTTTCTTCCTTTCATGACATAAGGCTCTAGACTTAACTAGAAGTATGCATTGCTTCAGTCTTGTTTCAGTAGCTTAAACCTTAACAAAACATTGAAATAGCTCAATTTTGCAAGACTGGTCATGCAAAATCAGACCGCCATCTCATTGCACCTGTACCATGGCAAGACACCAAACAGTGCAGAATGATGGCACAAATGCCTACTAATCTCAGTCATTTTTCTAGCCAGTAACCAATTAATTTATATTTTGAACTATAGTCACACACTTGTTTTGCAAAATATTCCTATTAAATGCAAAGCTATATTACCTAGTGTTCCCAATAAGGATTTTAATTAAACTGTCAGCTTTTTGAAGCCAGAGTTATCTAAAGACTGTTCTTCTTACTGGTACCTTATTACAGCTGGATTTTGTTTTCATTATTTGCTTTCTTGTGGTGGCTTTATTCTCTGCTCTCATTACAGTGAAGATTCATAGATCAAAACGACACTTTTGCAGGAAACTCCCAATTCAGCCAACACCGTGTTTGCTGATAAAAGATACAAACCTGCTTATCAGGAACTTATTTTCTCTACCTAAATGAACACACAAGAATCACAGTGACCTACAGCAGTGAAATTGTTAAGTGTCAATCGTTTGCATGGCCAGAGAAAAACTGTTCCAAAGGATTACAGGGCCTTACCCTTCAAGTACTACGCAGGATAATAACGTCCATGCCTGCACAGATGTTTGCGAGAATACACCTTTTCACAACTTTAAGGTAATAGTCTTCTGCCTTAGCTATTTGTTTCTTTCTAATTAAGAAAGCAGTTGCAATGTACACCAGAAAAACCAAGCCTGAATTTCCTACACGCGTGGATTATATAGCTTGCAACAGAATTTACCTTCTCACATCTCAGCATGCAGAACTGCTCATGTGCTAGAGATTCCAATTCCAATAATCAAGGAACTGTCATTCCATTAAAAATCCTCTCTGAGCAAGACTTCATTCTTATTGTTTGACTGCATTTTAATATCTATTCTCTTAACACACCGATAGCATATCCATGGCAGGACACTCTTAAGACAGTCAGGGGGTACACCTGTGATAGTTTACTGAAGAAGATGAAAGAAAACATTTGTGAGGTGAAGAACCTCAATAATCAGGCATCATAACAATTGCATCAGAAGGTCTTAAGACTAACACAGTGATGTTCCCGGATAAGTTACCAAGATCTTCTCAGTCCCTAAATTAATATATTGTTTATTTAAAAGTTCTTTAATGTGATCTTTTCTGTACAAGTCCTTGGGACTAATTGAACACAACATTGAAGTCTTGTGCAGCTTCATATACTTCTTCAAAGTATTCTAAAAATCTCACACAACAGTGTCTCAAGGGAATGGAATCCATCATCAGGATCGCTCTTCAGGCTGCAACTGGGCTGAGTTACAAGTTTACTGACCTTAGCAGCACTCACCCACTCCCTTCCTGCCAAGTGTTACTATCATCTCACATCTGCTGATAGAAGTGCTTGTGTAATTGTTTTCTAGCCTAGTCATGCCAAGTGATCCTGATTTTTGGTTTTTTGTTTTTTGTTTTTTTTTTTTTTTTTCTTTTTTAAAGGACTTGCTATTAAGAGTGGACAACAGTTAGTTGAAATAGAAAGACTTTTTGAAAGCCACAAAATCCTAAAAAGCATTCTATGGCTCCTCTTTAAATATTCACATGCCTAAGTAAAAAGGAACTAGAACAATAACAACAAGGATCAAATTAGTCTTCTAAGCAAGTAATTTTTAGGAGGCGGACATCCAGCAGAAATGAAACCAACAGACGAAGTGAAGCATGGCAGATTGAACGCAAAATAAGCACAAGAAAAACAAAGCTCTCGCTTAAGAACTGCATGAGTTTGTCTATAGGAGTTGGACAAAAATAACTCCATATTATTGGCCATCACACGCAAGCCTTTCACAAACTGCTTTGTGTATTGCTGGCATTCTCTATTCTGTCAAAATATGGCCCTAAATCTAAGGGGAAAGTCTTGGGGTGATACGTTTAATGCAGCCTTCCTTCCCTCTCTAGTTAAATGCTATTGGTCTTAGTATTTCAATTGCAAGATATTCAAGACAGGCACTGTCTCCACATACACATATAAAGCAGTAGAATTACATTATTCAAGCTATTCATCCTGCACATGTTGTACAAGCTTTTGCTACCTTCAAACTGTAGAAACAGGAAAATAACATATTTCCATCCGTTTCTGCTCACCAGTTCAGTGGCCTTCCCCATCTGTACGTCCATTCTAGAAGAACGTATGCTTTAAATTAAAACTTTCATAGCACAGCTATCCATCAGCAGAGAGGCTAGCTTGCCTGCAGCCCAGTGCTAGTTTCCTATGGGTAGCAGAAAAAGATCAGGCTTATAGCAATAAATATGCATTTATTCCCCAGTAAAGCCAAACAGTACCGCACTTCAGTCAGTGACTAAGGGGAACAGCACTGAAAGATGTCAGAGTACATTCTGTCAACCTGACAAATTATCTAATGCCTACATGAACCAAAAAACATGGCAAAGATGCAAATTCAATCACAAACAAAGGAGGTCAAAATAAACAAATGTAAGGACATCAGACCATAGACTCATAGGATACCTACATGAGGGTAAGTATATACTTGCAGTCAGAAACAGATCTACTTTCAGAACTGCTAAGTTTATTTCTGTCCTACCACAACATACTATTGTTAAAAAAAATCAACTATGCTTATCATGACCTGCTTACTACAAGGCCCTATATATTTGATTGTATAATCAAGAAAAGGTTGTTTCTTGTCAATTTATACATATTCTTCAGCAGGTCACACACACAGAATTACCTGTGTTTAAAGAAAGGATTTAGGTGAAAAGGTGTTTGCTTTTCAGGGAAGATACACAATAGGAGACAAAATGCATGGTATGCAAAAGGCAAGTTTTAGTTGTTCATCTAACTTAATGCTTCCAGAAATGCATTACATTTATAAATAAACATGTATTACACAATACCATTCAGAAGCATACACAAGTACTTAGTTGGCTTAAACAGTGTATACCCTTTTTAACAATATAACCTGTCTGCAAAGAGAAATAATTTTTCAGACTACGAAGGAGTAAATTAATATGAAAAGTATATCACTTAAATACAATTACAGTAACTCATACAACATCTGATAGAGTCAGCCTACACTAATACAAATGTTGGGGCTGTCCCTACATGTATTCTCCACAAGAGTTTTGTTTTATGCAGTCATTTAAACTGTACACAAAAAAAAGCCCAGGAAATCAAGTAAATGTCAAAGGCAACATAAAGAAGGTTAGAAGTGCGACAGACTTTTAATATTATGGTATTAACAAATATAAAATTACAGAAGGGCCAATAGTTACACAATTAAGGGACTAAACTTTAAAGTTTTGCGGCTGGAAGATATACTAGCTCTATATTTAGATATCACCTGGACTGCAAATTCCAGCAATTTTGGAGTCAGGAAACTCAGCTACACTTTACATGTGGACATGCCTCAGGGGCTGCAATAACAATTCACCCCTGATAGGAGAAAAGTCAGAGGGATATTTAGTGCGGTATTCATAATTATCAAGATAAAGTAATTAGTCTTTTTCCCTCCCTCTGTATTTGCTCTTATTCTGTAGAGCATAATAAACAAGAGGTCATTTTAAGTTCAAAAAGGTTACAAACGTATAAAGGAGCAACATTGGAGGCTTCATTATTGCAGAAGATTGGAACAACAAGGTGGTTTCAAAAGGCATCAAATGACAGGATGATAATAGATTTGCTTCTTCAGAAGGCAAGCTGAACTCTGTTTTAGTAAATTAAATGCCTGTGGACAGAAGAATAAGTCCTGTGTTAATTCTTGGCCCTAACCTGATGTCAGGCTCATGTGGGAACAGGAATCAGATAATATAGTAAAATGCCAAACAGGGATTTAGGTCTGCCTTGTTTTCAGCTACCTATAGGTTAATTGTACTTTCAATTAACTGGCATTTCTAAAGCATTTCTGTTTACTTGGGGTCAATGGCATGAAAACCATGAAAGTCACTAGAAATCTATGTATACTATCAGTACTTGTGGCCTCTTGCAAGCTGCTTAAACTAAGCTTTATTTTTAAAAAGAAGCTATTAATTTTCCACTTAAAGCTTATCTGTATTAAGCTGCCAAAGACAATGATGGGTTTGTAATGACTGTAAGTGCCCAGAAATATTTTGACCTGAATTTAGTGCATTTTGAAATAAACATTTTAGGAAGAAGACAGCTATCTTTTAACTTTATGGCACACAGTCATGCATTAATCCCTAAGCAATGTCCTAGGAGATCTCAAAAGAATGAAAGATGTATTTCTGACATACTATGTGTGTAACTGCTTTTATGATGGCCCTCCAGTGCAAGTATCGTAAACCACTGAATATCTAACAAATAATTTATAGCTAATAAAGGTATGCATTCACCCAAACTGCAGCACAAACTTACTTTTTGTCCAAGTGCGCTTGCCAAAACACTGAGTGCTAAAAGTGGTTAAAAAAATAAATAATTTTAATATGACTGGCTTCACAAGTATCATACAAGGAAACCTATATTTGAGTTATACGAGCTTGCTTTGAAGAAAAGAACATATTCTTCTTGTATTTTTTTTGTTCTTTAGATGTGTCCTTGAGCTCAAGTAAAAATAGTCTGTGTGTCAGTGAGTTACAATACCCTCATTTTTTTTATATTAATGTATTTAATGGTGCCTAGCAGTGTAAAAAGAATAAAGAATGGTACACATTTATGAATTGTTCTTTCCTGTATGGCATCCAGACCATCTTAACACATTTCAGCCTGGGCCACTTCATACCTCAAGCACAACTCTCCTTGAGGCCACTTTCCACAGTAACCATCGTAAGTGTCAAGGAAAATTACATATCATAGTCCTACACTCTCTAAGTGAAAGAAATACTTCTGTTGTTGTTACCATGATCTGATATATGGCTAGAATGAACATCAACGCTAATAAAATATTTAACAGCCTAGATTTAACTTGCCTTGCTATAGGGTGCAATGAAGCTTTTGACTTGATTAAATATTCCACTTCAGTGTGGGATGCAGGTTTAGCATTTTTTTAATTCTTCCCCAGAGCACCATGCCAGGTTTTCATATAATTAAGTGGGTACACTCCAGACTGTTTACAACTGGGATCCCTGATGAGACTATTGTCTGAAAACTTTATGTTCTTTTCAAAACTACATATAGGCTGTCAAGCTCCTTAATCATTTCCTTTGTAGCGGCTGTTTCAGAAAGAGTTTTAAGCAATTTATTATTAAGGAAGCCAAATAGATGTTTCCCCCCCCCTTTTAATTTTTTTTTTTTTTTTTTTACTTTCTTATTTCATTCTCTGCTATGGGTTTATGGGTCTTAATTACAGGAGTAATTGAGAAAAAGCTGAAACAGAACTAGCTTAATTTGAGGCACAGAAATGAGCCCATTTACAATATATTAATCTGTGGAATAATTAAAAAGCAAAGGAGAAACCTTTATTTCATTTAAAAAAGAGCGACTGACAAAGCTATAGGAAGAGAATTATGTTTGATACATTAAAAACACACTAAATCTGAAACAGTCATCAACATACCTGCAACTGCAAGGAAATAATCTAATAGCATATGAAACAGTTCTCTTTTTTTTGCACAAATTGAATAAGATGGAATAGCTCCTTTATTTACAGGTCTTCATGCTTTACTCGTCTGCTACCCCCGTCACATCTTGTTAGGACGCAAGTAAAAAAAATTAAATGGGAAAAGGGTTTCAAATAAATACTTCATTAAGGAAAGCACAACATTAGACAAGGTAGGAAGTTTGTATACAGATCAAGTCCTACAGTTAGAAAAAAGGCATTACTACCTACATTGTCTTTGCTCAGTGACACAGATGACCCAACCAGCCAACATTAAGCGAATTTGACTGCTCCTACACATCTCTTCCTTAGCATCCATGAGAAAATACAGTAACCACGGAATAAATTGCACTTCAAGTTGCAGGTGATGAATTCACAGTCAAAGAAAGGACAACAGAAGAAGAATATAACAAACACTTCCAATAAGCAGTAACAAAACATCCATGAAAGAATCACAACACTCAGCCTTCCTTCTTCTTTTGTTTCACACAAATAATAACACACCTTGAATGCCACTTCCAAAGATCTTTAGCAATTCCAGAGATACACTGCTTCCTAACAAGGATCTTAAATTTCCATGTGCTGAACCCAGCCAGAATATCATGTAGGTAACAGGTTCAGCTGTTCTTCCTACAACCCATCTACAGGGTAGACATTTGCTTATTGAGTATTTCCAAGATAAAAAGTACAATTCTATTAATTATAAAAATATCATACAATTAATTGTTATCTTGCAACTTAGTCTTTAAGTGTTTTCTTGTCCTGAATGAATATTATACAAAGTATTACAGTTTTTTTTTTTAAAAACTCCTATACTAATCTTTGTTAATCCATACAAGCTCAACTTATACTGATGATAAAAGCTTCTGCTTTGAAGAAAACATCAAATAGTACAGCAATTAGTATGTAAAATAAGATTATTTCATTGGTTCAGCCTCTGGTTCCTATATTATTCATCACTCATAACCAGAGCATATGAGCACATTGATCCATGCACATCAAAGCCAGGTGATTCCAGGTAGATGTAAATACTACATGTGCAGGAATAAAGATCATTCGGTTATCAATGCAAATGCCTAGCGCACAGCCAAGTCCTTTGAACACACCGTATTGCCATGAATTCATTAAGTACACATTCAGCATTACCTTATGATCAGTTATAAGCATGTGACTGTGCACATCTACATTTAAAATCCTGCACCTTAACTGCAGCGTAAAACTCAGAAGAGTCATTAGCCCCAGTCTCTAACCATTGTAAAAAGGAACACCAGAAACACTATACACCCTCAGTACCACACTCAATTACAAGGGCAGAGATACAGCAGCACACCAAGAGACACAAAGTCAGTTTCTTCCTAAGAGGTACATTCCCCCTAAATCCTTTCAATTTCTAATTTTGTTATGCTGTAAATTGAGGTTGTGGCCTTCACTTTTTTTTCCCCAATCCTTTGGAGATTTCACCCGCCACCAGTACAGTATTTGCAAAAAGCCATCTGCAGCATCAGATAAGTCTCCCTAAGATTTTTCTCCCTCTTGTATAACTATATTTACTATCACGTTAAATGAAATACACCTCTGCACAGGAGAGGTTTTCATGTTCCAGTTTGTGGGTAATATCTTTGGGGTCAGTAACCAATACAAGTTTAAATGAAAACTATGAACTATACTGCAGCTGCATTTAGATCTCTAAGTAATGGCATAACAGCACTTTCATACATGTTAGTATAAAATTCAGAAAATATTCCTCCCCCCTTCCCTTTCTAGAACTGGACACAGACACTTACATTTCAATTTCTGCTCACAAGCCTCATGGGTATACATTAACTGCATCTGCTGCATGCAGTGAGGCTTAAAACTTCAGGCCTAGGAATAAGGACTATATCATAGCCAAAACTTAATTCTGAAGGAGCTTCCTGCTTTGAGTATGCATTACATTTGAGCCTTAGCCCTTGGACTGAATGACACTGAAACATCTGTTTTTCACCATTATTTTAATGACAACACAACAAGCAGTTTCATTTGAAATTCAAGTGTTTGCTGGTGTAAGATACTTGCTCAGGCTTACAGATATGCTATTACTTCATTATTGTGTTCATCATTTACGCAAAGGCTTCCTCACATGTTTCAAAACCACCTCCTTGCTCTACATCAGTGTTACTGAATGTAAGACTGCTCCTAAAGAGTGTTCACTGTAAAGCAGAGAGTGCAGACCTTAAGGTAAACATTGTTCTGGCAACTATGCAGCAAAAAGGGTACTAGGGACAAGCCACTGCCATCTGCCGTTCTGAACTACTGTGGTGAGCTTCTGTGACAGGGAAAAATTGGCTCAAGTCTGATAATAAAATTATTTGCAAGCCTTGGAAGTAAGCACACCAAAACACTTTTAATCTCCAAGATGCATTTTATTAGTACATAAACTACAACAAGATGCATTTTTGGCAAGGAAAACAAATCTACTAAACTAGAAAGATTTAAAGGTTTAGTAACAGTTACTTCAGTGCCTGCTGGGCCCTGGCCGATGGGTCCGTACCTCCAGAGCTGCTCAAGTTCAGCAGCTTCCTGACACAGCCTCCTCTGGAGCTTAGGGACAGCTCTTCCCACTGTCCATGAGGCCTGACTGTGGCCTATTCACAATAATTATGAATGTTATATGAAGTCTCTACCCTGTGATCTGAAGGCATAAGGGGAATAAACACTAGCTAGTTTGCTTGGGTAGCACTGACTACAGACATCAGGATCTCTCTGCAGTCAATGGAGAGATGAACACATTTAGTTACCTTCTGGAAGAACCTCTCTCCTCCCATCAACTATGGGAGTAAACCTAGCAAGATCAGCATAAGAACAGAAGCTAATCTCTACGTATTTCCCACTCACCAGTAATAGCTCCTTCGCAAACAACATTTAAAAAGGCTAGATTAACTGGCTGACAAAGCATTGATTTATTTTTTTTTAATTCCACAGTCATAGCAACTTTAAGAAACTAAACAAATAGTATGTAGTAAATACACAGAAACAATAGAAATGACCAAAATAAGCATCACCTTTTCCTCACTGGCAATTCATATGTGCATAAGTGGGAATAACGTGGAGACACCTCAATAGTAAGGGAGCTTTTAGAGGCCTTTAGAGTTGGTGACAGATTAATAGGTTGGTATCATAAGTTTTGACATCCTTGCAATTTTGGTATTCTTGGTTTTATACACAAACAAACTAAACCCTGTAAACAGTTCAGTGCATCAGCTGCAGCATTACACATGTGATTAGGCCACTGGTAACTTTATGAAATAAGACCACATGTGTATTTCCATATCACGGAGCAAGTCAGTGTGCAACAAGAGAACCAAGTCCAAGCACCACAACTATTCCAACAGATAATTTTCAAAAATAATTTCCTCAAGGAAACTTGAGGAACATTAAAATCAGGTCTGTTGAAGACAACAATATAAAAGCAATATTTTCATCGTCAGCAGTATAAAAGCAGAAGACTTTAAAATACTTTGTTTCCTGAATATTAAGTTCCATGCTGTGTAAAGCATTTATCACATCTCTCAATTTCTCAATCCTTGCGTTATTTTATTAAAGCTAATGAATGTTTTTAGCATACAAGAGACTAAATAAATTTGCATAGGATTATAACAGCCAGCCTGCACTCATCCCTGTAAACTTAAATACTAACTGTTAACATTTACACAGTAAAGAACTATGCTGCATCCTGAACTGCTCCTTGTATGATCTCGTAAATCCTTTAACTCAGCAAATGCCTGAAGCTGAATTGGAGTGGGCTGGAAAAAACCACTCTAATCACAGAGAGAGAGACTGGTCATCCAGGGCAATGCCAAGGTCACTCATGGACAACATAACACTTTACACATAATCCAGTTACAAGAAATCAGGCCCCTACTTCAATAAAAAACTTGGATTGTTGGTGCTTCAGGTCGTTTATTCCTCTGAGCACTGCAGAGCTCAGACTCATTGGACTGTATTGAGCTATTCATCTAATCTTTTATGATGGAGAAGAAAAAAAGAGAAGCAATGGAAACTAGAAAGTTCACATAGTATTCCATACTGTTCACAAGCTAAGTTAGAGCACAGGTGAGTTCAGCCCAACATCTATAACCCTGTCATGACAGATGAGAAGTTCTATGTCCTCCCCCAAAGAGTCACAAATATTTCATTAGATTTCTCATTCAACTTCTGTGACTAAACACATAAATAAAATACAAATTACTTTTCATATTCCCTCCATATCTGAGTCATGCAACTTCCCCTTCCTGACAACCTCTGTTTCTCCTCCTCCTTGCTCTGTTCCATTATGTTTAAAAATCTAATAATTTTTACTGCAAACGGGAAAACAGGGAGATAGCTTCTTACTCTTACATCCAGCCCTATTTCTGCAGGCTAGGAGGTAATTTAATTAAGAATTTACTGCTTGGACATCCAAATTCACACAAGTGTAAAAATCTGGCTCAGCAATCAAGGAGAAAAATTACAAATGTTAGTTTAGAAATAACTATTATAAGGAAGAATTTGCTACTGTACCATGTGATTTCTGCTATAAGCATGAAAGTTTCATGCAGGAAAGATTAGCTTCGTATGCTGTCCTGTAGGATTCTGTCCACCTTACATTAGAGCCAGTCATAATTAAAAGTATCTGCTTAAATCTTTGTCCTCATTTTCTTCTAATATGCCATCTGAGCCTTAACAAGAATTAATACCAAGGAACTGAATGAACTGGGTAGATACCAATAGAAGTATTATCTAGGAGCTGAATCATCAACTAAGACTTCTCAAAAGTGAAGAAAAGACAGAGAAAAAAGGAAAGGACTATTTGTAAAGGGGTGGGGTGGGGGGGATCAACTTTGGCTAACATTCACCTTTTATTTTTCATACTAAAACAGAAGTTAGAATTTTGTTGCTGTTTCTTATGAGCCTCAACATAAATAGGGGGGAAAAAAGAGCAGCTTGAAGCCTGTATGCTGCCAATCTAATTATAAGAATTCTGGGATTTCAACGGTGAAGTATGTTCACATATAAACCCGCGTACTCTGTTCCACTTTTATTTACTATCAAACACTGCAAGAGCAAAATCAAGCATCAGACAATAAAGCAAATCAAGTCAATGTTCATAAGAACATTGGCAACTTCCAATATTGTACTTAGGACCCATGTCTGAAAATGAAAAAGTATCACATTCATTTTAACTATAGACCAAAATCTTAAAGACATTTCTTAAAATCTTCAAGAGCATTTGTTTTCCTTTTTTAAAAAAAAGGATAAAACATTTGAGTCTGAGAAATAGACTCAGTCCACTGTCAGTTATAAATATTCTTGAAGTTGGTAGAAAAAGACATATAAACCAGAGTTTTATCATAAAAGTTCTGATTCTACAGACACCTGAATAAAAATCCTTAGCTTCAAAACCATTATGTCAGAGAACTACTCAATATAGAAAGATTAATCACTTGAAACAAATATTACCATGATCTGATCTCACAGATACCTATCCTGTTCAGTACTTCATTTCATTACCTTGTCAACAACTCACTGCAGGCAAATTAAACAAACACTTGAAGATCTGAAGAATCAGGAATGAAACACTGAACCCAGCAAGCCTTATAACAGAACACTAACAAAATTGTTCAGTTGAGAGCATGGAATTTATTCTATAGCCTCTGTGTACAAGACTCGTGTGCTTAAAGCCAGATAATTCTATAAAACAATATCATATTTATCTAGAATTAAGATTAAAGCTAAACACTGGCTACAGCTCTGACAATCGAATATTGCTATCTAATTTTAAACAGACAGCTTTGGGAGTTGTAACAAAACAAGCTTCAGCATTGTCATATAAAATTGCCTATCTGGAGGGTCTAAATAATTGAAGAGCTAGTGTGAAAGCTGAAAAGATTCTGCTTTTTACTAAGTAACTACAGCAGATTTTCTTTTTCCAATACCTTATAAGGTTTATGAAATCTCCAAAATGGGTTACTCTCTCATTTAAAGTCATTTTACAAACTCTTTTCCAAGCTATTACAAAATGCATTTAGAGCTTGCAACACAGCTTACCACTGTGCTATGACACTGTAAGCACTGCTAATTCACCAACCTTGAAAGAAAAACAGGTGAAAAGGCCTTTTATCATCTCTCAGCATTCTTCCTAATATCAACCTGAAAAGGGCTGTTTTTCAATTAAACAAACGTCTTTTTAATATTTTCACACAGATATTTAAAAAAATCTTCAGTGTGAGAACAATGCTTAGAAAAAGAAAATTTGTGTATACACCCCATTATTACACGCAAGAATAAAATCTTAGTCATGATACCTTTATGATAGGTGGGGACTAATGCTTGCTTATAAATGTCCCCAGATGAACACTATGCAGGCACAAACACCGACTTTATTGGAAATGCATTGCTCCATCTTGCTTCCTTTGAAGTTAATTGAAGTTCTACTATTCTTTTTAATAGTAGCACAGTCTGTGCCTCATTTAAGACTCTTGTCCTACATACACTTACATGGCACTCTACACATAAGTGCAAATACTAAAAAAAAAAAAAAAACACCACACCGCCCCCTCCCCCCAACTAAATTCACATCTAGCATAAATCAGTCTATCTTCATCACAGTGGAATTATTGAGCAGAGAATCCAGGGCATGTATTTTATTTATACTTAACATTTAAACAGACTAAAGAGAAAAAAACAAATCTGATTGCCTTTCCCTCTTTCATACACTTCTCTTTTTGCTTGGAGACAAAAGTTACAATTACTAAAGTGTAATTAGTCTCTTTCAATCTCCAGTTTTCTGACGATAACGTTCAGTTTTCAATAAAGCAAAACAAATTTTCACTTTATAAGAATATAATAAATTAATTCCCAAAGTTTAGCAAGGTCTTTGTTATTTCAAGGAAAGTAAGTTCTTGGACCTGAACGACTTGCTTATCTACCTTTGGATCAGTAGTCTCATTTGTGTAGGAAATATCAGGGAGTGGCAAGGGCTGGCTGCTCCCTACGGGACAGGGAGCCGAGGACAATGACACAGCCCCACCATACCTGAGCAAGGTGAGCAGAGCAGGCCCAGGTAGCAGCCAGGTTCAACCAAGAGTCCAGACCAACAAGCAGCTCTATGGTGTAAGGTTAAGCCAGGAACGTGAGCCAGGATCAGGCCCAAAGATAGAAACCAGAGTCAGACACAGCCCAGTAATTGCTAGGCACATCCACAGCAGCCAGGCAGATCCAAAGTCAGGCCAGGAGGCGAGTCTGCAGTTTGGGATCAGAAACACCCACAGCCAGGCACAGGCACACCCATAGCCATGGCTGAACTGGAGACCCACACTCCTACAGCACAACTCAGGAAGGGACTAAACCCCCCCCCCCCCGGCTGAGCTGAAATAGGGCTCCTAGGCGCATGGGAGGGTGTGAGAGAAGACCCCAGGTGAGGCTGGTCAGGGCTGTTAAAGTCTATTAGTGCCCTCAGGTCCTGGCAGAAAGAGATGCATTTTAATTTTTCAAGCAGCAGCTGAAGCAGATAATAGTTTTCCTGAGGGGGAAAAAAAGAAGCAGTAGAAGAATTCAAAAGAAATGTCTTACTTTACAAAGCCTTATAACTTACACCGTGATGTTTTTTGTCAATGAGCAATACAGGTAGCTAGTTTTTATGGCCTGCGGGTTACGGAAGAGAACTATGTTGTTGTAGGAATCGCAACCAAGGCCAATCCGAGAGGACTGTCAAAATGAAAATAGAAGTGATTTCTATGCAGGTTTTTTAAAAGCTAGAAATGTTGGACTTGATCCTGAGAAATGCTGACTGTTTCCTGGGAGGCTGTAAGCCTTCAACTTCCATCACCACTCTCCCTGTACTAACATCTCCATCTTGGGCTTCTTGAAGTTTCCAGGAATCTCTGAATCATACAGAAACTGAACTGGTGTGTAAGGCTTTCTACTAATATTTTTGTAAATGCCTTAATCCTTTGATTTAATTCATTTATGCTGTTACAGGAGTGTCTTAAGACACTGAGACATTGTTGTGTCTTCCTGTGGATATGTATGTGCGTAAGGGTATCTAGGTTTTCTGGCCCATGAGTTGAAAGCACCTGTTTTGTCCTGATGATTTTAGAAGCTGATGTGCATTAACCAGAACGGCCACAAAGACTAACTAGGCTCGTGGAGACTTTTAGCACAATTTTTAGGCTTATGTTAACCAAGCTGCATCATGGGTTGTAAAGAAGTTTATTATATAATCATGTATATGACAAATACAGCAGATTAAAGTTTGTTATTAAACATATAGAAGGAAAAGTTCAATTTCTAGCTACCCTTTGTTGGAAAAAAACCAAGTTTGTCCACCTCTTGTTAGGAAACATTGCTAAAAAATGTTTTATTTTGGTTTTCAAATGGAAAAAGTTGTACTTGGCTAATGGATACCCATTTAAAACTGCAGCATCACTGTCTATAAACTGTGCACATACAAATATCATCATGTTATTTGGTGAAAGTTCTTACTTACCCATTCCTCTGTCTGAAAATATTAGCTTGGGAATCTGACATAGACAGGAGCTTTCTCTGACAGCCTGTTTTCTTTAGAGGTGGAGCAGAAGGACTAATCAGCCAACTTTTGAGGGCTTTCACTTTTGCTGAAAATGAAGTTATAAAGTTGTTAAGGGAATTTCTGAAACTTATTTCATTGCCTGTGGGTTTCAAATGTTTTAAAAAAGTATTTTTCATGTATTGTAATGCTTCTGAGTCATGCTTTCACTCTCTTAAGGGTATCTTGGCTTATCTTATTGTCCTGGTTTCGGCTGGGATAGAGTTAATTTTCTTGCTAGTAGCTGGTATAGTGCTGTGTTTTGGATTTAGTATGAAAATAATGTTGACAACACACTGATGCTTTAGTTGTTGATAAGCAGTGCTTACACCAGTCAAGGACTTTTCAGCTTCCCATGCTCTGCTGGTGCCCAAGAAGCTGGGAGGGGGCACAGCCAGGACAGTGACCCAGACTGGCCAAAGGGCTATTCCATACCGTATGGTGTCATGCTCAGTATAGAAACTGGGGGAGTTGGCTGGGGGGCAGCGATCGCTGCTTGGGGATGGGCTGGGCATTGGTTGGTGAGCAACTGCATTGTGCATCACTTGTTTTGTATATTCTTTTATCATCATCATTATTATTATTTTCTCTTTCTCTGCTGTCCTATTTAAACTGTCTTTATCTCAACCCACAGGTTTTACTTCTTTTTTCCCAATTCTCTCCCCCGTCCCACTGGGCAGGGAGGGTGAGCAAGCGGCTGTGTGGTGCTTAGTGGCCAAGTGGGGTTAAACCACAACACTTCTGACCCTCAGTTCCCAGGGCTATACTGCTCACATAGTTCCCCCCCTCCCCGCTTCCTTGGGAAGGTCTTACATATTATTCTAGAAATTTGTAATTAGGTAGTGCTCTCTTTTTATGTTTGTCTCTTCACTGACAGAGAGGGCTTGACTCCCTCCTCAATTCTTACTTTCAATGTTGAGAATCAAGAATTCCATGTGCTTCTGAAGGTCAGGACAATTGGTGCTCAATTCTAATCTCACTGACATCGATCCGACCCATGTGTTTTGCTTGGTTTAATGGGCATGTAAGAACAGTAACGACAGAGCACATGAGATGTCAAAAGGAGGAAAATACATCTTTGTGAAACTGAACCAGAAGCAGTACGTGTATGTTTAGCTTCGTTCATGAATAGTCCTGATGCACTTTAGAGGACTTTGGGCTCATGACTGGAGTTTTTTGCTACAGGTCCCAAAGGGCACACTACTCCCAGGGCTGTCCCCTCAAATTACACAATCAAATTTGTGCCGTTTCCTGCACTTCCTTCAGAGCAGATACCAGCAGGCCTGGCCTGGGCTTCCTCGAACTGTGAAGTAACCCCTGCACCGTCACCACTCAGCTGCTCGAGCTGACAGCCAGCAGGCTTCCAGGACCCCAAACCTGCTGACCTCCTAAGATCATGGGGACAAACTTTTTTGGATGCCACCGGTCTTAAAAAAGCACTATCCTTGATGTCATCTGAACTTGTCAGGGCCACGGGTTCATCCTGACGCCTGGCCTAGTGCATGTTCACTTCAGGCCTCTCCCTCAGGCACAGGCAGGCTGTGAGGGAAACAGCGGTGGGTAGGGGAAAAATGGGAGCGACAAGTGAGAAAGGCACAGGGGACAGTGAGTTGTACAGTGAAGGCTAACGGGAAGTGCACTCAGGGAAAGAAAAGCTCCGAGCGGTGACGAAGCCCGGTAGCGCCCGTGGGCGCGGCCGCCCTGAGGCGGCCCAGTGACCCGTTCGCCTGCGCGCCACGCTCAAGATGGCGGCCGACAGCACGCCAACCCCGCCACACTCTTCTCGCTTTCGATTGGCCAGGAGGGCTGGCAGTCTGTGATGCCAGCCAATCAGCCCGCCCGCTGCGGCTCCGGAGGCGGCGCCGCGGCCTGGCCCTGGTGGGGGGTGTTGTCCGGCTGTCGCAAGAGGCGAGGCGCGGGATGAGCCGCCTGGGTCCCTGCCTCAGCCCGCGGCCCCTCCTGCGTGGGCCCTGGACGGCGCCGCGGGGGCCGCGTCCCGTTTCGGTGGCGGCCGGTCTGCGCCGGGGCCCGGCGGGCTCCAGCACCGCCTCTGTAGCGGGCATGGAGGAGCTGCTGAGTCGCTCGGTACCGCCGCTGCCGCCCTACGAGACCAAGGAGAAGGCGCCGCCTCCGGCGGAGCTGCGCAGCGCGGAGTTCGTGCGGTACTACCGGGCCCTGCAGGCCGGGCCGCCCCGGGCCGAGCTCCTCACCCGCTTGGCCCGCGACTTCGGCGTGGACCACGGCCGGGTGGCAGAGTTCAGCGCCAAGGTGCTGCAGGCCCGAGAGCAGCAGAGGGAGCTGGGGGCCCTGCTGCAGGCCGAGGACCGGCTCCGCTACTACCTCAGCCCCCAGTACCGGGGTCTCTTCCAGCACCTGGGCCGCCTCGAGGGCGGGCTGCGCTTCCTCGTGGAGCTGAGGGGCGACCTGGTGGAGGGCCTGGCGACCAAGGCGGTGGATGGGCCTCATGTCAAGGTGAGGGCTGGGCTGGGTGGCTGCAGAAGGGAGTCGGGGGGAGATGTGGTTTGGGGCTTCCTACTCATGGTGCTACTCATGGAGCCTCTACGTTGGGCTGAAGAGCGTCCCGCGAACTGGGTTCACAGTTGCGGTCTCCATGGTGTGACATGAGCAAAGCCCCTTCCCGCAGGCTGTGGCACCAGGGGGAGATGGCTCTGCTGACATGGCTCGGCAAAGGAGCGGCCCATGGTGTGAAGCAACGGGCTGTCCAAAGTGAAGTGGCGGTGGGAGGCTCTGCGGGCTGTGAAGGGCTGGCGTTAGGACAGTGGAGGAAGTGCCACGCTGAGGGATCATGACATAATGCAGCTGATGCTGGGGCTGCCAAGCTGCGTCAGGAGCTCACTGCAGGAGTGACGTGTAGTGGCGTGACTCCTGAGTCTGATATAGGGCCAAAAGTGATATAGCAGCCGTGCTAATGATGAAGAATATCAACAAGAGAAAGGAGTTGTCATGACTTAGTTCAGTACTGCGTAGAAAATAGGTGAGGTGGAACATCCCCATTGGTTACATGGTGGAGTGAGGTGATGTGGGTGCAGAGGGAGGAATGATGTAGCAGATGAGAGTGGCAGGAGGTGACAGGACTTCCCGGATGGCAATGAAGAAAGACAGCAAGTTGGTCAGATGCACTGACCATAACTTGTTTGTCAATATTCAGATACAAATGAAGTTTGACAAAAAAAGGACATTTTTTATGTCAGTCCTGTCAGTTAACCACACTCATCACATAACTGAAGTAGCAACAGCATTGGTAAGATTCCGCATCCAGTTGGATCATCTTGAGTAAAACCAGACTGAATTTGCAAAATTAGCAGGATAGAAGTGTGTAAAACAGCTGAATGTACACGCGTCAAATAATACAATATGCTCAGAAACACACTAAAGCCATTTGAAAGTAGGAAAATATTGTCTGCAAAACTAAAGCTTCAATAAAAGGGCTGTCATAAGCATTCTGTTATGTCTTCTCAAAATATTTTTTGAAATGTTTGGGTTCATCGTATGACTGGGCTTAGTTCTGCATATCTGTTCTTGTAGTCTTTTTTGCGCCTGTTGATCAGTTTTATTTTTCAAGTGTAATGTGTTCTAAAAATGAGAGTTGGTGATAAATAGCACATAAGCCAGGAACGATTAAGCTAGAACTGGTTTGCATTGGTTTTTGTTTGTGACTGTATTGGCTGTAAGAACTTACCCTGGATACTGTTTCTTTTCAGTTTGGAATTTCATTTGGGTCATTCTCATCTGTTTACCACAGCAACTAAGACCTAGAACTATGTGCTATTCCAGTGTTCTTGCTAGCGTGCCTGGGAAAGGTGTTGCGTCTTGCCTCTGAAATAAGCATCTTGCTCAGCCTTTAAAAATCTATTTGCTTGTATTGCAAGTAAGCATCAGAATAACTATGAGCACCCAAGGGAGCACCCAACCCGCAGGAAGTCTTGACAATCTCTGCAACGGAGCTGATTGCTAGCTGGTGCAAGTGGTTTGTGAGGAAGTGGTGTGAGGGCATGTGTATTTAATTTGATACCTTAAGCCGTAGGTGTGAGATACTGCATTACCTGTTCTGAGGCTAAATGTCAGAACAGAGAAAACTCTGTGGCAGAATATTCAGGCTATAGATTTGGGGGTGAGGGGGTTGTTAGAGTTTTTTTTTTCCTTTTAATAAAGAATTTGAGTCTTGAGCAGAGAACTGTTCTCGTTGTACAACACATATTTGGGGATCTTCTAGTGGACAATTTCAGAGTGGTTCTGTGCTGGTTTCCCTAATTGCAGGAAAGGGACAAAAAAAGTATAGAATAGCTCTGGAACTTGGGATGGATGTCAGGATTCACTATTACATATGATGAATTCTTGTCTGCCTGAATTTCTTAAGGTATTATTTTAAAACAAGAAGATGCAAATTACCTGATGATTGTTTCTCCATTGATTTCGCTGTTCCTGAATCATTAACAGAATAGATGATGCACCGCAAACTGGTGCAGTATTGTCTTCAGTTACTCCCAAGTATACACATCTTCATAATGCCCTCAGTTATCTTTCATAAATCTCCTCTTAAGTTGAATTGATATTTAAGGTAAATGAAGAAATGCAATTGCCTAACTTACTCTGATTTTATGTACTGTGTGACATGTGCCTAGCTGCACTGCGTTCCAAAATGTGTCTCATTATTAGACTTGTAAAGATTCCGAGCACTGAAGTCACTGAACTATTTTAGTAGTGTCCATTAAATCAGAAGTCATAGTGCCCTAGCTGTCAGGATGTAAGGCAAATTGGGTTGAAAAAGCTGACTTATAAGAAATTGAGAAGAATAGTAACTACCTTACTGGAAGAATTCCATAGATCTTGAACATAAACCCTGAACAATGCATTGGAAATACATAAAATGACGGATTGTGCCAAGAGAAGGAACATGCTGCAAATAAGGTTTAGTTTATATTTAAGTTAGTTATTAGAAGGCAGAATCGTCACGTAGAGCATGACAGAAAAATTATAGGCATCCCGAGTGGCAAGTTGTTATGACATAGTAAATGTCTTTCTATGGTTGTGTAAAAGATGATGAATACTCTTGACACGAGTTTCTTGATAATCAGATGGCAAAAATTTAGTGGTAAACTGTATTTTTGAAGCTATACAGCTTTTTCTTTCCAAAGAGTCCACCAAAAATATGTACAGGACATATGATGAAGAGAAATTTTTCTTCATAATCTGTCCCAGAGGGGGCTTTTCTTTTCTATTAAATATATGAATCAATTATTACTGCCGTAAGCCTCATGGATAATGTGAAGATGAGCATTTCAGAAAAACAGTACTAGCACATAATACGTGGCTTGAAAAGTTAAATTACAGTAAAGTTGGAACTAACTCTTTTTCATGGTGCTGTTTTAGTTTTTTCCCTCTCTCTCTTGTCTTGTTTTCATGTGTTCTGTTTCTTCCTTCCACCAAAGGACATGCACGTTTTCCACTGTCTTTATAAATGAGTTGATTTTCTGATGAGCCCTTTTAATGCACAGAGTGAAATTTGCTGAAAAACTGTTTCCTGAGCATAGTTCTTCCTCTTACTGTTCAGGACCCTCTCACCTGCAGTACTTCTTTTTCTGTGCCAGCATTTTCCTCTTGAGACTTTTTATATTTTGCTTGCTTACTTAGTTTCAGCATTTGAAATATGGACTCTGGTGAAAAAATCACAACATTTTTATTTCAGGTAGCAAATCATTCAACTATTGCTTTTAAAATATTCTTCATCTTTCCATATGGTTTAGAAAAAGTCAGTGGAAAGTTCAAGTTGCTGGCAAAAGATAATGAAAAAGATAACATTTTTGTCAAATTGATTTATAAATAAACCTGCTTCCATAATTAAGCAGTAGTTGGAGTGTAACTAATCTTGTTGTTCTTGTTTTGGTCTACTAGAAAGAAAGAAATACCATAATTGTTTTGGGTATTTTTCCCCTAATAGCAACTGCTCCTAAACACAGCAAGGACCTAAAGTTGGACTTTTCCTTGAATTATTTTTTTTTCTTAAAGATTTCTCACAGATTTGAACACTGACCTTTGTATAATCAGGGAAAATGGTTTTAAATTTTAGTAGAGGAATTGGAAATGATAGAACAGGCTTTAAGGGAGAATATTTTGTCTGTAGGCTGTACATGGCTTTTTGGGGATGGGAAATATTTGTGGTGAGAGGTGTCTTACTTACATACATCCACAGAAGGATGTATTTATTTCACCGGTTGTACTGCCTTGAAAGAACTGTGGTCTCATGGATGAGGATTGATCAGTGGATTAGAGTAAGTGTTCACTCAGGTGAAACAGTGGCTATCTGGAGAAGCTGAATATTGAAACAGTTTGCTTTAGAGATCTAAGAAGCCCTTAACTAGAGAAACAAATGAAAGTTAAAAAGTTTTTCTATAAAAAAAGTGTTTGGTATTTATCTATCAAAAGTCCTGTATAGCCATTTCATTATTGTAGATTTGATTTAAATTCTAACATACATAAAGACAAATGTGCAACAAGAATTTTATAACTTCTGTGCATTTGTTTTCTGCACTGACAAGGAAATGTGGAAATAAAATTAAATGGATCTTCTTGATGCTGGAGGAAAATTACAGAATGCATTATATGGCATACTGGGATTTTGGTTTTGCCCAAACTGTCTAAAATTTTAGACAGTCCCTAGTTATTACTTTGCATTTTGAAAGACCTATTAAAACAAGGATTATCTGCTGTTGTGTTGTAAATATAAAGTGTTTTTCTATTTCCTTAAAACATATCAACACAGAAGCAGCTTGGACTGTTAGATATTGGTTGATGAAGCATTTCTATTTTGTGTTTGTTCAATAGATTACACTAAAATAACTTACACAGGTGATTAAGTAACTTCAGAATGCTTGTGCACACTTTACTCATTGTCTAAATGAGAAAAAATGGGGGGGGGGGGGAAGGGAAATAATTTTTTTTTTTTTAAGAACAAGACATCAAACACAAGAGCCAGGGAAGTTTTCAGCACTACCATTACCACTGCGGTAATTACTGTTAGCAATAAAAAAGCAGAACAGTCCCCTTTTATTTGTGTCACACTATTGAATCCAGTTTTGCTGATGTGTATATTTTTCAGTATCTCACCATGGGCATTCTATGTGTATATTTTGAAGCTAATTTGTAAAAACACCCAAAGACACCTTTAAACACTTGGCAATATCAGAGTAGGTCTGTAAGTCAGTATGCCCAAATGAAGCATAGCAGGTTAAAAACTTCAAACATTCCAAAGCCATGGAAAAATTCCACTCTTGTGAGGCTGGCAGAATACTTCTCTTGTAGCCCTGTCAGATATCTAACCAGCAACTAACAGTAACTGAGCCAGCTGTTTGATACGCATGGAGTGTTAGTTACTGCTGTTTCATATTACGTTTATCTGTAAATATCTGCATATGAATTTTCATTGTAAGGGGCGTTTTATTTTTTAGTAGTTTTGAGAGGGAAATGGAAATAGTTCCCTCATCAGAGAGGCAGTTTTTCTTAATAAAAAAATTAATTTAAGTTTTTCATAAGTTTTCCCATTTGTGGCCCAACAAATAGGGACCTGATGTGAAGATCAAAAACCCTGTAATTTGCTGTCTTGTAGCAAGAATGCGGAATGAAAAAAAAATCACGATTTATTATACTCAACTAATAGAAACTGAAGTAAAGCTGGTAATTTTAAATACTAATCTCTGTATGTCTTGTTGCTCAGATTTAAAATTGGGATGCTGAATAGTGAATGTGTGCTTTTTTTTTTCTTTTTAATGAAATTTTGGAAATGTAATTTCATGACTAGAAAGGCCTCTGAAATGAAAATAAGAATTTACTCACCACTAAATTTACAAAATAAATTTGGAGTCAAGCCTTTCAGAAACTTAGTGTATGCTATGGTATTATACACAACTCAGAATTTTGCTAAGATGACTTGAATTAAACACAGTTTGGGATAGTATAAAGTGTTTTATGTCTTTCTACACTAAGAAGTTTTGTCAACATACACAGTTGCAGTTGGGCTAGCTGATCATCGTAGGTCCCTTCCAACTGGGACTATTCTAATTCTTTGGCCTGCGTGCTGCCCTGTCATTTTATAAAGCATTATTATTTACAACTGGCAGATTATTTGAATTGTGTTATATCTACTTCACTTTCTTCTTTGGTTACAATTGCGTTGCTTTTATACAGCTGTATCTTGGACCTAAAGTAGCTCTTTAATGCGTTCTGCATCTTGAAAAGTAGCCTTCAGTTCAGTTGGGCATCGTTACGGCCCATTGTATGGAGCATGCTTGCTAAACCTGTAAGTGCTTCAAAGAAGCAAAATGCATCTGATTCCTATGTTTTCCACTTTTACCAGTTTCCATGTAGTATAACTGGCTTTCTCCCAAGTCACTCGTTGCCATCTGAGCCATGTTACTGCCAATAGATGCAGAGCAGTGTGTTCAAAATAATGACTAGCAGGAGTGCAGCCGTCAGCAGTTTTCCCTCCTAGCTGCTAGACTGCAGCTTGAAATGGTGCTCCAGAAAGCAGATGGATGACAAGAGAGCCGTAGGAATCTGTTAGTTTGACCCCAGATCTGACAACTCTAGCTTATTATTCTGGCTTACAGGGTGCCCTTACAAAAGAAAACAAAACAAACAATCCTGAAATACCTGGACACTTTCACTACACCAAGGGATATTTCACCAAAATGATTTATGGTTATTTTCTAAAAACTTCACAGCTGTGCAGAAGCAAGGATTCGCAAGGGAAGTACCTTAAAGCCAGAATAAACAAAACAATCGGAATATATTTGTTTAGGACACTTACACCTCTACATTTTGAGAGGAAAAATGTACTGGAAAAAAAAAAGACACACAAATCTGTGTATGAGAGAGTACTTGAACTAAAATTCAGCTTTTCCCAATGAAACTTGCTGATGCAAGCCTTGTTGAGGTTGGAGGCCAGTAGCTGCTCACTTGTACTGCCCAGGAGTTGCATTCCTGCATGACTTAGCCATGCCAGGAAGAGCCCTTTTTGTAGATGCTGTTACGCAGACAATTCTGGGCTCTTTTCCGTACAGCTTGTTTTACCTGCTGCTTTCTCTTTAGTCCACTAGCCCAGAAGCATCAGCAAAAACAGTTTTGCCAGTATAGATTACAGCTACTCTAAATGCAGTTGAGTGATACGTTGTCAGAGTGCGTCAAGTGTTGAAGTGCCCTGAGCCAACGGTAATTATGCATTTTTCACACTAATGTCATATTATAGAAGTAGTCCACTCTTTTGAGATAATAAGGCAGTATAGGTTTAACATATGTGTCCGATAAGCCCCCAAAATCATCAGACTTCCACCCTGCTGGAAGAGTGGGCTAACAAGAACCTTACGAAGTTTAACAAAGACAAGTGTAAGGGCTTGCATCTGGGAAAACATAATCCAGGAGTGTGGCTCAGACTGGGATCCACCTGGCTGGAGAGAAGCTCTGTAGAAAGCTCAACATGAGTGAACAGTGCGCTGCTGCGGCCAAGAAGGCCAACAGGATGCTGGGTTGCATCAAAAAATGGCATCACCAGCAGAAATAAAGAAGTCATTTTCCCACTCTACTCAGTGCTTGTCAGGCCACACCTGGAATACTGTGTACAGTTCTGGTCCCCGTTATACAAAAAAGATGTGGACAGGTTGGAGGGGGTCCAGAGAAGGGCCACCAAGATGATCCAGGCTCTGGGCAGCCTGCCGTATGAGGATAGGCTGAGAGAGCTGGGTTTGTTCAGCCTTGAGAAAAGGAGGCTTAGAGGTGATCTCATCACCATGTACCAGTACCTAAAGGGGAGCTACAAAGAAGATGGAGACTCCCTTTTTACAAGGAGTCACATGGTGAGGACAAGGGGTAACGGGTGCAAGTTACTCCCAGGGAGATTCCAATTGGACACAAGAGGTAAATTTTTCACAATGAGAACAGTCAATCATTGGTGTAATCTCCCCAGGGAAGGGGTCGACTCCGCTATGCTGAACACGTTTAAGGCTCGGCTGGACATGGTCCTAGGACATCTCGTCTAGATTGTGGTAGAAAGGGTCGACCAGATGATTCTTGAGGTCCCTTCCAGCCTGGTATTCTATGATTCTATGAAATGTGCAACAGATCCATTTATTAGGCAGGGGAAGGTATACTGCATATGTCCCTCTTAACTATCCTAGTTGCAGAGTTTTGACATAGCTAATCTGGTCCCTTTTAATGTCATCTATTATGTTACTTCCTCCCCCAGCTACTGTTGTGTAGGCTCGTGTCACCTTGAGACAGAGAAGGCATGAACATTTTAGTCACAGTGTCAGTGAAAAATTGTGAAGTCTGTCCATTCCTAGGGTGGATTTCGTTTAATGTGATCCTTCATTTCTCTCAGTTCTTCAGTGGTACTTGTTGCAGATAGTCGCATACATGTGTTTTTTTCAGAGGTTTCTTTTTATGCTGGTGCCGTGCATTATGTGGCTTCCATTGTCCGTGAGGATTGCTTACCCTATAAATGTCCTTAAGGTGAATCTTGTTTGTATTATTTCAGTTTCATATTAATTTAACAACTTTTTTTTTTTTTTTACTAGCGTATGCAGGTTTGGTTCAGCCTTGTGGTGCAAGTACAGGTGAGAGTACAATTTGGCAGAAGGCTTTCAGCACAGTTTATTATATAACTGAAGGAGAGCTCTTCTGAGAAAGACCCACAAAAAAATAATATACAAAGCTCGGGAGAGCTGACCTCATGCAATAGTTCATGGATACTCCCTGTATTTGGAACAATGCATGACAGAATTGTTCTATGCAGATGAATGGCTCTTTTCTTCTAGATGGTTAATATAGTAGCCATTGCTGCATAAACAAAGATAGATGCCAAACAAAAGCCTATGTATTTCACTATCAGAACTTAGTAAGCGTAGGAGTAGGTAGGAAAAAGGGAAACTGAAGGAAAATTTGACTCTGCACTGCAGATATGGAAAAGAGTCAGGATTTGTTAGGAATTTACCTTGCAAACTCCATGACTGTGGTCGTTACCATCAACTTTACTCTGGGAGTTATGATGGGAGGAGTTAATTTAATTATAAGTTTGGGTAGATTAGTGTAGATTGACATAGCTGGTAACAGTTGGCTGCAAGCATAGTCAGGGTTTGAAAATTTTAGTTTTTCTAGTATGTTGAATTAAAGAATAACGCTGTCCTTTTTTCAGTCTTGGAATACTTGTAGCAGTTATTACTTCGGCCAACAGGAACCTTCTTTGATGTGTGTCTCTTGAGAAGTGCCTCTGCAACTTTCATCTTTGTTAGGTTACTACTGGAAATATTTTTGCTTTTTTATGAAAGTCCTGAGACTACATCTCAGCTTTGGAAAGATGTTTTAAGTAGTAAGTGTTTTCTGGATAGATTTATATTTTTTTTCTGTTGTTCTGCTTAAATGTAGCAAGCTAAAGTACGTTGGAGCATAATGTTTGTCTGTTTTATGTACAGCAGTGACTATTTAATAAAGGTCTGAATAGAAGGTATAGAGGTTTTGGTTTTGAATAAATGATTATTAAGTTAGTTTCAGGTAAGCATATGTTTCTGATCAGGCTGTTGGTAAGTTGGTGTTGGTATCACACTGTGTCCTGTATACAAAGCAAATGTAAGAAAAAAAAAAAAATTCTGGAATCTCTTTAAGGGATATTCATGCTGTGCTGAGTTCAAGAATACTTTCTAAACTCAAAGAATTTTAGACAGGAAAATCTTTAATAATATAGGCAGCAGGAAATTAATAGGGAATATAAAATTCGTTATTATGATGAATGTCTCTGAAAGTATTTGATATTACAGTTGGCTTTAATCCTGTATCATACTGTTCCAAATCTGTTGTGATTTCTGAGTTCTGTAGTCTTATGCTGCTGCTTTTGTTTTTCTTGCTCAAAATTTTCATACTTACAGAGAATAAAAATTCTGTAAAGCCTGTGGTTTTATCTGCATCCTGTTCAAAGACACTTGTTTTCTAATTTACCATCCTGAGTGGGCATGTGCAGCTCCTGTGCCGAGTTGTACAATCCATGCTAAAGTCCAAACTGAAGCATTTTTGTAGTTTACTGATGCCTAAACCTAAAGTTCCAGTTTACTGTACTGGAACCTGTACGTGTTCCAGTTACGTCCAGTAGATATGTTATGTGCCTTGGAGATCTGTCAAAAGTAGAAAGTTCCATGTGTTAATCTGTGCAGGAGTAAATAGCTATGCTGTATCTTTCTCATAAAGAGCAATGGAAAAAATGTTATAAAGTAGAAATGACTAAGAAAATATGGTAAGGAACTGGAAAATTTTAATTTCGTGAGTTGTTTTCTTATATTAATAAGCTAGTAGTAATAGTCTTCCTAAGGCGTGAACTGCTGAATATGCAGAAGAGATTCAGATGTAGAAAATTATAGTGAAATTCAAGTCCTTATTTTCATCAAATTTCCCGTAATTTTTTTTCATGGTATTTAGATCTGAGCACCTGTGCAACTGCGGCTCTATTGTCAAGACTGCTCAAATACTTCTACTTACTGTCTGCTTTTCATCGACATTGTTTTGCATTATCTTCCATTTCCCTGTCTGCAGTTTACTGTAGACAGTGTCTTTAAACATTTTCATTGTTTTAGTCCTGTGTGAGGAAAGCTGAACTATTATGTGGTTAATCTTCTCAAACAGATGCATTAGTTTCCTTGAACTTCCCAGTGTTGTAGTTTGAAATAATCAAGGTCATCTTTGCTCACATTCGTATGTTCTACCTAGCATATTTAGCAGATAAGTTCCTCTCTCTTCTGTTGGCAGGAAATGAATGGAGTTCTAAAGAACATGCTTTCAGAGTGGTTCTCGACAGGATTCCTAAACTTGGAACGGGTCACTTGGCAATCACCTTGTGAAGTACTTCAGAAAATTAGTGAGTAAGTGCTAAAAGTTGCTAACGCTCGTTGATGAAAAGGTGATGAAATGCTTGTGACTGCACAGATCCACTATTTTCAAGATACTGCTTTTCAATAATGAACCATAGGCAAAGTATAATTAAGGAAAAGTTGCATTTAACACACTAGAGAGCGCACTTTAAAAACTGAATTAAGTAAATGGTAAAGGGGATCATTTGTCCGATAATTTGATCCTTTAGCTCACATACTGCACTTTTAGACTGCTGTCTTTCCTCCCAGCCTTCTCAGTTATGCTTCCCACATTCCCAGAGGTGCTGCTGTTACATTTCCTACAAACCTGCCTTCTTGTGGCGCTGCCTTCTCGCACTCCCTTACCCCCCAACAGGTGCTGCTGCCGCTGCCACCTCCATCACCACTGCCACCTTCTTCTCCCCTCAGTCTGCACCAGCAGTCTTGGTGGAGAATCAGTATTTAAATCTGATGCAGCATGGGGTGCCCGACACTCAAGAGCATGTTTTACTTCTAATGTAGTGAGGCTTCCCTTCCTGGCTGGAACTGGTGAGGTGCACAGAATTACTTGTAAACTCCATGTGAAGAGAGCACCTTGGTTTCTATGAACATTCCTTAAAACCTACAACACTTATTTCTGAATTTCTGTCAAATATTGAAAGTTGTAGTGATGAAGTTGAAGATGACTGAATGAAAAGTTATGTTGTGTGGCATTTTGTCATATAAAAAGCTTGAAGAATGAATCTCTGTAGAGTTCTGAAAGTACATGACTTAAATGTTGATGAGGCAAAGAAAAGAGATCTTATACAAGTTAAATTTTCAAAATAAAAATAATTAGTAATAATTTACTTAATCTTCAAGGTATTTTGGCAAACACACTAGACTTTCAATATGTAATAGAGAAAAGAATATTTTGAATGATTGGTTGAAGACATGGCTGTGGGAGTGCTAACAGACTACTTTGTAGCTTAGGAAAACTAATTCCTTAGAGGCTTAGGAAAACTAATTCCTTAGAGGCGTGTTCAGACTCATTCAGTGACTTAGTCGTCTCAATGGGATATCCTATACTGAACAGAAAGTGCAAGTGACATCTCAGATACGTAATAAGCATATCCCAAAGAAAACTAGAGAGAGTGGGTATGCAATACAGCTTTACAATCTACTCTCTCACAGTTTGCTGATGAATTTTACTTTTTTCACTTCCAGCCTGACTCTCCTTTTTTGATTGGAGAGTTTTGTCACTGACATCAGTGGGAAAAGTAGCTTGCAGGGTTGGCAGCTGACCTCTGTTTTTAAATGAAAAATAAAATATAATTTTACTTCTTTTATTTTCTCATTGAGTTCTGAAGCTGTGCATCCTGTTAGAAACTGGGTTGATATGAAGCGTCGAGTTGGGTCATATAGAAGATGCTACTTTTTTTCTCACTGTGCAATCCCAGGAGAACCATTGATAGTCTTGCATGTTGCACTAACCAGTGATATCTCCAGCAGCATCCAGGTACTGTCACTGATGCATTTAGTATACAGCAAGGTGCTCAAATTGCAATGTACTTCTTTTAAAATCTGTAATTCCTTATAATTTGGGAATATTTGGTTTTGTTTCATTTTTTTTTTTAAGAGATGAGAGAACTGGCACCTAAGTACAGGGGTATTCTGTGCATCTCCTGTATTATGTAAGTTGAAATTTTGGGGTTTTGCTCCCAGTGCAAGTCCCAAGTGCAAGAAGAATAAGAAAAGATAAGAAATATATAAGAAAAGATAGCAAATGAGATTAAAACTTCAAAGTGGTTATGATTACTTCTGAAAATTTTAAACCACATTACAATTACTTCCTGCACTTGCTAATGGATAAGCAGCTCTTCTTTCTACTTTTTTATTAGGTTTTTGTTGTTTCTCACAGAGGGTAATGAATAAAACAGTGGGGGAAAAGTGTTAACACATTTGAAAGTTAAAAAGAAAGGCCCCCTCCCCCATAATGATGATAATAACAACTGCTATTAAATTTTTTTTATTTTATTCTTTTTTTCCCAGGCCATAGTGAAAGAAGTGCCGCCTTTAGAAACAGAAGATACAGACAAAATTACAACGGCGATTTTCTACTCAATCAGTTTGACTCAGCAGGGACTGCAAGGTGTGGAACTTGGGACTTACCTCATCAAACGGGTTGTAAAAGAGCTGCAGGTATGTGTGGCAGGCTGTACTTAAGATGCTGTTTGGCCAATGTGCTCCCCTTACATTGCTGGTTTAGTTTCCATTTTGTGTCATTGCTCAAGGCAAGGAGCTGCTAGGTCTTCCTCTCCACTTGTAGCTTCTTACCAGATCAACCTTTGAAGATGTGTAAAGAGTTGGAAGAACATTTTCTGCTGTTGGTTAATGTCTGCCAGATGTAGACACTGTTGCATAGTTGACATGTACTGCATGAATTACTTGTGTTTGTCTAATCATGTGCATAGGTTGCTTAAAAGTCAAATTAGTACATTTCTATTGAAGGTAGCTTTCATACAGCTGTATTTTGCAATGTAGTGTATTCTATGATTCGCTATTGTCTCTCAGCTGAGTGGCTGGGGCATTGTTAATACATGCTAAGAGGCTCCCTTCCAGGCCCCTGATCAACGTTTTCGCTCTTCAATGTACCTGACTGTTCCTTTTTCAAAATCTTACGCTTGATCCAATAACAAAAATAGTTCTTGTACATTAATTAATTCATTTTTTTGTTTGTTATATAGAATTGCCACTGGTTATATATGCAGTTTGCATGCTTGCCTTGAATATGCCTATTAAAAAAAAAAGAGATTTCTTTGCCCAGGCATTTCTTGCATTATAGTAGATGTCTTTAAAGAAGATGTCTTTAACATTTGAAAGTCACAGGAATCAGTTACTTCATGCAAGTCAGTTGTATGAATTTGTATAATATCATTGCATGCTATGGGATGATTGTTAATAGTTTTAGGACTTCCTCTTGTAGAACCTTCTTTTAAGCAACTGGAGAAAGGAATGAAAATTCATTAATTTATATACAGAGTGGTGTGAAAGAGGCAGTCACATTTCTGTGTTGAGTACATTATTTTATTTAATAGTCTTTACTACTTAAATTATTAACAAAGCTACCACTTAAAAGTAATGATCACTACTTGTGTTTTTATTCATTGTTCCAACATCTGGATTAGTAATGATGTCTGGAAAATTGTCTGTGATTTAGAACTTCATTTCTACTTACAAAAATAACTTGCAATTGGATGCATCAAATTTCTACTACTACAAAATGATTGATTAGTCAACTACTGAATCAGAGCTCGCTGCCCTGAAGTTTTTTATTTTATTTTATTTTTAATTGACATTTTGGCTGAATTTTGTTGCTTCTTGCTTTCAGAATGGCTTTTAGATTAATTGTCTAAAGTGCAGTAGTCCAGGTATAATTAGGTTGTGCCATCTGTCTGATCTTGACTGAGGGGAAATTGGAATAAATTCATGCAGTTAGCTGCTTTCACATCTGAAAAATAATTTCTGGATAATTGAGTTGCTCTCATAAAATAACCCTATTGACAACATACTTGCCCATCACTAAATTGCTTACAACACTAGAAAAGTTAGAGTGAGTTATAAAGGAAAATAGACATACCATGCTTACATAACCTACGTGCAAGTTCTAAAATTTGATGTGTCCAACAGAGGAATGTGTTTCTTTTTTATACTTATGGCGAAGTTTCTACATTTCAATGTTGTAAAATCCAGCCCTTCTTCAGTGTTCATCAAATACATGATGAATGGGAAACACTTTGGCTGAGATGCCTTTAAATACGTTCTAATCATCAAATTATTGCCTCAAGCTTAAACAACTTAATTCATATTGAAAGCTAAGTGCTTTCCTTACAATGCCAAAGATGGAGGTCTTTCTCCCTACTTAAATTTCATACGCTGCTTTAAGATGTTATGAAAAATGTGCTGTTATTAGTAAGGTTTTATGTGGCAAATTGGACACGTACTTAGTTGACTTAGTTGACTAAGTTGTAGCAAAACTTGACCTGCCTATTTCTATGTATACAACAACCTCCATGTATTGTCTCTGCGCCACTCCTTTTCTTGATGCTAAACCTTGTTGGGGTACCACTGCAGGGCTAAAAAACAGATGAAGGATAATCCAGGAGTATTTATCCTTCATGGTTGTGGTTCTCTCATAGTTTTTTGTCCACTCTTTGATGTTGTTAATATTTTTTTCTTTTCTCTTCTTCCCACTTTCTTCCCACTCCTTCATGCTTTCTTCCTCTTCATTCCAAAGTATTGTTCTTGAATTTGTTGTCTTGAATTTTGCAAGAACCATCTCCCATTACATATTTTACATCTGTGAAGTGACCCTAAATCATCATACTGTTGTTATCAGAATTATTTGATGCACTTCTATAACACCTAGTCATTTGGCTTTCGTTGTAAATGTTGTGACTCCCATCCCGGTGGAGAAGCCCTGTGTATTTCAGCTTCAAAATACTTACACTGTGAAATTTCTACAAAGTTAGATTGTTCAGGGTGAAGGCAGGGCATATGATGAGTAATACTCTTGGCAGCCTGTTTTACCTGTCTCCCAAAATTCTGGAAGTCCTACTTCAGTGCATTAATTGCACACATGTGCTCTCTTTCTCTCTGGTCAGGTGTAAGCAAAGGACTTTCCAAGGTTGTCTGTGTTCAGGTTGGACATAATTCTTTGGAGCAGCATTATAGTCACTTACTTTAAAAGGGACAAATGGTATAGCAGTAGTGCTGAGTTGACTTGGTGACAGCAGCTGAAACAATATAGCCTCAGAAAAAAAATCCTGGGTCAAAAATTACATCTCATTAAGCAAGCTTCTAGCAGCCTTTGTAAAAATAGATAGTTGAGGTCTCTGAGAGGAAGAGGATTTTTTATATAACCTTTGCATGGCTTTGCAATAAACACATCTTTAAATAAAGTGCTGCTAGATCGCCAAGTGTTCCAGGTTCCATAAATTGAGACTCTCTTTAATTTAACTGATAATAAAATGCTTTGGGAAGAGGAGACCATTTGAAGAGGTTGAGGATTTTGTTTTTCATTATATTTGAATCATTGATGATTAATATACTTTTATAACTTGCCATTTGTTTGAGTTAACTTTTGTGGACATCTGTTTGATCTGCAGAATGTTATTTGATTCATATTTTCCCAAGGCACTGCTAACTCTTAAAACTTTTTTTATCTTCTAGTAAAAATCCTTTATCTGACTTTGCCTTAACTTAACCTGCTCTGACACTTCTACTTGTAAGTGCCATTGTAACCTCAAAACTGAATTCTCAGCTGTCATTCTTCATAAGGAAAGCTCCAAATTGGACCTGTCATGAATGTATATCATTAGATCAGAAAAAGACATGCACTAAGTTAGAAACACGCTAATAGCCACTCTTTTTTTCCACCATTGAAGCCTTTATTTGGCAAGATTTTTAAAAACTGTACTGAAACATTGATCTAGCAGGTATCTACACTGTAAAGCTATGTCTATAAATTCAGTTGGTACCAGATTCCTTAAAAGAAAATCTCATTAATGGACAATTAAGATAGAGCTTAATTTTTCAGAAATCTTCCTGCTAATTCACCTGAACTGGTCACATACGCTACTAAACATGAACATGGGTAGGGTAGCACTTCTCACCTTCAAAGAATGTCAAGTACAGATTCCCTCATGAAAGTATTTCTTGCAAATGGGTTTTTATTAGGACCGTTAGGAAAACTGCAGCAGTAGAGGCTCTGTCGAAGATTACAGCCCTCAATGTTAAGCACTGTTAGTTTGAGGCACTGCATAGAAGTTAATGGCCCCTGCTTTTGAGTCTTTCACTAATTTAAGCAGATGGAGGACATATGAAGTTGAGTCACAGAAATGGGTCCTCGGTTTCATCTCTTTATATGTGCACGGTTAGCAGTTTGAATCCTTAATATCTACCTAGACATTATGATTGGGCATTTGCCACAGGTATTGTAATATAATTGGGTAAAGGGGAGGGATATAACGGAGATCAGAGTAGCGCCTTAGGAATGTAGCTTGTGTCGCATACAAAGGGAGAAAATATGCTGCTCTAAATAGGAGATTTTTCTTTTTTTGGTGGTTGCTTGACAAAAGTTCGCTACACAAATAACTTAGAAGGGTTTTATAAACAGGCTTCTATTGTTATCTGAGCATGTCCTGTTTGGATTATTTTTGGACAAGCAGTGGGATGAATTCATTAGTCCACTGATACCACTTTCATCCCAGTTCTCCCTGTACAAATCTGAGAATAGGCTACCTATGCATTCTGTGCAGTCTCTTGGTTATATTAATGTGTATAAAGCAGGGAGCACACAACAGAAATAATCTCTTGTATTTCTTAAATTTAAGCTTGTATTGTTCCCAGAAACGAATTGGATTTTGAAACAATTTCAGACAACTAGTAAGAAAACAAACAAACCCCAAATTGGGTGCTGGAAAACAAGCAGGCAGATGCATTTCTAGCAAGCTGATAGGTGCTGGTGAACGCATAGACAGATTTCTCATTAGGCAGACATTTAATTCAGAATGCGTTTATAGCCACTCTAAATGGTCTGTAGCTCTGCAGAAGGTACATCATAGCAATTCAGTCTGCAGATGACAGACACAGATAACTGTGGTGAAGCCTTTGAGAAAACTGCTTAGAATTTTACAGCCTGTGGCATTTGGGGGAGAAAACTGATAGCTACTATGTGACTCAATAGAATGCTTAACAATTGGTGGCAGATTTTAGCTTTCTGGTTGGACTGTTGATAATTGCTACCTTAATTTGATCTAGGTGACCTGGGGAGATCATAATTTCCAAAACAGGCTTTGCTTTCATTGATGAAAAATGTGACCTTGGACTACAGCTTTCAGAGTGCAAGATAGTTTCAGATGAGATATGGATAACAGGAGAAATCTGCACTCTTCTGTAATGAAAAAAAACCAAACCTAAAAGACAACTAAAACCAGAAATCTACCCCAAAACAAAATGAGCAGCTGTTTCTTAATGATGTGTGCGTTTCTGACAAGAAAATAAACATTAATGGATCTCCACCAATAGCCTTAGAAACTAGCACATCAATTTAGCAACAACATAAATGTACACACTTCGCTGCATCTATTTATTTTTCTACAAGAAATGGCTGCCTCAGATAAGCTCCTAAACTCAAGCATTTATCAGATATGTAGTAATCTGTACTGTAGCTTCAAAATGGGGTCACTTTCCCACGTCTTATCTGTCCTAAGAAGTAAAAAATATGCACAATTTCCCATTTTGTATTTATTAGTAGAATAGGAGCTACTAACTTCCTGATAAATATTTTGGGTTGGGCTTGGTGAACTGGTCACTCCTGAAAATGAATGATAAACAAAGAGCAGTCAACATCACAAGGAAGTAAAATGTCAGTTCCTTAATTAGGAACTTTGCAGTGGCTATTATTAACACACAAATATGGGAAGAAATGGTCCATTCTCACTTTTGTCATTGTGGACAGTGCATAGGGACCCTCTCGGCTTTGCAAGCTGGGAGATGAGATTGGAATTGTTACCCTGTGGAAGCAATGGGCATGGCTCAGCTCCTGTGTGAAAAGCCCTGTTTGTTAGCTCTGTTCAGTAGCAAAACAGTATTTTCAAATACTGTGCTTTCTTAGCAGAGATGGTGCAGAAGACTTCCAGACTTGGCTTTTGTGGTAAGCAGCCATTTCTCTTGGTCCAATCAGTTTTTCCTTTTACCTGAAAGAAGAGTTTCTGCTTCTCAAATTTCAACGTTACCTTCCTTCTTCCCCTTTCAGGTTTTAACCCCAAACATCTGTGAAGAATTCATGAAAGAGACCTAAGAAATATATTCTCAAAGGCACTATCTTTTATAGGATGAGTAAGAGAGTTAGAAAAAAAAGGAAAACCTTTAAGGAATGTAATCCCATCTTCGGGTCAAATAGAAACACATCTGGTATTCCTTGAATCCCTACCTAGAGGAAAATAACCTCTAACAACCTTTTTCTTATTTTTTTTTTTCTTTCCTTCTTTTTCAGCCCAACTGCACAATAGTAACATCTGTACTCCTTCTAGCAGCACATCTAGGATTTCTCATTGATAGGTCATTAATTTGAAAACTTTTACCGATTTATCCCTGTCTCTTGTGTTCTCTGTGATATGGACTAAAGATGAACTTTAAAGCACAACAGGGAATGAAGACATAGAAGAATTAAACCCCATTTTGAAATCCAGTGTCTTTTGGGGGGAGCTTCTTGCTGCTTAAGGATGCTGACATGAAAAAGGTACTTCTCATTATAGATTACAGGTTTGTGTTTCTGTACCTTAAGGTTCATTTGCAGGTCTATCACATCCTAGACAGTTGCTCAGTTGTCATCCATCATTATTGTGTGGACAGGCAGAAGGGTCCTGGGTCATTGAATCTTCAGAAGGGAGTTGTGGCCCTCCCTTCTGGGCAGAAATGCATCTAGCCGCAGTAAGAGCTGCCATGCTAAAGGTCAAATTACTTGACAGCAGACTGTCTCAGCAGCTAAGCTACGGCTGGTCACAGTACAGTCACCACTGGTCAGCTTTCAGCGCACCGATGGAGAAATGAAGGTAGCAAGTGATGCTGCTCGTTACCATCTTGACAAAACTGAAAGCTTTCAGGTTTTTCTCCAGGAACTAATAGCCTTAAGTTATTTTTCCAGTAGCCCTTAAACATTCACTTCTGTGCCATCTTTCTCCCTCCTCCTTCTCCAGGAGATCTGTGCTTTTGTGCTAGTAGTGTTGTCTTTGGTGGGAGCTAGTGTTCAATCAAGGGGAGTGTAGCTGACAAGGGGGCATCGGAGCTTAGCTCTCCTCTACCATACTAATTAAGATCCTGGTGCTTTAAAGAAAAGTGGGTTCCAGATGTGATGATTAGGTATACTGCTTGATTCAGAAACTGTATAAGGAGGTGGATGAAAGGTGATTGAAGGAAGATTTAGTGAGTGCATTTGATTCTGTATTCAAATTTTATAAAGTTATTTTGAATTGATCTGTAGATAGTCTTTATATCCACGGGGAAGTATTTAATGTGGGGTTAGGAAGGGAGAGATTTCTGAAGTGTATGGATTTGCTTTGTTCTATTCTCATTTTTGCCCTTTTTCTGCTCCCAGATTTTTTTTTTTTTTTAATTTACTGTTGTCATTGCTCTCTTTTTCAAAAGCAGAGGGGAAACTTTTCTAAAAAGTCTGAACTGTCTACTCTAAGAAACGCTCTTTTACTTAAAATGTATTTTCTATATCCATGCCTCTTGTAGCCATGGTCTGCAGTAAGAGCAGAACCCTAATAAGCTATTTTGTTTTATAAATGCTATATTCTCTAAATTGTACAAAGAGATATCAGCAGAAATTGCCTTCCACAGACATCTCTTTATATCAATTTCCGAATAATATTTTTTCTTCTATGAAATGCATATGTGATGAAACCTGATAGTTGTATTTCACAGATCGTGTTACAGACTTATGCTTCAGAATGACTCTTAAAAATAAAATATCATCATGTCCTTTAATGGAGACTTGAAAAAGTCACAAGAGATCAACGCTTTACTAGTATTGCATTATCTGACCATGGTAGCTAGAGCAGTTGAGAATATGTCACAGTCAGGATCTCCTGCTCTCTCTGAGTACATAAATGGTATTTTGTTCAGTAAGCTACAGAAATGAGTGTTTTTATGAAATAATTTGCTCTTTGCTTTATCCAGTTCTTGAAGGAGATGAAATGGGGTGTTTCTTTGTAACTTGGTCTGCCTTTCTTTTTCCTGTCTGGTCCCAAAAGCAGAATTCTTTGACTTGTATGTCTGCGTAATAGTTAAATAGCTTCAGATAAGAGGAGCAAGTGAGGTTATTCAGTTTATGCAATTATAAGTCACAAAACTGAAGAGGTGGTCGATCTGAGCTGGCTGGTGTATCGTAGTGCCAGAAGCCAGCAGAACAGCAGTAAGCTATTTGGGAAGCTCTGTGTGGGAAGGAAGAAGATGCTGTAAATAACCAGCTGAATATTATTCCAGTTATCGAAGCTATTAGAAGCGGTGCTTGGCTCCAGTCTGTAATGGAGGTATGCCAGGTTCCCCAACTTCTGCATCCGCATGACATAGAATGCAGATGGCAGCGTTGTGGGGAGCACAGCGGTACCTGAGGATGCAACAGCGCAGGTGCCATACAAACAACCTAGCAGCGTGTGTTCCATTAACATGTGCTAGGGTAAGGTAGTATCTGAGCGATGATGACTTTTTAATGGTTATCTCAGTAATACTCAAAGTAGAAAAAATGCATTTTGTAGTCATTTAAAGACAATTTTCTTTTGACATTAAGATGCTTCTGTAATGTTGATAAATGTCTTGGTTCTTACCACTTCTTCCTATATGAACAGTAATTAAAACAACGCTGTGGTTGTTTCAGTTCAGCTCCGTCTTCCCTCTGTTCCTTGCCCCTCCTACTCCTTCAGCAGGGTTGGCTGATGGCATTTTTGTTAATTCCAAGTGACAGTGAATTTAACAGCCTTCTCTATCCTTCACCTTGGTGTGCCCCAAAACTAACACACAGTTTTCCTTACATATGTTTTGCTTTACATGATTACATAGTTAACAGTTTTTACTCATAAATTAGTAGGAGAAGTTTTATTTTGTTAAAACAAGTATTAAACAGTATGATTAATTTTTTTACTGCAAGTATATATTTCTTATCTTCCTATTTTATCCATGTAGTTTATAGTTTGGGAATAGCATGAAAAGTAGCTGGCCTGTATAAAGAATCTCTTTCAAAACTTGAGGAAATACTTCTTTCCATTAAAATCTAGAAGTCGTACCTCTCCTGATTTTACAATAGACTGAAATGATAAACTGCCCTTAATTTTAAAAAAAGATAGTTACATATGAAAAATAAATGATATTTAAAAGGTTTTGAAAACTTGTACTTTTTTTTTTATCTTACTCATCTGATTAACTTTTATGGCATGTGATTGTATTTGTTTATTTCTGCCTGTAAATTGATATACCAGAACGTAGTGTTGGTAAGTACTGCAGAAGTACTTTTATATAGATTGTGTGTGTGGACTGTAATTCAGTCACTGTTAAAATTTTCATCATTCTCCAAGTGCTTTCTAGTCACTAACCTATTACTGGCAGGGTGATTTTTTTTTTTTTGTCTCTGTGTATCAGTTAATTCTCAGAATCCCCAGTCTTTGCTTGACCTCAAGTGAAGGCTATCAGCTGTTCTTTCACTCAAACTTCTCATTGTCAATCACAACAAAACTCATGAATTTTTCCTCTTTCCTTTTGTCTGCAGAAAGAACTTCCTCAGATAAAAGCTTTTTCTACTCTTTCACCTATCCCAGGATTCACAAAATGGCTTGTTGGTCTCCTCTCCTCACAACCAAAAGAACTGGAAAGAAATGAACTTTTTACAGAATCAGAATGGCAAGAAATCTCTGAGATCACAGGAGACTCTACTACTGAAACACTAAAGAAACTCTTAAATAACAATGAGTGGGTGAGATCAGAAAAATTAGTTAAAGTGCTCCATTCACCATTTATGAGACTCTGTGCCTGGTATTTGTATGGAGAGAAACATCGTGGCTATGCTCTTAATCCAGTAGCAAATTTTCATCTTCAGAATGGCTCTGTGATGTGGCGGATAAACTGGATGGCGGACACAAGCCCTCGGGGCATTGCTGCGTCTTGTGGCATGATGGTAAACTACCGATACTACCTAGAGGATACAGCCAGTAATAGTGCAGCATACCTGGGGACTAAACAAATTAAAGCCTCAGAGCAGGTTCTCTCCTTGGTGTCTCAGTTCCAGCAAAATAGCAAGCTTTAATTAAATATTATTAAAACTAAGAACAAGTGTTCCTCACCTATAAAGAGCTGTAATATTTTGCAGTGTCTATATTTAAATGAGAATGTCTGTTATAAAACAAATTTACTCAGCACAGCAGGCTGCCAAGTTATCTAGATCAGTTGTTTTGCTTACATTGCCATATATTCAAAACCTGATTTGCTGTGATTGAGTCACTCTAAGTTCTAGACAAATGGGTTGGAGGTATATATTAAAGGGTGAGTAAAATTCTCTCCATCAGTTACAACCCAGTGGTAACCTGAATGGAAAATACTTGGTCCGTACCATTATTCTGTTGATAATAAACGTGTATAAACCATGTCTTTGAAAGGAGCTGCACTTACTTGTCATAACACTACTATAGATAGTTCAGTACCAAAGTACCTGGAAGGACGTACTGAATGAAGGTAAATTTTTGGTGAAATATATTAGCAAAACAGTAATCTATAATTTTATTTCAATAATATCTGTCTTTTTCTCCCTCAAAAACTCTCATGTAAAACCTCTTGGCATTTTCCTTTTTCAAACCCACTAAAAATCTCACTGAATCCTTGCTTTGCTGGAGCATGGAAAAGCCTTGCATTAATATTGTTGAAAAATCAGGATCTCTCAGTGCAGCAGGTATGTAGTATTATATTTGCACTTTTGCCTGCTAAAATATAACAAGCAAGAAGGAAGTGTTCAAACAGGAGAGGGGAATAAGAGAGACTAGTACTTAGGGATCAGTTGAGAAGTTTCTAAATACGTATCTTATACTTCGGCTCTGGTAATTTTTTAAGTTGATAAAGAAGTTTTTTAATAAAGAGGTAGGTGTGACCTGTAAACCAATAAAATAAACTTTCTCAATAAATCATGTCTTGTGTATTTCAGCATGTACCTGCTTTCACTTAACAGCCCTCCTTGATAACAGTAGCACCACAGCGGAAGGACCATCTTAACAGAATTTCATGCTGTTTTGTAATTTCCAATTTATTCTGTGTCTGGTCAAGTTCCAGTCCTGTTTTCAAGAAAAGAATTATACAGAGGAATTGAAAGTGATAGAGTTCCTGCTCATGTATGAAAACAGAAGTGAAGAAAGCTGTAAGTGTCCAATTAGCCTTTCTCTTAGAATGAAATTACATAATTGGATACACTTTTTTCATATTTATTATTAGAAAAAAATCCCATCCTCCAAGCTGGTAACCTGTTATGGGAAACTATTATACATCTCTTCCAAGCAGAGAAGACCTTGACTTAACTTCTGTTCATGGTAGATTTTGCAACACCGATCGTTAAAGGAGAGCGTATGTTCACTGCCTGTGATTCCCTTGAGAGCAAAGACATTTCTGTACAGCAGCTGGTCATCAGTGGCAGTGATGCCACATTAGCAGTGGCAACTCTCCTGTGCCGTGTTGCCCAGATGTTCAGTGACGGCAGAGTTTTTTTTTCATTATGTTTTTAAGAATAGTTCCAAAAAAGTCAACAGCTTTCTCATACAGCAACAGGTTAATTTATTGACTTTGATCAGATATGATTTAAAAAAGAAAAAAAATCCTGTCATCCCCTTGCAAGGAAGATGTGTCAAGCAATTTTTCAGTTGCCAAAACCACTAAAGAAAAGTTGAGTTCCCCTTGAATTGTGGTGGTGGTGTTCTGGTGCCTATGCCAGGGGCAATATGGTATAAGCTGAAATATAAGTTGGGGGGGGTGGGTTTTGTGTTTTGTTTTGTGGTTTGTTTTTTTTTTTTTTCTTTTTGCACCTGGATAGTTTGCTGAATGTGCACTGGGGAACACTGTAGAAGTACAAAGAAATCAGAAGATTATTTGATTATACTTTCTTTATTCTCAACTGGGGAGGTAAGGACTAAGGATTAAACACTCAAAGCATTGGAAACTTTTAGTGAGAGACTTTGAACAGGCAACTCCTGGCCAACCTGAGGAAATAACTTCAGAGTGATTGTCAATTTTTGCTTTTGGATCAGTAGTTACGGTGAGTAGTCTGCACAACCACATGTATGTGTACTCTTTAGAGTACTTCATATGGAAGGTTTTAAAATTAAAGTCTATGGTTCACCCTCAAGAAATGCTGAAAGTTGATCACAGGTATTGAACAATTGCAGGGCCAGAGGAGACTTCAGGCTGGAAAAGAGACAGGGGTTGAAGGCAGCTGGACGATTGGAGTCAAATGTATGTAATCTTTTGGATTAATTAGGACATGTCTTCTCCTGGCATGGCATTACTACATGAAGAACCTGGTTGCCGCTTCTGTTCCAAACCCCGCATTTTTAAGGCATTATGTTAATTTTGTTGAAGTTCCATCTGAAGTTTGCTGTGCAAGTTTTAGACCTGGAATGTGAACGTTAGGGAGTACACAGTGTGTGTGTGTGTGTGTGTGTATATATATATTTAGCAGTTTGTGTGAAACGCTTACTAAAAAGTAGCTATCTACAGTTCACAATATCAGACCTGTATCAGAATATCAGACTGAACAAACTACTCACACATCCTTTTTCTTTTCTATGTAGCATGTGCATTTTGCTAGTGAGGTTTTTCTACAGAGCCTTAGGGCGAACATACGCATAACGGTATTGGTACAGAAATTTTCAGCATACAAATTACTACAGGACACAGTATTTCTGTTTTTAACAGTGGTCAGAAGATGGCTTCATTCTCCTGTTGGGTTTTCTAAGCTTTCTGAACTCCTTTAGAATTCAGGCTTCAAGGTGAAATTTAGCTGCTTATATAAATATGTACAAGCCATTCTTGGCTGAGAGGAATAGAGAAAGAGAACCCTTTCTCTTTGTTACCTTAAGCTCTTCAGGTTTAAGGAAACCAGGTCACTTACTGCAAATGAAAGAGTTCTGAAAACGCAATGATTTTGAAAGATGTTTTTATTTTGAAACAGGAGGAGCTATGAGGGCAATTAAATGTGCATCCACCTGGCCATAGTTCAAAAAGAGCTAATGCTCCTGCTTTATTCCAGATGGAAATAAAACATAATCCTGTATTCTTAACAGCCGAACTTGAAGGATAATCAGTTTTTCCCACTTGGTGCCCCAAACAAATGTATGAGAATTGGTTCAGTGGCATGAAGTGATAGTAGCTTGTAAGGAAGAAAAAAGCAAAGCTGCTAACGCTTTGTTAACACTTCAGTTATTTCCCTAGACCTCTGGCTTCTTGTATCTAATACAGACACTACAGATGCATAGATCTGCCCTCAGCGTAAGGGAAGCAGGCATATCTTTTTTTTTTTCTTTTTCTTCCTACCAATGTTAAAATCAGGAAGATAGATATTGGCATTCAGGCCTGTCAAACCAGCCACAGGAGTTTCTCTCAAATTCAAGCCTGTATGTACCCTGTGGTGCCAGGACTGATTGCTCAGCTGCTTACCAACTCATGAACAGGTCTACCCCTTCTACCTCACCTCGCACATATGCCCCCTTTCTCTAGACAGTGAATTACCAGTCACTCCTGCATTAGCAGTCAATGCATTTTAGTCAAATTCACAGGAGCTGTTCTAAGGTGTTGGAGATGTGGGGCTGAGAAGCGGATTATAGACAAAGATGTAGCGGCATCTTACTGGAGCTATTATGGATGGGTGCCGTTGTTACCTGACATCTGTTCTCCGTCAGAACCCTAGCACCTGCAGAGTTATTTCCTTTTCAACAGTTGTTATGGTTTTGGTTATTGGTTGTGTTTTGCTTTCTGAGGTCGCTTCATCTGTTATATTGATAAGTTAGCAGTGTGAGGCCAAAAATTCCGACAGTGAGTTCTGTATCAGAATCACGGTACAAACTGAAGTGCAAAAGGATCATTTGAAGATGAAGGTGGAGCAGTCTTTGCTCATAAAAGCCATCAGCTGTTAAGTGCTATTAGTTTTCTTTCATTGGTCGTTGACTCTGAAATGTCTAGCAGTGCTTGGATTTTCCAGCTTGCTACTAAAGAGTGATTTTAGCATGAATGACGCTGAAGAGAAAAAAATAAATATTGACCATCTGTACTACTTACTAGGACAATAACTGTGTCACTAGAGAGGGATCTTACTCTATCAAAGTGACTCTTCGCAACTCAGAAGAGAGAAGACCAGTTTCTTTTTCTCCCTCTCACTGTGTAAAAATTGTTATGCTGTTTCTGAAGAGCATGCCTGTAATGTTAAAGAGGTAACTGCCTGTCCGGTAAGGAAGCTGAAATACTGAAAGTTCTCAAGATCATTGCTTCCTATTACTATAGTGTTTCAAACAATGTATTTTAAGATTAATTTAGGGTATGTAGCACTGCACTGTGTTTCACTTTGAAGCGTCAAGGCTGAAATCATGAGTAAATTTTCCCTTCTGTAAATTGTTCTTTGGATAAAAAGCAAACAAATACCTTCCCCTTTTCCTGGTATTTCTGAGTGGCTTCTCAGGTGGTTTCAGGTGATGGTGAATACTGTTCTATTGCTAACCACTGAGCAGTCCTGCGGCCACGTATGTGTCATGCTCCAAAGTCGGCCGCGCTGCATTGCGAGCTCTGAACTGCCCCGCGTGAAAGCTGCCGCAGTACGTTACAACAGCAGCTGGCACAGCTTGTGTGCATCAGATGCACGCCGCAGCCCTTCCCCTTCCCATCCTGCATATTAGCAGCTTCTTGAACGTACCTCTTGGGAGTCAGCTGTTCCGCAACAGTTATATTAGCAAAATGAAAGAATACCAGTATCCCTATAGTTGCCGAGGCTTAAGTTGTTAGAAGCAATGGTTTTGTTAGGTGTAGAATAATACCCAAAGGAATGACTTATGGGTGGAAAACTGGCATTAATAAAAAGGCAGTGGCTTAAAATCTATTGCTTCTTCCATTGTTTGGTTCTAAAATGCGGCATAGGAAAACCAGAATTATTTGGTAAAGTTACAGCTTTCTACTATTGGCTTACATCTACTTCTCAGCAGCCTGCACAGTTCTAATTTTATTCTAATATTGGAACAGGGTGACATGCAAGTTTTTGCACTGGGTAGGGGGGGCAGTGGTTTTGAGTGCAGGTTTTTAGCCAGTACTGCTGAAATGAACGTGATGGTAGGTCGTGATGTAACGCTGAGGCAGTGAACAGCGGCACAAAATGGGAGGTATCCAGACCATTATATAGTGCTGCCCATAGGACTTGACTTTCGAGTCAGAGTTGTTTCAGCCCTTACGTCATTGCGAGGAGGCATACCAACATGTTTAGGTCAGGGACTGCTTTGTGTTCTACCGGCATTTATTTTTCTCAGCTGCCTTAATTGGCGCAGTCAGTAGCAAATGAAATATTCATAAGTTACAGTGCCATTCGTTCCTCGTAGGAACACCCCTGACTGCAGCTCCTGCTGGAAATCCCTCCACGACAAAGCGATACGATTGCCTGGTTAGGAGCACAGGTTTTGCCAGTAGACTTTGCCAACAGCCCTGGCCCTTCAACCTGCATCCGTGACTTTTTCAGGACACCTTCTGTCACCTTCTGTTACCGTGTGTCCAGAAAGAAAAAGCAGCGGCGGGTTTCAGAGGCTCACTTCCTCAGTACACAACGGTAGCTGCTGTGCTGTTAGGTGCAGCATATAAAAGCATCGCAGTTTCACAGCTGCATCCTGCTTTTGAAAGCAAATCAATAGAAATGATGTTACTTTGTCACTTATGCTTGTTTTATGATCACCTTACACCATTTTTCTTGTCACAGGCCTAAGGCCTCTCTCTGTACAAGTTGTGTGGAGTTGAGTAGGACCTGTGTTCTAACATGTGCCCTGGATGGGTAATGAGAGGCCAAAATATTGCTTGAATGGGGGATATTCAGTTCATTTGCAGATGCTGAGCCATCGCAAAGTCCTGTTCAAAGAAAGGAGTAAGTGCTTCTGGAATCAGACAAACTTTCCATGTATTTCACTGTAGTTTATTTTAGTTATTGACTGTCATAACCCACGAAACATGCCTCCTGTGGTCTCCTTGTGGAAATGAGTACAAAGGTTTATTAAACCGGATAGAGTAAGGTGATGGTAGTCTGATTCTTCAGCCTCTTGATAAGGATATTCCCCTAAGAAAGGGAGAGATCAGGGTTATGGTCAGCATGCCAGGAGCAGTTTACACATTTTTAGCATGGGTATCTTTAGAAAATAAGGAATAAGCAATCACATTTTTTGTCTTTTTTACTCCTTTCAAAAGCATTTGAATTTTTCAACAAATTTGATGGAACAGCAGATATCTCGAAGATGCTCATTTCCAAACACGACAAAGTTCAGGTAGAAGAAAAAGACTACATTAATATCACTCAGAGGTGAAAGCCCCAAACGTTTCTCAAGCAAGTCTGCTGACCACTAGGATGCTGTATAGACGGTCGTCACCATTTAGTACCTGTCTTCAGAAGAGGACTCCTAAATGGACCTCAGGGGAAGTCCTGTGTCATAAGCCTGTTCAGAAGTGTTCCTGCACCTATTCAAGTAACTGCCCGTTGAGTGATATTTTTCCACATGCAGCTGCCATAAATCTTCCATCAAGGCATTGACTACTCGGTACCTGGGGTACTAAGGCAAGTTGAATGGCCTTGATGTGTCGCAGCCAAGCTAGATGCTTATAGTGGGGGAACTAAGCAGAGTGTAAGTGGGTTAGAGTCAAGGCATTTTGTAGTCAGACTTAAGTTTTGGTTTTATTGAGGATACATGAAACTGTTCAGAAGAAAAATCACTTATTGCCACATTGTGTCTAATAAATGAACGCATACTCATTCCCCTTAAAATAAATCTGTACTAGGACTGATAAGTACTTGGAGAATGCTGAGATACAGCAATATGTGATCGGACATGCTGGATAAGTAATTAAACCTTATACTTGGATTGTAGCTGAAAGCCCGAGGACAGCTCAACGTGGGATTCTGTCTTCCAGTCGCTGTTTTCAACAGTGGTTTGTTGTGGCAGTGTCTGGAAGCCATTACCCGCCTGATAAGCTTTGCAGTAGAGGGTAGTTCACGCAACGCATGTCAAACCCTGCTGAAGTTGTCACAGTTTATTGGCTTCTTTGGATTCAATACCAGCCTACTCATTAGCTACTACTCCTGGAAAGAGCTTGGGCTAGTTTCCTGAGGTTCTCTTAATTCCCTCAGTGGTGCAGGGCTGGAAGAACAGCTTCTGGCATTTTAGCCAACTTTTCTCTTGCTATCAACAAGGGTTATCAACAAGTCTGGTATCCAGACGCTTGCTGTCTGTGCAGCCTGCTTAAGGTGAGGCTCAGAAGTTCCCTTTAAATTTGGTTTGCTAAGTGTTGGAATCTGCTGATCTTCTTTAAGTGCTGCCATTGTTGAAGTCAACGGGAGATTTGTTTTCTTAAGAAGTGTGGGATTTGGGTTGTATTGATTGTTTTGTCACAGTGAAGTCTTTACAAATGCAAACTCAAGATCTATATGCTGCCAAGGCTATAATGAACGTGTGAAAATACAGACTTTTTTTTTTTTTTTTAAAGGAGTTGTATTCATTTTTCACGTGGCTATTTCTGGAGACGCAGCAACGCCCTGCAGGATGCATTACCTCAGTGCAGTAGCCCACCTATTGAAAAACAGAAGGAGGTTGTATTGCATTTTTGTATTATGTATAATATTTATCCATCTCTTCCTCTTTATCATTTCTTAATTGTGGGTTGAATTAACAATTATAATCTCTGAAAGGCAGCACCTGCAACTAGTAGCTGAAAGAGAGAAACTAGGCAGGCATTGGGTCGGTAGGATTGTGAGGAAATAAAAGATATTCTGGTTCTATTTTTAAGAAATGGCAATCAAAAAAGCAATTTTTACTACAGTTGTTCACACTAATAGACCCTTCTTTTTGAAAGAATGGGAAGTACAAAGGAAAATTAAGGTAACTAATTTGCTGAAACAGATATGCGAAGTTCTCCCCCAACTGTGATTTTTAAACCAGACAACTCATGAACCTAATTACTGGGGATTAGGCTGGAATCATTTACTGAATCTTAACCAGGGTCGGAATTTGGGACTGTTGGGGGAGTGGTGGAGAAAGGGAAAGAATGGGAATCAAAATGACCTAGGTTGTTTCTGCTTAATTCCAGAAAAAGGAAATGATGCGAGAACTTGAAATAGTGAAAAAATCATTAAGTTACTACAGTCTGTATCTAAGCATATACTTAGATAGACTTTATGTTCCAGAACGGTATTTAAAATGCAATTTAAAGATTTCAGATATGTTTGCTTACATTTTTTAAATAAATATTGTTGTGGTTTTTCCCAAAGAATATTCTCCTGACAAGATGGCCTTGAAAGTTCATATACTTGCTGCAAGTAAAGCTCTCGTAACGAGTTATGTTAAAGTTAAGAGGATGGCTTTAGGGAAAGAATAAAGTTTTAATTGGATTTTTGAATAATCATCTCCTGAGTTCTAACCAAATTTCAGCTAGTTCTGTGTTCAGAGTACGTATGGCACCATAGATCTTTAATCTCGTACTCAAAATTTGAAGCTCTATGCTTTATTTATGGCACACTAGTCAAGCCTTCCTTTAACATGACAGTTGCAGATTTTGTCATGAGCTGCATGCCGCTGCGGTGCTGACGGGGTTGTTAGCTCTGCTGCGGTAGGAGCCGCGCCTGACACAAGTATCCCACTAATTCTGAGAGCCCAACCTGAGATGACTGCAACTTGATTCTAGCTAGTACTTTTGTAGCACGTTATTTGTGCAAAATGGAGTTTCTGTTTGTTGACTGTAGTCTACACTGCTTGACAACTTTATGAATTGGGACTCGGCTGCCTCTTGCTTGAGACTCAGATCAAACGGGGAAAAAAAACCCCTACTGCGGCTGTGAAAGCCTGGAATGGGGCTAGTTCTTCAGAATCCTAGAGCAAATACGGGAAGAGGCTCCAGTAAAATTCAGCTCTGTGGGTCGACATCAGCTCTCTGCTTCTCAGCCACCCATCGACCCCCTTCCAGCATCGCTCTCCTTCCTGCTTGCTGTGGTTAGGCTCCCCCTGCTTTTTCCTTATGGTGACCAGCAGCAGAACGGATGTCGCAGGAGGCGATTTGCTTGCATGCGGCTGAAGTGCCCAGGGCTGCACCCTGCTCCGGGTGTGAGGGGGACAGCTGTAGGGGAAATTCTTGCTCAGACCCTGCAATCCCGACACGCAGCATGCTGGGTACAGCTAAATGCTTCAGAGAATTTAGCTGTCTGATCATTTTTCCCCTGAGCCTGTGCAAGCAAAGATCTTCAGAGGCTTAAAATCAGAACAGATTTGTCTGTCTTTCAGAAGAACAAGGTGATCTCCCAGTTTCATCACCAGAGCGCGGGGGGGGGGGGGCATCTCTGAAGCATCTCTGTGAAATAGCAGTAATATACACTTGAGCAAAATGATACCTGTTCCTCATAACTTTGTTCTGAAAGAAATATCTAGGGCTTTTCTCCTTGCTGAAAATTTTTACCAACAAACAGTTACGATGGTGTAAGGGTTGCACAGGAATTTTCAGGCTGCATGGACTAATTCAGCATGGACACAAGCAAATGAATGTGCAGTATTTTAAAATAATACTGGGCTAGCCTAATTAGGGACATCTGTCCATGGTTTCCATCCCACCTTTTCCCAGTCAGCCTGTAGAGGGATGCGTGACAGATCCATGGTGGAAAAACAAAGGTTGCATTTAATATGATTGTAAGAAATTATTCTGTGAGTCAGAGCAGCATAGTTGTATTTCTCTGTTTTTCATTATGCATCTGATTAAGATAAGATCACTCAGAAAAATTGTAAAAACAAACCAGGCTGTTGTTGTAGACCCCAGTTACACAGTTTGATCAGAAGCCTGTGGAATGTGAGGTGAGAAAGAGCATTAACAGAATGAATGATGTAGGAGTGAACGCTTTTAAAACAGAACAAGGTTGTTTTCACTTCTACATAGATTTATAATTTATTTTCCAGAAGGAAATGATTCTGAGGATTTGAGTATATTCAGGCTGAAAGAATTGGCTGAGAAAGGGAGTATTGAAAGAGCAGGTGTTTGATATAAAATATATTGAAGTAAGATATCATGTGAGCGCTTTGTGCTTCCCTGAAGAGCACACTTCTACGCTTAGGCCATTGTTAATGTCATGGGATTTATTAAGAGGAATTTATTTACTGTGTCGGCACTTCTCTTGCTGTTTCTCCCCCTTCCCTAATGTAGAGTATGTATATACTACCAGTATGTATTTGATAGGCTTTGATGCATACATAATAGAAAAAAATAGGAGGAAAGAAAACACACATATTGTCTTGTTTGTAGAAAAGCTCTCAATGAGAATAACCCAATGTTTGAGACAAATACATGTTTCATGTTTTGATCTGTTCCCTGAAGTAATCAAGCCGTTTTCTTTCTTCAGCCTCTACTAAACTCTATGGTGGTTACAGGTTTATGTGAGGAAAATAAATATTAGAAAAGAGTGAACCAAGTCTTAACTATTAGCATGTTCCACTTTTTTTTCCTCAGTGAGCTTATTTATTGGCATATCAGTGAGTATCATTTCCCATAACCGAGCTTATAAAAGTGGGTGAGAAAAGAACAATAATTAGATAATCTCTCTGACTTTTATGGGATTAAAAACTTCCTGCCCACAGATAGACAGCTGAAATACTGGTTCCATAGAAATCAACATCGAACTCCTAATGACTTTCATGGAGCCAATAGTGATTTGTCTGTCTGCTTGCTCATTTGGTCTGTCTTGATTTATCTCAGGTTTGCTCTTCCTTTGTGTGCTTATTGCTCTTGATGCAGCCTATCAAGCCATGCAACCCCCTATGATAGCTCTGTGGAGATATATTTAATTTGATTTGCTGCTGTCCCCAGGAGTTTATTCTCTGTCAAACAGCTGCCTGTTGCAGTGAAACCTCAATATAGAAGAGCATAATGGTTTATGGATGGAGCATTTAACAACCACCACTGAATGGCATATGTCTGAAAAATATGTTCAAAACATAGTCGTGGCATATGTAAAGGCCATTGTTCTGAAACAGTTACAAGGATACATCTACAAATGCAACACGGTAGAGAATTACCTGACAAATGTGTTCAAGAGTTTACAAACACCTCTGCTATTTGAATGTTTCCGTACTGTACATTTTAGTCCATTACTTCTGATCAGATTCTTAATATAAGAATAAGGTAGCTTCAGTATTCATTCCTGTGCTTTGTTACTCTGCCATTCTTAATCTCTCTCCATCACTGCTTGTTGCTCTCTCTTCCCTCTACCTCAAGAGAAAAAAGAGATGAAATAAATGTCTACTGAGGATGACTGAAAAAATCTATGTTAACAGGGAATTAACTGAGGTTGCTAAAGCAAAAAAGGCACAGAAAGGCACATCATTTGCATGTGTTAATGGGAATAAAGAAACTAAAAAATAGAAAGTGCCTGTGCTCCATCACTGCCAGAGCAGTCATTTGTAGCTACCCTGACACTGATCTACTGCCGCTGGCTTTATGCCAGAGTACATCCCGTAAGTGAAGTCCTGCCCTTGGTGAAAGTGCTTTGATATTAATTTCAATAGGGCTTGGATTTTACGCACTTATTATAACAGAGTGATTAATTTCTGTTATTCCTATTTGTATGTTGCTTCTCACACACTCTCAGGATCATATAGATGAGCAGTAAAACTGAAAATGGAAATGCTAGAACGTCATGTTAGAATGACATTTTCAGCTGGGCCTAAAAATGTTACCTTAAACCTTAATGAAGTTTCATGGGAGCTGGATGCCACATTCCCTAACAACTTGCCTGCCCACTCTCTTCCCTCAAGGTGCTATCCACCCACGTACTCCTCATCACTTCAGGCAGTTACTTCCCCCTAAGACCTTCCAGCTCAATGGCTGCCAAGATTATTCACCAATTTATTTCAGGGCTCCAAAGACCTCCCTGGCATTTAAACTATTTGAGCCAAACCAGTTCATTGTGAGAAAGACATTCCCCAGATGGCATGTCAGAAGGGTTGCCGACCTCCAGCAAGCGGATACCGGCACGCAGCTAGGGGGTTCAGATAATAAACTCTTCAGCCAGCACAGCTGGAACGGGAAAACGTGTGAACAAGCCCTTATTATTATCCCTTGAAAATCCAGACCCCATGGATCAAATCCTGACTTCACACAGAGCAGAGGAGATGGTCTGTGTCTACAAGGACCCTTTTGAAATTGAACTGGGCATCACGTATATAGAGTCAAACTCAAGTTTGCCTTGCCTGACCGATCCCTCCTGGTGTAGTTGTATTGCTGTTTGGCCCCAAGTCCTTGCTACTCCCCTCCAGCTGATTTACCACCTGGATTTCTGAAGTCTGTATTCATCCAGCTCCTCAGACAGTGCGGAATTACCAGTACATGACTTAGGTACTCACACACCTACAGATCCGTTCACTCTTGGGAGCACCTGAACAGATGCAAAAACAGTCAAGCTTGATTTCTAGATCCCAGCATCATCTCACAGGCTGGGCAGCTGGTACATTGAGTAGGCATGGTCCCAAGGTCCTCGGGAACCAGTACCAAAGGGCCATTTTTCACAACTGTGCTTCAGTGCCAGAGCCGTGCTTTTCAGGCAGATATTTACTTCTAAAATGTCTTTGCTGAATCCCAGTTCTCAAAAATCCAGAATTTTAACAGATACTCTTAAAAACCAAAACAAAACAGTTTATATTTAAAGAGAGATCTTCTTTCTCAGATAAACCATGAACAAGGAAGAGTTTTGTACTTTTGTTAACTGGTGAGTAATGCACTTAATGGCAGCTCCGTGCTAATCATCGCACGAAAAAAATGGCCTGTAAAGTTGTCTGGGGCTTACAGGGATGTATCTCCAGTTTAGATTCTGTTAGTTTTCTTTATAGGAGGAGTCAACATTTGTCCACAAAATGTTTTGTTTTTGAGGACTAGCTACCAGTGTCTAGCATTATAAGCACAAATTTGTCATCAGAATTTTATTGGGATGAGGAAGAAAAAAATCATGTTTCCTCACATGCTGTCAATCAAGTGACTGACACTTATATTACAGTCTTAGCTGAGCTCTTCACATGAAACTATGGCATATTACTGCAAACTTCCAGGGAATTGCCCTTTTTAAGGGAAAAAAAAAGGAAAAATGGTATTTCATAAGCTTGTTCTGTGAGTGACAGGCTATCCTAGAGCGGTCACGCGTGTTCCAGCAATAAGAGGCATCAAGACATTTTGAGGGGAAAATCTGCAGAATAACTAATCCAAGTAAATCAGAAAATAGTCATAATCAGTAATAGGATTAAAGTCCTGATCCAGATCTTCTTTCATATTTTGTAGGAAATACTGTTGCAACATTGTATCAACAGTGTAGCAAATACCCATGCCAGAATACAGGAGCAGATGAATAATTAAAGATAAAATAGTAACAACAACAACATTTTAGTCAGTTATTTTTAATTTTTTTAAAAAAATTATTATTTTAAATGTATGTGGTGGTACCAGCTGTCAAGTCCCCCTCATGTCTCCTGGGGTCTTCCTAGACTGGTGGCCATGTGCAGGTTTTGACCATACCTTTTTTTAACCCTTTTGGAGGCCTGATGAGCTGCTGATCTGGATGCCATGAATACAGGCGGTTCTGAGACCGGCTCTGTGCTCCTTGTGGTGCCTCCACATCCATGCACACTGATATTCACCTTTCCATGGCGGTTCTCTACGGTTCTACCCCAAATCTCAAAGAGTCTGTCTGAGTTGAAGTCCTCAAAAGATGTCTACAGATTGTTACAGAGTTTGCAGTCTCTGTGGTAGCCTTTACGATTCTCTCACACGTGCAGTTTTTTGCTGTTCGCTGTAAAATACCACATTGCTAGTCTTGCATCTAGCTTTAGTAATTGTTTTATACAGTACTTCAGACAGTAAGTCTTTTCTGTGTAATGGTAATGCAGTGTCATCTTCTGGAAAATAATTGACTATATTTAATCAGTTTTATGGGATGTATGTGCCTCCCTGAATAATGAGACTGTGGTTTGTGTGTTTTCAGTTGTCTTTGGTGCCTTGGGCTGCAGGTGTTTTTCTGCTTCTTGGAGAGCACAGAAGCTTCAGGATATAGCAAAGAGGTCTTAGGAACATTTCGAAACAAGAACAAAGTTATTGATGAAGGAGAGTAAGCAGAAGGTGATTGTAGGAGGAAACTGAATTAAAGCAAAACTTATCACAGGTCTCACTTCTGCTGGGTCAGTATCAGTCTGCCCTGGATCTTCTGATGTCCTTGAAGTTTTTCTTGAGGAATTTGAAATGTTGTTTTTTCTATGCTCAAACAAGAAACGTGCTTATGTATTTTTAAACAAGGTATTGTTTTGTCTGGATGTATTGTTCTCTGAGCAGAATGTAGCTGTGCATTTCGAATGGGCAAACAATCCAATTAGAGAACCATGAGGAGGTCTGATAAATAGTGCTTGAAGTGGAAAATGAAAAATGTCCGGAGGCACCAACAAAACATATCTTTTGAATGCTAATGAAAAAACATTTAATGCTTTATGGTAAACCCATCTACATCTCTAAGATTCTGGAAAGGACATGAGTACATGTGCAGGTTTTGTATGTTTATTGCAGATTATTATAGGATTGATCTGTGTTATATTTTGAAGCCTTTCTTATGAATAGAGAAGTGTGGAAGAATGTAATATGTTTAGTTTCTAAAAATACCAGCTGTAGAGTGAAAATCAGAGGAACCTTTGGAGGAATTAGCACTACCTTTTTGATTCAGTGGGACTTTTCCAGCTTACCCTGGCTAGGATATAACTCAATAAGTGTAAAAAACACATTAAGACGCATGAAGATAGGAAATAAAGCAGCATGAAGATTGTTTTTGCAATCCTTCCTTAAGTGGCTTGGGGTTACTGTTTTATAAGAGAAGGAATTTATCTTGAAATTTGTCCAAAGGGACGGGGAGCAGCCGAGCATGGAAATCATCAGAAGGGAACACGTAAAGCTTAAAATTCCAAACCTTCGTTTTTCTTACTAACTTCCCCCTGATGAATCCAAGTAAGTCTGCTTCTCCACTTATTTCTGTATTGCTATATATACTAAAACATGCACACTACCTGTTTGTAGGTTTTTTTGTCCAGTAGCGTCTGTAATTCTTTCTAATCTACTTAAGGGATTTAACCAAAGTATTAACATGAGCCAGAAGGCATAATGTTGTTATTCTGTCATAGAATAACATGAATATCTTTTAATGTAGGTAACGTCTATGCTTCATACCTCAGCTTTTCTGTACTTTACTTTTTCCTTCTTTTCCATTCTTTGTGTTCACTTTGGAAGTACATCAGTTCTCTCCAACTTTGTCTATTTGTATGATTAATAATTCAACATGAGGTATTTCGCAAACAAAGCCCTGAAAGAGGTCTGGGTGAGACTAAACACACTGTGGAGGGATCTTTCAGAGTCTTCATTTTATCAGCTCCAGTGCAAAAGCTACGCAAGTGTGTGCTGACTCTTAAGCCTATGAGTGGTCCCATTTCTTTGACTTAATGACTGATGTACCCTGACGAATTAGGACTGCAGGTTGTATCAACATTGCATCAAATTATATTGGACAAATCCAGCCTCCATTATCTATGCTCCAAGCTGGGCAGATGTGGGCTAGCTCCATTTTGGAAACTGGACAGGCATATTAATGAAATGATTGCTCAGGGCTCATAAGCTTTGTTGATGAGCTAACTTGGGTCCAAGTCTGGACCCATGTGTTTGAACGGTTTGAGATCAGAGCAAGCTGACATCCTGCCAGTTATAGCATGGGCAATCCATGTTTGCCATTCTCTTACCTCTGCAAAGGGGAAGTGATCAGATGGGGCAAGAAATGACGCGAGTCAATGTGTGCGGGTGAGTGCCTTACCCAGGGCTCTACTAGGCCTCCTCCTCAGCCAGTACCACTGGGCCAAGAGCTGGAGTTTGTGTGTCACATCCTTTGCAAAACCTGGGCACATGCTGACACTGGTCACCCTAGTAGAGCATTAGGCTGCTGGCAAACTGGGAGGGTTCTAGACTGGTAGGTACTCAGGCTTCTGATCCATGCCTTCTTAAACCACCTGCAGAGGCAGAAAATATATTTTTGCTTCATTTCAATGCCTCTGCAAAAGACTTACTATTATCCTTTTTTGCAGTAGACAAACATACCCAAAGATTCTAAGGTTTGATTTGGCAACTGAGCTTATAAAATAACAAACATAATCCCTCCATCCCCCACTGAACAGCTGGTGCAAACTTATTAAATGGCAACCTCATTTTGCACTGGCTTCTGTTGGGTTTTTAGTTATTCCGCTCTCTGTGTAGTGTGCTCTCTCCACATGTTCTTCTTTCTTTTCTGTATTTCCACTAGCCTTTCTTCTATTTACTTATTTTTTGCATTTTGGTACCTACTGTTTTGTATGATGTTTGATGCTTCGCTTCATGTAATATTACCTTTGATCTAATGCCTGCTATCACCCCAAATGCTGTCATCATTTTTGACTTCCCACTCTAAGATATTTCTGAACTCCTTTTAAAATCAACACTTTGTAACCTTTTCTAATTGCACTCCCTCCCCTATCACTCTGTGTTTGAAAACTTCTCATATTCTTATTATGGCACACTCTTCATTGCTGCCTGTCTTCCCATCTGCTCGCTTTTCTTTGAGATCTCAGCCTATTCCATACACATTTTCATACAGATAATCTGTGTTAGTGTTATTGGTCCTCTGTGAACCAGCAGCTATTTAGAGAGCCTTGGTGTTGAGCTTCCCTCAGATAAGATATAAGCAACAAGGAATAAGGTTATATGGATATTTTACTTAGACTGTGCGTAGGAACAATAAACTCCTGGGAAGAGATGGTCACACACAGAGTGCGCAATCACTCCAGTAATTAACCCAGATACGAATACCTGGCTCCCACACGACAAAAGTTCAGCCTAACTCTGGAAAGGGTTTACCTCATACTGGATGCTCTCTTGTTGCCTGCTGCAGTTTTAGCCATAATATTCACATTAATTTACTGCTTCTTGACTAAACAGTTCTTTCATATATCAGGACAAAATTTTAAAAAGTGTATAAGTGCTGTTTAATGATTTTCCTATGCTGGTCTAAGTGTGGGTGCAAGTGTCTCACTAAATACATAAACGTAGATAATCCTTGCTTTCTCTCTTCTTCCAGGCAACATTTTTTTCCTTTATAACTCATCCCTGGAGAAAGGTTCATGAGTGAAAAATCATTGCTAACTTCATTCTTTGCCTTCACTGTGAATTTCTTTCCTGGAGCAATAATAAGAAATAATGGGTGTAATACTTTCCTTCAGAATCCATAGTATGTAACAAATTGTCTGTTCTTTTATTTGTTGTTGCCATATTTAATTTAAGTGTATTAATTTTTCTCCTTGGCTTATGTATTTTATCTTAAGTTCAGAGGGCCTTCCAAACCTTTTTGTAATATCATTTTAGGAGCCCGATCAGTTTTGTAGTTAGATGTGGAAACAAAGATTCAGGTCTCAAGTCTCCCACTTCCTTCCTGGATTAACTTCAGCAGTTCCCATGTTTTTTTGAGCAATCACCAGTTGTAGATGTCCAGCTTAATAAACAGACTGTAAAGCAAAATCAGAGGCTACGACTTAAACTGGCATAAGAAGAGAGGTGTTTTCTTGGTGTCCCCAAAAAGCAGACAAGCTGAGCCACAGAAATCAGTGTCTGTTAGTCTTCATCCCTGTATGTCTCAATTTACCTTTTTGTAAGAGGGTTGTAATGTATAATTCACAAAGAAGGAATGTTCAGTCTATTTAAAGCTCATGAAACATTGCACAGCTCTAAGTGGATTGCATTTGATGGGTGCTAAGTTAAATGATGATATTATTTTCTGTCATTGTGAGATGGTTCTGCTTAAAACAGATTTGGAAAAAATGGCTGGATGGGCAGATTCTTTTGTCATATCTGAGCAAATTTAGCAAATCCAAAGACAAAAAAATTTCCTCAGTTACATCTTTGTGACCCTGTTTTCTTCATTAGTTAGAAGAGACATTTTTAAGTGTATATGGTATGAATAATACCCTAGTGTTCATTTTTTGGTCTGTGGGTCCAACTTATTTTGACAAGTGAGGAGTCTCATTAATTAAGGGTATGAAAATGGAGATTAGAGAATCTTAAGTCTGCACTGTCTGGGTCAGACTTGCTGGGACCTGGTCTGTGCAGATAGTCTGTGTCCACCTGGACAGAAGGCTGGAGGGACAGAGTGACAAGGCAGACCACCCCATCCTTCTAAGAGCCCTGGGAGCGGCTCCAGCCGAGTGATGCAGTCACAGAACGCAATTCATCCTCATTCGAGGCTGAAGTGGCACTCAGGTGCGAGACTGATCTTTGTGCTCTGTGACAATAGCAACACCTCACTGGCCTTTATCTCCTGCTAGACACCCAAACCATTCCACCATGCTGCTGAGATCGAGGCTTACCTGCTGCCCAGCCTGGTAAACATCAAAACACAGAGGAGATTTTTTATTGATGTGAAAGAAAACAGGGTTTGCAGGGATACAAATTATCCTTTGAGAGCTCTTTCAGAGCTCTTAAAAGAAAAAAAAAAAGGTAAATAACACATTAAAATCTTGGTTTAAAAAGTCTTTTCAGTATCTCTTTAGATTTGAAGAGAATATATCTATTGTCATTTTCTTTTCTGCTCCTTTGGGTTTCTGAAAATATACAGCTGCTTGCTTAACAGAGGTAATGGATTTGAGGACAGACGTTCCTGATTGTGCTGCAAATAGCTGAAGACCCTTCTTCCCATGGTATTCTTAAAGGTTCAGTTTTACAGAATCACTGCAAATACCAAATCGCTCCTTGGGCATTTCATCCAGCAAAGAGGAGCTCCCATTTCACGGACACATTAAACAGTGAAATGTAGTCTTAGGAGCATAAGCATGGGAATGATGACTGCCGAGTTGTTTGGCTTACAGGCGCAGGTTGGCAGGTTGGGGGTGTTTGTTTCCTCAGTTCTTTCTGACTAATATTTGCTGAGTGATTTTTCAGAAATAATTTAATCTCTTTTGGCTCCTTCGCAAAATGGGTAGCATTCTGTTCTTACTCACATAAATGCTGTTTGATGGTACACTGAGATCCTGAAATGAAAGCTGCTATGTAGCTTCAAAACATTGTCGTTAAGCTATAAGTGAAGCAGCATCATGAAGTATGGATTCAGCTACTAAAGCTGGAGACTGAAAAAATACAAGGGAGTTTTGCTCTGGTATTCTAGATCTAGATGGCTTGTTAGGGCCCTAGTAGATTGTTCCAAAACTGACAATATTCCAGTGCCTCATCCAAGCAGATCCCCAATAAAGGAGGACAACAGTTTAAGCAGGAGAATTTGAGGTCTTCATCTGCAGCATGGTGTTTAGTATAGATACTAATTTATTTCTTTTTCTTTGGCTTCCATTCCAGATGGGCAAGTTTTGCCTAGCCAGCTCAGTTTGGCTCTCCAGGTAGTTCTCGCATTACATTCTTTTGATGGCAGTAAATTGTAGTGCAATTGTAGTTTACACTATATAAGATTACTATTATACTTTGCAATCTTTTAATTTCTGAATTTCTTCTCATAGCTGCAAAACAGAAAAAGAGTGTCTTTCTTTTCTTGGGGAAAATTAAGCATGCATTTTACTGTATTGCTATGAAATGCCACTTATGTTATTCCATTTGTACTAAGCAAAGAATGGACTCTTATAAAAGTAATAATAATAAAAACTAACCTGCCCTTGCATCCAACCTATGGGTAATCTATCCTTTACGTTACAAAAAATATTCGTAATAATCTCTAAAAAATTTACACATCCCACTAGCATACTCTTCCAAACCCAAGCTACACTTTTTTCTTGTCACCTATACATATTTAATATACTTTGGGATTTATAAAACTATGTCTTAGGCCAACAAGCGCACAGCTGCTCAAAGCAGGTTTTAAATTACGTTCTTGGCCTGTAGCTAAGAGTATGCTTATAATACACAATAGTTACAGTAAATAAAAGGCAAAGAAATAACCAGGAAATATAATCAAGAAAGAAGAAAATAATCTCCCTTAATAAAAAGGAGATTGCATTACATAGTCATGACTGCAAGTGCCATTAGGGTGTTGGGTCTCCATTATCTGTAATACCTGAACTATTTAATTTGCAGCTATGAGCAATCTTTAACACACAAGAAGGCAGGGCTCATGCAAAAGTAATTTGGAAGTAGTCAAATGCCCCAACTTTCAGCCTCTCTTTGTTGTCTGAGATATGATCGCTGTACTTCAGAATATATTTTTCACACTGTCAGATTCCTTATTTGTTTTGCTGTGTAACTTTAACTATATCTTCTTTCCCCCTCCTTTTTTTTGGTCTATAACAAATTCAGGGCTCGTGAGTTGCCATTAAGGGAACAACTGCAGTGTCATAAAGAAAACCACTGCCAAGTCAGGGACTCGGTCACAAGATATTAATGAGAGGGATAAGTACAAAATCAGGAGATTCAAATCAATGAAGCCATCTTATAGGATGAATATTGGTACTGTATTTTCCAAGGATGTGTTATCAAGCCCTTCATTTGCACAGCCATGAAGAGCTGCATGCTTACTGAAGTGCTTCATTAAATTCCCACCTGTGGCATCAATATACACATATTCATTGGCAAGATGCAGCTCTGAACAGTAAAACATTCTCACGGGGACCTGGAATTTCTATTGTACTACGATATTCCAGATTTTACAAGCTTGAGTAAATTTGGAGTTAGGCACCTTTTGTAGAACTGATAAGGAACGCATGCATGGGAAATAAAGAATAAGATTTCATGCTGCAACACTGAGGCAGACTTATATGATTTGGTGCAACAACTGTGCTAGTTTGTCCTGAAGATCCACGGGCTGGCCCCTAAAGTGACATAATACGCCTTATTTCTGTTGATGTCACTTGAATTACGATGGCTTACTCAAGCTGAGGATCTGATCCCCTAAGTTAGTGGAAAGATTATTCCCCTTTGGTGACTTTGAGCCAAAACAGAATAGAACTGTGACAGTGGGAAACGGAATTAGTCATAGGTGATAATTCAGGAGCACTGGCCTGAAGCTCTGCTCAGGGCACAAGAGGGGATAAAGCGAGCTGCTCCCTAGTTCAGGGCATGAACATAAGTCTTTATGCAAGTTATGCTGCTGAGAAATAAAGCTATGCTAACGATGTTGTGTGCTTTTAACCTTCAGTACATTTATGTGAGAAAGCAGGGGGAATGAAAATGTGTAAATAAGCCTGTCAGAAACCTTGATCAGTCTGGGAGGTTTATAATATGCTTGTAAAAAATATACTATGGTCTATGGCTTTTATATGGTAGTTCTTAGACGGGAATCATAGTTTTTTAAATGATACTTAAGTCATAGGAGAGCAAGTCATAAAGAAAATTGTACTGAGATATTTTTCTCCTGTTAAAAGGTTTTGTGACTTTAACAAATGAAATGTTTCAGCCTCCATCAGGCAGCCTCTTATTCTGTACATATTTATTCATATGCTCAACCTTGGGCTCTGTGAATTGTCGCATTAACGGCCCCCCTGATGCCCTGCGCTAATATCAGTTAGTTAAGCTGGGTAACGGCAAGGAACCCTGGAGAGAGATCAGGATGCTATTGCACTAAGTGCTGTACAGACACAAAATGACAAAGACAGTCTCTGCCCCAAAAGTCTTCCAGGTAAAGCCAAGAGAAAACAGATGGATACAGAGAAGCAGGCTCAGAGAGAGTACAGAAAGTGCCGAAATGTTACGGTCAGTCTGAAAGTCAAAAGTCTAGCCAGGCCTGACTTCTGGCAGGCTTAATGTTACTGAAGGGTTTAAAGAAAGACAAATAAGTTGTTTCAGAGGTACTTGAAGAGTACATGCCGTAGGGGTGAATCAGTCAGAGGACAAATGAAAGTTCCCCCTGGAAAACTTAAAGCAGTGGGATGAAAATTATGCATATCCACAAATCTTTGCAGGACTGGTGCCTATGTGTTCAGGGTGATTTTTCATGTTTCTCGTTATGTATTTGGATTGTATAGTCAAATCTTATATGCTTAGCTCTGTGGGGGAAAATAATTGAAGAGTAATAAACAGATTCAGCACAAGAAAATTCTAATTATGAATAGGCTGAGTTCTTCAGCTTGGAAAAATGTAAGAACAGATATATAGGAGCTATGTGTGAATAATTTCCATAAGATTGGTATTGCTTAAAGGCAAATATAGCTTTCGCTATTTATGACTCTTCTCTTGGATGGTTGCTTTGGTTTTTTTTTTAAAAATTGGTATTTCCTTAATTTCTTTCTTTTCCTTCCTATTCTCTCTATGCCATGGTTGAGGAATTGCCACCATTAATATTTCATAACCTCCAGAGTACGTGCTAAAAACATGGAAATGTAGAAACAAATCACCTTTTGGTATTAATGCAATATTGCAGAGTGTAGTTCTCAAGGCTGTGCAAAGAAAGGATTAGACTTTACGGGGGAAAAAAACTAGCAGTAAAAATGTGTCTAGCAAAACACATTGAGAGTTTTTAAACAGTTTAAACAATTTTATCACATCCTGTAGTGACTTATTAACAGTGTCTTCAACCTTTATATATTCCAATAACAACCTGATGTCTTCATCTTATCTTATGGAACTATAATTGGCTGAATCCAGGTACCAGTGCCTGGAGGCCATACAGTCTTATAGACTTTAATGGCTCATTAGGTATTTATTCACTTTAACTTAAACAGCTCAGCCGTTTGTGGAAAATGAGCCTTTAAAATAGAATTAGGGTTTTTTTACCTAAGCGTAGTGTATAACCTGAACTGCCACTGAATTTAAATTTCCAAACCTGCCAGTTTAATTTGGCCTTGCTGTCTTCCCTTTTCAAAATGGGTTATAGCTTTGTAATAACTTCTGATGCTGAAGTATGCTGGTGCTACTTAAAACTGTTTGAATTAAACAGAATGGTTCCTTTAGTTAAAAAACAAACCAACCCCCACTAAATGTGTGGTTAATGTATTTCGATAACTCATGCTGACAGGTGTCATCTCTACAGGCTATCTCTAGCCTTTCATCATCAGAAAGCAGAGACTGGAGGGGTCCTAATTAATCTGAATTTTAGCCAGGGTGGTGGGCGGTTCTACTTCACCGTTCAAAATAGCACAAGCCTCAACACACATGGTGCACCTTGGGTTGTGTCCAAAAACATGAGCTTATGAGAGAAAGAGGCTGTAAAAGATCAGAGGATGGGGAGAATGTGACGGTGAGTCGCCTTTAACGGTTCCAGCTAAAGCCTGCACTTTGCATGTTGAACAGTTGTCACACAACAGGCAGATCTAGTCTCCTCTTTCACTTACTGATCTGGAAGGCCCGATGCAGAGAAAAACGTGGTTTGTGTGCAGGATGTCACAGCTCTGTGTGCCCACAGAAGGATGCTGGGCTCACGGCACTCCCTGCCCGATGAGCTACCGTCCTCTCTGTGAAAGGGTAACTGTGGTACAGCAGGCAGGGGCCTGCTGGCTTCTTAAAACTGAACCTGTCGCTACCCAGGAGTGGTTTGGGAGAACAGCTCTGCTGGGTACACACTCTCTCTTGTCTCCCATTCACGCAGATTCTCGCTGCACACGGTAAAGGTGACCGAGAGTCGGCTCCTTCCATACTGTCTGGAGTCTCTGTCTTTTTCCTGAAAAAATATAGTTAGTTCAATGAAAATGTACCGTAACCATAATGTTGTTGAATGGTTTTGTTGCAAATTATTATGCAAGGAGACATGCTCTTGGGCTTAAAGGAAGTTTATTTCTGTAATGTGGTTAGCTTTATGTAGCAGTCACTGATTGCTTCTCGGTGCGCGCAAGTTTTCTAAAGTATGCTCTTGTCCTTCGCTGCCCGATGCTGCCATGCTAGGGGCAATGACAACGTGGGCACGTGGCATGTGAAAAAGAGAGAATTATGTGAAGGACTCCCTGCAATTTATTGCTGCATTAGGCTTTTTGGATCATCAGGTTCTCTGTAGGAAGGATGAGGAAGGCTAAGGAGAGTTCTTGCCCCTTGAGATGCTGGCTCTGGTAGATTAGTGATAATGACAGGTGAAAATTCTGTTCTAGAGCCAAGCTACACAATTTTCCATTCTAGTAGGTCTGTTTCTTTCAGACACCTATATTATTAGGCTCAGGCTTCACAACCTAAGAGAAGTTTTATTTTATGAATGCATAACATAATAATATCAGGAAATTGCTTTTAAGCTGCCATTTTTTCATGTTTCCTTTGTTTGTTCACTTTCATTGTTTGTATGGTCTGCAAAATTTCCATATTTGCTCTCTTTTGTTGAAGAAGATGCTATATATTTTACTGGGGGAGGGTTTGGATTGGTTTTGTAAATGGGAAAATATAAAGCTCGTAAAATGCTTAGGAATCAAAATGGTATCTTTAATATGAACAGATTGTGATGGCCTATACATGCTTCAGACTCAGCAGGCATGGAGGTGGGGGCTAAAATACAGCATCATTGGAGTTGTGGTCTAAAGAGTGAACAGGATGGAACTGAGGAAAAGCAGGTGTGGCTTGTGCCTCCATTTAGAATTAAAGCAGCAGTAAAATACTGAAGGATTCTGCCTCTTCCAAAGTGATCATTAAGGTTAGTTAGTTACTTTAATTCACTTAGAGTGGTGCTTAAGGACAATTTGTTCCTGATTCCCCCCTGCCAGCTGAAGCAAATGGTTTTCTTGTCTTTTCCTCCCTTTTTACCTGCTGAAACCACAAAAGGCATTGTGAAGAGGGAATGGCTGGAGACAGGAGCCTGTTTACTCATGCCATGTCCCCTTTTCATTATCCCACGTCTGTTTTCTGCATGCTGAACAGTATCTACAACTTTTAATACTCAATTTAAATTGATTTCAAATAAGTGGTACAGGAATGCATAAGCAGTGAACTCTGCTTCATGGCAGGGGAACAGCAGAGACGGTCGCTTGGTGACCCCTTCTTTTAAGCTTATACAGTCTCTGCTGCTCTGACGCTACCTCCATTGATCAGCACCTTTGACAAATGAGTCCATTATTGTCTATATGAAATGTTTCTACGAACCATTTTTTAAAAAGCAATATATCTACAAAATTAACCCCTGGACAGCTTTTAAGACTGTCCCTCTCCCCCAGTAACACGGTTACACTTAGAAAAGGTGCCTTGATCTTTAATTACTGCATACAACTGGGATGACGTCTGTTATCTATGCTGTTGAAAAGATAACAGTGATAGCATTGTCAGGACTGAATGTACCTATGATGCACATAAAATCCTGTTATATCCTCTACCGTGTCAGAAACACTGTACCCTACATCACATAGTGAATAGAGGGGCCACAGTCCCTTAACCACTTCTCTTTCCCTCCCAGTAGATCCATCCCAAGAAACATTATTAGGATAATGGTTCTTCTGGGGCAAGATAGTTACTACTAAATCAACATTACTTCCTAATGAATCGCGGTTTTCCATGGAGCTCTTGAGCTGGGCCTAGCTCTGCTTAATTTAAAGTAGCTGTGTTGACATAATATATTTAGACTTCTGTAATGTGTTTGACTTAGTACTGCACAACATTCTGATTAAAAACAATTATCGCTATACAAAATCGGTGTTGTACATATTAAACGGCTCCCAAACTGTCTCGACGATAGCTTGCAGAAGAGAGCTCTAAATCAGGAATTGGCACTCAGGAGAAGTTTCCAGTTCCTCTGGGGTCTCGCTGCAGGTTCGGCACAGAGACTCCAACGAAGGTCTGCTGGCGCGCATGAGGCAAATGGCTGATTTCAGTAGCGAGCTGGGGTTCTGTGGTGGGTGGAAGTCATCTAATGTCTGCTTGCAGTATAACAAGACCCAGTCTCATAATTTAGGCTACACTTTTCCAGTAAGTGCTGCACAGTAGAAGTGAATTAATCTGAAAAAGTGTGGAGGCCATCGCACGTACCCAACTGCTCGTGACCGCTCAGAGTAACGTGGTAACAGGAGGCTGATGCGTGACTATACAGACAAGTACGATGAGGCCGGTTGTCCTGCTTTGCTCATGGCAGAACTAATGTTCCGGCAGAGGAACACCATGTCAGCTTTTGGAAACGGCACCTCTTTTTTTCTTAAAGCTTCCGTACAGGGTGCCGGTGTGCGGCTGCCGGCAGCCGGGGCCGCAGGGCCTCTGTGAGGCGAGGCCGGGCTGCCCCGTGCCGGGCGGGGCCGGTTCCGGGCGGTTCCAGCCGGTTGCGGGCGGTTCCGCAGCTGCCCCACCACAGGGCTCGGCTGAGCCCCTCAGCGAGGCTGGCGGTGCCGCTGTGGAAGCCTGGTGAAGAAAGGGGCAAAACGCTGCCTGGGGGTGAGGGGTGAGGGGAAAAAGTGTGAGAGCAGGGTGAGCCCCGGGGGTGGAGGAGGAGGAGGAGGAAGGGCTCCAGGTGCCGGAGCAGGGTGTCCCTGCAGCCCCTGGAGGAGCCCACGCCGGAGCAGGCAGCTATGTCCTGAAGGAGGCTGTAGCCTGTGGAGGGGACTCGCGCTGGAGCAGGGGAAAAGTGTGAGGAGAAAGGAGCTGCAGAGAGGAGCCATTAGGTACTGACCGTAACCCCCTGTTCCCCATCCCCTGTGCCACTCGGGGAGAGGAGGCAGAGGAGTTGGGAATGAAGGAGTGAGGCTGAGCCTGGGGAAGAGGGCGGGGGGGCAGCGAGGCGGGACAGCGTGGTTTTAATTTTGTCTTTTTCCCACCATCCAAATCTGTTTTAATTGACAATAAATTAATTTTCCCCACGTCAAATCTGCTTTGCCTGTGACGGTAATAATTGGCAAGTGATCTCCCTGTCTTTATCTTGACCCACAAGCTTTTTCAACTTATTTTCTCCCCCTGTCCTGTTGAGGTGGTGGAGTAAGAGAGCGGCTGGGTGGGTGTCTGGATGCAGCCCAAGGTCAACCCACCACTACTTTCTTTGTGAAAAGATTTGGAATACACATGCAAGAATCTGATGTGGAAAACTCAAGATAACCAATGTATTGATCTGGTTGAAATAAAGGTTTTGATGTACTTTGATTAAAGCCTATGTGAGGGAACAGCTTGTATGAAGCACAGCAGACATTTCCTTAATTTAACAAGCAAAGTCAGGATAAGAGCCAGTTAACTTTGCTTCAACTATAGTGACTTACTCAAATTGAAGATCTGGCCCTATAGGTCAGTGGAAAAATAACTGACCTGTGTTGACTTTGAGCCAAAATACAGTAACTTAGCAACTGAGAGCAGGATGAGATCCAGTGGCAGACAACTGGAGCCAGCAGAAATTCAGGTCAGACTTCAGGTGCTAAAATTTCACACAGAAAGCAACCAAACATTGGGATGATTTGCAGAGAGCTATAGAAGAGTTTTCATTATTTCATTTTATTATCTTTCTAAAAATCTGTTCTAACTCCTACCACAAAATAGGATCAGGATGCAGGAGTTACCAAGTGACATATTTTGACCTGGATTATACTGGAAGTCAAATAGATAAACGTAGTATTCCCTTCTGGTATAAAAATTCCATGAAGCTGAATGAGATCACAGCCTGCAATGATAGTGTTCACCGTCTCCTAGCGCCACAAATGATTAGAAGCAGAATTATAGCATGGTGATTTCATGTCAGAGGACAATGCTTTATTACTGTTTGATTTACTTAGTAATACAAGTACATTGAATCAGAGCAGGGGAAACTGCTTTAGAATTAATTTTTTCGTTAGCTCAGTTATTTTTGTTTTGTTCTGTCTTTCTGGTGACCTTCATCTGCGTGTAAGGGATCCTATAGAACAGGGATGTGACGGTTTTCTGTAAGTTATGACTCACCCAAATACAGCACTAGTGAAACAGCAATATCTGCCAAGGGGACAAAGAAGATTCAAGGCACTTCGCAACAAACTGATGACCTAAATATGAACATAGAATGGATTCTTTTTGTAATGTCTATGAATATGATAACAGCTACTGTTGATTACTAGGTGACCACTGCTGAGTCACGTTTATGTACTCAAGTGGGAATTTATACCATTTAATTTTCCCATGTATAAGGTAAATCTGATCTAATTTAGGAATATAGGTTCTCTCTACAGGCCAATGGAAAGAATGACGCCTCTCCAAAGATAATCATCCCATCATAAGATAAGTTCCTGACATAGGTTGGCTAACATAACTTCTGGAAATATCTGTATTACTACATATCATTATTAGAGGTATTCTAAACAGGTGCCTAACTTTTAGACTCCAACAGAAAAAATGCTCAGTGCTGTCTCTACCTATGGTTTCTCATTCCATGCTGCCCATTTAGTAGTGCCAGCTGTTTGTGGAGCTATTTGTGGAGCTGTGACATGAATCACTGTGGAACTGTCCTACTCCCTGCTGCAAGGGCATGACGGGAGGATGGTGAGATGGTGGGGAATAGAGCAAGAAGATGAGTAGGTGGAGGTTGCTGCCCAGGCAATCTTTGTGCAGTTGTATCCTTGAGCAGCTAAAGCAGGGAGATAACCATACTTAGGTGATCACAATGGACCAAATAAATAAGGGGATTTGCAGTTGGAAAACTTCTCAGCATTTGATGTAGTCTGTCAACATGGGCAGCATAGGACAGGGACTAGGATCTGTAGCTGTGATTAAATGAAGATGGTGATCCTTAACTTTCCATTAAGGCTAATTCAGTATTTTTCATGGGTACTTGAATTCACATAAAAAATACATTCTTTGCTATTGTATGGTTTCTGTCAAATTAACCCCCGAGTACCCCGCCCTCACTGTTGTATTACACGTAGCAATGTGACACACCACATCTTCAGTGAATGCATTGCCCTTGGGTACACCAGGGGTTAGTTAAGCAGTATTTCTGGATGTTTGATTACCATGTTGAGTTAATTAATGGGCTGCATACGATCTCTATTAATTAGATGATGCTCAAGCCTTGATAAGTTGTATGTCCTTATAGTACAGCATAATAGTTTCACAAATCCCCTACAAACTGTGGTTAATTACAAGCTCATCATGATTTCAGGATTTAAGGGAAGGAAAGAAAAGATAAAATACTTTTTTTAATGGTTGTAAAATGGTTCTAAGAAAAATCTTCCATTAAGTGAAAGTAAGGATGCTTTTTTGAAGATGAAATGATTTGGTGGAAAGAAACAATTTTTCTTTTAGAAGTATAGTTGGACAGCTTTCCTCTAACTACATCATCTGTGGGAGGACCAAGCTTAGGAAGGAAAAAAGACAGGGGGAGGGGGAGGACATTGCTTCAGTGGAGGGGAGGAAAGCCAGTAACCTATGGTTACTGTTTCTTTAAATTTGATAGTCAGCTCTACTCAGCAGTGTAAACTCCCACTTCCAAATGCTGTGAGAGCACACCTACCAATTCTCACATCACAGGCTCCCATCATAGAAAACCTTGCTTCACTCCTGCAATTTAGATTTCATCCTAGTTGTCCTTGGTTTTAACCCATTTGACTGCTACACTCTCATGGATGCTCAGAGACAAAGACATAAGACCACGTTTGATAGCAGCGCTGTCGTGCCTACACTCTTCAGGCAGAAGATCACATATATAGGTTTGGTAAGGCACATGCTGCTTCTCTGCCAACTCTAAAGGGTCAATTCAAGAGTAAATAAGCAAATTAAACAGAGCAAATTGAAGACTGCCTACAGTAGGCAATCAGTAGCTGCCAGGCGATTTGTATGTACAATTCTAATGCACTATTGACACATTTCTAAAGATGCACCATCAAAAAAAGAACAACTAATTAACTTTTTACTGATAGTGTGTCTTCCTTTATTTTGATGTACCTGCCATTTGAGCTGTAAAGCAGGATTATCAGTTCAGTCTCTGGGTTTGTGCCAGTTTGGCGTTTGGATTTGTGCACTCCCACAAAGCCCTTATGATTGGTGTGTGCTCCAAAAAGCAGCTTCCTAGTGAACATAATTATTAACGCTGCATCTAGAGAAACTTCCACATTTTTTCTGTTTGTATTGATCCAAACCCTGCAGTTCTTTGCCCTTATTCTGGCACAGCTGCCCTTACCATCTGCAAGGTTTAGGTTGAGCACAGAGAAGGACTTTGTCCCACGGGGTTCCATAAAGCTCTTAAAAAAGAATAACTTGTAATACTAAATATAATGGTTAATATATTTAGTATAAACACATATGTATATTATATATAATATTTAATAAAAGTAAAATTTGATGAGCTATGTGGAACTGTGTTTAAATTACAGTTTTGCTCTTCCCTCAGTTATCTGAAGAACAGAGTCCTTCTGCAACACTAATAATTGCGTGTTTACACTGATTCACTGCAGCATCATTTGACCTCTTCAACTATTCCTCTCCATAGGATGATGGCTTATTGCATGGAAACACCGATGCAATGGTAAGCTCAAATATAAATTAAAAATGTTATCAAAACAGATTAGAGAGTGTTTGTTCAGTTGTTGTTTATCCAAGTCATTCTGCAGGACATGAAAAGCAATCAATCAGCTTCATTTTAGGAGTGCTGTTTCACTTACCAAGCATCTTGATTAAGATAGATGCAAATGCAACTCTGGCTGTCTTTAAACTGGTGGCTGATCATAACTCTTTTAATCTAAGACCTCATTTAAAATTACTACAGGAAATGTAATAGTTGCTGGGGAAAAAGTAGCATGTGCTACCCAGACAAAGCACCTGTCTGGGTAGACAAACAGCTTTCAAAGAGAAAAGGAGGAGAAACCCAGAAAAAAAAGCAGAAAAAAGGAAGAATAAGAAAAAAAACCCCACCTCAGTAGGAGCTGAGATTATGCAATATTTCTTACAACAAAGCAGGAAGAATGGTTCTCAGCACTGTTGAATCAAACCATCTTAAAAGAAGCTCTAGTGCATTGTAAAAGCAAGACAAACTTTTCCATTTCCCTGTAGCAACAAGCGACAGTCTTGCAACAACAAATTTCTCCTGCTTTGACTTCCTTTTCTTAAACTTAACTGGAGTGTGGCCAGCAGCAGGACGTATACCTAAGCAAACTACCAGCTCACAAAAGACAGGAGACTTTGTTCCTACGTAAACCCAGCTTGAACAGAGAGACTGCTTACTTTTTCCTGCACTAGATAGATGCAACTAACAACAGAGATTTAGTATTCACCTGTACCTTGCAGCAGCAGGAAGGACAGCAAATAAGAGATGGATGTAAATGTTGTGGGGTGAATTTTGAGGAGGCTGAAAGCAGGTGAGTGAGGTGAAGAGGAGCACACAGCGGCAGCTTTCCGGTAGATGGCTCTATTATACACCAGACTGTCCTGCAGCTCCTGCACCTCTCCCCAGTGAGCCTGCGTTTTGTCTCAAGCAAACCTTTTACCACAAACCAGATGCAGAGATCTTTGCCTCTTTCGTTTGGGCACCAGTGTCAAGCGTAGGTGTCTTTTTTATTATTACTAGTTTTCCCCCCAATCATAATATGTAATTATGAAACTACCATGACAACAGAAACTTTCACAGTTAAACCCCAGGACATGGAATAAACCAGCACCTGGTAAGCTGATAGGCTGACTGAGGACTAATAGCTGATGTAGAGAGTTCTACTGGATTATTGGTCATACGTCTATTCAGATAAAATTTAACAAGGTCAATTAAAGCCTTTTGTGTAACGCAAGGTTACTTCACAAATGGTATTTCCAGTTTCAGAATTTTTGTTGTTTTGTTTTTTGCAAAGAGCACAATATGGGATTGATGAGTCTTGTTATTTTGCCTATAAAGAGAGGTCTTAAATGCTTACAAATGCCTGCCAAGTGCAGCCATTCAGTTCTACACCACAGAACTAGATGAGTTTTGCTCGAGTTATAAAATGCATTAATTTAAGATTATACCCCTGTATGCTGTGGAACATATGTAGGTACAGCACAAAGCTGACAATTTGTCAGGCCCGTCTCCAAGCCCTTTTTATGAAGAATGAGATCCCATTTGGATCAATTACAAGTGAATAGACATTATGCACTCAAAATTATGCCTTTGTTGCTTAACAGTGCAAAATATTGTTGGTATAATTATTTTTGTGCGGTCCTCTTGCCCTGTGGCATTGATCCAAATGTGATTCCAACTCTACCTGGCTCTAACCCAAGACCACTCCACATAAGTCCCTCAGGATCCTAATTCTCTCATTCAACCAGCTATGACCAGTGTCTGTGTGGTTTTGGTTCAACATACAATGGTCTGTGCAGGGAAATCCAAACATTGTTCGAGGTGTCAGTGGCCCTCTGCAAAAATCAGTACAAATCTCTTGTAGAATGCAAGTTCTTCGTAGATTTCTCCTTTGATTGATACACTTTTACGTTCTATAACCCTGAATGTCTTTATGTGACACTATTTCTTCACTTTGGCCCCTGATACTTTTGGAGCCATTATATCATTCTGATTTTAAACTCCTGATACATCTGTTGCATTACACACAAGCAGCCATGCATGCAAATAAAGTAGGTTCCCAAAAGACCTTTATTAACTGGGGTACCAAATCCATTTTGAGTAGCACATAATTCAGAAGGGAGATGGAGCATATGACATATAAGCAGAGGGTGGGAGAAATGGGTTTGTTTAGCCTGGGGAGGAGAAGGCTGAGGGAATTCCGGCCTTCCAATATATAAAGGAGGGTTATAAACAAGTCAGAGATGATTCTTCTCAGAAGGGCACTACAGACGGCGAGACACAACAGTTAGTTACAAATCTTAACATGAAAAATTCCAACTGGATATGAGGAAAAAACTCTTCACAGTGAGGATATTTAAGCACTGGGACAGGGGCCAAAAGAGTAAAAAGAAAGGGTGCAATATTTCCATTTTGGATATTTTCAGAATTTGACTGGACAAAGACCTTGGCAACCTTATACAACTCCACACCAAACCCTGCTGGGAGCAGGAGCTTGGATTAGATGACCTCCTGAGGTCCCTTACATAGAATTTCTCCACAATTTTATGACCAACAACTCTCCTGGGTTGTTTTTTTCACTTCACCTCATAAGAAAGGGGTACCTAATGTATTTTTCTGTAAGTTTTGGATGAAGAAATACAGGACAAACCTCCTTGGATTAGAAGGACTTGGAATTTGTGATGCTATTTAGATCTTTGAGAGGAAGGAGGAAGAGAGACAAAATCTAGGTTTGACTCTTAGGACAGTCCATTTTTCTACAAAGATGGGTGTTATAATTATAAAAATTTTCTTTGTGCCAGAGAAGCAATGATGGTTAACTGTGGTGCTCATTCTCATGTCCTCATGTTGGACACAGGCTGTTGAATCTGATACCTCCAGTCTAACAAGACTCCATTCTTGCCTCCTGGAATCCTCAAACCCTTACCCGTACTTTTATGTCTCTAAAAAATTGAGTGGAAAACAAATCTGATATCTTATGCTAGACCGTACTACTGAGCTGAGGGGTACAGCTTTCTGTACCAACTGAAGTTTGGTAATGAGTTCCTTCTGTTCCTGTCCTAGCAAGATTAACTCTGGACCCCTCAGATGGTGCAATTTGACAAATCAGTCTTTGACTAAAACTAAGGCTAACAGTCCCCTGATTCAGGAACGTGTCCTGTACTTTGGTGTATGTAACAGCTCCCACAGAGTTTCTCTGATGCCTTCTAGAGAGTTGTAGAGAGAGGTGGAGCTGGGCGCTGTGGTCATAGGAAAACCAGAGCTTTGGAGATTCATGCTTCAGTAAACATCTTTAGAAGACACAAAGGAGATGATAGGTACTTTTTACATTTACCTGCAACCTGTTGCAGCAACACGGAAGATACTTTCTCTCTTATCAGACATTACAAACAGGTAATCGAGTCCAAGCTTTTCTCAGAAATAACTTTCAAGAAACAGCTCTTCATGCTACATAACATAAACAATTGCTAAAATATGTAGATCAGGAAAACTAATGATGTGTAATACTATAATGTTTTAAATGTCTTAATTTAGTTTACAGGCACTCCAAAAAAAACTCTTAAGGAGCCAAGCATCAATAATGTGAGTTTGTGCTAGCTGAGTAATTACCTCTCAGTGCTGAATTCTTAAATATTAATTTACTATATGCTATTCATCATGTGCAACACTGTAATCTGTGAAGGCAAGGCAAAATCAAGGCTCCAAATTAAAAGGAGAGAGTAGCTTTTTCAGTCAAGATTCAAGTTGCCCATTCTTCAGACTTGCATCTCCCCCACTTCTTGACAGACATGCGTATGACATACATAGCTTCCAGGGCCTGTTTTCATGGCAAGTACAAATACTGACATGACATCACTACATACTCTTCAAAGCGCTGCTGTAGCTTAGTTGCAGAAACCAGTTTGATGTCATGGTTGGTAGGGAGAAGGTGTGAATGTCTGAGACTTTTACAAGTTTACCAGTTTGCTCCTAAATTACTGCAGCATTACTTTTATTTCCTTGTGAAGTGGTCAAAGAAATACGGGTTTATTTTTGCCCTTAGAACAGAAGTGCAGTTCCTGTTGTTAGTGGGGTCAGTGAATATCTTTGCAGAACAACTTCTGTGTAATCAAATCAGGGTATATTTGCATTGCAAAGTGCAGTATGGTAAAGACACCCAAGCTAAGTTCAAATGAATGAGGTCAGATACTAAAGGCACTTCAGCTGCAGTAGTATACAACAACCCCAACTAATTTACTCTGTCTCATAAACTGTAAGGAAAAAACCCAAGTATTTAACTTTGAATCCTGAAATGTTGTATTTAAAATGGATCTAACATTATACCTCATGCTTTTCCACTAGGAAAACTTCAATTCTTGGACTTCTCCTTGTCCTATGAGAGAGGCAATCTGTATCTAAGACAGGTAAACAGAGGGGAAAATTGATGTATTTCACATGCCCTGAAAATAAATAAAATTGATTTGGAGAATTTTCTCCTAGGTTGAGCAGGCTGTATTGGTTGGGTAGGCAGTCTTTTAATGCAAAGCTACATTCTGCTGCTCTGGTTATGGTCATGCTGTAGTCATGCTTTATTATGGTTATGCTGTGCTCACTATTGCTAGCTGTAGCAATCACTAGGATAACAGATTTATGACTTGAAAGAGAGGGAAACCTCAGCCCTGATGGAAGTCTCTAGTTATCCTATTAAGAAGATTGCTACAAGTACACCATTGTGCCTACTAGACAATGCCAATAAGCACTGGGGTGGAAAAAATAAAATATTCTGCTTTTACTACTTACTTGGTGTAGGATTCTTGATAAGTGATTTCAACCACCTGGGGCCTCAAGGGTCTAATTTAAGTGGCAAGTCCCCACAGCGCCTGTGAAGTTACAATACTTAGTGGCAGAAAAAGGAATAAAAATCACTCTTTTTTCATTGTGCTTCAGGTTAAAATGTGTTCGTTTGACAGAAGAGATCCATCAGGGTGGATGTTTTCCTTCATTTGGAAAGCAGTGGACACCCAAAATTAGGCAGAGAGAATGCTTGCTCCTTTTTTCTCTTTCACAATGTTTTATCCAGTAGTAAAATAAGGATAATTTCACTTATGATCTTGCAGGAGTGCTGTGGAATGCAGGAGCTTTCCCAGGTCCTTCACAAATTTCCTGCAGAGTTTTACACTGGGTCTATAAGCCAAGATATAAATCCTTAGGTGGGTATTATGTGTTTGCAACTGTCTGAAAGGCTATGGCTCTCTTCCCCTTCTGGGTATTATGAAGTTGACGGTGTTTTTAATCCTATGAGAGGACAAAACTCTAGGTAAAATCTACTGGAAGAAATATTTCTGCATGGGTTCAGTTTTAACATCTGTAGACTTTCAGCCAAAAATCAGAACGTGTCTGTCCACCTTTGCTTGTGTATTCCCTGTCTGCTCACGCTTCCTATCTCAGCATTCTTCATCCCGAGCCAGTGAGAGTATCCCAAGAGCATGTGGGTGTGTGTGCCACAAATACATACTCGTATTAAGGAGCAGCTAGTGGGAAAGTAATCATGTTCTAGTTCATCAGTTCCTCACAGAGCAAAGTCTCTTGGGAATGAAGACTGCGAAACGAGACAGCATATTCAGACCTGAACTTTCACTGGCTGATCACAGAGAGACACGTAATGTGCTCCTTGGGATGATTCTTCAGGGAAGCACGTTTTCCAATCCTGCATCATCCAGTTTGGAAGCTGTTTACCTTTTTTAACACAAAATTTTTAAATGATACTTAATCACACCAAAGAGCTTTCTTTTCCTCAGACAAATTATGTATTTACATACAATTCTCTAATTGCTTACAATATGTTGTCTTCCAAACGTAACACCTGTGTGAGGATGCTGCTAATTTAGATATGACAAGATAAACAGTAGAGTTCTGCATTTTATAAGGCAGGAAAAAAGTAATTTTAAAAATGTAATTAATTAAGTTTACATAATAATAGGGATAAAAATAATGATTTTTTCATATTTCATAGCAGCTTCTATAGAAAATGATTTATTTTTCTATTGATTAAGGGCATATTTCTGGGAAAATTTGGCTTCATTATATGACAGAAATGAAAAGAAAAATCATGCCTCCTATTTAAAAATTAGGATATTTTAAAGACATGCAGCTTTACAGCAAAAAAAGAGCATATTATTTGGCATATGCAAATCAAGGAGGAAGAACTCTTCTGAGAAATTGGCTACAGTTCAGTGCAGGTACATTACCTGTCTGCAGAGTGGCATCTGCACTGCAGAATCCCACTTCAGGCTTTGCGAGGGCACTGCATAAAGTTGTTGGTTTAGGGCTGGCAGGGTCTTTGCATCCTGCTTCAGTGCTCTTGTAGAGGCAGACATCTATGTCTTTGCTGAGTGACAGTATTAGGATCATTTCCTCAGCATATGCTTGATTTCTGCGTCTGCCACTGTCACTTTGCATCCTTCAGTCTTTCTTTATAGCTGCCACTATGCCCACCAGAGCTACGATGGAACATACTGAGTTTTCTCTGTCTCTTCTTTTTGCTTTCTTTCTCTTTCCCGGGTCTTACTGCAGAGACCTCTCCAAAACCTTTTTCTTCCATTTGCAGCCGCCTGCACAGTACAGTGGGGAGCAAATGTTCTTTGACCATGGGGGCTTCAAAGGCAAGGTTAGGTAATTGTTGATAGGGAGAGCTGTGTCTGTCCTAGTGGAAGTCTTGCCGTTCATAGTTGCTTCCTTTATTGACAAAAATGAGTTTCTATTATGTTTAGTCTGCTTGTCTTGTTCTGCTCTGTGCATCGTAAACTAAAAGGCCTATTTGCTTGTGGCTGCAAAAATGTTGGTTGAGATGAAGCATGGGGAAATGACCTGGGCTGAGAAAAGTGTTTTGATTTTCACTAACCATGTGTTGAATATTGTCTGAGGCCATTCATAGAAAATAACTGTATAGGGATGTTGTGTCATCTTTTTATTGCTACCACTCAATTTCCTTTGCTGTTTTTTCTTCCTCCCTAGGACACAGCTTTTCTTTTCTGAGGATCTGAAAATGCTTCACAAATTACTGTTTTCTCAATTCATATGTAGTTAAACGTAGTTTGTCTTCTTTTTAAAAATGGAGGGAAAATAGGATGCCTCCTTTGTCCACTGTGTCCAAGCAGATGGGTTTTTGCCTCCAAGCTTGATTTTGGTTCATTCAATGAGTTTCTGAGGTGCAGCAAACCCAGTTCCCTATGGCTCCGGAGATGTTTTTCCTTTTTCTCTGTGGCCTGATTATCTGCTCTTCACATTATTATCATGAGCCACAGGTCCTCAGCTGTGCTACAAATCTCCTGCCCTGCCTCCTTGAAACCCCCAAAGCATTCTCAGCTGCCCATCAGAATCCAACTATGTCCATTCCCTCCCACCCAGCATACTTCACCTGAGTTGTTTTTAAAAGAAACACAGCACAACCTGATAACCAAACAAATCCATCACAGAAAGGGCTTTAGCTGATCTTTGTGGACTCACGTTATGAGTCTGAACTCAGATCCTGTCCATGCTTTTAGCATTTGATTTCACTATGGAGCATTCCTGCTTCTGTAAAGATGGCTCTATTAAATTTAGTGCAGTGCCTTTGATAACTGTGCTGTGACAAATTGTAGTCATGCCACACAATGCAGTGTGCTCTGATTTCTGTGGCCTGAGAATATTTACAGAATTGTATAAAGTCACTTCGGATTTTTTTTTTCCTGAGGAACATATTTCATTTTACATCTGGGTCTTACTAAATCCTAAATGAGCATATATGGAAGGGCCAGGAGGGGGCCGTGAAATAATAGAGCCTTTTCCTTCGTACTTGAAGTCCATTCTGTGCTGTAAGCAAGCAAATAGCTTTGCCACCTGCAACCGTTTGCAAGCCAAAATGAAATGAGCTGATGTTCTCTATCCTATTCCAAGCATACAGGTGTCCACTGTATGAAAAGTGTTATTGCCATTGGCATCACTGTTAATAGTGTCAGCACAGAAACCAAATGGCTCTGTTTGGAAATTGCCCTTTACACTGAACTGGGGCATGCTGGCTGGCAGTATGGATGAGCTTTGTCACCAGGCTGTACCTCGTTAGCAAGGAAACAGGATTTCAGTCCTTAATGTTTGTAGCCCAACATCAGCACCCAGAATATGATTCAAAGTTCATTAAATCACTGTGGTCTGTTTATTGAATGCAGAGCTTTAAACAATGTCTGGAAGTCCCTTTTAAAAAGGATACAGAGCTTAAAATTGCAAGGTAGACCAGACTTCCTCTATCCTCACCCATCTTCTTGTCTCTGATAGCATTGTTACCCACATTTTCTTAGAATCATAGAATAATTTGGGTTGGAAGGGACCTTTAAAGATCATCTAGTCCAACCTCCCTGCAATCGGCAGAGGCACCTTCAACCAGATCAGGTTGCTCAGAGCCCCGTCCACGCTGTCCTTGAATGTTTCCAAGGATGGGGCATCTACCACCTCTCTGGGCAACCTGTGCCAGTGTTTCGCCACTCTCATGATAAAAAAAAGTCTTCCTTATATCTAGTCAGCACAACCTGTTGGAATTTTGCTGTGGCAAAAATGTAGTGCTGTTGAAACAAAAACATTTCATGGGAATATATTTGATAGTTTTGACAGGAAGGATGTCTCAAATCTAAGGCAGAATTTCATTAGTGTATTAGCCTAGTCACAAAAGGAAACAAGGCAGTGATCAGGGCACTCCTTTGCCTGCTTCATCCATCAGTCAGGATTCCCCTGACTGTGAGTGCAGGAGGTTATCATGTTAACAGAACACAAAGCTTTATTCATATGTGCTTAATTCTTAAGCATATTCACATACCAAATCAACCTGCCTTGCTTCCCTTTTGTTGTATCCAAGAATCTAAATATTTTCAAAATTTGAAACATTTTCAAAGGCCAATGAAACTGTTCCCCTCAGCACTACTTTATAATTCCTGCCCCCTGCCCCATCCTGAAAGTCTTGGACTTTTTTACTACTGTTATTATTTTTTTTGAAACCTAAGGGTAGTTACTGAATTCAGCTCTGAAAGCCAGATTTTCAGAAGTCTTAGTCTCGTAACTCTTCTAATAATACTGTTATTAAATCTGGTGAAAGGTGACCATAATTTCAGCTGCCATGTCAAAGTATTGGCTATTTTAGTCTTATTATTGGCTTCTGAGCAACACTGAAGAGCCAATACAGACTGTGAAAGCAGCATCAGCCGAGAATCCACTCCCCCTGAATTCTGGCCCAGTTCAGAGGTGAGCGTGAGAGAACTGGAAAGTAAAGGCTGTGCAACAGCAAGGGAGTCGCAAAATAAGAAAGCCTGGCTGAAGCACGAGGGAAAAAATAACAGCGATGCAAATCAAAGCAGATAGGCAGGTGAAAAACACACATTGAGGCCGTCGAGTTAATAGGGACTCAGAAAAATCATGTTATCATTTGGTTGGAAACCCCATCAAAAGTACTTGGCAGAAGAAATTTATTTAGATATAACTTCAGAAAATCCCACAAAGGATCCATTCTGACATGTGAATGCCTCGCATTATCTACGAACACACAGGTGGCTTTTGGATGCAACATGCTGCATAACAGATGCCTTTGCCTGTGTCTCAGGAGCCACTCTTTGTGCATTCATTTTGAGCCAAAACACTTTGACAATGCAAAAGATTTGGGAAAGGCTGCTTGGCTGGTGCTTATGTTGTGAAGCGAGCATTTAAAACAGAAAATCTGGATTGTTTTCATTGGTCATTAGAGAATAGTTTAACTAGCTTACTGCTTACTGCTTTTATTCCCATAAAAGTACTTAAAATAATTGTGGAGACTGAACCATTGCAAAATAACCCTTGTTTATATGTGTGTATATTGACATCACTGTCCAATTTGGTCTTTGGTACAAATTTCATTAGCACAGAATGCATAAACACAAGTCTCAAACAGCAATCAATACTTCACTAATAAGCCATAAAGTGCTACATCATACATTTACATAAATGATTAAAACTTCTGCTTTGCTAATGCATGCAAACTTGGTGCAGTGCAGATAACAATGCCGCACACACGGCATTTATTAGCACTGTCTTCGGCATTACTAAAGTTCAGAGATAGCGCTCAAGAAACTGCAGCAATACGGAGCATTAAGTAAGAACTCTTGCCTGCAATGAGAGAGTTCTACTCAAAGAAATGCAGTGGGTTTTTTTCCTTTTAGGGATGACAGTGATTGTGAAAACAAGACAACCCTCTTGTCAGCTGTATCTGTTTCTGGGCTCTAAGACTGCCAGGGTTTAGTTAGTTGCAACAATTCTTTTGGAAGAACAATTCTGTGATTACTTCAGTGATTTAAATGTGTAAGGGAAATGACCGTTGTGCTCCTGGCCCACAGAGATGTCTGTAACTTAAACTTTTCCATATATGATATGGAAATATTGTAATGATAATTGTGGCCTCATGGTCCTATAGTTTGGGTGACACAGGTGGGAACAGATCACATGGGACATTATCAAATCCATGTACCCAGAACTACGGTTCTTTGCATGTATTTCAGCAGCCTTTGGATTAGCTCCTCAAAAGAAAAGGAGTTTATCCGTTTGTATGCAGAGTCCCCATCTCCCAAAATTCACAGCATCCCTCTGAAGTATTTGTAAACACTTCAATATTTTCATTGCTATGCTACCGCTTGGCCAGTCTTTTGCAGAAATACATTCTTATTTCCCATTTCTGGAGGGATGTTTGCTTATCTTCTTTCAACTGTCTTGGCCTTCAGGAAATTGAAACAGAAGGGCTAAGACCTCCTGTAAGAAATTTTGTTTCACAGTGCTATGGTACTCTTTATTGCTGAATGATGAATACCAATTTAATTATACTTAGGAGCCCTGGCTGTGTTTTCTTTTGTTAAGTCAGGAGTGTGGAAATGAGTTTCAGCTACTGTTAAAAATTGCTACAATACTACTATAAAATACAGAATCTCCACTGTATCTGGCTTGTTCTACAGCCCTTCTAAATTGAACTCAATTAGGCTGCATGTCTCCTTTATTGTCAAAGATATAAAACTGCTACAGTCACATGTGAGATGTGGTAATGCATTAGATCAGGAGATATGTCAATATCTCTAAATCGTGTTCTAAGGTGCCCTTTGCTGAAGCTCCTTTTAAACTAGTGTGAATGACTGCAGGTATAACAAATAGGTCTTTATCTATATTTAAGATATTTATTATGGAATGGAACCAAGGGTATGCCATAAGACGAAGAAGAATTTTGCCACTTTAAGACTTGTGAGCAGTGTTTGTGTGCATAGGTGGATGATTGAGTATGATCACTATAAAATTCCTTTTGTGACGTGGGTGAGGAAGCTTCATATAGCCGCATTTTACTTGAGTTTGGTCTTTCTGTAGAAATATTATAGATGACATATGCTTCTGGCATAAGCTGGTGCATTTCCAGAGATTTCAGTGAAGCTTCATCAGTTAAAATATTGGCAGAAAATCTGACCTTGTTTTGGAGAAAACAAAACAAAGCAAAACATGTAAGAACCTGATGCAAAATTCCTTTAAGTTCTCAGAAAGTCCCAATGACCTCCACGGGCACTTCATGAAGCACTAAAATTATTAATAATATCTGCTTTTGAGTAGTTTTGTCTCTGTTATTGCTGGTTCTTTCCCCGCCCCACTTAAACTTTACTAAGCAACACTGGTATCGAAGTAATATTTCCTAAAATATGTGCTCTAGCTGACAAAATGTCAGCATACTGTTAAACAAAAAAAAAAAGAAAAAGCAAATGTATTTATTTTTTCCTGAAGAAGTGGGATGAGATGAAAAGCCCCATTGTCAGACACCTATCAGAGTAGGCAATTAAGAAGCAGCAGTATACTATTCACATTCAGAGCATAATTCAATAAATACATACTGCATATTCACATTCCACAACTAGTAATTACAAACAGATGCAATCAACAGGTCTTTTTCAACATTTTTACAAACCTCATCGAACTGTTAAGAAACCTCAAACAGGAGTTAATTCAAAAGTACGCCCACACCACATACTCCCTGCTCAAATGCATGTGCTTTTAGCACACCTCACCCTCAAATAAAGAAAGAAATAGAAAAACAGAAATGTGTGGGCAGGAAGGATTTATATAAGGAGAGAATTAAAAATTCAGCATGATTTCAATTATGCCCCAAATGTCAACTTTTAAAACAGACTGGGCCTAGATCCTCAGTTCCTGTCACTTCCCATTGCGATGTGTAAACTGCAGCACAGCGGTTGCCTTTAGGGAGGATGTAGTTACTCTGTGACGCAAAGGTGGCAAGTCAGAAGCAGTGCCTGTGGCTGAGCTGCTCTGTAGTCAAAACACCCAAGGGAAGAAAGTGTTGAGGAAGAAGGTGATACATGCAAAAGCAGGTTTCCTTCTTCTTCCTCTTGGGTGTAAAGATGTCATTCAGAAATGCCACATTTGCTTGACGTGTGGGAGTGGCAATGCCTATTCAAACCTCAATATTATTTTCATACATTTTAACAGCTGTTGAAACACAACTAACACTTAGAGTTCCACCAGCAGTTTTCCTTCTGCACCCTCAGACAGCATCAAACAAGAAATTGTGATTACAAGACATGTTGTTTGTTTTTCTGAGTGGTGTAGCAGTTTATGTCACAAGAGGCGTAATCTAAAACATGGAGGAAGTTGTGGAATGAACAGCTGTGAATAAGCTCAAAGCATTACACTAATTGACTGTATATACTTCAAACAGAGGACATGGTATGAAAATGCCCCTCACATTATCAATGTAGTTATCATTTAATGCTCCAAATATAAAGCAGTCATGTACCCTGTAATGCCTTTCTGTTTTCCTGCCTTGAGAATAGGATGTCATAGCATTGTCTATCAATCAGCACTGTGAGCTGATCTCTCATGGAGAGTGAGAAGTCTCAGATCCCTCATTATGAGGAGAAGGTGAAAGATGTAAGAAGTCTTGGTGACCCTGAGCAGACCGGGAAGGAATGATCTGGAGGGATTCAGGTTTTGTTACAGTTTTCCTTCCCATAGTTCTGAAGGTTTGTAACTTCCTTATTGCTTTCTTGGTTCCAAAAAGAGCAGGGAATTTTCCTCCCCTCTACAACTTCATTTGCTGTAGAATTGATAAAAAGTTGTAGCTAATAAGAGAGGGGTCTATAGAACATAGATGGATAAGGCACTAGTAGAGGCATCAGGAGCTCTAACACTGATTTATGGGACAAGTGACTTGGGGCCACATGCAGTAAATAACTTGAGCATTGTTCACAATCTTTAAATTACATCCCCAAACTATTCCAGCTGCATACTGTAATCACCAGGCTATGTTTTCTAGTGCTCCCATTTCTGGCTTAATGAATCTTGAATTCCTCTCTGCCCAGGGGCCAGCTTTAAGAGGACAGTTGGAGGGTAGTATTCATTTTGTGACAGTCTTTCATCCTCTGAAATCTCCTCTTTCAGATCCTTTCCCAGTCCCTAGGATATAGGTGTTCTGGGAAAATTCATTGGACTAAATCTCTGAGAGAAATGGCTAGGGGAGACCATACCAATACAATCAAAGCCATCATTGGTGGACATCTAATTTCTGCATCTGATCCCACTCAGTTGCAAGTGGGAGCTGTTCCTAGGGCAGGGGCTGGAAATCTTTCATGGTAACATGCAAGCCTGTATTTTTTTATTTTTCCCAAATTATAGGTAAGGATGGTGTTAGAAACTTACAGGGAGCTGGGACATAATGTATCTCAAAGAGATAAGCTACTACCAATCAAGTGATGAGCAGTATCATCACCCTCTCTGCAAGGCAGAGACTATCTTGTTGCCGGGTTTCACCGAGTTAAAAATTTTGCTGAATGCTGTGTTCGTAATCATGTGTGTAAGTTGTTCAGCCTGAACTAGGAGCAAGAAATCCATTCCTCTTAAAAAAAGATGATTCTGCACCATGTGCTATGAAATATAATTTTTAGGTACTCAAGGAAATTTTGGGTAAAAGCTGTATTACCTCTGGGAAGGATGGTTCTAAAGGACAGGAGGAGGGAGCATGAGTATACTTTGTACTTAGGTACCTATATTCTGATTCAGCCTCATTTTATAATCTTCAATAATTGGATATAGTTTTTCTCCATGTCTTGAATGCTCATTTACCTTTGGAAAGGATTTTGTGATCAATGGGTAGAACGTGTTTATTAAGCACAAAGTATCACTTTATTTAGTTGATGACTGAGCTGAGGGCCTCGTACAGGTTTATAGCAGAGCATAAAACAAGGCAAAGAGAAAGAAACAATCATTCAGTTGAATTACAAATAAAAAGAGGCATGGCTTTGCTGCTGATTTACTCTAGCTGTATGAAATGCACATAATTTTCATTATCTCTGGTAACAGAGGAAGGACACTTGCTTTCTTCACATCTTTGAACTATACCAGTCCCAGAATCTCCTGTAGCCTTCTTCACCCCAACCATCCCAAAGTCCTTTCCGTATTGAGACTGTGTAAGGGAATAATTTTCCTGAGAGGAAATTCCCCATAGGACAGAAGGTGGCAATTGCTCATTGTCAGCAGGACCATTCTGGAGCGCCTGAGGCAGGTGGGATGGCCCTGAATCTCAGAGTTACCCGAGGATGAAACTGGGCCCATTTTAAAAAAGGAACAGTTAGGGAGTTCTTCAGTCTTCTCTAAAGAGACTATTACAGATGTGATACTGATTTCTTTCTGGGTGGTGTTCACCTAGACCAGCTAGAAAGATGAGAGAGTCTCCAAGGTGTTCGTGGTGATGGCACATGGTCTGACTTCAAAATGGAGCACCAAATCAGCTATATAGCAAGCAAAATTCCCACTGATTTGAATTGCTACAGGACAGGTCCCAAAGGCTTTTTATACAACATGTTTCTGAAATGAGCAGCAATCCTGTTCTCCTCATGCTGGCTGTGTGGCCACTGAACCGTCAACCTTTAATTTGCTATAGCTCATCTTTTCTCGTCAGATCTGCACATTCATCCAGCACACTGAAGTTTTCTCATTTCACTTTGTTTCCCTGAATGCAGCCAGTCATAAACTCATAGATTCAGACATACTCTTTTAAGGAACCCCCTACCTATGCTGCTTCTGTATTCAACTAGACACAAGGGTCAGTAGTTTTCCCACCACTATTTCTTTCTCATCTCTTGCTCTGCTTCTTTGAGCCTGGACCAATTTTTCATTAAGGAGAGCTCAGCAGTAGAAAGAACACGTGGCGGCAAAAGCAGGATGGCTTTTTCCATTTCCTACTGCCATACGATTTTTTATTTTGAAATCTAAGCACAACATGTGGCATGCTGTTCTTCAACTCAATGAATTGGTAACTTGCTTCTCTGTATGTTGTCACTAGCAATCATGAACTGGGGAAAGGCAATCTCTCCCAGTACTGTTCCTTCCTAGGCAAGGGTAATAGAAGCCTTGCCTTCTAGATGAAAGAGTATTCATACCCTTCTACTCAGACACTCTCATATGGCGATTTTCTTTGAAGAATACAAAAAAAGTTCTAATTTGCACCATCAGGATTCTGTCTAAACACTGCAGTTTATTTCGTACCTCTAAGTCAGAACTGCATTAATCAAAATACTTGCCATAGAATTTCTAACTACCACTTTACTGGCTAATCTGGGTTGCTCCCTGAAATGTTCACATGTGTAGGTTAAATGAAAGATAGAGCAACAGGGCTTAATTTGCCTTTGCAGACTTTTATTTTCCCTTGTGTGAGGATGGTGAATGGTACATTTGTAATCGGAGACATTTCTTTCAAGTAATCAAGCGCCTTATTTGCAATCAGAGGGACTGGAGTTTGAAGAGGCTCTACAGGTATGGCCAGATGATCAGAAGCAATCGCATTCACAAGCAATGCTGCCCATCTGCTGAGGATGGTAATTTTCAGCTAATGAGTGGTTATGTCTTAAGATGCACTAACTTGGTCTCTTGTGATCATCTGTCCACATTCTTACTCTTGTTGGAGGTACAGTGTTGAAGGCTTAATTAAGTCCCAAGTCTTTTAAATATTAGGGAAGGAATTCTGCTCACTTCTACAGTCTTTCTACTTCACAGCCTGCAGTGCTGTAGACAGAGAACAAGGCGCCCTTAGTGCAAGTACAACACCAGGTTATGGTAAATGGCCACGTTCAAATTGCAGCATAAGAGGGAGACACGTCAAGAGGTGACCTACAATGGGACGAAGCATAGAATTAATAGTATTGTGGAAATGCCAAGCTGTACCAGGCTAGGAGGCAGCCCACAGGCAGAGCCTGAAAATTTTAACAGGAAGAATAGTGATTTCAAAACACCTCTCATGTACTTTGCTTAGCCCTCCTGGAGAATCCCCTCCCAGAAGCAGATGCTGCCATGGGAACAGAAAGAAAGAGCCCTTTAATATTCTGTGCATTAAGTAGACTTGCCATCAATATGCTTTTAGGATGGTAGCATTTCTGAGTTTAATGATTAAAGATGCAAAAGTATGGTTTGGTTTTGTACTTCCCAATGAAAATTAGATACTCCAGAGATTAGGGATAAATGACTAGATATCCCAGAACGTAATTTGAGCAAGTTCCAGACCACTGACCAGAAGAAAATTCAACTACTGAACACAAAGACATGTTTGCAGCCATGAACACTATCTGACAGGGTAACTAGATTATGTCAGATTTTGCTTACAGGCAACTGAAAGTAAATAAACCTGAAAAATTACTTTACAGTGCATGACTGTAGGTGGTGAAAAATACCACTCATGAAGAATTATGATCCAAGCCAGAATTACCTTTATGTCCCTAATCTGCTCTCAAGGCTTCCTTTTTGTCTTTAAAATAAAAAAAAAGCTACAACCTTAATATTTCTTACATGTCAGCTCAGACCCCCTTGGGTTAATACATTCCGCAGTCTTGTTGTTTACTTCTCATTAAGCTAAATGTTTTATGCAAATCATCTGACATAAAGCCAGACGACCAATCTAGAAAGGCTGTAATTCCATCTGATGAGTTCATTCAACTGAAATCTGTACTTAATTTCCATAATTATAGTACCCTATTCTCATAATGTGAACTGATTGCTGCAAAAACACAAAATAACTAAAATGCATTCAGATTTAAAATATGAAAATGATATGTCCCTTTGGGCACAAGAGTTATGTTTTACAAACAGTTTCTCTATTTTCTTTTTTTTTCTCCCATAAAATATCTCTTTATTTAAGGCTGTGCCAGCCTAATTTAAAGACTATTAAAATGATAAGAGCTGTTTCTAATGCGGTTTTGTCTTGACAGCAAAAAAATGGAAGAGAAGAAAGGAGGAGGGGAAAAGAAAATTGAGAAAAAAAATTACACCAGGGCATTAACAATTATATTAATGTATTATGCTCAGAAGCCTGAAGATTGCTATCTTCCTTGTCATGCAGCTTAAACTTAGAACAAACCGGCTGTGTTGTTGCTGACAAGTCTAAGTATCTTCTTAATTATAGAATCAGCCAAATTAAGTTACTACCGCACCAATCAGGCTGTAAAAGAGCTAGCGTAGCTGCTTTTCACATGGATCTGACAAGGGTCTGAGCTTTCTTTTGGGAAAGTCATGCCTTTCAAAGCTCATGCCCAAACACCTTGTTTGGTTGCCCTGAACCAGAAAGGAAAGCTGTGCTGCTAGCTTTGAGTTGGATTTATTGTGGTATTTGAAGGAATCTAGTCTAACAAACAGTGATATCTATTCAGCATGCTCCATCCAACAGCACGTATTCCAAAGTATTCCACAGTTTGAGCTCAGCATGACTCCCCTAAAAACTAAGTCACTGAGTAACCAGAAGGCCAGGCTTTTTATATTTTTCTGTCTGGTTCTGTAACCACAGTCGTTTTACTGAGAACATCAGTTACAAAATGTTGTACTTAAAGAAGTGGAGCAATACTCAGAAAACCTGGTTCAAAGGGCAGGATGCAGAAGAGGCATTTAAGGAGGCTGAATGGCACTAACCAGCTGGTGTTACCAACCCCTGTTGGTGCACAGCCTTCAGCATTAGTGATCCATGAACAGCCTGCAACATGAAACTTGTGGCTGTTACCCACAGAGTAAGAGGAAACTCATCACTCCATCTCGCACATGCTGTGTAGAAAGGTACTCTGATATTCAGAAATATATGCTTCTGTTTGATACAAAGCATCTTATTATCTTTCTGTCTCCTGCATAGAACAAAAACATTTTTTTTTCTTGGATTACTCAGACAGGTAGTGGCTATTTTTGGTAAAAGTCATGGACTCTCTCTCTCACCTTCTGCCAGTTACCCGTGGACTGCACGGTCTTCCTTCTCCAGTGTCCACTGGGGGTCCTTGAGTATATCATGATTTGTGACTGCCCATTTGTCTGTCATCTAGGATTTGCATTACCAAGTCAATTTTTTTTTATGTAGGTAGACATCCTTGACTGGTAATCTCTCATTAGGAAGCAATGCTACAGCAATTCAGCTCTACTAATGATAATTGTAATACTGTGCTTTGAAACCCAGCCTCCTTCTCTGTGGGGGGAAGAGTGGAAATTGCAGCAGTTTTATTTCTATTATATTTTTAATCACTCGTCTCAGATATTTCTTCTTCATCTAAACCTCTTTTGTGTGTGGTAGCTGGTTTTAGGATTTGCTTGAACTCTGTGTGCTCTTAATTTGCAAGGATCTGAAAAATGTAGTTCAGTTTTTTGAAATCTTCCAGAGGCTCGAGCGTGTAGTAGACAGTTCTATATGATGGATGGTGAAACCAGTTAAATATGCCACACCGCTGTGAGTCTCTGCAATAATATTGCTGCAGGAATTCTATAGAATGCAGATAATTCTGCTGTTACCATGATGACCTTGCTTGGGAAAAAAGAGAGCAGAATCACATTATAGCTTTCTAATAAAAATAAGAAGTAATCCTGTTAAATTCAAGCTCATCCAGCTAAATCACTTTAGCTTTCTCATATCCCTAGTTTAAATATCCTCAGCTGCCTTTCTTGAAATGAGAAACACTCTCAGATAAACAGCATCAGCCATTGCTATGTGGGGAGATGGATGGCAGCCCATCTGTCATCCTTGCTCAATAATGTCGAAATGTGCAGAATTACATCCTTTGGTCAGAGAGAAGTTCATAGGACACATGCATCTGGGAAGTGATTAAAGAATGGGGGCAAACATGGTGCTTCTGTGAGGTTGCCTGAGCCTCCATTTAATGATTTGTTCTAAGAAGATACGTGTAGTTCAATAGAGCTCCTTGCTGGGACGCTTGCTGGTTATGCTTCAGAAGAAAGAGTGTCGCTTACTTAATTGTCAGCATCGCTTCCTGGAGCAACTGGTTATTCTGGAAGAATGAATTCTCACTTATTCAATTAGTTTAATGGACTGGAAGTGTCTAAACCCAAATGCTCACTCCAGCTAACTGAAAAGCTTTCTGTACTGAATACAAAGGTTGTTCATAGCCTTACGGATTATTAAGTTTATACTTTTTAATCAGAACTCAGAAGAAAATATTGTTCCATAAGCCAAGTCCTATGAATTTTACAGTTCAGAGAAGTCCCTTTAAGAAACTAAATTGCATTTTACTTGTATGCAGGCAAGGCTAATGAAGCCAATTTGAGAAGGATGTCATTTGTTCTGAAAAGTGTTGGCCATTGTAGATTCCTTCATCTGTTGGAGAGAATGACCTAATTTTACACAAGATGAGCCTAGTTCTGGATCTAGCAGTTTGGATTTGCATGCACTGAATGAATCTGCTTTTACCGGGCTTATTTGCATGAAGCAATTTGGATGCAGTTTGGTCATAAAAAGACTCTTGTCTGTATTTCACTGGAGTTTTCTAAGTGGTAAAGCATAGTAATTACTTAATGAAGAATATAAGAATATTTTTTCAGTGTCTATGGCTCCCTGGAATTTACCTTGAATTGATCTCAGTATGTTACTGCAACAGTGTTCACCAAATACATATTTTGCTTGTTTCTCTCCTCCCTTCCTATTCTTGCCACTCAAAATTACATTAAATCAAATGGATTGGTTTTATATTACATAAAATTTCCATGGGTTGCAGCACTGATTTGCATACCAGTTGGGCAGAGTTAACAATTAGTAGTATTTTTATTGTGGTTATAAGTACTACCACTTTAATTTACTACACAAATATCACCACTTTTATTTTTATCTTGAATTCTCTTTTAATGAGATACCTGTGTGCGTCACAGAACTTGTTGGTTTGTGCATCTGAGGAATGGAGTAAACTAACCTGCTGTGAGCACTCTGTTGCCATTGCTATTCTCCTTCCAGTATCTTGTAGCTTGTTTACAGCTAGCTTCTCTGTTCTGTGGGTTGTAACACAAGCACACCCAAGATTGTTTTGCTAGGACAGCTTCTCAGTATACTGATACAAAATCTAGCAGATAAAGCATTGTAGCTGCAGATGGCTGTTGCTGGAAATACCTTTTCCTTGTTCAGCCAATTTACAAAAAGTGCTCTGTTAAAGTAATATCCAACAATTAATAACAGAAGATGTGGTTCTTAAGGCTTAGCTGTAGATCTTCTAAATATCAGACCTTGGGAGCAGAGGGAGTTGAATAGTCATCAAGAAAATGACTCAGAAAAGGATTTTCAGAGTGGCTGTTCACTGCCTTCAAGACAGCAGTTCCCTAAGCAGAGCCTTCCCACTGAGGATGCCTTGAGCTACTCTCAAAAGATCCAAACTCAATTGGCTTATGGAGACATGCGAGCAAGTTACTTCATTTTCTTGGCCCCAATTCAGCAAAGCAGTTAAGCATGTGCTTCTGCCTCATTAGAGTCCAATGGTGCTTTAAACCCATCCCTTAAAAAGGAGTTTTAATGTTGTTTGCACCAGGTGAAACAAAAACAGTTAGGATGAAATAAGCAACTAAAGAGAGACTTGAGGGATAGCAGGGGAACACTATATATAGAGAAAATGTTCAGTATGAAAATAAGTATTTATGAACATGTGCAAATATTATTGCATTGTACATGAAGCACCTCTGGTAACAGCTTAATATTTTTCCAGGCTAAAGGGAAATTCAATAGTAGGATCTTCCCTTTTCTAGAAGGTCTTTCTGTGAGAAGTAGATACGGGTGCAGAAGGAGGGGGAGAATAGGGCTGCCTCTGGGGAAAGAAAAAGAATTAAATTGAGGGGTGTGGGTGGAAATCTGCTTTGCAGACTCACACTAATTTTACAGACCCCCAAAATAACTGAAGTGATTAAACTTAAACTATTGGATGGCTTGCTCACTCTTGGTCTAAAAGTTTTCATTGAAAACATACTGCCTGAATACTGGATGATTAATTGGCATTCATGTACTGGCTACTAATTGAATGGCTAATCAAAATCTATTACTGCAGCTCCTCCTAACAAAAAATATGTTCTGGAGTGTGATTCAACCCAAATTATCTACCTTGTCCATAGATTCAGCCCTTCTAATCTTCAGAGAAACAATTGTGCAGAGCAAATATTGACACATCATGTACATGTCGAGTTGCCATCTCCATTGCTCATTTTTTTTTGCATTCCATTTAAAAAATAAACTTGATTTTAATTTTTCTCTAAACCTCATATGATAATCCATGCATGTTTATTTTACAAAGAAGCTGTCTAATTAATAGACTTCTAATTAAGTTAATATACAAAATGGTTATATTAGGTCAACATTTCAAGCAATGGGCTCTTGGGAGCTCCCAGAATTGCTTGTGGCCCTGAGTGGCATCCCCATTTGCATGAAGCAAACAGTGTTTTAAAGTACTGACTAAGTTCATGTGCTTTTGCCTAGTAGATTTAATAACAAATCTTGCACTGCTGTTACAAGTTTAGCCTGAAGAAGTGTAATCAGGTTAAGCTGCCCAAGATCCTTGGGATGGTTATGAGACATCAAGATCATCGCTGGGGTCTCAATCTGGCTGTAAATTAACTGACAAAATTAACTCCATGCACATGATTTTGCAGACTTATATAGGTGAAGTCAAACATCTGCCCACAAGTCACAGTCATGGACACTCTGTTACTAGCTCAAGAATAAAATTAGAATTAGTAATTATTTTATTTTTATACTGCTAGTATAGCACAAAGAGCGGTACCCTGAGTGGTATGTTTGCTCAGTAGAGCATAGCACCAAGTGGATATGGTAGATTAGGTCTTGAAAAAACACTGTTGACACATGCGTGTGGTGCAATCCCTGTGTTAATACCTAATCCTGCCTATTCACTGTGCTTGAGTGAAATACCTTGCTAGCAGTTTCCTAGTGTCAGAATTACTCAGTCTCCACTGCCTGGAGCTGTACATTACGCTATATTGTGCAGAGTAAAGAAATAAATCCATCATCTACTTAGTCTCAGTGTTGACAGTATGGCCATATATAGTGAGAGCTGCATTTAGTTCTTAATCCTTCATATGCAATTAATTTCTCTTCCAAGTATATGTCCAGTTTCTCCTTGAGTCCATGTAAATTTCTGGCATCCGTAGCATCGTTTCACAAAGAGTTTCCCAGATCTGCTGCCTGTAGTGGTAGGAATTACCTCCTTTCAGTAGCTTTGAACATATCCCCCCCCTTACTTCACTTGATGCCCCCACTCTTGCATGAATGAGAGAGTGAACAGTTAGTAAAAAGCTACTCCCTCTCAATCCTTTCAGAATTTTGTACACTTCTATCATATCCCACCAAATGATTCTCTTCCTAGGTTGAATAGTCCCAATTTACTCTATTATTGCTTTTATGGAGAGTTATTGCACAGCCTAGTTTCCACTTTCTGAAATTTTTCCACTTCTGATATATTCCTTTTGAGATGAGATAACCAGTCCCATGCACAGTATTCAAGGTCTTTTTATAATGCCTCTTTATATGGTGCATGTGATTGTGTCCTCCTTTTTCTCTAGGCCTGAGATGTTCAGGTCTCTTAGATGTTCCCTTCAAGGGCGCTTAGCCTAGCTTTGCAAGAGTTTGGCTTAGTTAAGTAATATCTCTTTTGTTTTCTCCTTTTTGCTTTCACTTTTATAGGCATCTCAAGAATATTCCAGAAATATGATTATGTCACTTTAAATAATTTGTCTGTATGGTTTTTGTGTTGCATAGCCTCTAACAAATAACTGTATCAACAGGAACCATAAAATAATAACTTGCCCACCATTCAGAGAAGACAGCAATTCACCTCTTTGTGAATTGCTAAGGAACACAGTTACTTCGAACCCAGCTGTGTCTGTGGGGCTTTTCCTATTATTTTTATTCACTGAAGGGCAAAAAAATAATGAAAATATGAAATATGAAACTTATTTTGTTATCAGCCTGAATCTTGGATCTCCTTCTCCCGCTAGTCAGTCCTTGTCATGGATGCAATCCAATGCCATCTAAATTCCAGCTCATCTAAATTTGCAACCCCAGCAATGGCAGATGCATTGTGGGAACATCCACCTTCATCTTAATTGGCAGTTTCTGGAGATTTGGCTGCCAGTAGGGTCACCAGTTGTGCCCCAAAAAGTAAAACAAAAACATCTTTCTTACCCACTTTTCAGGAGTGCCCTCCAGATTACCTTTGTTATGGTTCTCAGTGATGCTTCATTCACTTTTTGTGAAAGAATGTTCATCTGTGAGACTGTAATGAGCAGGTTATTAGGAGCCAGAAATATCCTACTTTGATTCTTTGGAGAGATGACAAAGCTCCCTGCAAAATCAGAATGACTTGAGCAATCAACCTCAGCAGGAGCTTATTTTCTAGTTCTAGTCCAAGTCCATTTATAATCCATACAATATTTCACTGTACTTTCACTAAAGACATATGTTCACTGCTATATATATTATATGGACTTTACATTATGGCTTCTTAGATGAGAGTCTTCATGTGAGATCATGCATACAAATAAATTATACATGTTCTATTAATTCTCCTTTTTCTTCATCACCTATCATATATGAACTGAGATACCAAAAATATATATTAAATGGCTTACAGTGCTGCTTAGGATATTCTCACTTTTCTGATACATTACATATTTCTATTTATTGGACTAGAATGAAGATTAAAATTGGAAAAGATATTTTCATAGTTTTTCTAGTCAGGAAGAGAAATCAAACAGAATGAACTGATTACTTCATCAATGGATACATAGATTTAGTGTTAGCTTGTAGGAGAGAGTGATTGGAATGAGAAATTATTTTGGTTGGTAGCTTACATTTATGATGGATTATAAAATACAATGATTTATTATTTAATGCAGGGGAAGAACTGTGGCATTCTTAAGCTTTGATTCAGGGAGGGAATGAAATATTCACACAATTTTCAGCACAGAAGTGACCCATCTTATTCTAATAAAATTCCTCATAGGTTGTAAAAGTCAGGCACCAGCCTTAGTTGTAGGAAAGCCCTTGTAGTAACCATGGTATCATTGACTTTTTAATAGCAGCCACTGGAGTAAGGACGATCAGGAATTAAAGATGCTAAAGTGAATCATCTGTTGAATGACTGGGTAATTAAGAACCCCTTTTCTGAACATACCCTTCTAAAGGACTTTGAAACATTAGAAGGACTTGCTGCAAAAAGGTGAATAGCAGAAAGAGCTTGGAGTTGTGATGAGCAGCCTGTAGTAGTTCTTCCTGTAAGCACAAGTGAGAATCTTGTTTTTCCAATGCTTAGGTAAAAAAAAAAAAAAAAAAAAAAAAAAAAAAGTGGTAGATATCCGTAGGTTCCAGGTCAGCATTTCCTCCCAGAGTGGTACTCTCATACCAGTAATTGTAGCCATCTATGAAATGTGATGAGCAGAGAATGACTGCCTCTTCCCAGTAAATGCATTTCAGGATGTTAATTAGAATTCATTAGTGAAGTGCAGCTACACTGCAAAATATCTATCCTCTCAGTGCGCGTTTTGGGGTTTGGATCAAGAACATTGAGGAAAATGGCATGATTTCGATGCCTGACTATTCTGCGTACTGGACTGAAGGCTGGTAGAATGCTTCTCATTTTCCACTCCCACCATCCCTCTTGAATACTTATTTAAGTATTTAAGAACTTTCATGAAAATTGAGTTCAGTCCTTTTTCAGACTTCATTTCTTGTGAATCTTCCACCAAGAAATTTTAATCAAAATAGCCAACCTAAGAGTAATTTTAACAGAAGGCACATTTGTAACTGTCAGTGTTCATTCCAGAAACCTTGATCTAAATGTTAAATTTTGGGAAACACAAATATACAACAAATTCTATGTATGCAGCTGAAACAATTTATATTCTTAATACTGAACATTTGTAAATGAGCACCCAGCCAATAACTGTTCAAGTAAATTTATTGGCACTGAAATAATGTCAGAAACTTATGAGCTGTTCATGTACAATACACCAGAAAGAAAGAGGTGAAATAACTTACAACTGTAGCTTGAATTTTCTGTACAAGACATTCTGTCTTGCTTTGTCTCTTCCCCCCAGCCCCCTGCCAGTAGCAAAAGGATGAATCCTTTCCGGAGAGATTTTCTCAATGCCAGGGTGCTGAATATGTGTGATAATACGCTGAGACATTACTAATCAGAAACCAAGCTGACTCCTTAGATCTGATTCCTTAGTGTTGCAACCATTTTGGGTTCTGTCTCTGGTGTAAAATAGCTCATTTTCACCTTCTCCCTCTAGAGATGAGTTAGATTATGATAAGAGGGGAAATCCAACTCAGAAAGAGCTTCCTCCAGGGAGATACTTCAGTGAATGTTTGCCACTTCATTTTCAACACCAACTGTGGCTTAGAGAAACAGGACTGCGGTTTAGAGGAACAGGGTGTGGTCAAACCTTTCCTTCAGGCCAGCTGCCCAGACAGGCTCTAGGTGGTGTGCAGCCAGCATGGTGCTGGCAGACTTAAAACCAGCCAAAGTTCGGGAATTTCAAACACAACTTAAAACCATCTTTACTCACCACCTCTTGTGCTGTAGTGTGTTTTTCTCAGCAACAGCTGAGGTTCACGTTTCTTCATAAGTTACTTTCAACAAGAGACATTTTGATCTAAATTAATTTCCCTCAGTTCCCAAAGCAGTCCTTGAAACAAAGGCCCTCCTCATGCATTCATTCTTGGTTGGCAGCACCCACACAAGACCTAACAGCACTCATCTATTCTTCTGCTCCGTGGCATGGCACTGTGGATCTAATCCAAATGCACTGCCACAATTGTTTTTGGGAATAAACTCATACAATAGTTACATAAATAGGAAAAAATGCATTTCTGAGATGGATTAAAATGTTGTAGATATAAAATACATTTCCTTCCTGTAATGCCATTCAATAAGAAAACAGTCTTCCAACATATTCTGTTGTACTGGATGCAGTACAATGCAGTCCAATACACTGCAGTCCTCATGCACCTACATCCATTTCCCTGACCTCGTTACCTGGATGGCAGCACTCTAGAATTAAATTTTCAGCCTTATAGAAATAGACTGTACTTCTTACAGTGAGCATTGCTTTCCAGTAGAATTGTTGAACACCTTTTCTTTCTCTTTGTGCAGCACTAGCTATGATCAGTCTATTCACATCTGTTCATCCAATGGCCCTAATTTAAAAAGGCCCATCTCCTTGTCGGTAGATAGTATTCGCCTTAAATACTCAAGTCTTCTAAAAGAATAACTGTGTCAATAAGGACCATAAAATAAACTGGTGTCAAATGCAACATGGAATCTAGTGGCTTTATTCCAAGCTGCAGGGTAAGGTCAATCACACGAGTGCATTAGTCACACCAAGGTACAAGCAAACCTACATATTTTCTTAAATTTCTATAAAAAGCATGCATAAATCAATTTTTAAATACTCCGGTTTTTCCCCAAAGGGTAAAGACAGATGTCATTCAGCCCTGATCTAATTTTTGGATGTTCTACTTCCCCTATTCATTAGCACAAACAGAAAAGCAGATCAACTGTGAGTGGAGAAAAGCTATTGTGTTGTCTCCCTTTTGAAGGAACCAAGCTGAAAGAAAGAAATGAATGGGACCTATGATAGTGTCCTCTTGGATTCAAGTTTCTAAGAGCAAGATTTGAATAGCCTTTGCAGGGAGAAGGATTCTTGTGCCCCCAAACTTTAGCCCTGCCAAAAAGAGAGCATCTGAGAGCAGTTAACATTTAACACAGCAGAAGGAGTGGAAGCTAGCTTATTATAGCAGACAAGAAAACCTTTAATAGGAAAGCAAGACTTTTCTGAGAGGGGAAGGTTGCAGAAGACCTCGTGTAGAGTCTAAAGGCAAAGAAAAAGATACAGCATTTGCCGTTTATGTCAAAATAGGTGTTTCCTTTGGTTGAAAATGTTATTCTTGGAACAATATGGCATGATGGCACTAAACCATCACACTTGCTACATATTCCACTTTCAAGTACAGATATGGCAGATATTTTAAAAGTACATGGAAATTAACATAGCCTTGGACACTGGCATACCACAAGAAGTCATGAGGAAAAGAAAAGTTGCCTGTTTTTGACTCATTTGCAGAGCATTTGCAGAGGATGCAGTGTAATATGGAGAACACAGATGCCAGTCCCAGTGTAGGGTGACTGCCTTTCTTCTTCTTCTTAAGTGACCTATGGAAGCAGAAGAGGCATCCAAAGTACTCAGGTATAACCCAAGAGTTTTTGAGTGCTAGAGCAGCGTCCACTACCTAAAGGAGCCTATGTTTACAACCTTGGAAAAAAGATGGTATGCTGCATGGAAGTACCTTGTAGGTCAGACCTGACCTATGACTGCACCTGACCTATACTGATCTAAATTTTCTATCTCTAGTATGAAAGATCATGGATTTCTCCCACGCTGTTTTTGCTGAGGAGTGTTTTACTAAAACACCTTATATAAAGACACATCCAGACTGAATCTGAAAATAATTATTTTAATTTTTTTTGGCCTCTATTCCATTCTCTTATCTTCCTGTTTTTTACTCCACCAGATTAAAAAACTACAAGACATGGCATTTTTATCTTCTTCTTCATCCTCAAGACACCTTTTTTCTTTTTTATGATAAGCTAAATGGAGTGAGCTTTTAAGCACCTTATTGTAAAGCATCTATTTGAATGCAAGAATTTCTCTATCAGACTCTAGAGTGTTCGGCAGGAGATAAAAATCACATTTCTGTTTCTACTCACATTGCCTCTGTTTACATAAAGATTTCATTAGTTCTTTTTGGTACAGCATCATCCTGGAAACTCATCCATTCAGCTCCATATCCACTCTGGCCAGCAAGTCTTTTCAGAGTAATTTCTTTCGAGGCTATAAATCCTTTGTCTGATAGGCATGGCCAGCATTCCTTGTGTTTAGTTATGTCCAGTTGCATTTGGCTGTGTGTAAGTGTCCTTTGCTTGAATTCCCCCAATTTACCAAGCAGTTCTGTTCAGGTTTCTTACCAATTTTTCTCTCAAGCAATAGCTACAGCAGCCACCAATTTTCTCAATAATGACTTTATATTTAATTCTGGATCACTGATTGAATTCTAGTAGGCAGTGATGCACTAAAATTCCATTTTTCCATGACAACTTCCCTTGAAAATAGGTTTGTAAAATCTGCCATCAGGCTGGTTATTAGTCCACTTAATGTTTATCTTAAGAAGGTACAATACTAAATTTAAACAGAATATTGTGTATTACAATACCCTAACATTACCTTTATAGGAATTTAAGTGTGTTACCTCCATAAACTGCACTTGTAATTTTACCAGGATAGGCAATTAAGTTAGCCTGGCAAAGCTTTCTTCCACAGAACCATGGTGACTCACAGTCCCCTTTAATCCTTTATCAGATGAGTTCCTTTTCAGATTTTTGATGATAAGCTAACAAGCCTTTGCTGAGCCATTTCACTTGGTCTTCCTGAATACTGCGCTTTTACACATTTCCAAAATTTTTCAGTGATTTACTTGAGTAGCCTAGGTATCTCCTAAGCCTGTTCTCATTGAACTCTTGAAAGATATCCATTCTTTCTGATCTTCGATTTTCTGATAGACTCTATTGAACATGCTCCTGGAAAGTATTTAATAATCCTTATGACTACAAAGCACTTCCATGTTCCTTTCACTACAGCATAAAAAACTTATACAACTAGAATTCAGGTGGAAAGACAGTCACTTGCTGTTGAACCCTCCTTGCACTTGTGGGTTTTGTTTTCCTTCGTTTTCCTGACGAACTAAAATGCAAATATAAGAATTTGTTTTGCTGAAAGAACCCTTCTGTCTCTCAGGCTTTCTTCCTGCTTCTAAAATTCCACAATACTTGGTTTGGAAAGATGTTTTGGGGATGCTAATTTCAGTAATTTCAGTATATATATACTGTTTGAGCTGAAGTCAGCTGGGCACTAGTAATTTAAAAGAGAAGCCAAAGGAACAAAATAGTTTGGGAATGAGAAAAAAATCCCCTTTGAAAATCAGAGATTTCTTTTCCTGGATTTCCCTGGATACATTTAATAAGAGGAAAAAGACTCTTGCAGTGACACCTAATTGCTTTTGTTCCTGTATATTCCCTCTGCAAAACATTAAAAGTTGCAGATCTTTTTCTGGATTTGAGGACAGTTTTGAATCACTTTTCTCTGGTGAAAAGACAAAGGATCACGGTCCCCCTGTGCAAACAAAAATATTCATATATTATCTGTATTTCCTGGCACAGTATTTTTTCATATTTCTGGACATACACTCATTTCATACATCATGTTACCTCCATCACCTGTAGGACTTGCACCACTGGGTCAAAAAATGCCCCACATTGGATGGTCGCCCTTCAGGTGACAAGATGTGGCAGAAGATGGACTTGCCAGGTGCAATAGTCATCTCATTTGAGCAAACTGATAAGCAAATACTCACAGTTCCCCTGATAACAGGGTGCGTTTCTTCCTAAACTTGAATATGATCTTGTTATTAAAGTCTTCTTTACACCTCAGTCTACATGACAATTTTTTCAAGCTTTAATATTGGTCTAGAATTGAAAGGAAAACAATGTTTACTTTCTAATTGCCCTACTTATTTTTAGTTTGATCTCATTTATTTAGCATCAAAATGAAATCTTTCCAAAGCAACTGCTCCATACACTGAAGTGACAGCACTTAACACTGCTCCAGCACATATGTCTGTCACTCAAATAGACAGCCGTCTGTAAACACATATAAGCAACTTCATTCTTCCATCAGAAACCTTGCTGTTCCCAAGTCAAAACAGAAACATGGGTAGAATATAATTGTTTTGAGAACTTGTTCCACAGTTTCTGTGCTGCGATACTGGCCTAATTTCACTGGGGAAGAATAGAAGTTTTATGGAGCTGGGAATGCCAGTGTTCAAAAATTACTTATAATTTATATGTGCCAAATGGTACTTCTGGCACCTTAATTAGTCCTTGTTTCATTATCCCTGGATTCATGATAGCAGACTGATTCATAGCTTTCACTTTTTCTCACTCTAAGATAATACAGGGAGAGGCAAAGCAGCTGCTGTTTGCAGCAATATCTGTCACGGGGGAGACTCCTGAGTAGCGCCTAGGGGAGTCCTTTGAAGAAGGTCTATATGATGTGCTGGTCTCTTTGAGGAGTTGTGGAATACTTTCAAAGTTAGTTTAATGATGCTCACTATTTTGTGGGAATGAATCACCTGAAATTCGGCAGCAATAATACCTATATTCATAACGATGCAATTCTGCAATACGTCTCAGAAAATGGACTGCAGGCAAAAGGCAATGCATACAGGAACACTCTGTCAAAGCAAGCAAACAAAACACACAGGACCATCACTTTTACCAGTCATTGCTTTTTTTCTTGTAGTGAGTCAGCATCATCCATGTGGGCTCAGAATTTCTCTCTCCTTTGTAATCATATTCTGCATACAACGACTCTCTACGTATTTGGGAGGAGAGGGACACAGCCATTGCAATTACAAATTCATCAGCCTGATGTGATCTCTGTCCCATCTTTCTGACATGTCAGTGCTTTATGAGCCAAGCTGCAAGGTTTAGTTTTAAAAACCAGAGCCTGGGGTAGACACAACCACTATGTGCACAGCAGGAATGGGAGCAAGACAAGATCTCAGTGTGCGGGTCCCTCATGGTGCCAAGGTACTTGCATCAAATCTTCCACTTGCATTGGTCCAGGAACTCTGAAGATAGTTCATTAGGCTGGAATGATTGTGTTTTGGGAAAAAAAAGAATGTTCATTTTGAAATTCAGAGTCAGTGAACAACTTTGTCCACCAAATTCTGTTACGGTTCAACAAGATGTGTTAGGTATGCTCCAGGAACTGTGAAGTATGGTTCTTTAGATCATCGTGGCCTTGCCCAGCCTCTGCATGTATTAGTCTGCTGTGCTGCTTTTTAGGGAGAGGAGTGAGAGTTTTCTGGAGGCTGATTATATTTCTGTGGCACTATATAAAAATTCCACTCACGGCTGTCATAACTCAGCTCAATTTAAACTGAATAACACCTAACTATAGAGAGAGTGGCATACTGTACTTAACCAGATCTGGCATTGCATGATGGCGTTTGTAATGAATGCCTCTTTTCCTTCATCGCTCACTCCTAAATTCTTTCCCTCTCTAAACATTCTTTTTATTTGCAAAATTGAGTTGAAATGTCAGTGCTTCATGCTGACATGCTTCAGTTTCTGATGGATTCATTTCTTCTGCGCTTCTCTGTGTTTCTTTTCATTTGTTCTATATAAGAAAAAGGTAATAACTAAATTAGATTTCCAGGGTTAACATCTTGTGTGTAATTTATATTTTGAAGGACCTTACATAGTGCTAAATGGGAATAACTATTTGGGCTGTTCGAAAAGGTTCTCTCATGTAACTTTTTATGATTGTTTTCTTTGGTTGTTGTTGGGATTTCTTTGGTGATTACTTTTTCTTTTTAAAAAGAGCATGTTAGCAAAATATACGAATTTTTGCTGAATATTTTTGATTTTCTGTTAATAAAACACATTTCCCCTTTTTAAAAGGAGCCCCAAAACTAGTTAGAATAATGAGAAACAAGAAGAAGTCATTTTTTAAAAATAAATTCTTAACTGCCTTACAGCATAGGCATAGTTATGCAGTCTCATTTCAATAATGGTCCTTAAAACCATTCAATGAAAGGTGCTCTAAGACGACAAATTATAAAGAAGCTGCAATTTGCAAGGCCATATTGACAACAAGTATTAATTCACTGTGTGAAGAGTTGGGACCTCAGTAAAATGAGATGAAAGCCAGTCCTTATAAGTTTCTTTGTACTTTTTTACTTATGTCCAAATTCTAGCATTTATTTTTCAATAGCATCTTACGCAAGTCTTGGAGTGAATTGCCAGTATCATTCTTTTGCTATCAGAAATTATCCAGGCTTTCTTCTGTCCACAAATTAGTTTCATGCTGCAGTTGTAGGAGGCATTGATTCTATGTGATTTACATAAGAAGGTTTTTTATTTTTTTTTCAGCCTGTACTCAAAATTCTCCCATTGTTAATCAATAGGTAATAGCAAGGACAAAGCATGCTAGGTATTCCTCAAGTTCCTTTAGTAGTCTTAAGTGATTCTGCCCTCCATTTTCATTAATTCGTTTAAAAACTGTAAATTTTAGACTTAATGGGTAGAAGAGAATATTTTTCTCATTTGCCCTGGGCCTGTCACATACAAATGATTTATTTGTAGTTGGACGGTTCCATTTCTAACAGGGTGAAAAATATCGATCATATTATGTATTTCCCTTTTAAGTAGAAGCACAATTTAGATTACAGAAATCCTCAAGACTGTGTATTATGGATGTGTGACCTGGTGAAGAAGATAAAATATGAACCAGACTCTTCCTGGAATGTGAGATGAATCTGGAAGAACAGGTTTAAAACTGCTCAGAGATCTTGCAAGTGTTCACTCCCTCACAATCCTCTATTTCCTCCTTCTGTGAAGGGCAATAGACCTATTTTTGGGAGCTGCTTAGCCCTCGCAACCTTCTCTGTATTCCCTGGGTTTTGAAGCTGAAAGGTGAAATTCACCTGTACACTGAAAGTGAGCACTTTTTTCATCATATTTAATGCGTCTCCTATATAGGAAAAAAAAAAGTAAAAAAAAAGTGTCAGATTAACTTTTCAGTAATGTGTATTAGAAATACCACAAGGAAATCTGCTTCTTGGTATTAAGGTAGAAAGCTACAATTTAAAAATCTTTTTATGAGCTTTCCAGCCAAGCTGAGTATCCCCAAGATGTCTGCCTAATTTATACACAGTCTAAACTTTTATAAACAATAATTATAAAGATTTCATTTATATGATAACATATACTCCCATATCACTTTGCAGAGGTAGAAGGCAAGGCCCCCTTGCTAATAAACTTACTGCCCAAACGAGCAGCTAACAAGGTTGGATGCAGCTTGTTGATGAGAAGTAGCAGCAGTTTATCCCATTGCATGACATTTTGCATGCACCTTTTTAAGGCTATACCAGTTACAGGAGTTACACTTTCCTCAGTCCCCTGGATAGATTCAGGTCTGAATAACCCATAACATATAGATGCTCCTGCAAACTGAATCCTGTCTTTCCATGAAATTCATCCTTCATTAGGCTGCAAGCTGTTGTTATACCCAACAACCAAGTAAACTGAGACACAGCCAACTTGCCATGATTTTTAAATTATTATTACTCTCTTTCTGTGTTGACTGAGCCCTACAGTCCTCACTCACATCAGTAGCCTTCCTCCTTGTACCCAGGAGCAGTGTCAGGCATTTCACTGTCGTAGCAGAAAAATGCTGGAAAACCTGACTGGTGGCTGCTAAAACCTGAGACTTTCAGTATCCTTTCCTACGCAAGCAGAACACAAAGATGTGTCATTTTCACTTGCTGCTTAGATTACTTAAAATTTCATTTAGACAGTTTAAAAAGGTGCAAAAATGTAATCAAGAGCTGCCAACCCATACTAAATTATTCAGATTCTCGACTGGAAGGGGGATGTGAAAAAATAAGATTTGTTAATGTTTCTAGTTTGTGTTGTCTTGCTGTGGCAATTATACTTTCAAATATGATGTGCCTGGATACGCAAGGACTATGTGCATAACTGATTGATTAGAGAAGCTGTGAATGAGCTACCTGTGCTGTGCTAATTTGAGACAGACAGAAGGCTCCAGAACGGCCCCAGGCTGGGGTTTGCACAGCAGGTGCAGACCCAGGCTGAGGGTAGAGCTATGTGTCTTCAGGGGCAAGTCAGCTCTGACAGATTTGCATGTATTTTTATTAGCCTATACTAAGGAGCTTGTGACAGGAAGGAAGTTCTTGCTGGTAGTAAACGAGTTGTACATCTTGAGACAATTTTTTTTAATTTTATGTCATGACTTGTCATGAGGGGATGGGCTCTGCCTTGGATCTCTTTGCCTCTTGTCCTTCAAGCAAGCATACCAAGAACACCAAAAGGGCTTTACAAATTCTAGAGCTAGGTCTGATTAGAAGAGAGCCTAGAATCATGAGTTTTTAAAAACAGACAAAATTTCTAAGTGAGACAGAGTAGCAATGTAAACAACTCATCCACCTACATACATACATTGTGGCTGTGCAGCAGCTGCCCTTCTTTTCAGGTTTGCTCTCAGCCCAGCAATCTCAAGTAGCTTCCTAGGCTGCCACAATCTCAATACACTTTTCTTTCATACCTTGAGAATGTTTTTCCTTTCCACTGCATCTAAAGCTTATTTTCAGTCTCCTCTCTCCTTTTCTTAGACATATCCTTCTGCATACATTGCAGGGTCCCTGCTGGCTGTGTCTCTTTTTCCCTGCCTACATCATCCCACACTGCTGTGTATTATTTCCCTGGGCATTATGGTTTCCTCTCAAAGAAGATGCAGTGGTCTCCCCATGCTGTGTGCAGTAGCCATCACAGAGTAAAAACGAAGGCCTTCTTTTCTGTGGTCCAACCACAAACCCTTTAAAAGAAAATTGCACACAGTATAAGCAGTTGCTGTGAGCAGATGCATTAAATCATTACACAGTCTACTGCAAGCAATCTTCAATGTCAAATCAACAGTGCGCATGTTACACAATCAAAAGGAAATTTTGTGGTTTAGAGGACTTCCAGCACAGCAATTGAAATTCAGCTGAGTGGTCACCAATATTTTGAGATGCAGTTTACCAGGAAGAGAAGGAGGAAAGGAGGAAAGGAGGAAAGGAGGAAAGGAGGAAAGGAGGAAAGGAGGAAAGGAGGAAAGGAGGAAAGGAGGAAAGGAGGAAAGGAGGAAAGGAGGAAAGGAGGAAAGGAGGAAAGGAGGAAGCTGTTTTTCTAGTAAAGCTCCAGAAAAGGTGACACAGTGAAGTAGAGCTTAAGAAGTGGCCTTGCTTAGGAGTAGCTGGAAAAAGGTACTGTGTGGGGATGGTTTCTGTCTACCCTTCCACCTATTCTGAGGCCTTCTCTCTCCTTCCCTTCACTGATGGGGAGCTGCACTTGCTTTCCTTGTCTCCATCATGCAATCACTGCATAGATTTCTTTTCTCATGGGTGCAATTTCAATGCCAGGCCTACTTCATACTTTGTTCTTAAAAAGGTGTATAAATCCTGGCTAAATATCACAGGATACATCCCTCTCAAGCTTCGTGAGAATGTGAAACTGGAATACACACTGTCACATTCAAAGTGTCTTCCTCTTCTTTTACATGCATTCCAGGATGCATTGCAAGGAGCAGACCCATGCCCTTTGGTCCAAACTAATCAACACATAGGGACAGAGTTTCTTAGATGCTGAGGGGAGCTAAACACCCAGCTCCTCCACAGTAATTTACCTATTTAACACCACTGTTACAGCTCAGGCTATCTCCGTTGAGTCTTCTCATAACTGCTACTCAGAATGTTCCTCCAAATAAATATCTCCTGTGGCTTGCATTGAAGACAGGTAACACCTGATTATTTGGCTATCTATTTGTGAAGGGCCAAATTCAGCTGTTTTGCAAGTGGGTACAATTCTGGAGATGCTGCTACAGTTCCAGTCACCGTCACAAAAAGGGAATTTAGCCCATTATCTCTTTCCTTAGAGAGAAATCACATCCTGGCTTTTGTTCCTCCTTGATGGATTTATTTCCTTTCCTGCCATGTGTCCTGGCAGGTAAGAAGCAGGATTAGGTTATAATGAATACAAATGGGTTTACACATTGAGGCTGCTGGACACAGATAGACTGTGCTTTTCCACCTGGCTTTTCAAGCTGCCAAAGGGACCGCACATGCCGGTTCTGGTTTGTGTCACCACTGTGAACATCCATCCTGGAGGCAGCAGTCACTGAACGGGTGATGCCACACTTTCAGCTGCCTTGGTTCTGCCAGAGAACTGTGGCTTGTCCCTTATCATTATTGTTAATGTCTGTTTGGGGGGATTTAGGACATCATTTTACACTGTGTTTTTTCCCTTCTCTCAAACTGTCAGGGATCCTCTTAATAGAAATGGAAAATTAATTTCCGCATCAGAAGTTGCTTTGAAATAGACAATATACTGCAATTTGATTTTTAGTATAGCATCCTTCCTACATACTGAATCCATATGTCTTCAGTGATTTCGTTATTATAAAAAACAATGGATAGTATAGTTTATCCATCCTCCTCTCCCCCTCCCAAATCTTTTCAAAACTTAGAAAATAGCCTAAGGATTTTGTTCTTCATACCCATCATTTAGAATCGTTATCATCAAATCTTTTACAGGCTGGACATTATCTTGTCTTAGCATCACTTACCAAGATATAAACCACTAGGGGGTTAATAGTGTAGAGGAATGTCTTGCCTACCAGAGCTTATGGACAGACTAGTTAAATGACTCAGTTATATTCTACATAAAAAGAGATTTTCATGCATTACTCCCAGCACACTGAGACATGAATGTGTCTTACTGTCTACATCTTAAGGTGTCCTTGAGAAAGTTTCCTATGACAGGAATGATTTATTCTGTGAGCCTCAAGATTTCACATTCAGGGAAAAAGACAGAAGCAATGGCAATAACGAATACATACTTGGTATTGAGACAGCAGATACAGCAAATGAGACTCGTATTTTCACAGATGCACTATTTTCAAGTAGGTAAAGCTGAGAACTCAGAAAAGGAGAGTTGCCCTTTCAGATATTACTTTCTTTCTTAGCCCTTAGTACTTCAATGCCTAGCCTCAGTTTCTCTGCCAGATGGCAGCAACAGTACTTACATATTTTAAAAGTGAACTTGTAATTGGGTCCTTCACAAGAGTCCTTAAGAGTACTTGACAATATGTACATAAGGAGCATCTTTATTGGTACTTCTCAAAGTACAGCTGGTTCTAACTATTTTAAAAGATCCAGAAACACTGTGATAGTTCCTGGCACTTCCCTTTCCTTGCAACATAGGTGAGGATTTTTAAGGTGGATGTTTATGCGTAGAAGGGACAGAAGTGATGGGGAAAGCAAAGGGAACAAAACAAACCAAGAGTTCAAATTCTGCATGATGTAAAATCATTGTGGACTGGGAAAGCAATAGAAAAGGATGCCCTGAAATCAGAGCTGGATTTTAGGTGTGCAGAAATGAGGATATATTGTAGTATGCATATCCAAAGTGAGACAAATAAAAGAGCAAATCAAATACTTGGCTGAATCATGGGGGAAATCCTGTAGTGTGCGTGACTGTCATTGCACAATGGGTGGGCAGCTCTCAATCAAAGCAGTCAATTCCAGTCAATGCATTGGAAAGAATATTATGGCACTTGAAAAAAGAGGAACATGAGAGTAAAGCATTGACATTGTTGCCTTCAGCTTTAAAAGAATGAGTTATGAGGACTAGTTTAAAACCTTAACCTCAGAAAAAAAGTTGAATAAGGGAATCTAATTAAAGAGCTCAAACTCTATAATGGTAGAGCTAATGTCAGCATTATTCATAACTCAATGCAGAAAATTTGACAAAAGAGCACAAATGGAATTTAAATTGAAATAAAGACACAGGGGAGCATCTTTTCAGTCTGAAAGTAATAAATGTTTGGAGCGAGCTACCTGGCAAGGTTTAGGAGGTGATGACACCAAGGGCATTTTCAAGAAGCACCTAAATTTTGCTCTGTGGAAACAAGGTATTAATATGGATGAGCTCAGATAAGCCAAATAGCCAATTCTCATTCTCATATGTTTGCTGCCAGCACCAACAGCTGCTTGATCTCTAATGAGCAGGAGATTGGCAATGGCAAATGGCGTCCTCTTTCAGGCTGATGGCATGAGCAAGACCCTATAACGGATAAAGACATGTTTACCTTGGATTCATGTTTGATGTCTTCTTTACTGTAATCTTTATGAAAATGCTTTTCTCCCTGGGGATATACTGTTTTCCTGTCCATATATATGCCCCTGAAATATTTTATAGCCAAGGAAAAAAACGGTTAATTTCTTTCACTTGCCACAGAGCTAAAATAAGCCATTTGTTGCTATTTGTTCATACAATGCAATAAAAATGAAGAAGGAAAGGGGAGGAGAATGGTTTGGAGTCAGCTTTACTAAAAGATATTTTAAAGATCAGTTTTTACCTTTTGCTGGCCCTTACTAACACCTTTTCTCACACATTAGAGTTCATCATTGATCCCAGATGAAATGCTGCTCGTATTGGCATTTGGGCTGTCTCTTGAAATGCATACCTCTTTCATGGTTTAGTATTTCCCTGCTGTCTCTGGCCTGATGAGTCCTGTTCTGGTTTTGATTTTTTTTTTTCTTTTTTTTCCCAAACTCAGGCCACTGCTAAAATTTTATGAGTCTCACAGAAGAGTTTAATTCCATATAATGACATGATAGTAGTTGTTTTGACAGCTCTTTGAAGATTCGGTATAAACACAGGTGTTCTGAAGGAATTGCAGTTTCATCTTCATCCATAAATGAAGTGGAATTTAAAAATCTTTAATCAGCTATCACTGGTCATTATGAGTTTCCAAGAGAAAAGGACTACGTGGACCATAAGCAGAACTCCCTCATATTTTATGGTGCACATTGCTCCTTCTAGTTATACCTTGAGAAGATATTTCTGGGGACTCTGATGACTACTTCTAGGTATAGAGTCTGAACTGTGTTCACTGAAAGTGTAAACCTCTTTATGCAATTTCAATAGAAATGCTCCCAAAAGTCAGCTGTTGTTGATATGAAGCAAGGCTATCTACTGATTAGCACAATGGAGCAAGAAACAGGTTTTGGGGGTTCCATTCTTGATTTTGCCACCTAACTGTTTTGTAACTCTGGATTATTTGTGGATTTAGGGACAAACGTCAAAGCCTGGTAAAGTCAATTGATGTCTTTAAATCTATTTCAGTAGGCTCTGAGAATGGGACCTGTTTCCATTTGGATGAATTGATCTTTTTTACACAGATCCAGATTAATAAAATTCTCTCTGTAAACTTATTCTGGATTTCATGCAAAAGCATGAATTCAGTGCCTTGAATTTCTCATCTTTTTTTTTTTTCAGCACTCTTGCATGCTTCATTAAATATTTGACCATCTAGAGAAAGCTTCATGAGAATCAGCAAAATGCTTATTTTGGGGGAATTTAGGCATTTCCAATGGTACTTTTTCTGGCAAAAATTAACATACAGGTAGAATACACATGGTTGTTTTCTCAGCTGCCATAAAAATCATCATTACATTCATCTCTGTGTATCAACATTATTTGTTTCAAATAAATAGGCCAATTCTGAACCTATTTTCAAGTCCAGACTCATCTGGCAGCCATATTGTTTGCATGCAATACGGACTAGCACAGTGCATGCACTTTATGACTAAGCTGCAGCCAGGCTAATAGGCTGCCACAAAGCCAAATTGCTGCAGGCCACAGTTTCCTGTGCCTAAGTTTTTTCTTGAGCCTATTCTTAATCCTCTGGTATAGAAATAGCCAGGAATCTCTAAATCCCAAATATATGATCTGCCACAACTCCTGTAAGAAATTAAGGTAGATTTTAATTGGGTCCTCAAGAAGCTTTATATAATTGTACGTCATGTCTGTATCAGCTAAATTGCATTTGTTGTGGTGCTTTCAAATTATGTTCTACAGTTCTGCTCTTTTTGGAGAAATTCCCCATGGCCCTAAACACCAAGTTAAATTGTATCTTTGTCGTCCAAATCCTTAGAGGTTGTATGCAATTTCACTACTTTTATAAGTCTGGTTCTTTACGAAATCCTTTAGATTGCTCAATGGAGTGGGAGACAGGATTGTGTAAGAAACAGCTATTTCAAAAAAACTTGTTCTTTTAAAATAATTAACTCCTTGCAAGCTGTATTTGTTGGGCAGGCAAAATGTGCAGAAGTCTAGCTTTCAAAGAAAACAAACTAAGGTCCTGTAGAAAAATAAAATTTTGCTAAGGGAAGGTGCAAACACAGTAGAAGAACAACTTCCTATGACTGATTTCTATTTTTAGCAGATTTCTACTTTCAATTTGCAAGAGTGGAACTGTCAGTTCAACTAGTGTAATACTTTAAATTTAATCACCTTAATTTATTCACATTGACCAGAAGCAGAAGTACAGGGTTCTTTAATTAAATAATAGTCCCAGAGAATGCAGGAAAAAAAGTGATATCCATAGGGGATTATTATTCCACCTTTCCTTCTTTCAATAAGGACTTTCAAAACCCTCAAGAGTCACTTATGGTCCTTCCTTAGTAATGAAATTATTAATAGAACATCCTAATTACTCTCTAACAAGGCAAGACATACTTCCCTCTGAGCCAAGGGGAAGAGCAAAACAAGGATTATTCTAAAAAATTCGGTCAAACAACTGAGAGGTAAAGAGAGGAAGATTAAAAAAAAAAAACAAATTGCATTAAACTTAGGTATCAGATCCTTTAAACTCTTCTTTCGAAAAGCCCACATGAAGGCAATGGTTCATGCAACCACTTGTATTTCTACAGGTTTATATGAATTATACTGAGGAATTAAATTTTAGCATTTACTGGAAATTGTGAAATTTCCCTGCTCTTTCACCTCCATTTTATTTGTTCATTTTCTTATTAAAGTCAGACTATATGACTACTTAAACCTTTGAATAAGCAGTAAATTTGAGCTTTAAAATCATGTTCTGACAAACTTAGAGAACATTTACCTACCCTATTGTAGAGCCAAAAGTTTGACCTCTAGAAGTTCTAAGAAGACGTAAGCTTGCTCTGCCTTGGCCTGCGCTTACCAGAAGTTGTTACTGTATTAACGTAGCACTGAGTCCAAGCTAATAAACCTGCCACATGCTCAAGTTTTAAATGGGCCTTTAGTCATGTCAAAGGGTTCCATACTCTGCAACTACTTTCCCTGTAGCCAGTGGATCTAATTTCTGCAGTTGTAAATCAGCACAGCTTCAGGGCAGTCACTGGTACTCTGGCAATTTATATCAGCTGAGGCTTTGATTCATTGCATCAGGAAATCACAATGTTGACAACAGAGGGCTGTGTAAGAGTTCTCACAAAGTACCCTTTGCTGCTTGAAGCCTGGAGGTCTCCAAGCATAGTCCCGTCCATCCCATGCATAATGAAACTCATGCCGTGCTACTATTAACCTCATCAGAGTTTATAGTGCAGTGTCACCCTGTGCTGTGATCTTGCCATACTAGCTATGATAGGCTGTGCTGGATCAATTATTGAAACTTAATACCAAGATTTTGAAAAGCATCTAACTCTCCTGAGTGCCTCAGTGTTCTGTGATATACAAGGTAGGACTGCACAGAGCTGTAGAGCCAAGAAGGTTATAGAGACACCTAGAAGCTATGATGTGCTAGGCTGAGTGTAGAAATTAGGAGACTTAAGGAATCAGGCAAATTCTCTTGCTGACTCGCAGTGTAATTTGGGGGGAAGTCACTTAACCCCTTCTGTCTGCTTTTGTTATCCCTTGACTGGTAGTTAATGTCATTAAATAAAAAATTCTGGTACAAAGAGTATTATTTAAAATAACACAAGGGAAGAGCAAGTTAGATCACGCATTTCATGTATTTTATTCCTGGGTGGTGCCCTACAAAAATATCATGTCTAATAGGCAGTCTGTCTCCAGGAGTCACAAATTACTACAGTTAGAATGGATTATAAATCTCAAGTAAAGCCTAGTCAATTCTACAAGTGATATATTTCTTTTATTACTGACCCTTTATTGCTTCTCTCTCTCACATACATCTATCTTTTTTTCTTGGGCAGAGGGGTGTCATGCTGCATTAATATTCTTCTCAGCAGCTTTTCTAGTCAGCCCCATTTTCTTTCCTTCTTGCAGGAGGAAACTTGAATCTCCCCGCCCCGGGCTAGTGCTTGCTTGGCTATGTAACAAAATACAGGGATATCAAAGGTATTTAAAAAGGCAAGCTGGGAAATTCTGACATTTAAATCCCCCATTTTTTTTCCCAGAACACAGGGATTCATTTACTATCACTATTTTTTTGGGGGGGGGGGGAATAAAAGGTCGATTTCAGTTTAATTTTGCAGCAGAAAGACAAACCTTTAAATTAGGGAACACTAATTTAATTGGTCTGGGTTGAAATTGTGAGAATGAAATAATCTGCTGTTTCTAAATAAACATTCCTAGAAACATTTAATTCCCTGAAAAGTTTTTCTTTTCCAGTTTTCATCTTGACTCACCTTGGGGAAAAAGAGTTGAATCACGTCTAGGCGTTGCAGAGCAGTACCAGTGTCCAAGTCTATTAGCTGCTCATAGTGCTTGAAGGAGTGAGTTTCAAGGGATGGGGGGGGTCTGGTACGAGTCCAAATCTAAGCATTGAAGATCTAGGATGTGATGGCCTCTCTGGTAACTGTGGTCATGAACAATAAGCTCTGAGTCAGTTATGCATAGCTGTTGAACAGCCAGGTTGGATGTTAGACCTTCAAGCCTGAGCAATCAGAAAACTGCTAAATTAAATCCACTTAGACACTGAAAAAATGTGTGGGGTCCAATCTCTACCACATAGCAGAGAAACGGGATAGATAAAACACCTCATGCCAGGTGCAGGATGTTGAGTGGCAACATAGACACTTTATACTACACAAGGAAATCTTGATCCGCTCCTGGTAACAGACAGGAATGTTCTGCAAATCTCTAAGTCCATGATATTTTGATGTTTGAATGTAAAAATCTCTTGAAACAAATATATGAAACATGCTACGCTGAAAAGAGACAAATCTCCCTTCCGCCCTCAGGGACTGAATGCAACTTACAACTGCTGAGTGAATAATTAGTGGTAATTAGCACTAGAAATTGATGCCTTTGGAGATAGTCTGCCAAGTTTTTAAGCACTTTAATACTAATGGATTTTTTTTTTCTCTGGGATAAATCTTTATAGAGGAAGCAAATGCAAATTGATTTTTAAAGAGCCTGTCCAATGTTGAATTTATCTTACAAAAACATTGGGTTTAAAAACAATTACATTTACCTTTACTGTATTTTAATGCTTTTTCCAGTGGGTTAATTTCTCTTTAAATATTTTTGCTGTCACTTTTTGTCTAGTTTCTTGGAAAATGAGTATATGGAGTACATTTGCATCTTTAGAAGGTGTTAGGATAAAATATGACACCATGTCAAGTAATTTAGTTCCTAAATCATTCTTCAGTTATGAAAAAGTATTCTGCTTTAGTGATAATGGCAATATAATGAATCGTTAAGAGTAAAGTTCACTGAGCAGAGTAGAGGTAAAGACCTAAGCGTTAAGAAAATTGTGCATGCAATTTCATGCCTCCGCTGTCCAAACAGTTGTTGACTGAACTCAGAATCCTTATTTAAGTTTGTTTTCAGATCCTGCCAGCTAAAATCAAGTAGTAAGGCAAAGGGATTTGGGACAAGGACTTGAAACCGCCCCTCTAACTCATAGAGCATATGGGATTTGGGCATTTCCATGGGGAAATAAACATCAAACATGGAACCAGGGCTTTAGAGTTGGTGTACTGACAGGTCAAGGAGTGGCAGATCAGGCCCTTATTGCACTGCTGGCTTTGTGCAGGGATGGGGATGCGATTAGGTGCAGAGTCTGGTTCCAGTTGCTTACCTAATGAATTAGACTGAAAAGTCAAAGATAAATACAATATCTTGATTTCCAGAAGTTCTGAGCACCTTGACTTCTCCCTGAAGTTTCTGTGAAAGATATCTATTCAAGACCTCAAAACTCTGATTCGAGAAAGCTTAGAGATTTTTGCAGGCAGTTGATATGAAAAAATCTAAAATGGCATAGAAAGAAAGCTGTCTTATTATATTATATGGTAGCCAGGAGTCGGAGCATTAAATCAGTGCAGTAGTTTCTTTGTTGTTATTACCAGCAATACACTGAGGAATTTCTGGAGAAATCAGAGCTGAAAGGAAGGTTTGAAACATATACATGCTAAATATTAAGCACATTAATTACTGCAAAAGTATGTAACTTTTATAACAGGTGGTATATGGATGCCAGGTTCAGTGAAGCAGTTTGCTGTGTTTTTTTTAACACTGTTCAAATTGTGCAGACAACATACAAATCAAATTAATTTTCTACAGCAAGAAAGAAGGACCAGTTTTTATTTACAGGGGAAAATGGTTCTTTTTCACTGCCAGCTTGAGATGTCAGAATATTTGTTCATGGTAGTATAAATATGAGAGTTACAAAATGAGCAAAGGCAGACAACAGCCTCTCTGCTCCTCCCTCCCTTCCACTTTTAGAATAGACATATTTTCTTATAGGTCATGATCTAAAACCAGCTCAAATCCATGAAATACCATCAGTGATTTCCATAGCCTTTGGATGAGGCTCTCTTTGAAAATGACTGCCTACTCCACAAGAGGGGACCTGTGTAGACAGGTTCCATTTGCATTTGCTTTAATGACAAATTGAACTTTTGTTCACGAAGCGCATAAGAGGGAGACAAGCTACAGAATTTACCTTGTGGACTATAGCAATGTCGGATTAAAACCTGTCACCAAAGTCCAGAGACCATTCTTTACAGCCTAGTTTCCAAGCACGCTGAGGTTATTAATTGGAGGTTTTTTGGATAAAGATGTGTTTTGGTGTTTGTCTTGTAGATGAATATATTGTGCACCACAGTCTGTGTTTCCATCCAAAATTACAGGCATGTGAACCATAATGTGCCTGTGACAGAACAGTGAGAGAGGGCAAGTATGTGAGGCATGGCAACACAAATGATGTACAGCTGGCCCAGCCTGTGTGTCATCACTAGGCAAAGGCTAGCATTGGAAAATCCCATTCAGAACCCTCGGTGCACATTTTCACCAAGAAACGCAAACATTTCTCAAGTGGAGAGGCCTTTGAAAATCTTCAGATTTACAAAAATGTTTAATTCTGAGATATATTGAGATTCTGTATATTTTTAAATCCTGAAACACCATAATCCTTTGTGAGAATGCGTGTAGTTTTGAGTTGTGTGTATACTTCAGAATAGCACTTAGACAACTTAGGCAAATAATGCCTTCCTTTCCTATTTTATTTATTTTCCCTCTTAAAACCTGCATACAGACAGAAGTGACTTATTTTTACTGTGAATAAAAATTAATTAATGTAAAAGATGTTTTACCCAAATAACCCCTTCTTCAGATTGTACACAGATAGTAACAATACGAAGCCTCCGCATACATACCTTGTTCCTCTTCACTGTCATTCTCAGGAAATATTTCAGACACACAGATGATGGGCATTAACACTTGTTTGGGCTCAGTAAGTTGTTTGGTTGTGAACAAAACATCAAAGGAGACAAATGGTGGATATTGAATTATTTTTGTTTATGCCAGCTAACACCAGAGGCTTTTGGGATCACAAATATGTTGTATGCTGATATTAGGAAATTCACTACTTTACCAAAATTTTAAGTTTACAGGCTTGTGGAGGGTGTCAGTTTTCCCCATTTTCCAGCGAAAAATTGTACTGAGATCCAATACTCTCTGCTCACACCTTTTCCTCTGCTGCACGCCCCCTCCTCCCCCATTCAATACTGCCCTTTGCTCTCCGGGTATATTACGTACAGCATGATTACTCTAGAGATTCTTTTCTCCTTTTTTATTGCTTTTGACTCTTTATTACTGCTCATTAGAATATTATTAACTTGGTCTCAGTTATGACAATATTCAACACCTGCTTCATGTAACAAGCACATTTCCTTTCCCTTCCCTAGCACTGCACACCTGGGCCTTGAATTATTCCCTTTGGCTGAGTTGAAAGAAGGAGCATGAGAGAGTAGGTCCTTGATTTTTCTGAGGTAAGAGACTTTTAATTTGTGACTTGACATAGATCCTGTTGTTATTGATTCTGCAGTATGCTTTTCATCCTGACTGTATGTAGTGACTGACACTGACAATTATTTTGGAAGAGCAGTGACGTGAGTGGTATTTCAGTGGAAAAAAAGGGGTAGGATTTAGTCTGCTTTTAGCTGAATTGGATTGTTTGCTGAAAAATCTCCATGGTGAGAACACAGCCATGTAGAGACCTGGCTGTGGCTCGACCAGAGGGTGCAATGTGCCAAAGGCCAGCAGTCCTCTGGAGCTCTAGCTATGTTTTACTTCCAACACTGTTATCAGCAGGTTGGAAACAGAAGGTCACTGTTTTTTTTTTCTCAGAGAAGGCTAAGCAAAAGCCAGGATTTCTCTCCTTATGAGTAATGTTTCTGAACCCGATGCTATTAAATGCTGGTGAAGCAGAGACCTATAAGAGAAAAGAAAAAGCATGGAAGAAATAGAGAGCGTCAGATGAGATTGTCCTGTGATAACATATGTTATCTGAAAACTGAGGAAAGCTGCATTGTTTGGGACTGTATTGCAGAGAAATGCTTCCCCACCTCTCTGGTGATGGTTACGGCTTACAAATAAAGACCACAGGTGTTTTCTCTTCAGGGTTCATGTTTTCCCCTTTATTTAGTCTGGGTTTTTCTGTTTTCAAAAATGGAATGAAATCACAGCAGTATCACATGGAGAGGAAAGTGAGGGCAAAGGAACAGGGACAGGATAAATGTATCCATACAATTTAGATTGTTTTTACCAAATTATGAAGTACCAGAGCTTCTGCACCTCATGCACTGATGATCCTGAGCCAGTGTTGTGGGAATAGTCAGCATTTGCAAGGAAAGAAGAAGCCATCGAAATTCTATTTTTACCAGTGTGAGACACAAGGCAGTTGGAGAGTGAAATAGTAATAAAGAATAAGTTTCATAACCCCTTTTATGCATTAAAATTAGCCATTTACTTAAACAGCTTTTGGATCAGGTCTGAACTCCAGTACGTAAGAAACTTGTATGTTTTTCTTTTTCAAATACAGTTCTTATGTGTCAAAATTCTTTAAATCTGAAGAAAGCTATATTTCTTCCCAGGCTTTCTGTCTTTTTTTTTTTTTTTTTTAAAGAAAAAATTGAATCACATTCAAATATGCAAATAATGAATTTCTAAATATATGGTTTGATATTGGAAAAGTTGAAAAAGAAATGAATTTGGCTGTGTTCTAAGAGGGCCCTGTTGTCAAAGGAAATTTGACGTTTCCTTGGTAAACTGAAAAAGTATCATTTGAAGTCATTGTGGTTTATCTGCTATGAATTAGGTTATGTTTAAATAATTATACAAATCAGAACTAATCGACATTTGTAACTGAAAAATCATTTTGAGTTGAAAAATAAAGCATATTTTCTGGGAAATGTAGCCACTAAACATGTATATTTTTTTAGCATTCCGAGTGGAATGGTTGAGGTTTACTCAAGAAAAATTAGCAAAAAAAATGGTTGTTAGATATCTTTTTGCCAGTTTGTACCCAACTGCAGAATTTCTCTTAATAGTAAAAGGATATGAAATGTGATCTGTTTCTAAACTTGAAATAGGGAAAAGCCCAGAGACTCCAAAATGAAGAGCTGCTGTGGAATGATTCAGGCAATCTGATTTCACTTGCACCAAGAATTCTGTGAAACTTAACCTCCTCACTTAACCTCCTCACTTCTTTTAAGGTCTTTATCAAATAGGCAGGGTGCCTTTACAACAAACAGCAACACCGTATCTTGATATCCTTACAAAGGTCTTAAGTAGAACCCATATGTCTTTTGTGGTTATAAAAAGCCTTTTGAAATCAAGGGGATGCCCTTTAGTTTGTCCCATTTTCAGAAAAGTTGAGTCTTCAGAACTCAGCTGAAGCTACTAATGATTAGGTAAGTCTGAAAGTCAGCATCCTGGAAAAACTGCTATAGGGAGGAGGACTGTCTAATCTCCTTTTGATGATATATGGTTTGTTTTCTGGAAGGGCAGTTGATGGAGTCTACTGCTTGTCTGTTGATGTCATAGGAATGGAAACACAATGTGTTAAAATACACGACCTCGTTGTGTATATATGCGTTGTGAATACGGGAATTGTTTGAAAGTAGTGAACATGTATGCATGGCATCCAGTAGACAGAATTTTAAATTCTCTAGCAAGTTACTAGGCAGCTTTTAAACATTTCACTATTTGTGGATGCATTCATTTTCTAGGCACTATAAGATGATAAAAAGATCAGGATTTTTCTTTATAGCCTCAACTCTGACCCAGTCTGGCTGTATATCTCGATGTCTGGAAGTGTGAAAAGATTCAAGGCAGAATATTTTCATCCTAGGTCAACTTTCTCCAGTACCTAATGCATACAAAGGAGGCCTTCAGGAGATTTCGCACACACTGGAGAGTGATGTTGGAATGTATATGCTTATGACAGCTCTAAATGTAACGTTTGTCACTGAGAATCCTTCCCAGCTGTACACTATTTTCTGTTGCATTTCAAAGGAAAAGAAGGAAAGCAAATTCTCAAATGACCAACCCAAGATGACACTAATGTTTTCCTCTCCCCGGGTTCCATGAGAGCAACCGCTCTTGAAGTTACCTATCTAACTGTGTTAGCCATAAGTATTAGTCAATATTTGTCTATCTGAACTAAAAAGGAATTAATAGTGGCCTTTAAAATAGAAATCTGTCTCCCATTAGATACCTTTTTTTCTTGTATTTTTGTCATCCACTGATAGTAATGGATATTTATGTACACAGTTTTCTTTGCATTTCTCACCACCCGTCTTTTGCCCCTATTCATTCATAATAACATGATTATTAGTCACAATAATAGCTGGAGTAACTGATTGTGCTGCTGGAATTGAGGCTATACCGATTTTTCTGTAATGAGCTGCTTTTTTTTTTTTCTCAAGGCTGTAAGTCAGCCATGAAATAGCTAAGAGTGCGGCAGCAGAAGGTCATAATTTGGGAAAGCTTTTTATTTTTAAAGAAATATTGATACAATGGAATTGACTGTTTTGAAGTTAAAATGAGGCAACAGGCACATTTTTGTTTGTTTCTTCTTTTGGATGAATTTTGTGTCTCACCCTAATAATGGTTCTTTTCTCCTCAGAAAAGAAAAAGTGACTTTTTCAGCCTGAAATGCTGTAATGCGGATTGCTTTAAAAATAAAATAGATGTCTGTGGAAGTAAATTTTTTTGGGGAGAGATGAATGGAATTATTATGTGATATTATTAAAAGTAAATTTGGAAACAGGAGAGATCTCTGTATTTAAACATAGTTACACAGCCAGCAACTTGGCAAGGCAAGGCTCTGAAACCCAGGAAGCCTTAGGAATGTGTTTTAGCTGACTGTTCCAGCATCTTCAGAAACCTCTGATTCCCATGCTATCCCTTTAAATGAGTGAACTTTGCATTTCCTCTCTAGACTTTAGTTCAACGAAGGTGTACAGCCTCAGGTGTACAACGCTGCGTTGATTTGGTACTTTCATGACGCAAGGGAACTTACACAAATCTCTAAACCCTGGTCAGTAGGGCTGGAGTGTGTGAGGTGGGCTACTCTTAGCAGTTACAGCCGCATCTGGTGCTCTGTGGTATTACACTTATTATGTCTGTCTTCTCTTCTTTAAATGCAACTTTTGTAATGCTTTAGTGAATCCTATAGCTGCAAAAGTCACCAGCTAGGCACCACTAAAACACAGACATGAAACTTCTCAGCTGGCTGAACTTGTGAAGCTTCTGTGAAGCTATGGCTGTTTGCACCAGCTCCGTATTTGTGGGCAAGCGGAGGAATTGCAGGGGCAGAGCAAGCATGTTATGAGCTGGTCAGTTCTCAACAACTCCTACTGAGAGGTTTATGAAGGGAAGGGTAAGGATAATTGTGTGTCTCAGCATGGTTGAATCCTGCTGAGATGCCCAGTAAAACAGGATTGATGATTTTTTACTCACTTGAGCATGAACAAAATTCTTGAAGTAGCAAAAATACTGAAGGCAACTTTCAATTTGGAATCATGCTTTTCTCCCTGACTAAACTGGCCAACAATGTGATGATAAATTAGATAAGGAATAAGTTGCACTTAAAAATCACTTCATGTTTCCTTTAGCAAAATAACCTGTCATGGACACATTGTGAAAGTAAAGGATCTAATCTGATAAGTATCATCTATTTCAGTCGTAGGAAAAATACCACAATTAGACAATAAACCACATGTGTCCACACCATGAAATTTACCTGATTGGTACATGAAAAGCTGAATGTACCTAAATATTTGTTAAGAAAAAAGAAAGAACATTACATTTGTGTTTTATAATGCTTAAGGTCCAGGCTGAATAACAAACAGTTGTCATTCTAAAGTACTTTTAGTACAATAAAGGCATATTTTATGTCTATTCAGTTAGAACTGTATTAGCACTTTTGACTGTGTGCCTGGATCACATCTTGACAGATAGATTTGTATTTGATTGGGAAAGTTATTCCTGATTTTCATGAAGACCTTTTCTGTACCTTTAGTCACATCAGAGGAACAAAAGGACACCCAATAGACTGCTGTTTATTATTTTTGTATTTTTGGTGATGCATAACCCACTGTTTTTGTTGGGGTTTTTTTTGGGGGGGGTGATAAAGTGGTATGTATTATTTTTAATTGGTTTCAGTAATTAGAGTATATCATAAAATCATCCTGTTTTTCGTTACTGTCCTATTATGAAATCCTGCTTTAAGGGAAGCCGTTGGGGATTATGCTGAAAGGCGATGGGAATTTTATCTAAGGTATCCTGAACTAAATATCTTGCCTAGAGATGTAGCAAGCCTCTTGCCTTCAATTTAAATACCAGTGAACATCTCGCAAGTATGTCAGACCCAAATACCTCGGTTCTCCAGAGCCACTGGTTATATTCCACATTAGGCAATGCATGTATTATGGGGCTAATTGCAAAATCTGCAGACTGAAGTGAATGACAGTTATGTGTCATGGGAAAGAGAAAAGAACATGACACATGCAAAAAATTAACTTAGAAAACCAAAAAGGGGGGTAAAATATGAAATAAGATATACTGGAGACAAGGTTGTTCAGCAATTTCCCCAAAGGGAATCCTTTCTTTTCGCAAAAAGTGTTACCGGAATTTTTTTACTCTTGGACGATTTTTCCTGTGAGCCAGTTATCTGAATTTTTTGAAATCTATTTGAAAACTATTTGCCATGTATAAACTTTGACCATTAATACCATGATGTGAATCTGTGTTACCACTACGGACACATCCAAATAGAGAGCAACTTCTAACTAAAGAAAACAGAGGAGTGATTCAGAGAATGCTGAGCTGCCCAGCACGCTGAGCTTTGTGCCACTGTGCTGCTGAGGAACTCCTTGTTTCTTTATAGGTTGTTCTAAGTTGTGATGTGCTGGATATGTCCCACAAATGGGAATACTTAGCAGTCCCACTTAGTTTTATTACCTTCAGGTGTGTTTTGTTTAGAAGGCCCTGCTGAAATGTTTGAGTTAAAAAGGATGTTTTGTTGTAGATTGGAATAGTGATGGTTTTCTGTTTTTCCTTGGAAAGGACTTAGTACATTTTAGGACAGCTGGTTTGTTGGCTGGTGCATTGATGCCAAAATATAAAAGTAGATAATAGCCATGTCTATCTTCAATTTAAGATGCATTTTTGCTTTCTCACCTGTATTGGTTATGGCTTTTTCCCAAACACCAGGAGATCTCCAGAAGACCACATCCTTCTAACTACTGAGCCTGAGTGTCTCTGAATTTCCTTGTTCTTCTCTTGAAAATACTTCTTTTCAAAGATAATTTTTATAGTAGAGATGGGTCATGCAGAAAGCCCTAATGATCTTTTTTGAGGGCAGACTTTAGTTGTTCGCACAGTATCCTGTCCACCCCGTCCTCTGCTTCCTGGGTATTCCAGACTATAGAAATGACTCCTCAGATTTCTGGGTGTTGTGAGCATCAGGTGACGTACAGCTGATCCGTTTTTCCATTAAGAAAACTGGTGTCTTGTCTGTGCAGGGTCCCTTTTTTTCCCTCCATAATTCAGTGGGAAATAATTGGTTTTCTGCATACAACGCCTGCATAGTTCTAAAAGAAGCAAAAAATACTTTACAGACCAGAAGGCTTTGCTAATCAGTGTGTAATGTGCAATATAAAAGCATTTGCCAGCTTTTGCTCCTGGAAAATATGAAGGCTGATGGAATTACACCATAACTATAGGGCCTGAACAGTTTTGTTTATTTCCTCTCTTTTTAATATATTTCATTAGGTTTCACATTATACAGACATGCAGAACAAACCAGGGAAAATGGCTGGAAGCCTAAATCACCAATGAACAGAAATGTTAGTTCTCTTTCTTCTGTGAAAAAAAACAGATGAAGAAGGAACACCTTAAAGATTGCATTTTGTTAATGTCTTATTTTTCTCACTGTTCCTCTGTTTCCCTTCTGATTCCACTGAGAAATCTGTTCATTGATTGTTTTTTTTTGTTTGGTTTGTTTGTGGGTTTTTTTGGGTTGTTTTTTTTTTTAACCTGGAATATATGTCTGTACACAGCTTCGTGTACTGTGTTCACACACAGACAAATCCTACCCCTCCTCCCAGGTACCATTACTATATCCTTAACAGCATAGTTCATAAAATTAATTTCTACTGCTATATGTATATCTTCTAATGCTATTTGCTGCAGTGATCATACTACAATAATGCTTTCCCAATAGAAATGTTTATGGCAAGCTATATTATTGTTACAGAAACAATCACTCTGTTTTGATTTGTATGAGGAATTGACACATTTCCTGTAGACTTTATTTTCATTTGCCTTAGATATCATGAAACTCAAATCAAATCATCCCCAATTTATTACAGCATTTAACACCAACACAGCAGCAACACCCGCTACTCACTTGTTTGAAACTGCTTTTTAAAAGACAGTTAAATCTCTCTCCTCCCGCCCCTTCCTCCTTTGAATAAAGCAGTAACCATAAAAGAAACAAGGATTCTAGTACAGGAGGATAATTTGAACAGCGTCTTAGTCTGCTGCCTGAAAATTAGCTCCCCAGCCTATTAAAAGGAATTGGAGTCTTCCCAATGCCATTGCGTGCTCTGGGTCAGACCTGAATTTTCTGGAATCTGCCACCTCTGGTGAGCAGGCAGGCTAGATTTGCACGTGAGAGTTGCATTTACTGTGCCTTAACCATATTGTTTGTCAAGCTTAATATTTTTCCTACATTTTGATATGTTTGAAGTGTTTATCAGACAAACTTACAAATTAAATTTTATCAGTCTTTCAAATGCCAAGACCTTTTATGTTTTCTCTGCATATGTATACAGAATAAAATTACTGCAGCGAGCAATGCTGGGAGACTAGCCAGAATATAGCTTTGATTAATACTTTGAACCCATTCCTAGATTAAATATATATATATGAAAACATTTAATAATAACCTTTTTTTCTGGCTAAGATGATGTGTTTAGCATTTTATTCTCATCTCTTTGGGGGCTTCTGGTTTGATTTCTGAGGTTAGGTTTTGAATGCTGCATTTCTCAACCTACACACATTTGGATGTTATTTTAGTTGATGAGCTATAGGAAAATGTATTTGCAGCTGTACTAGAAAGGTTATAGCAGCAACACAGGTTATTATTCACGTGGTCAGGTGGTGATGTGGTAAACATGACTATAAGTTACTGTGCAGTAATCCTTTTTGTCAATGCAGTTAGCTTGTAGACATTACAGACTCCCTGCAAAAATAATATGTAGCATTGCACAGCAACTAATCTAACTTGCATGGCTTGTGTCAGCACTACAGCTCATCTGAGCTTGCTTTCTAGCTGAAATGCTTAGTAGTATTATGGCTTCAAACTAAGGCAACCAAGAGAGGAAAGCTCGTGGTCTGTATGTGCTTTATAGACAGTATGTAGCTGGCTGAGGGAACTCGCTGGCACGGGAAATTATCTGTGACTGGATGGATTTAAAAGGAAAATTAGGTTGTTATATGAGAACTTCTGTATGGTAAAAATGATAACATTTCATGTATCATAATTCAAGCAGGAAACCTGCAAGTACAGTGGATTAGAGAGGTGAGCAAGTGTTGTCTCAATGCAGGGCCAAGGTGGAGAGGCTTTTCACCTCTGAGTCATGAATCAGAGGCCATTTTTGGAGCTGGAACATTAGACGTGACAGGCTCTTATTGGAATGACAGGACAGCAAGGCCATTGCTTGGAATATACTATTGCACAACAGACAATTTCCTTTATTAGAAATTCTGGCTAAGCAGTGCTGTTATGCTTTAACAAAGCATGCTGATTAATGTCATGTAGTAGGAATGTCTATGCATAACTGTCTGTACATCCAGCTGTAACCCAGATGACTCGGAGGTGCCTCGTGCTGGCAGCACACAAACTTTACAACTTCTATTCTGCAACTTTTGAAATGTTAAAAATATTAGACAAATCCACCTAACACAAGGAGCTCACAGATTTAATATGAAGCCTGAAACACTTGCAAGAAAGAAACCTTAACAGTATTATTTCTTCGCTGATAAGATCCCCAAATCCTTTGCAGCTGAAAAATTACAGAGGTTTTAAAAGACTTCATGCTCCAGGTTATAAATTGACAGTGAGCCAGTCACAGTGAGAAGTTCTGTCTTACAGGGACACAGAACCACTATTACTTCAAGATTTCTAATTCTCTGCAACCTAAGTCTTGACAGATGACTGCAAAGAGAAGCCAGAAATGTCACTTGTTCCACCCCCTATCATGGTTTAGTTATTTACTTAAGTGCTTCCTACACCATCCTCCCAGAGAGATGGAAGAATAATGAAAATGGAAAGGAAATCTGTCTTGAAAACACAGTGAGCTCCTCCTGAGAATCCGCTTCACTGAAGCGCAAGGGTGATTCCTGAGGGAGAAAAACCATCTGGTTGCTACATTGATGGGGAGACCACAGAAAAGAGGGTGTTCTGCCTGCTGGGCTGCGGTAGCACAGACTTTGGGATAGGCAAGCGGAGAGTATAGTCAATGCCATAGGCTGAAGCCAGTCTAGAACTCGGCAGCTACTAAAGGACACAGACCCGTTAAGAGTTCCTGGTGCACCTCTTCCGCCCATTAGATCTTGGACATTTATGTGGCCATGTCATCTAGTTGAAAACGAGCCCTCATCTGTTGTGGTGGTGGTGGTTTTATAAATGCTAGTGGCAGCAAAAGGGGGAAAACAAGAACACACAGCCAGCAGCAGAGAGAGGAACTCCTCTGTTGGGGGCTACACAGATGGAGGTTAGTTTACTTTGTGCAAGTGCACCCACTGACTGCTCCTGTAGAATTGCCTTAGAGAAGGTGTTTTCTCCCTATAGCTTAAACTGTGAATTCTGAGTTGTGCCATTCAGTTACACTGCACAGAACCCAAAGGGCTTTGAGCTAACAATAAACAAATTTTGTTGGCATTTTTATATTAATGGGCAAGATCTGTAGTAAAGGCAGAGGAAGTTTCTAGGAATAAGTATTTACTGTCTCTAACTTTTATGCAAGTCTCCTTTTCAGTTCATTCATTTCAGGTCCCAATAGGTTTAATAATAGAACAGGTCTCTTAAAAGAATGTTTGCAGATATATAGACTTTTAAAATTCTTTTCAGGCCCTTTACTCCCTGAAATAACATCATCCCCCAACCAGATTAAATGGGTCCATCAACTGCAGACCCTAAGCAAGATCTCAGGTGGAGGTAAGCCGTAGTCATTACACTGAAATGAAAGCAGCTGTGCTAACTTGCTCCAGCTGAGAATCTAGTGAGGTGCGTAGAAATGGTTTCTTTAATTCAAGCAGTATCTGGGATAGAAAAAACCACTTCCCTGGAGACAGCCTAGAAACTCAGGCTAGGATCATTTCTCGCTGTAAGTGCAGGGAGCTATTCTGTACTGCATCTCGGCTGCAGTCCCTAAAGCACAGCAAGATCTTCAGGCAACGTCTCCGGTGTGTTGAGTCAACACATCAGAACTCATGAGTATGTTCAAGAAAGCATAACTTAATGATGCAAAACTGCTAAGTTCTGCATTTATGAAAAAGGGAACATGAATTTAATAAGTGCATGTGTCTCATATAACTAGTTTCCTCCATGTTTTTTTTTTTTCTATTGATATTAGTTACACTCTAACTGCCTTCTTAAGCTCATTCTTATTGTAAGTCCATCAGGATGGTTTTATTCATACATGCTTTGCATTTTGCTATTTCATATGTAAATAGAAAACAGGCCTCCTCTGAGGAAAATAAGAGCATTATTTTGTCTAAAATATTCTTTTTCCACATGGATTACTACCCACATGCAACAGCTCAGCTGACTCATGGTTTCAGTACTTCCATAAGGGTTTTCAGCACAGCCTGTATGTATAAGTGCTTTCCAGACCTTAATCAAGGCCTGTTAAGAAGTGTTTTCCCCTAATGGAAAAGAGAAAAGACATGGATCAGCCACCTGAAATCTATTAGTATTTTCTGGAGGGTAATGCTTCTGGTGTAGTTAATAGGCTGCATAGATGGTATGAGGTTATGAGTGTTGTAGCAGGATGGAAGTGCTACAAACCTAGAGTGAAATGCTTAGCTAGCAATTCTTCTCATAAAGACACACTTTCTCCAAGAAGTGTCTGTGCTATTCTTGGACTTAACACTTCTGTATCCTGCTACTGGAGGTCTCGGAAGAAAAAGCAGGTGTTTGGGGTATGGATTTCTTACCTAGCTCTCCATCAGAGGTGAGTGAGATGCTAACTCATAACCTTTACCTATTGCCAGGTCTGTGGTTGGTCACCAAAATCAGAAAGCTGAAGTTGGGAGTGAGGAGCAAAATACTGATTAGCCCTTTAACTGTCTGCATTTTTTTTTTCATTTTCCTCAGCTTTTTCTCAAGGTTTTTTTTTTGTTTTTTTTTGTTTTTTTTTTCCCCTTGGGACTACAGAGGATGAAGTTGCTTATGGATAATTCATGAAATAGAGGCTGAATATTTGGATTAAAGGTTTAAGACTTTTCTAAGCCATTTAATGAAATGAGCAAATAATATATAGGTATTTTTCTTCCACATGTCAATCATTCTCAAACTCTGTTAGCATCTTAATTTTTTTTACATGTTAATGACATCTCATTGTTCCATTAATGGTCTGCAGTAGGATTATCTGTATTTATTTTCCATTAGTGCTTATGCATTTTGGTATGCCTGAACAAGTATTAGAAAGTTAAGCTTCATCTTTCCTTGGAAACATTGGAGAACTGAAGCTTCTTACAGAAATTTCCTCAGTATGCACATTTAAATGTTAAGTTCTAATTTTTATTTGTTTTCTGTTCCTGTAAGCTTTATTCTTTTAATTTTCCAATCATTGAATGATTGAGAAGTTGGGAATAAGAGTTACCCTGCTATCTAACAGCAGTCTCCAGGACAGAATTTTTAAAGTGACATGAATGGACACACCTCCACTGATCACTAGAGCTCTGCTTGCTTATGCTGGTTCCACAGCTTCAGTGAAGCTGTAAATATACTGCAAGTCCTTAGAATCTGCTGAAGTAGGTTATCTTTATTAGTTATGTTTGGAGAATATTTCTATTAGGAAAAGGTGGAATAAAGTCACTAAGTTTGACTTAGAGAGGCAGTAAAAAGTGGAGCATTCTTCAGTTTTCTTTTGCATTCATTGCTGAAGAAGGCTCTGGAATTCTAGCTTAGCAACGGTGTAGTGTTTTCCCTTGTGATCTCCTGAACGAGTGCTTTCCTGACTCGGTGCAAGATTTGACAAGATCAAAAAGCTTCTGAATAGGTGCGTGGATTGAAGTCAGTATTATCCATTTGAAAATATTTTCTAAGTTGTGAAAGAATATCTATTCAGAAAAAATTGTGCTAACACAGCTAGCACAAGGAGGTGGAGGTGTTGAATATCCAACTTGGCAATACTAATTGATGCTTAAATATTGTCACGCAAGGAAATCTGAGCCAGGCAGTGACCTGATCTGTCCTGTTGTCACTAAAGCAAAGTAATGTGTCACTTTAGAAAATAAGGGGCTGGTGGCTTTTCCAAGACTTTAATAATGAAATATGACATTTGATAAATGGTTCCCCTGCATGTGGTTCCTGTTTCTTTTGTGTTATTATCACTGTTATTTGCTTAGTTGTTTTTCCTCTCCATAATAATAAATCTTTTTGGTTTAATATAAATTGAAACCTGTGCAATGATTTAAACTTCTCTTAAGCAAATGGAGATTTAGTCCAGAGAACAGGTTTTCTTCTTTTGGCTGTTTCTGTGTTTGGAGGAGGGTATTGCATTTTGGTTCACGAGGGAATCCTCTGCCTGAGGCAGGAACTGAAGTCAGCATTGAATGTGTTGGCTGGTCCAAAGCAGCGCGTTTCACTTCTACCTTCTTCATCTTTACTGACTACAAATTATTTGTTGGATTAAATCGAAATTGCTGCTTTTGAAATATAAAGTCCTGTGTGGGTTGAGACTGCACTACTAGAAATTTCTCTCTTCTTGTGTTGTATTGCAAGCATTGCAATAGGTAGAGAGACTTGCATTGGTTCACTACTGGTTTTGCCTGAAGTGGAGGAAAGGTGGTGTTCTACATTAAGAAGCTTCAGCTGTTAAGTAGGCTTTCATCTTGATTTGCAAAAACCCAAGCCTGGTGATGTCCCTTTTTTTGTTCTGGATCCTATGGGCTAGGTCTTTGAAAGAAAACTAATGTGTGTGGTCAAGGTGAGCTTTCTGTCCTGCAGGTGAATTAATTTATTGACTTTCAGCAAGAATGCAGACTTTCAGGTGAGGGCTTCATCAGTAAATTGTTCACATATGACTTATTTTTAGGCTTTTATAAAAATAGGTTCATGACTGGTAAGGATTCGGTGGTACTGTTATAGGAAATCAGTAAAACACTACTTTTTTTTAATATTTCAGTTTTTTTAATTCCTTTAAAATATTTCTCAGATTGACTTTCTTTCTCCTCCCTGTATTACATACTGCACTTCCTACAAGCTAACCAGACAGTCATTTACTTTGGCCCAGCTGATGTGTGGTATTTCTATTTTGTGTGTTAACCTCAGTTCCTGTGATGCCTTGGAAAAGCACACACCTTATTTATTCTGTACATTTATCAAATGAAGCTTGACATGAAGTCATTTGGTTTGACAAAAAATTTATGGTGGTTTCAGTTGGCTTTGCATTAGCCTCATGATATTCTTTGATGTGTTAAACAGAATTGGTTAAAGAGGATTTTTTTTATTTTAGGGCCTTTGGTCCCCTCAGGTTTGTAAAACAGTTCATAGAATACTTGCAGTCCAACCCATCTAACCCCTATTAAATTTATGAATGTAATATAGTATTTTCTTGGCTTTCTTTCCAACTTCTATGAAGCGAGTTCTGTAGATTTTTATCTACTGCTAGTCCTTCTGCTCCCCATCTTGGCAATTGACCACATGACTTGCTGTTTCCCCTCCCTTCACTTTCCTGCTTCTGCTCACATCTCTCTCCAAAAATAATTTGAAGCCTTGGACAAATGCATTTAAAGTATGATTTTGGCTCTAATAAAGAGGAACAAGAAGTGGTAGAGAGGGATGAAAAAGAGACAAATATAACGGACATAGAGAAGAACATGCTCATTCATATGTAAGTCCTTAACCTTTGGTGACCCTTCTGAAGGAGTGGTCAGCACCATTGTTTTGAGAAAAGATTCACCATGATTCCAACTCTGACATTCTATGAGACCTTTAAGTTGAAGCTTGTCTAAGAATAAAATCAGAAATGTTTAATATTTTTTTTTTTAAAAAAGTATGATCCAAGATGCTTTGACCTTTAGCTTAGAGTAGTCAGCTTGGGCCAGTTAACAAGCAATTGTAATAATGCAGCAGTCAAAAAAAAAAAAAAAGCCCAACAAAAAAAAACAAACCCCAAAACCCACATCCCCCATAACACCTTTTGATCTTGAACGTAGACTTTGTGTGCAAAAGCTACCCATCAGTGAGCTGTTAATATTGACTGCAGTGCTTACAAAATTTCTGTGCTATAAATCTACTTCTGTAATCCCATAGAACATCAAAAATCAGTCTGATGGATAATTCATTCTTTCACTATGGCTTGGGCTAAAGAAGATCTGAATTTGCTTTCTATGGAAGAACATCAGAGTTGGATCAAGGCAAGCTGATGTATTTTCTGGTGTCTGTTATATTTCTGGTAATGTTTGGATCCAATCTGTCGCTAATTTACCTCCAAGAAAGTGAATACTTCCTTACCTCAGAAAATACTAGGGCTTGCATTTTTGTGTGACCTTGTACTATAGTTGCATCTAATATCTGATTAGAGGGATAGCTAATTTGGTTTGGTGGTGACTGCCTTTAAGAGCTGCCTCTTCACCATGAGGGGTAGGTGATGTTTTTGTGGGACTCAGTGTAAATTTTGACAGAGTGGAAATAAATGTTACTGTGGGAGGTGTCAGCTATGCCAGAATTTACAGTGCAAATCTAGCGGTCTAACTAGTGAACTCTTCTGCGTGTCTATTTTTTTCCCAGTTTAGGTTCCTTCGTCTGCCTACTTATCTGTAGGTGTTTTGTTGGGGCATCAGGAACATGTCAAAAATGAAGTTGCATCAAAACAAAACAAATTCTGCCATGAAAAGCTGCAAAACTTTGTTTTATACTGAGTCTGATTATAAAGTCATCTTCTGAATGCTGATTTCTTTACTTTCAAAATGATAGAACTCCAAAATATGTCCTACAAGTCAGAACCTCCTGTATCTAAGAATGGTTTCAAAGAGAGATGGCAAACTATAAATGCACGACAGAACTACCTAAGGTGGTTCTTTGACTGTGATGCAGTAACAGAGTAGAAATAAATATGTATTCAACATAGAAATTAAGAAAAACGTTTTCCTGAAGAAAAAAAAAAAAGGTTGGCACTCTGTCACTACATCACACGTGCATCAGCCAAGTCGCTGTTTTCAAGAATATCTACAAGATCTAATGTTAGAGTTACCCCTCTCCCAGCTGAATTCATGAGGCAGACTTCCTCACAATCCCTTAATAGGAAAGCATACTAGAAAATACATGGGAAAATACCTGTAACTCTCTTCCCTTGGTGCACCATTTGAATAACTCTTCTTGACTACAGTGGAAAACAACCTCAAATTTATTGTACATTTCAAAAGCCCTCACCACATAGCTTTGCAGCATTCATTTTTTCAGTATCAGTAATCAGTTGCACCACAAATTTTTTGGACCGTTTTACCCTTCTCTCTCTTTGGCTCTGTTTTGCATTACCACGTTGTATTTACGGAGAGATGATTTTTATCCATCAGTTTGCAAAGGTCCCACACAAGTTGTAAATAAAGAGCAGGCCATAGGGCATTGTGGGATAATTCTACCTTTATCTCCTGAGTAAGGAAGCCAACCTAATTAATGACTTCCCTCCAACTGGAGAGGTGCAGAATAGTAATTTGGATACTGGCAAACCAAGGATTTATTGTCAATTCAGAAGACTGTGAGTGCCAACTCTGCAGTTCTCTACATCTCAACTTACAACTGGGATCAATACTGCGCTTGCAGCTTCCACTTGTATATTTTATTTATGGAGCACATATTTTGAAACTTTTTTCCCTGTTGTTTTTAAGGAGTTACTGCCACTACCTACTTTGATTTAGGCTAGCCAGAATTTATTTTGCTTTCTTTTCAAAGTGGGACAACAACTGCTAGTGGTAATGGGCTGTGTGTTTGGGTATATGTGCACCTTTCCTTGCGTGTAGTTAGAGGTAACAGTGCATGTAAATCTGGCAATTTGAATTTCATTTAACTTAATTTCTCCCTCAATCTCCCCTGGCAGTGCTATTGTCATGAAAACATATCATGGCCAGCAGAATGGAATAAAGTCTTTGGTATGTGTGAGAATTATGTTTTGGATATATCTGGAAAATTCCAGTGAGCTTTCTATGGGTAACTGCAATCAATGGTATAGAGGTACATTTAAACCAAGGTCACAGATCTCAATGTCCCTTTCCTCTGGAGCTGAGCTAAGCATCTCTATTCAAATGCTCCGGCTCTTTCTGTGATGTGCTGACACTTACAGGTTATGCTTGATATTATATTTACTGAGGAAGTATACATTAAGTGATCACTAAAATGGGAAGCACTACTTCCAAATCCTCCATGGGCATTTTGTGTGTGTATATATATGTGCAAACAGAGATATGCTTTGGGTAGACACTGGAGGTATCCAGGTTCACAGTGCTCTTTTTGAGTTACAGATGCAATATCACAGTAAAAAGATAATGTAGTTACTCTAATGGGCAAGAGGATGAGATAATGCATTTTTTTTAATGTCTAGCACAAAAATCCCTGGTTAACTATGTATAGGCAATGGGAAAACCAGGGAATTTTAATATATAAGCCAAATGACCTAGACTGTGCAGTCAAGTAGCAAAATGACACTTTGAATAAAAGAGGGAAAATACTTTAAATTTTGTCTCACTTATATTACCTAGCTGTACTTTCTCAATAGTGTCACTGATGCCAAAGTATGTGAATAGGGATCAAGCTGGAATCATCCACCAGTTTGTCTTTATGGGAGACATAAAGACAAGAAAAAGACTTTTCTTCCTGTTTTGTGGGTAGAGGATACTTTGGAGTCCATCTTTAATAGCTGTCACACAGGAAGCAGTAAATCCTATCGTTCTGTCTGTCTGCTCGGCTGCCTTCTGTGATGGTTTGCCAATGTAAGATGAAAATTAAACTATGTATTGTATACAGAAAGATTAGATAACTAATTATTTGCTGTAACAACTTTTCAGGACAGATAAGGCTTGACTGTAGTCTTCCAGTAAATCAGAGGAGCCTATTTGCTCAGAGGCAGGAGTCCCAACTACCAAACTCGTTTCATGTTTACTGCTGAACAGACACAAAAAAGAATCAATGTGGCTAGATTTCAAAGAGTAAGACAGAAATGAACCGGCAAACCAGTCCATTATTAGGCCCCTTTACTCACACATGATAATGATTTGGAGGACCTAAAATTATTTAACAGTACCTCTGTTTTCCACTTCTCAACCTTTATTTTGCCTTTAAAAAAATTATGCAATTAACAATTATCTAATTAACCCTTTTGCAGAAGGGTTTCTTGCATTTTAAGTTAGTTGCATTACCATAGTGCATCTCTGTGTGGGTTTGTGTTCCCTGGTTATTGGTCTCTATTAAATACCTGTGATTTTTTTTTTTTTTTTTTTTTTGGACCAGACAGAGTAATAACAACTGAACAAAATGGAAAACAGGCAGTTACATTTTTCATCCTTTGCAGTTAATGCATTAACTTTCTCTGGATTTCACGCTTTACTTGTGACAATGACTGTGTTCAGGCTAGTCACAATATCCCTAGATCTCAGGGCTTCAAGAAAAACAGCTAGAAAATTTTAATTAAATCCCTCTTTTTACCACCAGACAAAATATTCTTCTCCCTGTAGGGTATTTTTTTTTGTTTTGTTTTCTGTTCTATAAACCACAGACTATCAGTTTAGCTGTTGCCTAAAAGGTAATGTGATGGAAGCCTGGTTATAGATTTGATATATTGCAAGAAGGCTGCATTCATGAATTGTGAATAAGAGCAACAATTTTTCAAATATATATTGTCAAAGCCGTTTTCTCTCCAATAACATTGCACATAAAATGTTACAAGTGTAATGGCTATTTTACTTGCAGTTAAAAAGTGCATACAATTGTAATATATCACCTGTTGTTAAAATGACATCTGGGAATATAGGAAGGTTTTTTCTTATCCTGTTTCAGACTTCTTTACTACCTGTATTTCCTGTTGAAGGTATTAGTATTAAAGAATCACTAGAGAGAGGACAGCACCTACATACATATATGTGTGTGTGTTTACACATATATATGTATTTGTTCTTGGCAGATCTTAGTACCTGTATTTAACGTACATTACTATCTATTGAATGACATAGTAATTTCTCTATAGTTCAAATAGCGGACCTCACTGTATACTTTCACTTGCATCTGTCAAATATTGAGTGACCATAGTTGGCCTATGGTCATTCTGAATAGCTGTTTGTGTCCAAATCTCATTGACTTAAATGGTTGACACTCGTTGCTACTCCAAAGATCATAAAACTGTAGGGATGATCTTGGTTCAACTCATCCAGTAAAGTTAGTTGCTGTAAAATTAATTCTTCAACTGCACTTCAGGGGTATTCTAATACAGGTTGTTAAAAGCTCTAAAGGTCTGACAAAGAAATTCAAAGTGACTTATAAAGAAGGATTTCTCTATTATAAGCAGACAGCATGCAATCCTTGATCAGTTGAGGACAAATGCAAAGCTTTCCTTTTGCTGAGGCCAGGATTTCATCCACAGTATGGGACTTTTGAAAAGTTCTTGTCATAGATATTTGAAGTCTTTAAGAAGAATACCAATGTTGAAAATCCCTCTTAATATGCTGTGCCTATGGCATACACAAAGCATCATGTTCCTTCTACCCATCCTTGAATAAGTCATTGCTTAAACTTTAATGCCTTATTTCTACAGTTTCTCCTTGATCCTGCATAGGAATCTGTACTTGCAGAATACACGCCAGAGTTTCTGAAAGGATCTATGTTAGCTACTTCTACTTTGGACCAAGGTTTTAGAAGACAAATCCTTGAGAGTAGGAAACTGCATTTATTCATTTAGAAATCTGTAAAGCTCCTCACCTTAGTTCTAGGACTAGTGTCTGACACTGAGAAATGTGGTCTGGGACTACTGGATTATCTGGAAGGATTTTCTCCAAACTCCCCCTGCTTGACCAGCAATCCTGGACTAGCAAGCACAGTTTCTTGCGTAAGATGACTGCAACTCCCTTCCATGGTCTGGGATGGAAATGCAACTGAGCTTCCATGATCAACCTTATTTCAAACCCTAGAAATGAGGAAGTTAAAAGCAAGAGCCTGTTATGAAAGTTAATATAGCTGAATATTCCTGCTTAGTCTGAAGTGGCTGCTTTATCCTTCTGCCTGCATTTCCTGAGTGCTTTGATGCTACAGCATGCACTTTATCAAGCTCTGTTCTGAACTGGTTACCTCATTAGGTTTAATGTTTGATTAGTGAGTCATTAAATACTATAGAAGTCAGAACACAAACTGTATCCAGTTCTCCTTTGGTTTCCAGTAATGATTTGAAAAACATTCAGAGTACATGTGGTATACCTTTGTCATGGGCAGGACAGAGGGATTGATAGTTTCTAAAAAATCAATTCTAGCCAAATACTTTATAACACAATGTGTCATCCAATATTTGTGGACTGAAATTACTAATCTAAGGACATGGTTACTAAATTTCTAATATGATATTTGACAATAAGTTGTAAGTAGACCTTTATACTTTTAGTCTCTGGTGAGTGCCTTTTCTGGTTGTATTGAACTGAAGAAGGTGACTTTCATAGGATTCAGTCTTCCTAAGAGAGAAGCAGCAGAGGGTGACGTAATACTGAGTCAGGGATATGCCACAGGACAGTTTATCACTGACAACATTCTTGAGGTTTAATTGCTCTTCTCACCCTTCCCTCTCTTCTTCCTGCCCCACCCCCCCCAAGTTTTCCTCAAAATAGTTTAATACCAGCCATTCCTAATATAATCATGCTGAAATTATGGAAAAATTGAACAAAGCTATGATCAAAAGCCTGTGAGCTTTTTTTCTCCTAAGCAGACTGTAGGCTACTTTTGATAATAAAACTACATGTGCTTCTGTCAAAAGCAGAAGTTGCTGTTGTTTTGTGTGATGTTATTTTAATGGTGCCACTTAAAAATCAAGTTCTGTTGCTGAAACACTAGCTGTGAATAGCATTTCCTATGCTCCAAAATGTCTACCAAAGACGTGCCTCTTGGGAAGCAATCAGCAGTTAACCTTGAGCAGTGTGCTTGTTTAAACTGGAGATGGCAAGCTCAAGAAAAACGATCCACTAAATCCAAATGTAGTAAAAACAAATGTGCGCTGATGCCAACTAATGTGCATGATGGCAGGTAACTGTATGCATATATTGTTGATGGGTAAATGTTCCTCTGCCCTTGCTTTCTGTGGTGAAGGAAAAGCGAGGAGCCTCTGACAGGATCAAAGGTGCTGTGCGCCTGATTTCATCTTGCTGAGCAGCAGTGGCATCGTGTGCTGGGCTATCTTTCATCAGCGGGGCAGCCCTTTAAAGCAGGGGAGAGATTAAACACTCTAATAAATGCAACTAATCCATGAGGTGAGAGAGAAGAGTATATGCTGTCCCATTATTCTAATGCTATTTCCTCTCCCTAAGTAGCCAGAGGCTTTTTCTGGATCATTTGTGGTCACTTCACTGTCCACGTTGTTGTGCATTTCTGTCACTGTGTTACAGTCGGTGCATGTTTCCCCACAAGCAGTCCAACCAAAATTGTTTGTACCTAACCACTTGGTTTTCTTACTTCAATGGGAATAAGAACAGCAAAATCTGGATGCTAGTGGGTTGGATAGTGAATCTCAGTAGGAGCATTAATAAAACATGTGTGAAGTGCTAGCTCAGGTCACAGAAGCCTCTGGCAAAGAAAAGAGTATATTGCCTTGCTGTAGGGGTAGTTGCTGGCTTGGAGAGAAAAATCCATACAGTAATAAGCATTCTGAAAAGTTGTTATTGAGTTACTTGCATAAAAATGAAGCCTCTGAGCTATTTTTGTTTGTTATTGTATTGAAAAAAAGAAGTCACTTGTTCCTGAGCAATTGGGAGGCAATAGGTAATTTGTGGAGGTGACAGAAGAGTTGATTCAGATGAAGTTGTGCAGGGGAGAAGCAGCATGCCTCAAATTCACAAACAGCAGAGGATCTGAAGAAAAGGGTTATAGCTGGACATGGCAAGATGTCCATTGGCTTTGTAATTCTGCATAGCAGTCTTTTTCTCAGACCACCCTCTAGCAGTTTGTATTGATTCTCCTCCAGCTACTCGCAGAAATGTCTTGCTTGCTTATAGGATCAGTGCTCTCCAGTGTTTAGTAATGAAGTAAAAACCCCAGTCTATGTATTTAATTATGTGTCCTAGAGCAGGTGAAGATAAATGTCAAAAGGTCAAAGTTGCCTGTCAAAGGCTCAGTCATAGTGGTGGCAAAAACAGGTTCGGTAAGTGTCACACCAGGCTGGTAAAGGTGGAAACCCAAAGCTGTGGCTTTACAGCATATCCTAAAAGGAGACATGAGAGTTGTGAGTGAGGGAAGCAGAGAAAAAAAATTTGTTTAAAAAGAATTTGGCCTCAACCAGTATTTGGCCACTGATTCAACTTCAATTGAAAAAACACATTGATGTCTCTTGAGAGTTGTTAGAGTTTTGGTTTGTTGTTAAAAATAGCAGTAAATCCCTTGCCACTATGGTTGTAAGGAGAATTTTAGAAAACGATGTGAGCAAAGCTGAGGTGTTTCTGAAGGTCTAACAAGTATGGATGGCTTCATTTGTTTTGGTGAAAATATCAGGTAATAGTCAACTTTCCCCTGGTTTTAACTTTTTTAGTCTTTACAGAAAACCATATACTGAGTCATCTTTGTAGTTACCTGAAATTTCTGAATTTTAAGAAAACATGAGGAATCGCAGAACGTTACAGTTTTATTATGAATACAGCCTCAGTTTCGTATATGTTTGTCCTTTCTTTAGTCTGTTGTTTCTCCAAAGAAAGAGATTTTCCAAGTCTCATGGCATTGTCCAGTCCCACTCACCTGATGAAAAAGTTCAGGTGTTCATGGGGTCTTATGTACCATGCACTATCTTTTGTTGTGAGAATTTAGTGTGATTATGCTTTCATGTTGATGCCTTACGTAGCCACAGGTCTCATCTTAAAGGTCAGCTATACTCCCTTGCTTCAGTGCTTTCCCCCAGTCCAAGCTCTGACTACACGCTCATCTTTTTCTCATGAAAACTGTTATTTATTTATTCCAGATCACTAAAAGATGAAAGCTATAAGTAAAAAAGGAATACTTCAGTATCCTTCTTAATGTTGTGCTCATGGTGACACAAGGTCCAGGCAGCAGGGGCAGGGGGGTGAAATTGGTGATAATTCAGTCCTCTCTTTTCATTGAAGGAAAGACATTTTAATTTTACAAGAACTGGCTTCATAAAAGGAAGAAAAAGTTTGAGTAGGTAAGGGACATAAAGTTACCTATCACCAGGAGGCAAAGCAGAGATGAGTAGGACATTTCTATGGAGAATCCTTCCAAGAAGGAAGTAGCGCCAGGAAAAATAGCCACAACAAATTCAAAAGTAGGTTCTGGTCAAAAAGAAGTAAACGCATACTTATGATTGAATGCACATCCCCAGGGAAGATGTGGTTTGGAAAGCATATGAATTGCAGATAAATACTGGAAGAGGATGTAAGGTATGTAAGGAAACTGTGATGCTGAGCTAGTAGAAAAGAAGATATTACTAAATATACCTGGGTACAAATATGATGCTGATGCTCTTATTTTACATGTTTCATAGACACCACATGGGGAAATGACACGCAGTGGGATAACTGCTGGGTATTTGACAGTCTTACGTTGCATCTTGTTTACACAAAAAGTCTTGTTACAGTCTGCAGGTAAGGGCTGTGCAAAGGGAGCAAGAATTGCAGGAGACCTAGCTTGTGATTATGCACCTGGCCTGTAAACAGCTGCTTCCTTAGAGGGAAAGAATGTTTTGAACACAAAGAAGCCTTTTTTTCCTGAGTCATAAACCTGTCCTTTGCTCTCTTTAAGTTTTGGTGTGGCCTGAATGAAAACTTACTCTTGCTTCCCTGTAAATCCCAATGACTTCAGTTTAGTATGCATAGGTGAAAGAGAGAGTAGATCCACCAGTACTCCTGTCTGTCTTTCCTGTCTGTTTTCTGTTCTCTAACTTCCCTCAGGTGGTAATTTTTAATGTTTGGAACAACTGCTACTCCATAACCTGTGCTGTTTTTGACAGGTCCAGATGGTGGGTAAGACAACTTCATCTTGATGGGGCCAGAGGAGCTTTAAAGTCCACTGTAATAGTCTTCTGGGGCTGGCAGGAAAGATGCTCTGGAGACACCTCTGCGTTGTCTGCCCCTTGTTGAGTTCCCTGCTCTGTCACGATCACAGCTGGTTCAATCCAACGGCAGTATCCCCTGGTGGCTTGGAGGCTGCATGTGGTGGCCATGAAGGACACGGGTTGATAACTGTTCTCTTTTATCCCCTATTTTCAGTCAAGGGGACAGAGTAGCTAGGGTTGGTAAGGAACCTTCTGAAACGATTCCTGTATGTCAGAGCCTTTCTGCACAGTAAAACTGAAGTAGCAAGAGTGGGGAGGGTGGAGGACTGCCTTGCTCTGTGGGAGGAGAGGGCAGGAGGAAGATAAAAGAGCATCTTGAGACCCTTGTAGCTGTGCACGAGGCCCTGCGACAGATGAACAGCCTCAGGGCTGTTCAGCAGAAAGCAATGTTGGCTCTTGCAGGTTTTCTGGGGGGAGAACTTCCTTATTCTGAGGGACTTCTTGGAGGGATGCTAATTAATCGAAAGGTGGGTTTACCAGCAATCCACCAAAGGAGCTGTTAATGTTGTTTGTAGCTGATTAGGTCTATTTGTACTGTTTCTCCTCTCCCTATATGTTTATTTTTCCAGCTAGATTGCTGCAGGCTTCCTGAGCATTACAACAGCAGTTTGGTAGTGATACGATACTGTGCCTGAGCTAGAGAGCAGCAAATTGGCAGCATCAGCATTCTTACTGCCTAGCTTAGGCTGCTGTACACAGTAGGTGAAGTCAACATTAATGTCATAAAAATATTACAAATGCACATTTGTTGGAACCATACCGTTGCCCTGATATTAACTTTTTTTGTCGCTCTAATGACAGGTGGCTGCATGGCAGCACTCAAACATTCATTTTGATATCTTCTTTCTCATGAAGCCTTTTTTAACATCAAGGATTCTTTTTCTGACACGTGCTCAGATTCCAGATTACTACCTTAATTCTTTCCTTTATCATTATTGAGTGCTAGGGATGGACTAACAGCCACTCTGTTAAGAGACTTGGCCACAAGGGACTGAGATTAATAGTCATACTGCTAGGAAGTTCGCTGCGCTCTGGAGACTGAATATCTCTCATAGTCTTTTTGGCACTGTGTGGCAAACACAAGGTAAAGCAGGGGCTGCCTATTAACTGAGATTAACTTTGATTTTTCACTTTCACTTGTTCCTTTTTTAACATTGGTAACTACAATGGAGTAAAGGCATTTCAAGATAAATTCTTCTTGAAGTTCCTTTAAGTTCTTGCTTGATGGGAAGTTTGGGCTCTGGGAAGAAGAGCCAGGGAGATGAGCAAAAGCCTCTGAATCGGACTGAAATCACTGCCGTGAAAAGAAGGGAGCTAAGAGCCTTTAATTAAGGAAAGTACTTGTAATTTGAAAACTTATAATGACAGCTGAATAAGGAATTCTTTCATATCTGCCTTAAGAAGCTGAGTGGTAAAGGAGGACACAGGTATTTTGTTGAACAGTGAATTAATAGAACATGGTCTTTTAATATGAATGTTTCTGCGTTGTTAGTATTGTAATATCACATTACAACTTTCCACTCAAGAAAAACAGAACTTTTGGTGCCTGACAATACAAATTATATTCTCAAAAAAAAAAAAAAGCTTTTAGGAGTAATTGGAAAGAAATATAATCCCAGACTTTTTTTTCTTAAAAAAAAAAAAACAACCAACCAAAACACAAAACCCCACCCCCAAACAAAAATATCAAAAACAAAGAAAAGAAAACAAAAGAAAGAAAAAGACCTGAGAATATAAACAGAAAAGCACATCTAAGACACCTGCACTGAAAATCTCTGCCTTATTTTTTCTATTACCTTAGGTTATAGTCTTAAAAATACCCAAAATAAATTTATGGAAAAAGACCAGTATTTTCACACAGATTTCCATATGTGTGGACTGCTTTTCTTCAAAAATAATCTGATAGCTAACATGACATTTTGGCTGTCTTACTACCTGAAGTTAAGACTGTCTTATCAAGGCTGTTTTCTCATTTGATTTTACTGTTGATCTTTCTTTTATACAAAGTTTATAACTGACGTGCTGTTGCTTTTGCGTTAAACAGTAGCTGAATTTTTGTGTGGATTCCTGTGCATGTAATGCAGGCTAATGCAGGTATATTCTGTTCTTGAAAAATGATGAGGTCAAACAGCATGTAAAAGAATTCTTTTAAAATTCAGAATTGCAATACGAACTGGTCAGGCCCGAGGGCACAGGCCTGCAATAGGATATAGAGCAAGTACTGTTGAAGGGGGGGGGTTGGTTGGTTGCTTGTTTTCAGGACTCTACAAGCTTTGCTGTAGAGATGTTTGCTTAGGCTCAACTGTGGGAAGGGGAGGACAGGGAACAATATTTCAAATCTCTCTTCCATTGCAGGGAGCATTGATAAGAATACTGAGTGTGAATTTGATGATTTTGATAGATTTCTGAATGGAAGTTTACACATAGAAAGGCTTTTCAGTCTCCTAGCTTGATGGATGACTGAGGAGTACTTGTATGAGACTGAACATACTGGTAGTGCACAAAAGATGAGGACAGACAGAGAGGAAGAACTTGTGTTCTTCAGATATTTTTTTTTTGAAAAAAGAAAAATATCTAGCACTTTAGTTAAATTATGTTTAAAATATTAACTTGACGTGGTCCTGGCTTTGGCAAGAAATACAGGCTTCAGCTAACTGACACTTAAAACACTGACTGGTAAAAGTTTGGATGCTACAGGAGGAAGGATGATTCAACTTATTTTCTTACCCACTTTTCCAAAGCATCTATGATTTGCTGGTAATGGAAAGAAGTTCTTGGGTTATATGAATCTTCTAAGCAGCTATACAGGAGAAGACCCATGTCATAAAATTGGAAACAAATTGTTTTTCTGCAACTTTTTCCTTCTTTTGGGTGTGTGTGTGTGTGTTCATTCCATCCTCATTTCCCCTTTTCCATTTTGATACATGGGAGGAGAAATAAAGGACAAGGAAAATAACACAAGTATTGAAAAATGAAACACTTTAAAAGCTTTCCATGGAAAATATGTCTTTTTCATCCTGCTGTCAGGGACTGAGCTGGTATGAAGTTGGCTCATCCTTGCCTTACTCAGAATCCCTGTCATGGGGTCAGGAGCTAATGACGCTACCTATTGAGATAGTGGCATATTCTATTTACTCTTGCCCCTTGTACAGCTAGGGCAGAAGGGAATGAGAGAGGATGGGATAATCTCCTGGAAGGCAGCATTTAACACCTGTCTGGTAGGAGATAATTGCTGCATTCCTGGGGGATTAGCATGCTGGAACTTTATTATAGTGTAGTGAAACTGTACCCAGCTATCTCTCTCCAGACAGATGTCAGAGTATTTTGTCACAGAAGACACAAAGCACAGAATGAAAGATGCATGAATAAAGCATGTTTGTGCAGATGAAATGTGGTTTGTGCCATCCTCTCTGCTTCAAAACTGGATAGAGATTTTTCTCACTGCTGTCCTACTTCAAAACTGTTTGAGGAACACTTGGGAATGACTAAAGCGGTGTCTGTATTGCAGTCGGAGGACTGATTGTATAGGAGGAAAAACTATCTGTCATCTAGCCTGCTGAGCAACAAAAGCAGTGTTTCATAGCAGTGTGGCTTTTGGATACATAGCCCAAAAAAGCAACCTCAATCAGAAGGCTGGGTCATTGCGCTTGTGTTGCTTGCCACTGAGCAAGCAAAGTTAATGATAGCTTGGGAAACATTTGTGGCTTCTCGGGCCAGTTCCTGCTGACATCCCTGGGAATTTGTTGATACAGTGAGCTATAGATTGGTGTACCTGAGCCACTTGGGAAAAATGGCTTTTCATCATCTGCACCCAGAGCAGTATCCTGGGTGTTTCTCTTACTGCTGCTGTGTAGACATAGCTTGGCATTTTTCCACTGACTGTCCTACTTTTTCAGTGGTACCTATTAATGTGTATTGATCTTTGTGGTTTACAAATAAAAATAATTATTTTCAAATGCATACCAAGAAACTGGAGCTTTCCTATAAGAAGGAAAGGCCCTTGACATCTTATGTGGTAAATTAGAGGGTGTTTGTGCATTTTCAGCAATTGTAGTTTGCCTATAGTTGGATCCTCAGCATGAAGTTTTAATTGCGTTAGATAATATACTAAGAAGCAAATAAAACTTGCAAAAGAGAAAGGAAAAGAAGATGAAAATTTAGCAAAGAGAAATTCAGGAATTGGCATATATTCTGTAGCCTACAAATATGCTCTGCTGGTCGGTCAGAATGCCAGTTCCTTGCATCAGCTGGAAGAACAAGTTGATAGCTTCTTAATTCTGCTGTTCATTTGCTTTTTATTTGAGTCTGTCCTGCACATGGATTATAAAATACTGCACTGCTTTTTCTGTAAGCCTGAATGTAGAATTGCATCACTTGTTACTACACAGCACATAGGATTTAAGTCTCCTGGGGAATGCTGAGCCCTTAGTCTGATTATTTAATCATACTGTGATATAAAGGAAAATATTTTGTAATTTTACTGTCTGCCCTGTAACATCTTCGTGCTTTAAAATTGGGTGCCCAAAATGAGAAACTACTTAAAACCTATGCTTTGCATATTGTGCCAGAATGCTGCGTGAGCCACAAAAGGTGTCATTTCTGAGACTTAATTTGCAGTACAGAGCTATTTTAAGAATGGACTTGATTTCATCTACTTAATGACCTTCACTATATAACAGTCTGAGGACTGGAAGTTACTGAGAAGTTTGTGATAGCAACAGAATTCTGGGGGAGAGGAAAAATTGTTTACTAGTTTTCTGAAGAATAAACCCAGAGCAACACAATACTTGGCATGCAGCATTTTAATTTAGCAGTGAAACAAAACTCCAGTATGATTTACAATTTTGATTGTAGCTCTGTGACGACTGTCAATACAGAGCCGTAATAGCACTGTGTAAGAGTAACATTCTTTGCCTGCTAAAAGAAACACAGGATTTAAATTTCCACATTAATGGGTCCTGCAAGGAGCAGGGAGTTGGACTCAATAATCCTTATGGGTGCCTTCCAACTTGAGATATTCTATGATTCCATGGTGTTGACTGGCTAATTGCAATGGAGGAAGACAGTCTAGTTTTGTGGACTTTATCCTGAACTTGAGCTGCTATTTATTTTTCATTATACACAGACTTGTATCATTTTGTAGTGATCCTTATTAAATGAAGTTATGGCCTCTGAAACATAACTGAAAATCTGAACACAAATCTCTTACTGTAATGACATATCAAGTTGAAAAATCTTTGGATATATTGGGTAACATGTATATATCACTTCTAATGCCATCTCAAATGAAAGTGCAAATAATTGTTGAAAATGTCTCAGGAATAATAATTCTAAATCATCTTCATCCTGGGATCCTTTGAAAATTGTCGTCCATCTTGCTGATGTGTTGGGAATTGCCTCTTGTTTAGCAGGCAAGATAAGTCACGGCCCAACATACCGTCATGGCCTGAAAACACCTGACATTAGAATAAAGATTTAATCGCAGTGGGGAGGCGAAAAATGAACTGTTTATGTTACAGTTGCTTTGCTGTCACACAGTGTGAATGGTGTTAATAGAGAGGGGACCATAACTACCAAAGGTGTTTTCAGCTAATGTGTCCTACTTTGCATTTTTAATAGGCAAGGAATATGCAATAAAAATCGCTTGTTGCATCATGACTAAATACAGCTTCTTTAAGTGCATCAACTTAGTTTCTCATTATCACATGGGCATAAATGGAGAAAAACCTTATGCCTTTACATGCTTTGAATATGTTGGCTTTTTTTTTTTTTAAACACACCTTCTATCATGTTGGAAACATTCAGCACTGACACTAATTTCCTGTGAAACCAAATGATCAGAAAATAGTGAATGATCTAGTAATCAGAATCAGCGAGTGGAGTTTAATTCATTTGCCTGTAGAGTGCTTGCCAACACTGTCATGTAGAGCTCACTGCTGTTCCAAGAGCCACTTGTGCTTATAATAATTAGAGTTCCAATGATCTGGAACTGCTTGATTCAGCTCAAGTTTTGGCAGGTAGTTGACACACTGAAGCATATTTAAACACTGTGCTAGCCTTGAAAAAGTCACTTCAAATTATTTGCATGCCTGTAATACTGTTACAGTCATAAAAAAAAAAAAAGTGGCCAATCTATCAGCTATGGATGTGTAGCTATCATCATAAAACACACGAATTATAGATTTGGTGCAAATGAATGGATTGAGAAAGCTCAATTGGTTAGTTGCATTAAAAATTTTACTATTATAAATTAAATTGTTCCTCTATTTATTTTGATATATAGCAGCTCATGAGTACTTAGCACTATTAGTAAGCCTTCGTAATTGGAATTGTGCCTGATGAGCAGGTCTAGCTGTGGTACTACCAGAAAATGGATGAAATCTATATACTTCCTCTTCTAATACCAAAAAAACCCATGAAAAGCTCATAATAAATCCTTCATTTCATTTTTGAACCTTCTCTAATTTTCAAAGCCTTATTTATGAGAAAATGTCAAGTTTGCCACCAGATGTCAGTTAAGGCCTAAGGAGCTACTGTTTTCCTAGACTGCTAAACTCAAAGGTACTATTGAGATAACTTAGTCTATATCAGTTCTAAACAAATGCTAATGGACTTTTCAGAATTCTTTTTTACCTGAATATTAGAATATCTTTAAATGAAGTATAGGGTAACACATTTTTTCATGTGATCCCTGACCATTCAGTTAGGTGATTTTGCCACTGTGTCTGTGTAAGGTTGTCTCACGCAAGCTTTGAGGATTTGCTTGATCTTTTGCTATTTTTTTGTGCTAGTTTGGGAAAAGATGAATGCAGAGCCATTGTTCTTAATGTGCGCCTTAGAACCCACCAAAGTTTTACCTAGGGAAGTTAGATAGGCTCTGACCATGATGAATTTCACATATAGTCTAGGAGTTTAATAGATGTGAACTCACTATCTGCTCAAAGTTCCTGGAAATTTGTGTTCGGATAATAATGTTCGGGCTCTTTGTGTTCAAATTCCATATTCCAGGGTTAATGAAATACTGGTTACACAGGAAACCAATGTGATAAGCTAAAGTGCAACAAAGTGTACTTCTTTAGGATGGAAATGTTCTTGCCAGTTATGGAGGAGTAGTTGGCATAAGATGCAGAAATGGGAGGAAACAGTTGGAAAGGAACTGAGATGAATTGAGGACTGATGGCTTTTTTTACTGATCGCTTGCTGGCTCTTTTAACATGATTGTAAACTTTCTTTTGTTATCACATGGAGTACCTGCATAAAAATGGCTGCTAACAACTCCTATTGACTTAAGAATTGGGGTTTTCAGCCTTAAAGGATCTGTCTCCCTCTTTGTAAAATTTTGTACACCATTCCCTGTGATTAATTCTACTCTGTCAAATCATGGTACTGCTTCATTTGCTGTCAGCAGCCTTTTGTGATATGTTGTTTACTTGTCACAAGTTCTCTGGGGGGACAGAACTCCAAGTGCTTTGCATTTCTCATCCGATTCATTTGTTAGTAGCAGTAGAAGCTTATTTAGGAGAACGATAGGCAGAAAAGAAAATGAAATAAGCTTGTGGTTTTTGTTTCTGTGTTTTTTTTTTTATGTCGGGTTTTTTTTTTGGTTGGATTTTTTGTTGTTGTTTTGTTTTAAACTCTCAAAACGCAATATTAAGCCAAAATTAAAGCAACTCACATTACTATGTTCCCACCAAGAAAAAAAAAATACAGGCAGTTTTTCATAATAAATGAACTGCAGTTGAACTGAAAGCCAAAAAGAAGCACAAATAAGAACCTGCTATGCAAGGATGCCTGCTTTGTCATGACTCAAATATCAAAAAAGCCACATAATGTCTGCTTTGTGAACTGGTACTGTCCACACGCATTTTATTAGGTTCCAGTAGGAATGTTTCTTGCTCACATTAGCAATATATCTTTAGTAAAAACTGTCCTGATCTACAAATCGCAACCTGTCCCCTTGTAGAAGTCACCACTGAAAACAACATATTGCATTGTGCAGGTGATGTTCGTTAAATGCTAATTGGCACCAGCATATAAACATGTTTTGGCCATGTGAGAAGTCTGTACCCAATTTTGCTGCAATGCAAAGCTTTGCAAAACAACATGTCTTGCTCCCATCAATAACTGGGACATTGTTAGATAGTCGAAGAGTAAACGTAGATTATAGCAAGAAGTGCTGCTTTTTCAAGAATTAACTACATGGAAAAATGAAAGGTTCAGAAAAGAGCTCTGTGAATGACTTGGACTCTGGGACTTAGGCCTAACGTTCAGTCTTTCATTTATGAAGGGAGATCTGGGGAAGAGGCAGCTGACAGTAGACAGTTTGTTAATCTTTGCTGGAAAGGGTATGATGAGATCCAGAGACTGGGGCTGGAAGTTAGATAAAATTAGACACATTTCAGAAAGGATGACTTTCTAAGGGGAGTGTTAAAGCTCCGGAAGAAGTGAAGTGCATGATGCAGAAGTTGTCTGAAGGTTCCTGAGCCATGTCTAGGTAGAGGGCTGAAAGAGTTCCTCCTATAGTCTTAAGATCAGTAAAGAAAGCTTGGAGTAAATCAGTTCAGTGTTTTGAGGAGCAATAGCTGTGGTTCTGCAGTGGAGCCGTCCAAGGCTCTGGTCTCCTGCATTCAGTTCCTATTTTGCTACAGGCCTTCTGTGTGATGTTGGACAGATTCCCCATTGTGCTGCTCTTCAGACCTTTCTCTGTAAACTGAGCATGGCATCATCTCTTGGATGGCAGGCTGTGGATTAACTGCAGAGGTTGGATACAGAAATGCCAGTGCTGACTTCCTTGGGAAGTAATACAGCCTCCCATGTGCAGTGAGTTATTTGCCATATAAACTTAGATGCTCAAATCAGTGGTTGTCGTGGTTTAACCCCAGCCAGCAACTAAGCACCACGCAGCTGCTCGCTCACCCCCCCCACCGGCGGGATGGGGGAGAGAATCGGAAGGGCAAAAGGAGAAAACTCGTGGGTTGAGATAAGAACAGTTTAATAACTAAAGTAAAATAAAAAAAAAAAAGAACAGTAGTAATACAAAGCAAGCGGTACACTGTACAATTGCTCACCACCCGCCGACCGATGCCCAGCACGTCCCCCAAGCAGCGATCCAACCCCTCCCCGGCCAACTCCCCTGCTTATATACTGAGCATGACGTCATATGGTATGGAATAGCCCCCGCCCAGTCTGAGTCAGCTGCCCCAGCTGTGCCCCCTCCCAGCCTCCCGTGTCCCTGGCAGAGCATGGGAAGCTGAAAAGTCCTTGACCAGTGTGAGCACCACTTAGCAAGTACTTAGCACTACTTAACAAGAACCAAAACATCAGTGTATCATCGACATTGTTCTCAACCTAGACCCAAAACACAGCCCCATACCGGCTACCAGGAAGAAAACCAACTCCATCCCAGCCAAAACCAGAACAGTGGTGATGTGGGAATTGCACTTTGCCAGACTCAGCAGTGATGCCAATCTTTATCTTCTCCCTTTTCCTCACTATGTCCTCCCTACATGTCTTTCTACTCAGATTTTTGCATTGTTGGTATTTTCCCTCTGCCTACCCCTTCGTCCTAACCCTTCCCTCTGTCACTGGCCTGGGTAATAGAGAGTTGACGGAGATGTGAAGTTAACTACAGTAAAGGTTGGCAAGTACTTACACAGCTTCTATTGTGATTGTGTGTAAGTACCTGAGAGTGATAGACAGATACACATAGGCACAAGACCTCATGACACACATACTTATTCCTGGTATCAGTAACATCTAAGCTTCATTCTTTACAAAGCCTGGTTGTATAGCACAGTAGTTTCCTCAGTCTTTTATCCATTCTGACTCTAGTACTCTCTGAAAAAGAAGTCACTTATTCTCTGTCAGTGTCATACCCCCAAAGGAAGAAAATGTAAATCATGTTTCAGTCTTTTCAGTAATAATAAAAAAGTTGGCTAGTAAGAGCCTGAAATGAAGTTTGAAAATGGATTCTCTGTAGATGTGCATGATGATTTTTGTGCACATAAATGTCAGATTCCACAGTAGATGAACTGATTTGTAATTTTGCAAATAAAGCACAAATGGGCTTTCCAATGTGCAGAAAGAGGGCTGAAATCTTGTCTTCTGCAGTGATTCATCTCAGCCTTAATATTCATATGTGAATGCATACAAGCCATTCCATGCACTCAGTGCGACAAAACTGGAAGTGAAATGTGCATGTAGACAGTTGCACGTGCACGAGTAAAGCCTGAACCAGATCTATTTGAATATTCAGCCCTTAATGTGTAACATTTAATCACTAAGTACTGAGTTTAAATAGAGCTCTTTTGAAGATGATGAAATGATTAATAAAGTGGTCTGAAATGTAGTTCAGATCCTCTCTATAGGGAGTCTCACTTTACCAGTTTTGGCAAGATGGCCTCCTACAGCACCAGAATCAGAAATGCCAATTGTAATTAAAGTCTTTAATTACATTTCCTTCTTTATTTCAAGGTAATAAGCATTTGGTTTTTTTTTTTTTTCTCCTTTGAATTTCGGTAGTGCTGAAAATGTGTATAGGCTTCCCGTGAGCCCTTGGCTTTCTGAAAATAATAACAACAGATGAATACAAAGAAAAAATTAGTCCCTTCCAGAAATAACTATAGTGTTTTGCAAGCCTTTTCAAAGTTCTGTCAGGCCTTGTCAGGCATGCTACAAGTTTACTTAAATATAATCTTCAAATTTCACTTCATGTTAAAGGAAGATTCAAGCAAGTAGAAAAGAATACTATGTGCACAGGGTTGAAGACCCTCACAGCATGAACCACATCTTAAATCATAAATCATGAAGAAAGGGCAGAAGGAGACCAAAACAGCTAAGCCATTTCTTAGGGAGACAATTTCTTTACTACTTGTAAAAGGTTAACGCTACCATCATCCTTGTCAACACAAAGGAACACAAAAGGGCCACTGGAAGGATGGGTAATGTTACCAGGAACAGATCAGAAGAGTGGTGAAAATAACTCGTACTGTGTATCAAGAAGACATTGCAGGCTGGTCACCCGATGCTGAGCATACGCTGCTTTTAGTACTGCCTGCAGATAGTGTTCTGGCCTGGTATCCAGACTATGCTGCACTTAGTCATACTGTCGTGTTTATGCCAAATCATTCTGATGAAGCTATCTGGGATTTGTGCAGCCCTGGAATAAAAATAGTACAGTAAAAGCCAAGAGACATCTCCCCAAACTGTTTTTCCTCCTGTTACCCATTTAAGCAATATGCAATTAAATTACTTTAGTTACAGACAGTTGCTTTTTGCAGTGATGGTTTTTGCATGTCCAACCATATTTTTTAATGTCCTAATGATTTAAAAAGGTCAGTGGAGAAAAAATAAAGCAAGCTGTAGTTTTGACATTGAACAGACATTCAGTATTGAATGTCTGCTCCTCATAGACCATCAGCTGGCTCGATGGATGTCAGTGGTGCTCATACGTGGACCTGCTTGATGGGTTGCAGCAAAGACCCTACTAGCCTTTGCTCTGGTCCGATATTAAAATCCATCGAGTTGCATCCTTTTGTTTCTGTTGTGTAGAACTGAAGAGGAAGAAAGAAATAAACCTTTGTTCTGCCCTTGCTTTCCCCTGTTTTCTTCTGGTGCACATGAGCTGCCACAGAATCTCTCTGCTTCAGAGACACCTGCCGTATCTTGTCTTCAGCAGCAGATTTGCTGGTGTTCATAAGTAGTTGCTCCTCTCTTTCAGGTCTGCTTCTGGTCATACTGTTTCTTCAGGAGATTAGTACGATTCAGTACTGGCATTACCAAGTATAGACCACAATATTTGTATCTTGCTGCTGTGATGATTAGCCTTTCAGATGGGTTTAGTTCTACTTTTCCTACTGAAATAGAGCAAGCAAGGCTGAGGCTTTGGCCTGAAGGCCTACTGTTCGACACCTTTTACATTTTATTTTTAAACACAGTTTATTATTATGCTAGATGTCATTCTGACAGATCATTGGTACATAAAGCTAATGTCTTCCTGAAGAACTCCTGTTAACTTTTGTATTTCGATTGGCCATGGCTTTCAAGCTGAAGACATGAATTCTTTCCTTAAGGAAATGAAATGAAAAGCATCACTTCTGTGATGGTTTTCTTTGTTCGCGGTAAAGCTGATGGCAATATTTCTTATATATAGCAGGGTCAAATTCCTCCTTTCCACCTCAGAGATGTTACAGCAGAAATCTCCTTCAGGCTGTGTTGTCAAAAGATCTCATCTCTTATCTGAGAACCAAAGTTGCCCAATTTTCAGAATGTATCAACGCAACAAGGACGCTTTGGACACGGAGTATCTGTGAAAACATCCAGAGTTTCTAAAACTTTATTTTTTTGGATGCGTAAATTGTAGCTTAGCTTTTTAGCAAATCTTGTCTTGGCAACAGTGCTGACAATGTTAAAGTCCATGTTTGAACATCAGAAAAATTAATCTCTATTAACTTTAGTCTAATTAAGTCAATAGCTGGTTTTTACACTAGAGATTCCTGTAAGTATATACTCATTTTAAACATCTCATTTAGAAATATAAATTAGGAATTTCAATAAACTATAAGTATTCTTTTGCAGGATTTTCATAATACAATGCTTTTGCTTTTTAAATAATTCTTAATTTCCAATTTATTGTTCCTATTTAATGTTTACTTTTCAAGAAACTATCATTGAAGTTTAAACAATTTTTAAGATAGAATTTAAAATTCTTGATTTTTAGATCATGGGGAGAAAAAGTACAAATCCATTTTCAAAAGGAAATTCTAGCATGGAGGAAAAATTAATTTTTGAGTTCTTAACAGTTTTTTAAAACTCCTTTTAAACTCTACCATGTCTGAAAACAATGGTGAAAAATTACTTAGTATTCCTTTAAGTATGAATTCGTACAACCAATGTTTTAGCAGATGATACAGAGAATATGTTTTTTTTCTGGGGACTTGAAATATAAAAATGTTTCTATCCTTTTTTGAGCAGAATTCTGGCTTTTTATTTATTTTTTATGCATTGGTTTATGCTTTGGTTTTGGCTTCATTGAGATGCCAACAGCAGCAGAGGCCCTGGAGTGCTTTGTCTGTGTTTTGCTGATGCTTGTTTTATAAAAACTGCCCCTTGCATGACAAAGATGATTTGGGTTAAGGCTATGGAAATTCTGTCCCTGGAAAGGTGGCCATTGGAGAAAGTCTTTCTTTATTGTAAGCATATGTATTTACTATACATGGCTTCACATGGATAAACCACATTACTGACTTTAACACTTCCCCTGAAAAACCCTCTTTGCATTCTCACCAGGGAAATAATTAGTGGCTGCAGGGGGACATGGTAGTACCTGAAGTACTACATACAGCAATATCTGTAAGTTGCTGCTGTCTTGTCCTCGCTTTATTCTGCCAAAGGGTGATGCAGCACTTCAATGTCAGAATAATCCTTACCATGCCTTGATGCTGCTGTTTCTTTTGCAGCTGTGAGAGGGAGCGTGGAGTGGCTGGAAAGCTTAAGCCCAGGGAGCACAGGGTGTTGTCCTTGCTGTGCTGTCAGCGGCCCGGTGCCCAGCAGGTGACTTGGCTGGGTTGTCTGAATTGCGTTAATGAAATCTTCTCCCTTCTCCCTGGTGCACACGTGCTACTCTTTTGTGTATGGGAACATTGCTTACTGCCTGTTTAACATCTAATAAGTAATCTCTCATTGTCATATAGGAATTTTCTTTGGAGATAAATGAAAGCATAGCTACCAGCTTCTTTCTTCCTTGATGAAGGAAGATGCAGTAAAGAAATACTCATTAGACAGCAAAAGCTATTTTTATTTGCTTGTGTTGTCCTTTCCCTAGGGTTTGTTGTGCCTCACTTGTGCTGTATGCATAAATATTCTTCAAACTGGAATGAAAAACCAACTTTCTTTAAGAAATTTTCTTTGTGTGAACACAATACTCCATCGCAAGGCAGCAGTTACAGATGCAGGTTTAGCTATGACTTAATGGAAAAGGGAGAGAAAGAGGCTGTAGGTTGTAAGAGAAACTTATAGGACTGGCTGAAAAAATGGATGTTTTATAGCTTTTTTTCATATTTTTCCTAAGTTCTTATATTTATACTTAGCTTGAATGCTCAGATTCTGTCTCCATAATGTCTCTGCAATAGAAAGCCTTTCCTAATCATCCTTGCAGCTAACACTCTCAAGAAGGTTCATATATAAGCTGCAGCACCGTCCCTTTCTTTTCCCTTGGTGCTCACGCTTGAATCCATTCTTTTGCAAAGATCTTTTTCCTTATCTGCCCCTTGGACCATGTCACTGTTCTTTACATTCCTTCTTTGCCTCTTTCTTTATCACATCAAATCAAATCTCTTAGGTTCACTTTTAAGGCTGTTTGCAGCCTCTCTTTGCCTTAACCCTTATCTGAAGGCTGGTATCAGAAGTCAGCTCCCGTATCTGATCAGCCCCAGATGCCAGTCCCTATATCCCAGCTGTTAAATATTATGAGCAAACAACTCTTTGCTTCTCCCTCATCTCCATCATCCTTGGGAAAAGATTCCCATGCTCACAGCACAGCCACATCTTGCTTCTCTTTCCAGTTCCTCTTTTAAAACAAATTTCTTTCTAAAACTCTATTTTGTTACAATGCCTTCAAAACTCCTGAGTGGTTAGCTGCTGCTGCTGAGACAGCCCGTTGGCATATGATGTGGATTTACTACTGGCTTGCCGTTTATTTCTGTTCCTTTATCTGTCTAAATTCATCTGTTTTCTCATGTGTTAGATTCTTGGCATGGGCCATCTTTTTGTGTCTGTATAGACTCTAACTGGCCCTAGGCTATACAGAAATGCAAATAATGTATGCATGGAATGCAAACAGAAAGGTTTCTCTTCTTGATGCTATCCTTAAACTTATGTTCCACTAGAAGGTAAGGATGTTCTTTGCAGCATTAAATTTCTCATCTTTCTTATAGAGAGATGCTGAATTTCACTGTTTCAAGTACTTAATTTCTTTTAGCTCCATTTGAAAACACCAGTATAAAACAATTCGTCCGCACTGTGTTGGGAAGTTAAATTTGAGCAGCTTTTCTTGGTTTTGCTTTGTTTATTTTCAGGGTGTATAGAGGCAGACAGAAACTGTTAGACAAATACAGGGGTGAGAAAAGCCACCTCCTTCCTTGTGCTGTCACCGGCCATGTGGTTGCATACAAATAATGGAAATGATATGGCTGAACACTGCCCTAACAACAAAAATGAGCAACGGCCACATAAGCTCTGTGCTGTAACTTGCCAGGAGGTCGTGTGACCCTGGTGCAGGCACAGGGATGGGGTGGAAGCAGAGCGCCAGCCAGAAGGCAGGGGCTAGCTATCTCTCAGCACCAGCCAGCCCTTGGATTACAGCTGTTGTAGATTGCAGCTGCAAACCAGAATGCTAAAAATTAGAGAAAAAGCAAACAGCAGAGGTACAATGAACAAAAATAGTGGGGTTATGAACTGGATGGTATATCCACCATTGCAGTGCTCCCACAATGAAAACTAGCTGGGAATGTCCATCTTAGCATTTGATTGTCACTTCTGTCTCTTTGGCAGAGCAAAGTTACTTGAGAAAGAGCCTTATTTCCAGAGTTTATGTGTGTATATGGTCATGGCCTAAGAACACGTTCATTCCAGTATGAGTTTTGATACCAAAACCAAAAAGGTTATAGGAGCAGGACTGGGTTAATCTCAAATGGGAAACCGTTTTAACAGACTAGCAACAACATTTGTGGGAGCTTGAGAAGGTGAAAAGAAAGAATGTTTGAACAGAGGTTATTGCAGCCTTTTTTACGGGAGAAGTTGTGTTGTGGGTTGTGGGGTTTTTTAAAATTTTTTTATTTTGGTTGCATAAGTAGGTCATCCAAAACAAGTCATAAATTAATATTGAGTCTGTAAAAGTGTCTCAGTCTTGATAACAAAAATGTTGAGAACAATTCTGAAAAATTAAGAAAAGGTTTATTTTGACACTCTTTAAAATTTTTATTCTTTTGAATGACAGCTCCTGCAATACTTTTTTTTTTTTTTTCAATGCAAGTGTAACAACTGGAAAACAAAATCGATTCACATTTCAAACTGAATGGTGTGAGTTTGGAACCAAATGCTGTGAGTTTGGAGGCTAATGGAAGTACAAGAAAAGATGTTTGGTCTTCATTAGGAGATGTAAGAAGAACCTTCCCTCTGATCATAGTGGAACACTTCTGGGCAGTTGTACAAATCTGATACAAAACCAGTGCCTGTCAGACCTGCAAAGGAAAGGGAAATTAGGATGCCCCTATGTAACTGCAGACCTAGACTAGATCTCAAAAGGTGGTCCTGTCCATACTCTTTCCCCATCAGGGTCAAGAATACTTTCAAGATCTGTCAGACTCTGCAGCTTCCAGAGGCAGACTGTTTCAGTACATTGCTTAGTCTGAGAAAGTATTTCTTATTACCTAGTGTGACTTCCGCTTTTTTCAGTTTAAATCTATCGCTCTGTTTGGCATAGATGTGGATAGAACGCTTCCCAGCTTTTATGCATTTAAAGATCACTATTATTTTCCCCTTCAGTTTTCTAATTCTTCAGGCTTCACAGCCACATTTGTCCTCTGAGAAAAGATGGGATGTATTTTTGAGACCTCTGAGCCTCCTTGGAAGTTAGTATCGATGATTGTTCTGGTCTTCCTTCATCTTCTGAGCTTGTATAAGACTTCACTCCCTCTTTTCTACTCTGAAGATATACACGTACTTAAAATAATATGCAGTGTCACAGAAAATTTCTGTCTTTACTGAAGTCTAAAGCTTTAAGGGGGGGGGGGAGAGAAAGAGAAAAAAGTTTAATTTCCATATGCAAAATCAAAGACTTTTCCAAGTCCTGCAATCCTAGATGGAAAAGGATTTTATTGAGGAGAAGAGTTTCTGCAGCAGAGGGAAAAATGGGTGATTGAATATTTAGTTAGGAATTCAATCACTGTATAGATTCTCAGTAGGCCTTAATTATACTCTTCCATGCATGATCCCGCTAGCCTTATGCAAGCAAATTTTCATTAAAGTTGAAGAGAGATTTTTATTGCTTAGAATTACAAATTTAGTCTGTTAGCGTGCATTGATTTGCTTGTTTAGTTTTGTGTGGTTTAGGTGTATATCCAATACTTAACTTTTTTAAGCTCTGTGTTTCAAACACCCAGATCTGCCCAACTTTTATGAGGTAAATAAGGACAAAACCGTGCTTTTCAGAGCAGTGAGGTAGAAAGAATTAATACCTCGCTACTGCTGCTGATCATTAGACTTCGTGTCTTCAGAAAAAAAAATGCTTGAAAGTATATGACTTCCTAGTTTTGCCAGAAAATTCCTCTGATAGGAGGCAGTAGAGCAGATACAGAAAAATAGCGGGCAAGATTCTGCGTAGGTATAAAGGCAACAAAATCTTAATAGGAAGCTAAATCAGATTGCAGAGCTGGAGCAGTATGTTGTATGTTGTTGGAAAGTTCTTGCTGGTCTTCATACAGGAAACGCAAAGTAGTGGCAAATCTTGCTAAATATTCAGCCTCATAGGGACTGCAAGCCAAGTGCTCAAGTTCCCTGCCACGAATATCTACATGAAGCTAGTTGACAGGCTTTCCTTTGCATTCTTATATAAGGCTGGGGGAAAAGTATTTGGAAAATATCTTTTCAAAGCTAGAATACTAAAAAACCTGAATTTTCTGTATTTTAGCGTAGCTTCATTCCCCATCCCCAATATAGAGGTGGCCTTATTTTCTGAAAATGCTGAGGAGACAATGATAAAAATTCACTGTTTCCACTTCCCATAGTGATGGAGGGGAATATTTTTGATAATCTGTATACAAATAGGAAAGTTTTGCTTATATGAGGGAGGTGACAGTTTTTAGAGTGATTTTTCAAATCTTCACTCTCAGTGAATTGGCTATAGGATGGCAGGGTGTGCATTCAGGACTTGAGATGAACTGCTGGGTTTGAATGAGATGATGCCGTTTCTGGTTTCTGATTTGGATATTGCCTTTGACTGTACAGCAGAAGCAGTAACAAATGATATCGAAGTTTGTGGTGGTGTGGTTAAAGTTCACTGCCTGAGCTATGGAACGAGTTACACATCCTGTGGCATTTGAAACTGAAATAATTTGGAAATTATTCACATAAGTGATATCCAAATAATTGTGTATAATTGAATGTATTCAGTAAGGTTGTGATTAGAATTGGGTAATTTGCAAAGGATGAAGAATAAAGGTTTATCTATGAGATGCACAATCCTCTTCCAGCATTCGCTTCAGAGAAATGAACCTAAGGATGGGGCAAGGGAAGAAAGTATCTGGTCAGGCTGAGTATACATGTCTGGCTGCCCTTGAGTAATAAGTGTTGGTCAAATAAACCTATGGCTCTGGCATCTGGATTCTGCATTGCTAACAAAATATGTTTCTGCTTTTGTGCCAGCACTCGTGAAGAACACTTCTATTCCCACAAGTCTGTGAGGTGCCCCATCACTTACCTCACCTGAGATATTGTCCACTCCAAGGAAACATGTTAGTTCACTTAGTATTGAATCAGCAACTGGTGTTTTTTTCCAGAGGGCTGTGAACTGGGACTTGAACCAATTAGAGCTAATTGCTATTCTGCCCCATGGAAGCAGAAACACTGCCTGTCAGTCCCTGGTTTATTAAATCAAGTTTCCAGAGACTGTTTGATTAGGAGACGTACTCATGTACCTATACTGTTAAGTTTGCTATCTCTTGTATTCTTTTTTTTCCCACTTGGTTGTTAACTTCTGTTCATTGCATTGTTTTTCCTTTCTTGAAATAGATGTTTTCACAGGCATAAAAAAAAGTAGAAATTAAAAAAAATTAAAACCACAAGGTGGAGAGAGAGAGAGAGAGAGAGAACTGCTCGTTTGTTCGCCTGTCCTGAGATTGCAGTTTTTACTAATATTTTACAGCGTAATCCTAGTGATTCATCCCCTCTGAGAACAAAAGTATCCTGTGAGGGGAAAAAAATATCCTGTGTTTGTTTTTGATTGTAGGTTTAGATCTTTAAGGACAACAGAACAAATGTTTCTTATATACCAAGAAGGAAATATTTTTATTTTTTTACCATTAGGTCAAACTTCAAAGGGGAGGATAAAACTTAATGTTTCCTTGTGGTCTCTTTTCCCATTGTTTCTTACATTACCTTTCTAATCTTTGATGAGCCTTCTGTGGGGCCAACAGCTACCTCTGTCACAAAACAAAGTGACGTTTCCTAGGCTCTCATGAGAGCTTGCATGTAGAGATTTAAACCATGGCATAGGGCTTCAGGCACAAATGTGCACGCAAAATGGTATGGAGAGAAAACAGATTTCTTTCAAATATCTTCAGTGTTGCTTAGGACAGAACTGCTTGGTGCAGCATACAAAGTCACAGCTACTTAACCTGTATTTTAATATTTTATGCATTTTCATTTGGAATAAGTTAGGGTCTGTTATACATTCTCAAAAGATCCTGTGTCTCCAGGTTGGGCAGCAAAAGACTTAACAGGGTATAAATTCCTTGCAAGATTCCCCTGCATTCAGTCATTGCAAGGCGTATGTGCCTGTGCAGCAGGAAGAAGGACATTCAGTCACCGCTTGTGTTGGAGTAGAAAGGGAGCAGCAGCTGAAGGAGCAATGGGAGGAGACATGCAGTGAAGCCCTGTGGTGTTCAGGTTGGTGTATTCCCTCATGCCCAAAGGAGAGCGATGTGCATCTTACTCTGTAATACAGCCTGCACATATGGTAACTAAGCTAGGAAGCGCAGCCTAGCAGGGGAACGCTCCCAGAAGTGGTCTTGGTTTCATACGTCACTATAACTCAGTCTTTGCAGTACCTTTCTGTTCTAACTACTACCTGAAAGGTACTGGAAATGGGTGTTTGATTTTTCTTGCTGGTCATTCTTGCAGGTTGTTTATTAATCCAACTCTTCTTCTCGAACCTCAGGAGACATTTGGCTCTCACTGAAACCTTGTAGTGTATTTACTCATTCCTTGGGAAAGGTCCTGATCCACTGTAAGATCAGGCTAGCTCTGACAGATCTGCTTTATTTATGGTTATAGTCATTGACAATTACTTTGGTAACTATAACTACAGACTAATTAGGAAGGAGCACTATTAAAATGCTAAATAGATAAGGGAACTAGACTTCTTTTAGCTTGTCAAATTGGTCCATTAAATCTGTGTGTGTTGTACCTGTAATTGCAAAGCTCCAATTATCATACACTTAGTGAAAGGAGTGATAAGGTTTTCTGGAGTGGAAAGTGATAAGAGATAAAAGTGAAAAGTTGCCTAATAATAACTTTTACTAAAAGCTATCGACAGCAAATGTATACTTCTGATAAGAACCAGAAGCCAAGAACTTTTAAGTCCTGATATCTCCAAGCGAACAAAATGAAGGAAAGTAGAAGTTGGAAGGAAATGTCATCACCTTGTTTGTACAGGTGTGTTAAACAATGTGAGACCCTCTGGTCTGCACGGCCTACTCATGTTGCTCCTGGTAAGTGCTGTATTGGTGTCTATCCAGCACTGACATCAAGAGCCCATGGCCTTTGGAGAAGTTTAGTACTTAATGTTATCTAGGATAGAGTCATCTTCCATAAAACCATTAGAGAATGAAGGATGTGAGCTAAGGTGGCATTCTTATTTCTCATGGGGGATTGTTTTTGACTGTAATTATCCCTGGGAGACAGCCAGCTCATAGGGGTGGTTCTAATTTGATTTGAAAACAGTGCTGCCTTACAGGTTCTCTTGAAAGTCTTTGGGGTAAGATGGAGAAGAATGACCAAAATACAGGTATGAATTCAGGCACTGATGAAGACTGGAGTTTATGTAGAGAAGAAGGGAATTAGAGGTGCTTCTATTTCTGCCATAATTCACAATAGTGGAAAGTTGAATAAAGGTATATCCTGTCTCAGTACCTTTCTGTTGATCTGAATCTTTGAAGTGGGAGCTGGAGAGGTTTTTAGAAAGCCTGGAATCAATTTGTGAAGGGGTATAAAGGTGAAAGACTGTGTGAGGGACCGATAATTTTGAGAAATACATAAAAGGAGGAGAAGGGTGGCCTTAAGAGCAGTCAAGATAGAAAGGATTGTTGTTGTTAAGCAGAACTTACTTCACAGAAAAACAATACTGAACCGACTGCTATTTGTGAGAAGGGGGGAAGAAAAAGAATAATTCTTTTCTGAGAACCCAAGAGGCTTTATCCATTTTAAAACCAATTCTGTGCAAAATAAAGGCAAGCGAGCATATGTATTCTAAATGGCACTTCAACCTCTCTCCAAAAAAAGTCATCAGTGTTAAAATAGGCGTCATTATTCTGTGGTGTTGCTTGCTTTCTTTCTTTTTCTGTTAGTGGATTGAAAATGACAAGCCTGACTTCTAATTGGTTTTAGAGATATTGTTTGCAAAGTTTTGCATATAAAGGGAAGGAAGCTGAATTTTTCTCGTTGTGCCAAAAGAGAAAAAATGAGAAACGATACAGATAAAAGACAAGAAAAGTGTGATCATTTCTGCACTTAGAGTGGCCTTGGAAATTTGACTTTAAATGAAGGAATGTTTTCTTTTGAATGCTTGAGAAAAACAATGAAAAGGTTTTGCCTTTGAGAAATCAAAATGTTTGTTCCAAGTGAGGGAAGGCTGATGGTCAGATAGTTAAAATTACACTTCTCATGACTTCTTAAGCTGAATTGTATCCACTCAACCAGTGGCAAATACTGGGAGTTTATAGGCAGTTGGAAGGAGAAAGAGAGAGCTGGGGAAGAAGAAAGGAAAAGCATGCAGCCAGATTCTTGTATTTTCAAGATGTAAAAAGAAATTGGTGTAGCATTGCTCCAATTTTTGGTTTGCAGAACCTCATTCTGAACGGGATTTATTTTTCAGAAACTTTTAAATTTTGTAATAAGGCTTAAGAAGGAGGAAGGCAGCAATGGTGGCCTAGTGCAGAGGATGGAAACAAATTAGTTTGCTGTGTCAGAGAAGGAGGAGTGTTTACACTAACTTTGTCACTTATGGTAACAATTGGCTTAGACTCTGGTCTTGAAAACCACATTTGTTAAAATGTAGGGTCTATCTACCAGCTGTAGAGCTGAGGATTTTAAAGGGAAAGTATCCCACCCCAGCTCTTCTGTACTTGAGACCGTTGGTGTGCTGCCTGGGTCTCCTTGTGACTGCTTTCCCTCTTCAGTGTCAAACGCTGAGAGCTGTAAAGCGCTTTGCCCCAATTCCTGCAGGAAATGGATAAAGGAGGAAGAATAATTGGTTGAATTCACTCTGGAGTATGCACATTTGAACTGGTACTAACCATCCCCTCTGTAGTAGCGGATAAAAGCAGTTTGAGAGGAGGTGTTACAAGACAATCACCATTTAGTTGCTTCAGAGTGATTTTTTTGATTGGCACATCAGAACAGTCATTTAGAAAGTAATCTGGCTTCATAATAGGACCACTTCAATAGCAGTGGTCCTAAAATTATAGTTCAGCTGTCATAATATTTGTCTCCCTGTTCTTGTAAATATATGCTGTTTTTTCAAAGATTATTAGTAACAGAACAGGTTAAGAATTATTAGACAGGAAAACTGTGAAACCTTAAATTTAATTATATTTCCTTAAGTGGTGGGAAGATCTGGTCATGTTGTGATTTATGTTTGACAGACTGCTAACATCCTATCTGACAGGACAAAGGGGAAGGCAATTATTCAATTTTAAAAATTTTATGATACCTTTTCTGTATCTTAGATCATAACAAATGATTCTTGGGACAATCTAATATCAAATTAATAAATGAAGAATTGAGGCACTGACAGAAGGGGCGGGTGGTGAGAACTGGCTGAAGATTTTCGTCCGTGTGGACATGATCTCAAAGAACATACTTTCCGAATGCCAAAGACTGTGTCCAGATCCGTGCTCCCCAAGAAGCAAATTGGTATTGGAGAAAGGTACAAGCTATAGGTGTTCCAATATTGCCTTGACAGGAAGCTTTCCACATGGAATAAGCTTGCTGAACTTCAGTGTGAACAGAAACAGCCAAGCAACATCCTTCTGTAAAGGAAAGCGGCAGCTTTCACTGTGGTTACACCAGGAACGTGCTAGCACTTTTGGCTTATGCAAGTATATCTGCTGAAACAGCCCAAGTACTTTCTACTAGCTATTGTAAAATGAAGTGTCATGTTATTCCCTTCTTCACTGTAGGACTCAATGCCTCAAACTTTTGAATGTGCTTTACCTACATGAGTAATAGTGTGCCTATGCTTTAAGATTGGATCATGGGATCTGTGAATGCTGGCTGCTTATCCACCTCTCTCTCATCTGCAGGAAGCAATTTGTTTATTTTTATGTTTGGAGATTCTGTGTGATAAAATATAAGAACTTCATAATAAAAATAATAATACCTGAGAGGCTACAAGTATCACTGGGGACTTTGATTTTATTAGCTAACGTTTATTAAGTGTGAATTAAAAACTAAGCACTGCATCAAACAAAGGTCTGCAGTGACACTTGCAACAAACACTTCTGCAGGATAAAATAATCTGTCTTGGCCAATTTTAAAATTAAAAAAGCTTATGTTTAAATCCAGGCACTTTGTTTGCACTTTTTGAGCAGCACTTTTTTTGTTTTGCTTGTGAAGTGAAGGATGACTTTTGATCGCATAAAGAGGTTTCTTCAGGGAAGTCAAACATTCTTGGAAGACTACAAAATCCGTTCTATGAACTGCAGCTGCAAAAAGGAGATCTTCAGACTACTGTGTCATGTTAAATCTTCACAGCAGGAAGAGAGCCAGGTACTTGAACTGACATGATGGATTCCCCCTTCACCTGCTGCCTCTATCTCATTAAACTGCAGTGATTAAAGAGTTATCAAAATTTAATACTTCAAAATGACTGCACAAAAGCTACTTCTCCTTATGAGAAGCTGTCTTTATAAACTGTCACCCATGTACACAGAATTTCTCCCACAAACCTCTTCCTCTGTGCACCCCCTCCCTCCCTACAGATTCAGTCCTTAAATTTATGAGGAAGCGGTGAAACCTTTAGCCAGCAAGAGCCGCTCCTGAGAACAAATATGGGCTCTAAATTATTTGAGCCCATCGGGCATATTGGTTATTAAACCTCATCTGGTGCAAGAGGGCAGATGGATGTGCTGTGTCATTGCCAGCTATATTAATTGCATGCTAAAGATTTTCAATTTTTTTAGGTAGAAATATGGATTGGAATTATACCAGGATTCTTCAGGTGACTCTGACAAGCTGTAGCTTGAGAGATGTATTGAAACATATTAGGAGCAGCTTAGTTTGATCAGGCATTGAATGTTGTCACCTTGCTGCTTTTCTCTTTCTCCCTTCTGTGCAGTCCATGCACAAGTGAGATGAGTCCAACAGAATACAGACATTAGAATTTGGTGCTAAACCAACTAATTCTTAGCATTTTTCCATCAGTAGATTTCAGTGAAGTAGATCTGCCCCCACCCTTGTTACTCAAGAGGAAATGTTAAGAAGCCAACTGACTTGCCCAAAGCCACTTGGAGAGAGGTGGCAGTGTTACATACAGAGTTTGTTTACCTTGAATCCCAACCCATTGTAATGTTTACTAAGCTATGCTGTTTCCCCGTATATAACCCACTGACATGAAAAAGTGCCTTAAGAGAATGGTGCCTGGCCTGAGGATCAGCCCAGACCGCGCCAGCTAGGGGCATAGCCCCTGGACAATATTGCCTGCTCATGCTAACGAGGGCAGCTTCGTGCTCTCTCTGTATCAAGCTGCAGAAGCAAGGGGATGAAAAAGTGTGTGTGGGGGAAGCTTTGGAGCCTCCAATTCGTCAAGTTTGCCTGCAGCTGACATAATGTGAATTTTTACCTGGATAGCAATACATCCTGTGAATTATGACATAGCGCCTGGCAAAATTCAGCTGTACAACATAGGTACTGATAAAGCTGACAGTCAGTGTGGGATGGGGTCCCTCAGTGCTGCTCCTTGTGCACTGCAGTTTTACCATTTTGAGGTTGGATGCCTTCTGCGTTTAGGTATATACCGTTTTCGTTAACTAAGTTCCTGGTGGCAAATAATAAAAGAACAAACTTTATGTAAGGAGAGGAAAAACTTCCTACAGAAACCCAAAGGTAAACAAATATTACAGTACTGCTTTTGTAGGCAGCAAAAACATCAGTATTTAGCAATTCACAATGTTAGTAATGGATCTAAAATATTCAGGGGACTATTTTAAGGTGTAATTTAACAAGGTCTAGGTTGTATTGCAGCAATTACTGTGAAGGAGTCCCATGTTTAAATTAAGCTTTTAAAATTAGTGCTCTTTAAGCTACTAGCACCACAATATACTTATTTGTTTTGTGAGTGTGCTAGGAACCTCACCCATGCAGTGGCTGGGGTGGGTGGGGTGTGTGTACCAAGACCTCTGGCCTTAAAAGCTTGCAGCCTGCATATAGGAGAAGAAACAACACATCAGTATAGGCGAATGGTGGGGAGAAGGAAACAAGGCCCCAGCGTTGGTTAGCCTGATGGACAGTGGGGTCGGTATGTGGCGGCTCAGCTACTCTCAAACTGTCTGAGGCATTACAGAAAGGGAACTCCAGAGAAAGGGTGGTAATGCTACACTTTTGTTTTGATCAGGGTTGATCTGCCTTCCAGAAATGATGTCAAATACAGAAAAGTCTGAACCATGTAAATCAGCTTAAAGTTGCATTAATGTCTGTATTAACTACCTGATATGGCTCTGCCTATACTCCAGTTTATACCCCAGTGTAACAAATCCAAATGTAAATGCACATTCTCAGACATGCACTGACTATATATTCTCACAGATTAGTTTCAAGGAAAAGGAAACAATTGCATAATACATGTTTTTGTTTCTTGAGTTTTGGGGGACAGAAGGTTATTTAATAAAAATTAGTCAATCTGCCTTCTGTCCTTCATCACAGACTTTGTTTAGCAACTCACTCTTCTTTATCAGACAGGATCATACCTCTGCTTTTTTATAGATTATTTACTTACTAAGAGGTTACGTTTAGTTCTTAATTTCCTTTCCAGTTTATTAGCATGTCCCCTTGGCTGCCTCTTCGTGTTACATACGTCAGAATGTTATGGCTAGGGCAAATAAAGGTTAATTTAGGAAGCGCAGTAACTGTCACAGCATTGAGCTTGCTGGTCAGAAGTTCCTAATATAATTGTCAGAGCATAGGAGTGTGTGAAAGATGAAGCAGTTAACTATGATGCTGGTCAGAGAGCACAGGATAGCAGTGGCTGGGGGATACCCGTGGGACATTTGTATCATACAAAAGCTGGTGATATGGTATTTTTTTGACCTGGTGGAGATGGAAACCCTCCCCACCTTCATTACCACAGGTTAGCTTACAGTAGAAGGGGCAAATGATAGCAGAGACACAAACAATGGGAATGGAATTCATTCTGTTATTTGTCTCATACAAATAACATGGGTCTAAACAGCTTGCGCAGCTATTAATAAGCAGCGGAAGGCAAGAAACATTGGGGAAGCAATTGTTACCTCTAGAATATGAGAGATGATGCATTTATTTCTAGGCAAACTCTACAGCTGCTTTCACGATCTGCTATCTCTCCGTATCACATGGAGGTTTATTATTATTTTTCTAATTGATTGCACTTTCTTGTGCAGGCTTAAAGGGCCGTTAGGACAAGATGCCCACCCCTGGAGCTCATAGTCAAGGGACCTGACCTTGTGTAGCACTGAACATGTTCAGTCTCATGTAGATACTTACACTCAGTCCAATTCAGTCCACTTGCTACAACTGCAAAGATGAAAAGTTTGATGTGTTTATGCATAGACACCTTTAACACTACTCTGGAAGCACAGAGGAGCCTTGAACATGAGTATAAATGACCTTGTACAACACACTACACTAATATGCAAACTCTTTTACCCTTGGAGAAATGTAGCTAATGACAGCTCGTGAAGCTTCTAAAGGCCAACATTTTCTACTGTAGTGTGAGTGAAAGATGATTGCAAATGGCGGCCAAGATGGCCACCAAGAGGTTTGTGTAGATGCAATGCTGGAATTGCTATGTATGTTGTCTACTTGTGTTGTAATTTGTTTTACTCTGACCAAAACTGAGGATGCTGCTGTTAGCTGGATAGCCCAATGATCTCAGAGCTGTTGACTGTAGATATGAGAGTTGTAGCTCTTTTGTGCAATAAGGAGATGCAGAGAAGCAGGAGTGATAATGATGGCATGAATATGCAAGTAGTTCTCAATGCCAGCATCATCATCACAGATGTTCCCATGCATCTGGGGTCCATGCACGATTCATTCATTTTGCACATGTTCCCACTCAACCAGCTACTCTGAATATTTTCACCCAATGGGGGATGGCTGATTGTTCAGCCTTTATCATATTTTCCTCAAGTTTACTCTAGTAACATCTGTGTACAGTCATTACAGACCTGGCGCTTGTTCTGAGTCGCTACTAATTTTCTCTTCTGGTGACAGGCAATGTTCTCTTTTTCTATCCCATTGAACATGTAGAATAAAGCAACCAATGCTATCAGATACTGTCAGGCTACATTCATTGCACTGCAACCCTGAAGTGATAAGTTGTCTTATCCCTTCTACGATAAGCTGTGGAGCACTGGCAAAGCCAATGACACCACCTATTCTACCAGGAGACCTAGGCTGTGCTGGTGTTGGCATCAGACTTGGTTGACCAAGCTGGACATAACTCTACAGTGTCAGAGCATTTTCTTAGCTTTGAGTGTGTGAGACACTCCACCAATATACTGATCAGAGTTTGCACCACTTCTTCCATTTCTAGCGTATTAAAAAAAAAATGAAAACAGGCTATTAGCTAAATGGTTACAGAACTCTTCTGGGCTGTAGGTCTGGCGGAGTCAATCCCATTTTGGGCAAGGAAGGCCTAGAACCCTGTTTCCCTTTTTCGAGAGTTGGTGAGTGATCTACCTGTAAGGTAGTTATCCAAAAATTATCTGCTGCTTCTACCACACTATGTGGAGAAGTGAATGCAAGAGCTGTTAGCTCAGCATGACCTTATCCTGCCCATATTTGAGTTTTGAAGCACCTCCAGTCATGTTGCAGGAGCCTATGAAATCTTGCAATTGAGAAGTCAGGTGCCAAACAAACTGTGACGTTTGTAAGCTCTGACAATGACTATAAATACAAGATTTGCAGCATCCACTTGAATACTTACTAAGGTACCTGTTTTCCTCTTGGGCAACGTAGAAATAGCTTAAATGAAGGAGCTGAGCAGCTTTGAGAATTCCCTGTTCCTAGGAGCAGGATTGGGGTGAAGTTAATGAGTATATAGTGCAGTGTAATTATCAAAATATGTTTGCAGTAGTTTGGCTGTTTGGAAAGGAGATTGTTCTTGGCTTGCTTGTTAGTGGTGTGTGCTTTCCATGAGCAATAATTGAGATTAAACATTCTCTAGGGAAGTAAGTAATTTATTTTGTAGTAAACCAATATCTGTTGATATTTTAACATTGCTTACATTATTTATATGTAGATTTGCATCCATGAACTGGAAAATACAATCTTTTATTTCATAAGAAAAGTAATTTAATGTTAAAAATTTAATAAAATATTAATTACATATGAAAAGGCTTATGTAGCACAGAACACGTACTGTATATTATTACAAATTGTTCATGCTGAATAAAACGCTTTGCAAAGGAAATGGGAATACATTAGCACAAAATAAAAGCAACAGAAGTTAGCTGCTCTGTTTGGTAAATTGGCAGGTATGGTTAAGCAAGTTGTACATGTGGATTCTTCTGTACCTGAAGACAGCAAAGCAGGAGAGAAAGTGATGTGTCGCAGCTAGCTATCCTTGTTTCTGAAAAAGATCTGCTGGCAAAAACCTTCCCGACTGCAATGTGCTGTATTACTGCAATACATAATTAGTTTATGTCCTTTTTTTCCTCTCCTGTTGGAGTGTTTGAGAACCTGCAGTTGGGAAATTTTGGGCTTCCACAGTGCAGTTTTCCAGATCATCAGAACCCTAATGATTCAAACAACAGTGTAATTGGGCAAAGAGTTGGACTAATGTTGTGATAATTAATTTAAGACTTTAATTCTTGTCAGACAAAAGACAAGCTTGGCTGGCATTGGTGCGAATGGTTAAATGGTGTTGGGGAGAGCATTTTGTTTCATTGACAATACCAATATTCTCTATTAGCAACAGATTTCATTACAAGCCATCAGCACACGATTATCCCTGGATTGTACATTAATTTCTATGTTGAGTCTTGGCCTCACTTAATGTTTTATGTGCTGAACCAAATGACATCTGAAACAAGGAACTGCTTGCTTAGATGGATAATCTCCTGGCAGTAAATGCAATACTTCCGAAAGTTGTTTGAATAACGTGCGTGTTCTCTTAGGCAGAAAAGCCTACCTGATTTTCATACGGTTGAGAAAAGTCAAGCCTTTTAACTTTGCATTGCTTTTGGTCAAGATGATTTATTCTGAGGAAATACTCTTACCTCATGCACTCTGACCTTTGCGAAGCTTGTTCCATTACACGTTCATAGCCTCTTCTACAGGAACGGTACTTTTCCTTCTAATGTGCTCTGTGACTTTATAAATGGCAAGGTCACATCTTTGTAGGATTTGTGACAAAGATGAAAGTTCTCTCCAAGCCTCTTTCCTGAGAGCTAAATCCACCATAAAACCAGGGCTTTCAAGATTTTTCTAAGCTGAGAAATGTTGAGCACTCAGATAAACATCATACTTTTTTTCATTGCAGCAACTGCAAAAAGGCATATGTATTTAATTCACAGACACTCTGCATACATTTGGGACTGTCCTGCAACTCCCATCACTTTTCTACAACCATTGTAATAAGGAGCTAATTTTAGTAGTTTCTGTTCTTCTTATGTAAGCTACATGTTTCTGTGGGCTGGTTGTTGAGTGATTAATAATTAATACTGTGTACATTTCCTCTGAATATCTCAAAGCTGATGTTTTTTGCAATATCTTTGAGTGCTTTAGATTATTAACTGTCAGTTGAAGTTTGTGCACACAAAGCAATTGTAAAATTTATGGTACGAGGCCTGAATACTTGGGCTATAGCTAACTACATTTTAATGATATCCTCCACCAAGTGATAAAATAATATACATATTCAGTATGTGTAATTGTCATTGCGTGTCCGTTCCTCGTGTTTTCCTTATCTTTCTAAGGGCCGTTATGTCAAAAACCCTCTTTGGTGCATGCAGTGAAGCATACATTTAAATTCACCATAGTGAAATGATTTTCCTAGTATTTCTTTGTACATTTGATGGTAAAATTCTAGTGCACTACTTAGTTATGATTCAGGATGATTCCTGCTTAGTCGTCTCTCAAAACTATCAATATATTTCATCTATATTTCTTCCTTGTCTCTCTGAGCATCCAAGAACAACGATGAATTACACTCTTAAAAATATGCTGTCATCTGGCAACACAAACACAAAAAATAACATTAACTATATAGAACATTATGAGTTTGAGGAGAGTGCTGTTACATGTCACTAGCTGCCCACAAACTATGTTCAGGGCAGTTGTGATGGAAACAGTATATGGCCTTTTAGAGCTGAAGTTCAGCTTCTGTGTGGCTACAACAATACTGAATCACTGCAGATGGAAACAGAAATTCCTTCATTCTAACGTGTTCTCATGAACATATTAAATTAAAATATACCTCTGAATCAAGATGTTCAGATATTTTCTCATAGGAAAGCCATTGGGATTCTATGTGCCTGTCATAACATTGATCCAGGCAGTCTGCTCCAATGGATTTGTTAAACAGGTTTTTACATCAGCACATAAAATCAGGAATTTATGGCTTGCCATAAGGCATACAAAGTGAGATTTCAACTCCCCGTGGTGCACAGCACACCACGCATCAGGAATGTCACTATTCCTTGTAGCATCTATTACTCCAACCTGCTGCTAAAATGCAATTCTAGGCTGTGCTTCATGTATTTCAGGAGCTAGGATAAGACAGGAAGATGGATAAATTGCTGTGGGGTGATGGCACAGAGGTGGTAAAGCCTATCATTCTCCAAAACTTTTGTAATTTTATTTCTGAACATGACCCTTTCTAAAACCGCTTTTGATAACCCTGGCTGTTCAGATGCCCACAAACAGAACAAATTAAGTAGAAGTGAAAAGTCAAAGCACACTTAACACATTATGAAAATCAGAGTGATGGAATTTAAAAAGTGCAACAAATAAATGATTATCAGTCTGAAATGAACTTTTCTTTCATGCCAACAAACTCTTCTGCAAGCTCTGTTTGTATACAGCACCTGATGTTAATTGTTGCTAGTACTAGCAGTACCTCCAGTGCCTCTCTGCTGAAGGCCCCATTTCAGTTCTGAAGAGCAGTTTTTGTCCCCTGTGCAGCCAGCAGCAGTTACCTAGCAAGTCCTTGCGGGGTTTCAAAAGCTTCCGCCAAGACTTTACAATTTCCTTTCATCTACTCATGATTTCTAATCCTAGTGCTCTCAGTGACAATAGCAATAATCACCAAAGAGACACTGAATATGGTTTTGCTTTAGCTGTCATATAAAAATACCCAAACTTCATACCTTTAAAACCAATTATGTTCTTCATAGCAGCTAGTGTTACACAAGCTTTCAACACAACAGCCGCTGCTCCAGGCAAGTTGTAGTCAAAGTGAACCTTTTGTTCTCTTCAAAGAGGTGGAGAATCTAGTGATGGTGATACTTTGGGGTTGACAGGCTTAAACTCACTTGTGCAGGTTTTAATTACATGTGATCTGTGTTTCTCTATGAGTCAAGACACCAAATCCATCTTCATATGTATCCAATGAGCCCTTGACTTGACTCCTGTTTTGCTGGATGAGTTTCAGCCTTGTTTCATTTTCATTTCACGCACCGGTGTACAAATTTCCTATCAGCTTCTTGCCAGAGTAATGCATGTGCCATGCTAGAGAACTGGATGTCAGGGTAGTGTAAAAATAAAATTGTTTTTCATTGGCTGGGCTTTGGGAATGGATAGTGAACAGAAAAGCCTGTTACATCCTGGCCTCCATTTCATACACTTCTCGTGTAAATAGTGACCACAATCAAATAGTTGCCTGCTGGCTGCTTGATACCTGGTATGAGGAGGAATAGTAGCACTTACTACACTGAGAGCTGACAAGTCCTTTGCCGTTTACAGATACGATTGTCACTGTCGTTGTAACCACTTATCAATAGAAGATGCTAGGGATGCCAGTATATATATAGTATGCTATATATAACCATACAGTCAGACTTCTCAAGGATACTGCTACTCAGTCTCTCTCCCATCACACCCCGTCTCAATCTGCAGTTCTTCCATGTGATCCAGTGTAACTTTGTAATGGGGTGGTGGATAGCAGTAGGGATGCTGGCTGCGTGTTGTCTGAGCTTCATCTAGCCTTCTGCTTCTCAGCCTTCTAGACTCTTGCAATAACAGAAATTTGCTTTCTTTCAAGATGCACACACCTTCCCTTTTATGCTGACAACCCATCCTTCAACTGGAGAAGGACAGACCTTCAATGGAGTGAGGGCTCGATTTTGTGCTATCTCTTAAGTGAGTGAGGGTCAGTGATTGCAACAGTTGGCTTCCTTTAGCCGATCAGGGCTTTCTAACCAAGCGTTAGCAGCCATCCTGCTGAGCAGAGAGAGCAGGATATACCCATGCTCCAGACTAGGAATACATTTTCCCTGCTATATTCATTCTTCCAACTGCATCACTAAAGAGGCACAAGGAATTGTAGCTTTGCCCTCTCAACTTTGGCTCCAGCCTCCCACATTAATGGAGAACATGGATTAAAAAAATATCCATTTTTATTCACCATTATGTAACTTCTCTCTCCCTCTCATTAATTTTGGCATTCATAAAAACCGAGGAGAGGCTGCTGTATCACTGTGTTATTATTTGGCTCAGTTTCAAGAGAAACCTAGTTGATTGAGATTTCTGTGCTAAAGGCAGCTGGTCTGCCCTGCTCAGAGGGATTTCAAAATAGCCTGCCAGCCTTTGCATGGGTCTGTGCCCTGCTTCTCAGACTCTAAGGCCATATTCCAATTACTCCTTCAGAAGGGCTGATTTAAGAATGAGGATAGGCATGCCAAAAAGGCATTTTTTAGCTTGCTAGCTAAAATCAGCAGGTTTGATGCTGCTCTGCTGCTTTCTGGCTATGTGGCACAGAGTAGCTTGCTCCAAGAAATATCAAATATTTCCGTAGTATGGCTAACAGGCTGCTTTGTACAAGGCAGGGAATAAAGAGGAGTGGGTTCAAGCAGCAATACAGGAGAGAGAAGCGGGCAAGGTTTCCAGTTAGGCTGAATCCTGTCAGCCTTACCTGTCCCTATAGTGTAAGCTATAATATATAGCCAGAACGCCCAAGGTCCGGGGCTATGAGCAACAACTAGTTATGCTACATGCTGCTGGTTACCGTTGGCTGCTGCCAGCTGCATACTACTAGCTTTTGCAGTAAAACTTATCCTTTTTTGTTGAACTGATGCTTTATATAACTTTTTAAATATTTATACCTTGAGATGGAGCAAGAGTATAGCTGTAGGACAGAACTGACATAATGAAAGATCACTGAGCAGCATCTAAGTGTCTAAGAGAGCTTATGAGGGAGGGACTTGTGGCTTTCATGTGTCTAGTTAAGTTGCATAAAATCAAAACTTTGTCCAAGATACTGTCCATTTGAGAAATGGGAATTCATCTACCATTCAATCCGTTGGAGCAGTCACTTCAATGCTCTTTTTAGTGAATAGACAGGAAGAGAGAAAGAGAAACTCTGGGAAGTGATGTGTTGGCAGATGCTGAGAGCCAGTATTTCACACTTTGTTGCTCAAATTGCTGTTTGCAAAAGTTTGGTCCAAATAACCTTAATAGGTAGCCCTATGGGCAGACGAGTTAATGAAGCCTGCTTTCCCATGTATTTGGGTTTATGGCTCATTGATCTAGGAGACTTTTTTTTTTTTTAAAAAAAAAAAAGTTCATTGTGGCCACACCCCTGATCAGACATCAGAGCCCACTTGGAGCAAGTTCGTGAGGTGCTTTAAATGGTACTGTCAAGGTTTCCCTCTCATTGGAGGTGAGAGAAGCCCTAAGAGTGGATGACCCAGTGTCCAATAGAGGTCTGGCTCACAGTGCAGCCTTTTTCTCAACAGATAACCTATATAGCCTCTCTGTTCTCTATGTGCTTCTCTTTTCATAAAGCTTGCAGGAATTTTTTATCTTTGAGTCCTTTCCCACATCAAATTTGATTGAAACTTGATGGACAGGCTTAAAAGCTGTGTGGTGGAAGAAAGACGAAGTTGTACACACACTCATATATCTTACTTCCTGATAAGATACCAGGCTAAAATCTATAAATCATAAAAGAGCCACACTAAATTTTGCAAGTTAGGCTTTGTCACAAGGGGGAAGAACGGATAAATTTATTTGTTTATTCTCTGGATAATGTTTCAGACATCATTATTCTTGGAACCCTGTAGTTTGCCACATCAAGTGAAGCATCAGTTTCTAGACACCCTGCTGACCACACAAGGAAGAATGCCAAGTCCTTCCCAAACCCAGGACCTTCACACAGCAAACAGATGTGCTGCCTGCAGTGCTGAGCCACCGAGTATAAAGGTTGGATCAGTTTCTAGGAAATTAACATTATTTAGCCTTTAGCAGAGAAATCCCGGTACTCTTTTAATAATTTTTCTAGTAGCCTCTGTTTCATTTGAATATATTCCCCAGTGTCCCATCTGATTTTTGTATCTGTATAGAATCCATTGCGGAGGATCAAACAGCAGAGGCTGAAAAAGCAAACATATGAGCATGGGTGATATGGCACAGAAGTGCAGTCTCCTTACTCTGTTGGCTACTGCTCTGAGCACAACAAAGAAAATCACTTTCAAAATACAATACAATGACTGCCTGAAGCCTATTCAAACCAATGCAGGACAAACCTCAGAAGGTTCTGTTTGGCTCAGATAAGCTTCAGAAAGCATCCAACTGTTTTGATGATTATCAGAAACTCTGGCATCTGCCAGACTGGGCTGGAAAACTTGTGAGAAGCTCCCAGCTTTCTTATGAGATTTTTGCTACTACCTGCTTTGGGCCAGATATGTCTCTGGAAAGGCCTCAGTAGTAAAGATGAGTGGCACACTAGAAAGCACTAAAATGGACAGAGGCGTTCAGTCTCCAAGGAATGTGGCCCTTCATTTTCTGATTCCTCCTGGGAAGAGATGATAGAAAAGTATGTAGAAAGGAGGAACAGGTGTTGCCTCTTAGATTTCAGTAACAGCAATAAAATTTCTGCTCTTCCTTCTGGTTGCAAGACTTTTCATCTTTCTGGGCTGGTTATATCTCTCATGCAGACCAGAGCAGAGAGCGTGATCTCCTCCTGCCATGTCTATAATTTTTAGGTGGAACGAAATTCAGATCCTGGCTAGCATTCTTACAACAGACTGTAATATAAATATGTGGTGTTAATTTAATTGCTTTCTGTTTCTTCCATTGACTCTGGTCATCTTCATGAGATTCCTAGTCCCATGCAGCTGACTCTTTTTGTGTTGATCCTGCCTTTTTGCTATTTGCCACCACCCTTTTCCTCTGTATACTGTTTTCTTTTCCCTGGTAGCATATAGAGGAACTGATGAAGTAGTAGAAGTCTAGGTGTTAGAAAAGAACATCCTTTTAAGAAAGTACACAAAAATATCCTTATCTTATCATGAAGATTCTGAACTTCATGCAGTATTTGCCTGTGGGAGTTGGACATACACATATTCTCAAGACAGTGGGAGGGAGAATGTATTCTCCAAAGAAATTGTCAACATTTGAAAGTAACATTTATCTTTCAAGGCTTTTCTGTTCACTGAATTCAAAAATAGTTCTTTCTTTAGTTAAGTTTGTTATTAGGATCCCCAGCTTGGTGAAGCTAGATACTTTAAAAAGGAAAACAGTGAGTTATCCTTACTGTCCTTCACACTGCATCTCTGTGCTTTATGAAACAGTTCTGATGACTGGATTATCTTGATCTTGCATGTAGCACATCACGTGTGTGGTAATGTATTTTATAGCTGTAAGGCTACCACAGTAAGTCCTGGCCTTCTGCTGTACGACTTGGGTGTAAGACCTATCCAAGTGCCTCAAGCTGCTCTTTCTGAAGTTGGTAACCAAACTCTCCTGGGAATTTTGGTGTTACAGTGTGAAACTGAAACATTCACCCAGATTTGCCCGCTCTGAATAGTAACAGACCTTTGTTCACCATTTCTGAAAGCTCCACAAGATCCAAGTTGCAGAGCCACAGGTGGTGACAGTGTTCTTTTAAAAAAAACACATGTAAATGGGGAGTTTGGGATGCTGACATCCTTTCTTTCTTAAATGGTTTGAAAAAAAAAGCCAGGATCCATTAACATTAAAAACTTTATGCTAAAGCTCAAACATTTTAATTAAAAAAAAAAAACAAAACATCAGCAGTTAACAGATTATATTACATGTGGTGAAACTCCAAACAAGCCTAGATCTGAGAAAGAAATGCGAGTATGAAAATGAGATTGTTTTGCATTTGGGAGTTTCTCTGGTCTTGCTTGTCACAGACCTCATTCTAGGGGCAGCCTTTGCACTGTAGGATGAAAAATGCATTTTGAGACCCAAATCCCTAAAACATAATGGATGTCAGACCACAAAAACAGTATAGAAGCTATGCGAGTGAACTCTGGAGGAAGCACTCAATGTATAAACTCCTAGTTTTCATCAAAAGCTGTGTATTATGGTTACTTTCATACTTCCATTGTATCAATCCTTACTCCAGAAAGAAACTGCTTGTACATTCGTGTCTAGGTTTGACTGCAGTGAAGTCAAGGCTCTTCTTTCTCTGAGCTGTAGAAATTAGGGTCCAGTTCCCTATATCTTGTTCTTGTGATGCTAGCTGGACTGCAGCAAGGGGTGTAAGTTTGCAAGCTCTCCTTGGTTGTCATCAGTTTAAAATTTTCAGTTTCTTTTTGCAAAGAAAAGACTGTAAGACTGTCAAGTATCTTTAGCATTAAAATGATAAATTCTATTTCTTCTGTTTTTATTCTTTCTAAATTTGAAGGGCCCTTGGCCACAGCTTCACCTTTTGTTTCACACAAGACCCACTGATTAAGTCAGTGGGAATACTCAGGGTTCAAAGACAAAATGCTATTTCTAGGTATAAAAGAATGACTTCGTTAGGAGGATTCCACGTTAATGCTTTTCTGTCATTATTTAAATGTATTTTGGGTACATGAATTTCAATATGTTATTCTCTTTGGTGATCTGCAATTATATATTGCATTTTAAAAAAGAAGCACTTTATTTTTTTTTTTTTTAGAAGTTATATGCTTGCTTCAGAGCTTTGGCTGAATTAATGCTTAATATTATCAGGGTTAAAGCATCATCTTTATTTGAATGGCAAGGGAAAACCTCAGGGTTATTCTCTTTATATACAAAAATATCTCCAGCAATAACGTTCACCAGTGATTTCCATGCTATCTGTGTTACTTTAAGTAACTTCTGTGCAAAGGGGTATGTTGCTATATCTCTAATTGTGTACCATAGTCACTCCTGATGGAATTTTATTCCTTATTACTTCTATTGTCTGCATTGCATTACTGGAAGATGACAAACAGATCCGGTCTTCACTCTGTTATATTCTGGACAAGCACATAATAAGTGACTTGAAGATTTTGCAGTGTAAAAGTGATAAGAAGAGGTAGATTAATAAAGAGAAAGGCTAAGGTGAAGAATGGTAACATGAATGGACACATACTTCTGAGTAATAATTGCATGTTTAGCATTGCTAACGTCGAATCTTTTTCTTCCTTTTTTTTTTTTTTTTTGTTAGCAGTTGTAACAGGGATTTCTGTAGAAGTTATAACAACGCCATTCTCAAAAATTCAGTTAAGGATTTTCTGCTAGCTTGCTCACAAGGACTGTTTATATTATTTTTTATTTTTAGCTCTGCAACACATTCTCTATCAACTCAGACTGAAATTAACTGCCAGAAATAAAAATTCTAATTTAGATTCTTAATTACCTGCCTTCAGGTATGCTCATGGATCATCAGAGGCTAAGGAAAATCTGCAATGATTGTGTAATAATTTTGGACTGGCAGTACATTAAACAAATGTATTCAGCCCCAGAAGTTTGCTGAAGCAGTTACCTTGGGGACAGCTCCCCAAGCTGCCACATATGTCTGTAACCTCAACGGCACTCGAATTGTTGCAGATCTATGAACAAGAACAGATATGTGCCTGCATAAGAATTTAGTCATGGGGAGAGACTAGTCATGATGCTTGAATGAAGCAGCGTTTTGTAGGTTTTGTTCTGTTAGTGCAGAAGAGAGGCTTTTTCATAACTAGCACATCACCATGTTCAATTATATCGACTCACTAACTAGTTATGCCCATTCATAGGTCTGCTGATAGGTAGATAAAATTCTATACTGCTGTCCCTCAAGGGAAAGCTATTTAATCAGCCTGTCATTTGGGAGACAAATCCTGCTAATTTTGTCCATGCTGATAGCCTCCTTATCTTTAATGGGACAATTTCTGTTGATAATAATCTGGAATTTTTTTTGTTTCACCAAGAGAAAGATAGCAACAGCAATTCAGACCTTATTCCATTTAGTTAACTACAGTAGTACAGTACACTGCAGTTTCTCTTTCATTTTACTGGCAAACTTCTGTTTTGATATATTTAATTTACATGGTAATTCTAGTAATGAATTTTCAGCAATCCAGCAAAACTGTTGAATCAAGAGGATCTTAGATCCGTTGCTGCAACCTAGCTGGTAATGCTAGTCACCTGGCAACAAGAACAAATAACGTGAGAGAAGGCGCTGCACCAGTGGTAGGGGCAGCCGAAGAAGAGGTCTTTTCTACAGACTGGTGAATTCTCTTTTGTTTTTCCTAAGAACCAGTCAGATTTGGTGCATGACATTGGGTGAAGGGTTTATGTATATTTTATGTCAGATTTGGCAAAATATTTAATTGAGATACTGATCTTTTGTTTACTTTATTAAAGTTTTTTTTTTTTTTCGCCCCCCCCTTTTTCTCTTTAGAGTGAGCTCATTAGCCAGTGTATCTCTGCTTCTACATTACTATGATTTGTGCTGGGTCGAATAAGAGTATCTGAAAAGTAAAAAGCTGGGGTGCAGGTTTGCTTTGTTGAGAAATTAAATGAAGCTACAGTGAGGTGGGTTGCTGTATTTCCTTGTATCTTACACCCCCTGCAAGTGCTAAGTTATATGGGAAGATCAGTGAAGAGGTACCTCTTTCATAATTGCTGTATGGCACTTCATGAAACTGTAACAGGCAACACAGGATTTTTGCACTGATTTAGTGAAGTACCTTTTAAAATAAGACAGCTGATTAAACCATGTCAGCTTAAGTGAGAGTGCATAATGAGGGTCCAAGGTTTAGGATGTACTATTAGATGGTGATTAAATATAATCCAGCCTTGTAGCCCAACCAGGAGCGAGGCAGCACAGAGGCAATAATGCTCACAAGGACGGATTTCCTCCCAGTCTCTACTGAAAGTCGGCATCCAGTGTGCCGAGATGGCTGCCCATCATGCTGAACGGCACTGTCTGCTTTTGCTCTGACTCAGCTGTAGGATAACTACACAATGTCTGATTGAATTGTTGTCGGGTGGGCGAGCTTAGTTTGGCACGGAAGAGGAGCGGAGCGAGGCTGCGTGTTGCGCAAGGACTATGTGCATACCTCTGATCTCTTTGTGCAGCAATTGTCTTTTTTAAAACTCTCTAGGACTGGAATTAGTGTACTAGGAAGCTGTTTATGATGAGGCTTCCTGACCTTGCTGCAATACAGTAATTGTATAGAATAATATTTTACTTGCAAATGCTTCCCAATTGAATCACTTGACTAAGTTCAAATTAAGCCACTGTTCAGTGTGAATGAGGATGACAGAATTTAACCATCACAGAACAAAAAAATCTACCACAATTTAAATTGTACTCCCTACCACTTTCCCACTTTTCTGCAGGAAAATGAGCTTCCCTTGTTGCCAAGAATAGCTCTGTCTGCGATATTCCAGCTGAAGCACGTAATGTATGAGTCAGCCCGAGTTTGCCTTTGAACCAAAAGGTTCATTAAAGTCTACAAAGTGGTGCTGAGTTTCAAACAAAACCCAAGGAATGAAACAGGGCAAAACTCTTCAGTTTTGATGAGTTCTGCTTTGAATTTTGGGTGCACCTATAGAGCTTTAGGTGTAGGAAACCAGGCAAAGACAAAGGTTACCAGATTAATATGAATCCATTCTTTAATAAGCTTCCTTTAGAGAAGTAATCTTAAAGAAACATCACCTAATTTAAAAGTTTGTCCAAAGGCCATTGGAGTTGATTGGAGGTTTTTCCATTGACTTTAGCAGGCTGAAGTGTCTGAGTGTCACAGTTCAATCTGAAAATATGTTTCAGTGAAGTAAGCCGTGTTTGCTAATACATGCCAAGTAGCTTTTTACCTTGTTAATATAATGAAATATTCAATTTGAACAATAGTTTAGTCTAATTGAGCAGTTATCTGATAATCTGCACATAGTTAATGGGGAAAATATGTAAGGCAGGTGCAAAAAATCCTTCAGTAAATTAAACTAATACAACATTCAATGAACTAATGAGGTGCTGTGGGAGTTGCATTTCAATTAAAAATCTATGAGGCTATAAGCAACTTATGAAAGTTGTTTGTTAGTTTTGCCTGCTTTCAGTGTAAGGGAGAATCAGTCAAAGGCTCCTTAAACACATGACTGAGTTAGAAATGAAAGCTGAAAATATGTTTTAATGAAGATATAACAGTTTCTCTTCCAACTGCATTTGGCAGTCCTACTTCTTAACAACCTGCCTGGCCTCACATTCCACACAGAGTGACTTGGATTTTTCTCATAACCTTTATGAAAGGGCCAACTGTAGAGAATGACCAACATATGTCTCAATTCCTACAGGCACAGTAGAGACTAGCTGTGTGTCTGAGAAAACCATTAGGTTTATAGACTTTAAGAATGAATAACTCCTGATATGCTTGCAGTAAGCTAAGGGGATGGATCTTTAATGGTTTTCCAGATATGTTGAGAGTTATTCGGCAATTTGAAACTCCAGAGGCAGCAGCTGAAGCAGCCAAGAACAGATTTGATTGTCAGCCTTGCAGAGGTCCAATGAGGATATAGATCATTTGTGAGAGTAGCGTGTTACAAATGGGCTATTTGAAGAGAAGCAAAGCAGTAGGGAGAAGATGTACCAAAGGGAGTGCCATCGGCAGGACTTCTGTGAGCCTGAACCAAAGTTTTGTGAAGTTTTTTGAAGTTTTTGAGACTCTTCCCTGTTAATTTAATGAATATTAACCAGATGTCATCTCTGATGATGGTCTAACAGTGCTTTAACGAACTGTAATTGCACCTCTTGAATTGTGATTGCAATAACATTAACTTATCACCAAGGCCTGTCTCTTTCTGCATCTTTCACAGGAACAGCCAAGGTGAGGCAGAATTTCTCCTGGGCTTTTCTGGGCTCCTTATTTTGTAAAATGGGGAAAAATTCTTTTGTTTTATTAGAATTTATGATGTGTTGTCATCTGTGCTAAAACAGCACAAAGAGCAAAGGGATCCTGATTCAGACCAGAGATCTAACAAACAATATTTACAAAATTAGTGACGATATTCCCCCTTCACATACAGAAGGCCTTACTGAGAGACAAGGATGGCCTAGTAGTATCTTAGAACTCAGATTACTGATTTTCATTGCTTTGGTGTTTTGCTAGGGAACAGATTGCCAAATAGTAGTAAAATGATATTCCTGTCTGGTCTCATCATCTTGGTATGCCGCCAGATATCAAACCTGTAAGTTTTGAGTACAGATTTGTCCCCAAAATAAAGTAGAATTAATCTTTTACAGGGAATCTAATGAGGGGCTTTCCACAAAAAGGTTACAAAGAGTCTTCTAAACCCTCAAAATGATAGGGGCATCGTTCTTTACTAGAGTAATGACCAATCACAGGATTAATGATCTTGGAATTCGATGTTATTTTGTTAACCTGAATGCTTATACATGTCAATCGACATAGGATTATTCTTGACAGGTGGACCTGTAATTTAGCATATCACTTTCTTTTTCTTGTTATAAAAATAATGCTTTATACCAGGAGGAAATTATTTGTCATAGTCAATGTGTCAAAATATTTGGAAAGTTGCCCAGAACATGAGTTAACCAAACACCATAAAACATTAGTTTTAATGTAAATTATATTAGTTGCTCATTAAATTACAGAATGGTTGTATTTCCCATATCTCTACTGGTTTATCCCAAGGAGCATGTCAGCATGAAGACTGTGTTTTTATGATGCAGTAGACAAGCTATACAAGCTGTGCTTTTGAAGAGGATCAGACTTTGGGCTGCAAATGGTTCCCATCCCATGTTCTGCAGAAGCCTATCTCCAAACCCACTGAAATTAAAGGAAAAACTTCTGCTGACTTTAGTGGCCATTGAATCCATATAATTTTCTCAAAATAGCTCAAACCCCTACTTTTTCTGAAATCCGTGACAAAACTCCCGAAGTCTTCATTATGGCTATTGTTTTAGACTCTGTTTTTGAAGGTTTTTTTTCAGCTTGCATATAGATGCAAATTCAAGAATGAATGAGAAGTTCATGCAGTCATCAACATCTCATGGCATGTGCTGTGCTGTTTAAAGATTCAGTGTTGCATTACATTGTAGTCTTTTGTTATTTTTACAAGTGAAGCTATTTCTCTCAGCAATTTTTTAATGTCAGATGGGCGTTCGCATTGTTATGCTTCGAACCAACATTTAGTCTTTCTTAATATGTTACATGACAAAAATAGAGTTTAAAATATCGATCAGTTTTGGCAGTCATTGTGGCAAAGTATTTTAGAGATACCTGCAAGTAGCCTATGAAAATAGGTATTTCAGAGGAAGCATAATTCTCTTTGATGAAGTGCTTATTTTAAAGCAACGACATTATCTGTATTGCAACCTTGTATGCTTTGGAGTTTTGCATAATTTCTAGCAATCTCAGTGTCTGAATTCTTCTCCATTACGTATTCTACTGGTTAATTTATGAAGTGTGAGGAATAAAGCTGGTTAAAAATAAATTTACTTTGGTGATAGTTAATCTTTTTCCACAATACGTGCTGTAATTAACATATTAATCTGTAACAAATGCTAAAAGTTTCTTCCTAATCGCTTTGCCATACGTTTCATTTGACATTTCAGTTATATTTCACTGGCTGGCCCTATGAGCATAAAGCGATAAAAAAATTTCAATGAAATCGGACATATTCATACTAAGAATCTGATTTTTATATAAGATTAATTTGATTTTTGTGAAAAGACTCCGTAGTTGGGAAGAATGTGACTTACATGAACAAAAATACCGTTTGCTAAATGCCAAGAGTAGGGAATAGAATGAGAACTTGGAAATGATTATGTAACGTTTTAGATACACTCCTAGCTATCTCAGTATAAGTTAAGTGAAAAGCATTACAGAAGCACATTAAGTTGCATCTTTATGGGGAATAAAAAGCTTACAAATCACAAAACCTGCTGTACTCTGGAAATGAATGTATAAATATGCTGGCATCATACCGTGCTGTGGGTCAAATTCCTCTCTCAGCACAACAGCCCTACTCAGTTTAACTTCAAGAATAGTTTGAAGAACTTTAATAAGATTGATTGAGTGATTTGTTTTGTTACAATGACAGCAATATTTGGGATTTTAGTTTTTCCTTTCAGTGTTTGGAATTAAATACGGCAGTACTGAGCTTAATATGCAAGAGTTATAGAAGCAAGGTGCTTACAAAAATGCCTCATTTAGTTTCATCAGTGTTGTGTTGTATCAGCTCTTCTCTCTAATGGCTGAGAGCATTTTGGTAGACAAATTATTATAGTTAGTTTATTGTTTGAATTGGAGTAGCAGCTTAATGTGCTAGTCATGGACAGTGTTCCACAGTGATAGACATAGCAACATAGGATCATGAGATGGGCCCTGCCTCAAGTAGTTTATAATCTACTATAAAACAACAGTAGGAAACCTTATGATAGAGTACTGAGGTGGTACTTATGGCATAACATTCAACATGGTATACCTAACTAAGCAAACTAATTAATCAATCTATCAATTTTGAATCAACTCCCCCAAAGCCTCTATAATAGATGTTCCAATTATCACAGAAGGGAAAACCCTTTTTCCTGGGATTACAGGAGAAGTGTTTCATTAAAGAGGAGCAATTGAGCTCTAAGGTGCCAAATTCCTCATTATTGCTCCTGCAGGAAAGAAAGTCCAGAACCCCAGATTTTCAAAATTACTGTTCATCTGTGATTGAATCCTGGCAGCCAGCAATTACGTTTTCATCAGTAAATGATCCATAAGTAAAAGTTGTGATCCTGAGCTGGAGGACTAGGTGTATGTAGGAACAGGGCATAGTTCCAGGTCCTGTCAGAGCATTGACCTGAGAAGTGAAAATTACAGCACAACATGAATTCATTCTGTTTGTGGCCCCCTCTGTCATCCTGTCCCAAATTTCTCCTGCCTACTCAACTTCTCCTCGTGTTGTATTTGTGTGTTTGAATTTTCCTTCCAGAATGAAGCCATGTGCATTTGTCTTTTTAACAAATGTGATAAACTTTGGAGTATTTCTCTATTTTATTAGCTCACTGACAACCCTTTTTTCCAAAGTGCTTATTAGTTACCTGTCCAACTTTGCATCATTTTTACAGTTTATTCCCAGACAAGCCTTCAATGGCCCACTTAACATATGACTGCTCTTGGAGTAGGCTTATTCAGCCAGTGTCCTCCCTCCTTACAGTAACTGAATGCTGGAAGGGAAAATGCACATGAGCTGTCCAGGGCCCACCAGGAGAGTTTGGTGCTCTATGTGTTCCCCTAAAGCACTCTTCCCTGAGGAGCTCTACTTGTGGGCACCTGGTGAAGATTAGCCTGGTGAAGGCAGCTCCTGGATGCCAGACAGTGGCATGTCCGGGTGCACATCAAGCAGTATCTGCAGCGTAAACCCTTCAACAGCAGCTTCAATAATCTATGCTGCTGTGTAGGAATTGTTGATTAGAAGCTTTACTAAATTTAAGATGCATGACAACTACTGCTCTATCCATTAGGAAAGTTACCTTGCCAGAGATGGAATCCAGACAAGTTTGACATGATAGATTCTTGAAAAATGTCAGCCATTTCTTGTCACTTATTTATTCCCCAGGCAGTGACAAATTAATTCTCTAATAATTTGTTCTAGTATTTTTCTGGGCACTGACATTAAACTAGCTCGTCTCCAGTTGTCTGTATCTTCCTTTTCACCTCTCTCTGAAGTTAGGTATGATATTTTCCCTTCTTCTGGGACCTCCTCTCTTCTTTGAAAGCAAGCCTGCTTATGGGAATCAAGTTAATCATCCCATTTTGGCTTAGAGTTACTGCTGTGGCATGACTGGCATTTGATTCGGCACTTCTCTGATATTAGCATTTGAGAGCATACAGAAGAAACTGCTTGCTCTCTTTTCCTAGTTAGTATTCAAGGAATGACTGGAGCAGAATAGACAGAGATGTCCAGGCTTAGCAGGATTATAATTAAAAGAGAACAAAGAAACTGAGAACAAAGGTGAAAAATAAAAGGGAGGGGTGAGAAAGAAAAAAAGACCTAAAGTGTCAAAGAATAATAAGAAGTGGGTCTCTCGATTTAAATCACCAATATGTTTTTAGGTCATTTTTAGGTTAAAGTCTTACTGTCTCTCCCCCTTTTTTGTCTTAAACAGAAAAAGGAAGTTTTACTGTGTGAAGTTGCTAAAAAATGCTAACATTGGGATTTCCTTCTGCCAGGACATCAAGGTATGTTGCATATGCCTGTATATATGTGTATTTTATAAATAAATAAATATGTATATATACACACTCACCAAAACTGATAGGTGCTTATGATGGTGCTAAGCCTCTAACCTATGTAGAAAAAGACTTTACTTGGGATACTGGCTGTAGCTCATGGCAACGACTGCACATGAGATCCCAGTGTTCCTGAATTGTAGTTTAGTCGCTGAAAGAAAAATTCATTACAGCTTAGCACTGGACAGCTGGTACAACCCTTCTTTGGCAGTAAGTTGTTACAAATCTCCTCTAATGTTCTGGTTGGAAGATGGCTGCCAATGTACTCGGCATCAGACCAGAGACCAGAAAAAGCTAGGTTTTTAAGTCCTCATCTCTTATGTAATATAACACTCTGTGATAAGTGATTTGGCTCTCTGTGCTTCGGAGGAAGAAAATTATTCTGTAACTGGTGTGTTCGTAACCCAAATACATTCTAGTGGATTCACCACTGAAATTCTACTTTGTTCTTACACTAAGAACACAAACCTGCTGATTTGGGTGGGTTTTGTTTTGATTTTTCTTTTTTATTTAATGACCCATTTTCTAGACAAGGTGAAGTGAATAGTTGCTTTCTGTTTTCCAGCCTGTTTCATGTAGGTGCAGTAGACAGACTCGTTCTTCTAAAAAATAGCTTTTTTTTTTTTAACAGTTGTTAAGAATTCTAAGACCTTTACTATTCTTTTTTTCACTCACAGTACACTGCATTTATCAGTTGAAGGCCACTTGTTCACTATGGTTTAGAGGGAATATGCTGTATATCTTCAAAAATCCCTATAAAAAAAAAGGGGTAACCTTCAGAAGCATTTTGGAAGAGGAGAGTATCGTGTATAAATTATCCACTTATTTTCTCATCTACGGTCTCCTATTGTTTTTTTTCTTTGAATACAGAAGGGGTTACTTTAGTTAAGCCAAGTGTTTCTGTTCTCCTACTTAATGACATCACATATGGTTTTACGGTAAGCAATGTAGAGGACCATCTAAGAGCACCCTCACAGATTTACTTTTGAAATATGTATCGTACATCTTCTAACAAGAGATGCTCAAAGAGCTTTGGAGACCCGCGTTGCCTGAACTCTGCTCATGCATTTGCATGACGCTTCTGGCTTACTTGCAGAGACGTTTTTATCATGCTAACAACATGCCCTTTTGTGGTTGGCAGGGATGAACCCCACTGAAAGATCAGGAGTGGTTATGGGGAGTTTTTAGGAAAGGTGGCTAATCTGACATGAGGACAGGAAGGAAAGATGTCATGCCAAAAGTCTGTCTTTAGGAATAAGTTATCTGGTGGACAGAGTAGGGCACCAGGCAGAGTTAAATGCAGGTCACAAGTCACAGAAATGAAGCCTCAAACAGCAGCCTTCTGTTGGGGATGTGTCCTAGAGTTTGCAAGAAGGGCAGTTCCTTTCTAAGTAGAGCAGGGCTGTAAAGTAAAAAATGCAAAGGTGGAAGCGTGTCACCTGGCCAGACAAAAGGGAGAGGCTGGAGATGCTGCTGGGCTGAATTGGAGGAAAATGATGCCTCATCCAAGCTGTGCTCTGCCTGCACAGCCATGCGGTGCGTGGCCCTTCCCCAGTGGTGGGGGCCCACTGTCCAGGGCAGGGCGACGTTTGTGGCCTGAGCAGCGTGTTTGCTTGGGTTCCCTCTGCTTCTTGGGGTCCCAGAAAGAGCAATTGTTTTCCACTCAACTTTCCTGAACCATCTGCATGTCTGCATACTCTTCTCGCCCATCCTTTATTACTAACCGGAAGAGCCCTACCTTATTTAACTATTGTCAGTACAGAAGATGATCCATGCCTCTGTACTAGGTGCCCTTCTTTGTACATGTCTAATTCTGCTAAATCCTTCTGGTGAAAAACAAGGCAGGGAACCAACCTGCAAATCAAAAAGGAAAAGATAAAGGATTGATGACAGAATGTCACACTATGGGCACAGATATGAATTATGAGATTGTGGCCGTAAAGACAAAAACACCTGAAGGAATGAGGTCTGGTTATTGAATAATGGCATAGTGCCAAAGATTTTCCTGTAGCTGGAGCAGCTCATACCCTTGGGGGGAGTGCTATAGTGTCTCCTGGGTGGAGACAGAAAATGGGTAAAAATTCTAATGTGATCTGGTTCACAAAAGAAAGATGAAAGTTGCACATAACACAGAAATACAGTGAAAACTGGGTGTCATTGAAGGTAAGGAGAAGAGGAATATCATCGTGTAACTCCTAGGAGGGGAAAAAACAAAACCCCATTATCCTATTGGATGTGTTCAACAGCTGCTAAAATATATACCAGATGATCAGAGATAAGTATAGTATAGTATTGCATATGCTTTCAGATGCTGGTTATAGACTAGGGAATTTATGAAAAGGCTGCTCTACTACCAACAAAAAGAAGCTATAATAAAAAAGGCCAGAGAACCGAGTGGATAAGCTTTTAAGGAAATTAGGTGCAAATTTATCGGCATATCTGTGTAATGAGTTTGGAATGAGGGCAGAATAAAATAAAGTAACCGAAATCTGGAGCAGAGGGAGGATTTGCCAGCATCAAGACATAGTCCGCTGTTTTACGTGGTTATGCTCTGACAGTACCTGTGTCACTAGGCAACATTATCATGGGGCTTCGGGCAAGTTAATTCTTATCGCCCTCTTAATTCTCATCTCAAAGACATTGCAGAAAGCCTTCAGGCTGTTTGTGAGAACATTTTTACTTTATTAGGAACTTGAATCAGGGGTTGTAGGATTCTCTGAAGTAGTGAATCTCGATATGAGGAATGAGGATTCTCCATAGGGATTGCTAAAAGGCAACTCTGAAGTGGAATCAACAGTTTAAAAAAACCACCCGTCTACCTAACTATACCAAACTGAAGGATGCTGGACAAATGAAGAGCCAACATGTCACTGTAAAAATCAGAGTTCTGAAAGCAGAGGAGGATGAAATGAGCAAAATAATTTTGCAGGTGATGGAGCGTTCATGTGTGGTCTTTGAAGGATATTTTTTAACAGTGAGTAATATAAACATAGTTCTATGTTGTATCTTTGATGCATCTGGAAAGCATCCACACGGAACTCAACAATTTGTCACATGTATATTTATATTGAAGTAGGCCACAGATTTGCAGGCTACTTAATGTAATAGAAGAAAGTGAAAATGTGATAAGTGCAGAATTTTATAACAGAGAATTACATCAACAAAGAGTATAGTTACTAGTAGAAAATAGGAAGTGTGTGGCATTTATAGGTGAAGACAGGTATTATCCAAAGTAATTTGAAAAAATATTGATGTGAGGATCGTAATATCCAATATATTTTTCTTAGAGAAAGCTCTTAAATGTGAAAAAACTGATGTCTATGTGGCAAATTCATATCTAACATAAATTGCTATACCTCCAATGTTTCAGAAGAACTATGACATCTTATATCAGCTAAAGAATCTGTCTAAAATTGTACTGAAACTAGCATCTGAAAAGAAAAATAAGACATCCTGGTATTCAAACACACCCAAATCAAAGAACTGTTATGATCAAATATTTAGAGATTTAAACTTGCTGCCAAAGTATAGCTCATTAAAACAGTGATTAAAAAACTGTTTCATAGACACTGTTGTAGGATCTAAAATTGATCTGATTTCCTAATTTTGCACAAATTTTAATTATCTTTTATCACTTTAAGCAAATACTTTTATTAAATTGAATTAAAAGTGAAAAAAACCACCTTAATTGCCCATTTTTTTCCAGAAAAATGAAATTATAATCAATGTTATCAGTGACTGAAAAATACTCATATAGTCATGCATAAGCCCCAGTGTCACTGTACTGTATTCTGCAATGTTAAAAATCTGGAAAAAGTTGCCGGCAGCAGTGCAAAACTATCAAAGATGTTGCCATTTGCACAAAACATGCAATATTCAAGGAAAAGCCGTTTATCATAGAAAACACATTGTATAAAAAAGTTACAGTCTCTAATTAATACAGGAGATTTTCACTGTGCATCGAATCCCAAATTTGGAATTATCAGAGAGAAAGGTAATTAAGGATAAAGCTGCTGGAGATAAGTAACTCTTCAGCCATCTTCTGGGTGACATATGAAAGCGTCTAAACACTACTGTGAGCAATTAATCTTCTATAACTCACACAATATGCAGATTAAGAACAGATCTAGTACTGAGCTCCACAAGACACGCTGAAGTTTTGAATCCGTACATGTAGTCAGGATCACATTTTAAGTTTTGCCTTAGTGGGTCTTCCATAAAAGGTTAGTTCTGGAGACAAGAAAAATAATATATGCTGTTAAATTGTTTATTAGCACAAGAACTTCACACAGTGGAAGGAATGATTGTTTATTGAAACAAGACCTTCAAGGGACTCTTTAATTATAAAACAGCTTGATATTTTAAAGAAAATGACACAGACAACAGAAAGAACAATTTACTGTGGGTAGCAGGTTGAGTATAGCTTGGGGCCTATTAATCAGTCATGCATAACAAGTATCCTATAAAGAAATTGGAATAAACATGCAGAAAATACTGCTTCTGCAAGAGGATTCAAAGAAACGTTGCTAGGTTTTAAAATGTACTTAACAGTTGCATCATGTTACATTAAGAGGCGCAAAAGCAGTATCCATCTCTCAAAAATAGATGAATGAAATGAAGACATCAGTTCTCCAGCTTTGGAACCCTCTGATAGCAAAATAATTGCAAGTTCTGAAGAAATTGGAGCATGTTAGCTACGTACCGTCACCAGCTGCAGGCGTTGGTACTGCGACACCAAGCAAGGCTTTGAAGCACGTGAGTTTTCTGCTGGGCATCTCCAGTTTCAAAGCCAAAGAGACAGGAACAGAGAATTTTGTCTTGAGGTTTTCTAGAAACTAAACACAGACCATAGCTGTTATCTTTTAAAAAAACATACATCTGTAAATATGCATAAATGCTTAATAATGGAAAGAGGATGTTTTCCCATCAAAACTGTGTACAGTGATGTGATAAAAAGAAACATGGAGGGGGGCAGAGCTTTCCACGTGTGAGGTATTGGTGTGGATTATCTAAATTGCTGTTAGTGCAGGGCCCAACAAGGTTATTCAGTGGGCTGTGATAAACTCTGGGATCAGCCCTGCAGAAGCATGAGGTAACCCTCTGCTACTTTGGGAGACACCAGAGGAGCTTTCCTTTACCCCAGAGCACTATTCTGAAAAATCAAAGTGTTTTGAAAAGCATTATCTGTCTGATAATCTTGCCCAAACACAAGACTTTGGGCTACTCTTTGACAAAAAGGCAGTAAAATTTAATGATTTTTTTTCTTTGTAATGAAGGAGACAAACAGCACAGTGAGGAGGTGTGATGACAAGCATGTTATTGGACAGATGAGATTAGGTGACATAACTGGCATGAGGCCTCTCGAGATATTCGAGGAATTCAAGAGCTACAAATATTTCAGATGTTTTTCAATCTAGTTTTACAGCATTGACATTGGTTTGTTTCATCCCTTGAATTGTAGCTTAGCTATGATTATTTTGGTACCTGGTACATAGTTATGTCTAGTTTGGCTGTGATAACGCTTAGGTTTTCCTGCCCTTCTATCTTCCCACTGCTGATCGGCAGGGCAGCCGTTATCTACAGCAGCAGAATTGGGCTCTGATTCTCTTGTGATTCCCAGCTAGGTAGATAATATTTCAATTAGTATCATTAAGGGTAGAGCGTCTGGTTACCAACATTAACACAAGAGGTTAGATGGTACATTGAAGTCTCTCCACAAAGTATACAGACAACACTAAAGAGATTTCCCATGTTGCAGGAGGTGGTAATGGATGCAGAGAGCAATGATCTAACATTTTGCAGTGGTAGGATGTATTTCTTCTGGAAATATTTTTGCTGTAGCCATCAATAACCTGGGCAGCTAGTCTAATATAGTCAACAGTAAGAAATTGGCCACTCCAAAGGGCAGTTTGTCCTATCCTAAAATAAATTAGATGAAGTGACTCACACTGACTGTAGAGGAAGGCTAGATAATTAGCTTAGATTCAACTCTTGGTTTTTAGTTGTCTGAAGTTAAGCTGGGCTGAATGCCTCTCAGATACATTTCTGAAAGGGAACAGAGGTATAGAAAAGCTTCTAATGACAGCTCTCCGTTGATTATCCACATTCACTGGAAAACAGTGCTAACATGTTGAGCAAGTTGTGAGATTTGGTGGCTTAAATGTTTAAGTGCTGGCAAGTAAATGCTGAAAATACCATTTCTGCCTGCAATTACACATCCTTCAATAAATCAAAACAGACTAATGCGTGCATCAACATGTGTAAACTGTGTAACTGCAGGGGATAACTTGCTATGCATGCTACTATCTGGCTAAATGTAGAAATCCATAACTATTCCTCTTGGTCCCTCCAGATACGATGGTTGGTCCTTTTTCAAGGCCTTACAGAATTTTGGAGGTAGAGACCAGACTGCTTGCAGTGGTGCTTACCCTCTGTCTGGCAAGAATTTTAGCCACTTTGTTTGCAGCATCTCCAAATTAGATACGTTTTACCTCATTAATCACTGCTAGGAAATACCACATTTTATTCACCCTGAACCCAGAGTCTGATCCCCATCATTAACTGCCATCTGCTACTTTGTGATAAAGTTATCCTCAGGCTTCCTCTATCTGAGTCAGGTAAGAATGTCAAAATGCCATTATTAAAACTGGAAAGACTGTTTTGTCATTAGCATGCCTAGAATAAGAGCCTGTACATAAAATTAGGTGGGCCAGGCTGTCTGCAAGCTGCAGGTTGGATTTGTTAGTCAGAGACTGTAGTGACAGACACCCCTGACGTTCAGTCTCTTGCAGACCTGTTGCTGAGGCCAAATCCATGTACAGGACTGCCAGGGAGGGTGCTGCTAGGCCTTGTAGTCTGAGACCTAGACAGGCAAAATGAACCAGAGGCTGGTAGCACTATACTGTGTATCCTTGTAGCCGATCATATATGGTATTATCATTGGCAGTGACAGATCATACGCCACATTGCTTCATTTTAGCCCAAGGAATTTTCTTGACTCCTCTTGCTTGCCTTAGCTGCAGAGCAGTTGGGTAGCTAAAGCCTAGTAGCAAAAATAAAAGGTTGTGTGGTTATTGCTTAATGATGGGTCTTGTGCACTAACCTTCATCCCTTCAGTTACTGGGACTTGTTTCATTGAATTTTGTGATCTAATGCCTACCTGCAGCATATCTGGTAATGCTGAGTGATACATACATGGCAAAAGCCTAGCAAAGAGCCTCCAGTGTGCAAAAAATTGTAGTGTAACATGATATTGCTGATCATCAGGAGAGAAAAATGTTGACAGGCAACAGAGTCAAAATTACCATCAGCCAACCCCAAAGCAGCACCGTCGACACAGATCTCCTGGCAGGAGTGTGGGGTGCTAACACCACACCTCAACCCCCAATTCTTCCCCAAGGCATGCATGGCTAGCAGCACCAGGAAACCATGGGTGGTGACCCCTGGAGGGGACAGAAACCTCAAATAACAGGGACAGATACTAGGTAGCATAGTCTATACATTACAGTTTTAATTGCATTATTAATTCTTTCTCCTTTCTCCTTTAATTGAACAACTTGTATTGTTGTGCAGGTGACATTTTGACTGGGCTAGTAATCTCTTTTGCTTGATTTTAACTGGAGTAGCAATAAATTCTTGCATTCTTGCATCCTAGTATGAGGTGGTTTTCCATTTTGCCCATAGCAAGTTTTTTAATATAAGAACTAGAAGGGCCTTCCTGAGTCCTTCTTTAATGTCTCCTGGTACTGCAAACATACCATCTCTTTTCAATAAGCTTGCACAATCTCACCTAGAAGTAGTTAGGGTTTATGAGGCTTTTCTGAGCACCTCATTAAAGAGAGGTTTTATTTTGTCTTTTTTAAATGTTCATTTGTAACCATCAGCTGTCTTCTGATAGCAGTGGGATAGAGCTTGTCCCTGAAAGGTCTGAGTATGTCCACTGAGCATCTGAGGTCTCTCCTCAACTGTCTGAAGTTAGACACCAATGTATGTGGCAGGATCGGGACTCTGGGCAAGGTAAGCGAACATGTGTAGTGAGTTTACCCAGTGCTTTGAGGGTTTAGCATCCATGCTTTCCTGCAGCTGTATCTCCTGAGAGTTAATGAAGATTAGATCTCATCTAGATATATAGCTGCAACACACTGAAACTTCCTTAATAAATTTTAGGATAGACTTTAGTGCGGAATTACAGTGTAGGTCTCCAGCCATTAAAAAATGAATTATTGTTACTGATGTAACTCAGCAGCAGAGCACCCTGACAGCAATGGCCTGAGCTAATTCCCCCAAAGATTAGTCTCTGTTCCTGGAAGATAAGTGCTCTAGCCTTGTTTCCTTATGTTGGATTTTTATATAGTACCTTGTGTAGCACTGCACCATTTTCATTTGCATGTACTGTACAGGACTGTATCGACAATATCAGAGGAGGTATTATATCACACCTAATTTGGAAAGACTTGGTGAAGGTTATCTCTGCCTGAAGCAAAGATACTACTAGGCTGAATATAAAGCTGTTAGAGTAATTTCTAATTAATAATGTATTAAACAATTTTACTTCCCTTCCCCCTCCCTCTGTGCATGAATTGTTTGAGATTTTTTTTAAGAAAAAAGGAACTATTTAATAATGAAACTAGAATAATGTTGAATACATAAGTTAGTTACAGGTGGCAGATCCAAAGACAGACTTTAGTCTGGTTAGATACTTTAAATACTCAAACTATTAGCTACTATTCTTTGCTGGTAAGTTTTGATTTGCAGGTCATTTATGAGTGAGCTGTTATAGGCACCTGGCACTCCAATTTCAAGCTATTTTGACTGCATGCTCAATCACCTCTTGTTATTTTTCATAAGATCTCATGTGTTGTACCCTTTACTTTTCAGCTTGAAGATGAAATTAATTTATACCAACAAGCTGAAGTGCCCATTGCTCTGGTAGCCATTCCCTTTTTATTTTTTGTACTTTTTAAAGCTGACAGAAACTAAACACAAAATGGGCAAGAGGTGAATTTTTTTCAGAATATGACCCTTTGGTTATGATGATCCGGGTACACTCAGCTACCTGTTTACAGAAGATAAATACAAGAGGTTCAAAGAGAGAAAATGTCTATGGAGAATATTTGTTAAAGTCCTCAAGAACGCGCTCCATTTGCAGAAATTCGATGATATGCAGGAGTAGTCTGTAACGTTCCTGTCTTTATGGTAAGTCTTTTCTTTATCTTTTCATTATGCCATTTTACCATCAATGATGATGTGGTCACCTGAGGCTTGGGGGTGTCCTGGCGAGTGACAGCCGTGGACTGACTGTTCAGCCAGATCTCTCTCATGCTTAGGTACAGGCTGATCTGGGTGGCATTGAACCTGCAAGGCAACACATTCCCTTTCCAGAGTTCGATTCTCTGGAAATGTTTTAGATTCTCTGAATTTATTTTTTGGGAAAAAATAACTAAAAAATAAAAAAAGAGAAAAAAAGAGAGAGAAAATAACTTCATCTGTGAAAAGGGAGATGCTTATCTCTGCTCATGATTTTGTCAAGCTTGTTCAGATGTGACAGCCTCATTGACAGCAAGTTACTGTAATTTTCTTGAGAAAAACAGGAAGGTAACTGCCTTCAAAGAAGTAGGTAAATATATTTTCATGATATCTTCCCATTCTAGTAGTCTCACCTTTGTTTCATTAGTGGCAGTTTCACAGCAGTCTTTCCTCCTTTATGTTGTTCTCTTTTTTTCTTTTTTTAAAAAGCAAATTTAAAATTGCTAATTGCACCTGTCTTTGGATGTGTGTGGTGTATTTCATAAAGATGAGATAGATTCAATTAACATAATATGCAGACAAAGCTCATAATGTTTGAGCCCCACACACACAGAGGATGCATGCTAAAACTTCTGGCATTTTTTTAATAAACAGAAAGACATTTGTGCAGGGCTGATATCGAGAGAGAAGGACTTAATGCACAATTTAATTGAACATTTGTTCTTAACTTTACTCAGGGACATTTGACATGAAAATTCTTACCATATTTGTCAGGAAGTCCCACTGATTTCACAGACAAAACCAGTTGCGTGTATCCAGAACTAGACGGTTTAGGGAGATAGTGGAAGATGATTGCATATTGTACAATCTCCCAGGCTCTCAGGGGCAATTAGAAATGCAAACCTGTTACCCTGGCAACTGTAAAATTTGACAGGACTTGAAACCTCTGATCTCTTTGGATAAGGCAGCAGCATTTATAAATTTTCCTCATTCACCTTACTATAGTTGTGATATTGAATTGCATCAGATAGCCTCTTCTCTGCTGAAAAGATCTCATATGACTACAGAGCTAATATATAACAGCAATTGTACAGAATAGAGGTTCCAAAATTTCACTCCATGGACCACTGGTGAACTGTTGAGTGCCAACTGGCTGCAAGATGGCGGTTCACTCCCTGTGTTTCCAGCTGTTAATATTTCACCAAAAGGCCACTAAACACATTATATGTTCTCCTAATAGCTCCAGAGAAAAATAACATCAATAGCAAACATCTAAACTGCTAATACTAAGCTCGTTCTCTCGCGGGTTCTCTCTTCCCCATCCTCTCTTTGGTTGTGGTCACACACTCTCAATTTTGTTCAAATTTGGAGGCTTGGCTGCACTTGACCACAATCAAGTCATCTTTGCATAGCTGCATATTTTTGTTGTAGAATTGAAAGTGGGGAATTCTGCCTAGGATGGAGCTGGATTCTCTCTGGAATTCAGCACTGCTGAGATTAATACCAAAGAACCTAGTTTAGTTCTGGTGTCTTTATTGTTTCTTTCAGTTTATGGCAAGTTTAGAGACAGCAGAAAAAAGAGGCCCTAAAATGATTTTTGAGGACTGGAGAGAAATAAATGTGATAAGTAGCATGTAAAGATGACTGACAACAAATTCAATTACCATGTAGAAATAATTTAGTTGGGGAAAAGCACAGCAGGTACAAAAAGGTGCTTTTGCTAAGAAAAGAGATAACAGGAACTAACTGCTAGTTAAACACAGAGAAATTAGGAGTAAAATAAAAATTTTTAACCATAAGACAAACACTGGGCATAGGGAAGCTCTAGATTCCCTGTCTTTTTGAACTGTTCAAGGAAAGACTGAATTTCCTTTTTTGTGGATGGTTGACATTAGTTATTTGAGTCAATACAGGACTGATATTACAGGGGTTTTCTTATAAAAAAAATCTGACAAGATGAATTTATATTCAAAACCTTAGTAAGAAAATGTACTGCACTCTTCCTCTGTTTAAAAAAAAACCAAAACACTATTCCCAGTTAATACTCAACATCACCATAATATTTTTATACAGTTGATTGGCATACTTTAGAGTGTTTTGTATAATTTTATGAGGCTGATATGGAAGAGTTTGCTGAAAAAAATTGAAATGTTGACATTTTTTGCATATCCCTGAGCTTGAAAAGGGCCTGTGTTCTCTTTGCTTCCTTGAAGTGGCTCCTGTATTGGGAAGCAGTTTCTTAAACTTCAGCTAACCTCTGAGTATCCTGGGTGAGATTTGAGAAATGTCAGAATCATTCACCACCACTTAACTAGAGTCTATCTCAGACTGTTACTCTTGGCTTACCCTCCTATAACTATTAAAAATTCAGCCAGCCATAAAACTCTTCTCCTAATTAGTGTTTTGGATTCTACTCATCCTCTTTTCCCTTCAACTTTCAGTAAATTTGGCATTTGTGCCCAGCACTGTTTCATAGCCTTAGGTATAAATCCTTCTATGCAGGGAACTTCCCTATTGCCTAATTTTCTTCCCCTGATGGGGAAAGAATCGCCTCCAAACTAAGGTGCTAATTACATCATTGGCTCTGTGATACAGCTGCTGACTTCACTTACTCTTCTTAATAACTAGCACTAACTAATGACTTGGCTGCTATTAAGCTCTGGCTGACATTAAGTGGCAAACTCAGTGAAATGGCTCCACATGCCCACAGCTATCTAAACCCCTGTAATCTTAAAACTGGATTATACTTTTATCTTCAGAAAGAAGTTTCATGTAATGACGTTTACTTTTCTTGCAGATGTCAGTGAAAGGGCTGAAGGATTTTATCCCAGTTGCGTCATGGTTTCATTTACTCTTTAGAAAAAAAATACACTTTGGGGATTTAATCTAGTAGGTTTTTCCAGAAACACTAAGCTTGCTTGTATACAGATTCAGAGATGGAAAATTCTATTTTAAGGTTTGGGATTTTTTTCCTTTTTTTCCGTTTCATTTGGGGTTCTGTGCTTGTGGTATGTCAGCTAATTAGTTTTTAGGCAAATTAATCTTCAAGTGACATTAGGAGGTGGGAAGTTAATTATCACTCATTCCTTGCTTCTTTATGACTATCTAATTATTCGTGAATGTTGTAGGGGTTATGTTCTAGAAAGGCAACTCAGCATGGGGTTAAGCAGTGCCCCAACAGAGGAAGAAGGGTAAAAAATTTACATATTTGACAGGCATACAGCTGCTTTGAGATTGTCATTCTCCAATTTTCATTTCTGTCCTGTTGGTATTGTAAATTATTAATCAAACAATGATTACCTGTACAATCCTCTGAATTTCCAAAGAGCTGTGTTAATATGAACTAAGACACCTGTCATGTGCTCAAGAGAAGTTATGATCTCAGAGCCAAATTTTCCCTTGCATTACGCTTATACAACTTGCTTATGAATCAAGGAGTTTGGCATGCAGGAAGCAGCATAATTTTGCTGTGAATTAAATAGAATAAGGAAAGATTTGTGATACAGGTTGGGATAAGGCCTTTTAAGAACAGAGGAAGAAATGCTGGCTCGGGTGGTCATAAAGAATCTGTACAATGTAGCAAAAAAGTGAAAAGAAAATGCTGCAGGCACCATGGTTTAAAGGATAAAATTGAAAATGGATAAAAACAATAAAGAAAGAAGTTAAATAAAGGTCTTGGGAAGAGCAAGGAAGTATAGAGATAGTTGTGGAAGAAATAACGTAAATGAGGAAAAAAATTTGTAAAGTCTTACAAGAGTACAATACAAGAGTAAATATTTGTGGAGGATAAGTGATGTCATCAGATCATGAAAAAAGGAAGATAGGCTCAGCTGCAATGTCTGAAGGCTCTCTGCAAAGAAGGAAGGTGAAGCCAGACAGGTAGGATTGGGAAAGGTTTGCATTGTTTAATCTTTTCCATTTGCAGTTGCTAGAGTTGCGTTTGATCTGCAAGGAGTAGAGATGGTCAAATGTGTTCAGTGACTAGCAGAAATAAGGCCCCCCACAACTCAGATTCAATATTTACAGTCAGAATGGGGAGGGGAGAAATGCCTCAACATAAAATAACCTTTCCCCCAAAGGTAAATGTAAAATAACCTTACTAATTTGGACAAAAATGTGGGATGTATTTGGTTTCTTTGAACTTTTCCAGAGAAATTTTTTTCTAAAATTTCTAAACTTTTCTAAAACCAAAATATGTTGTTTTAATTTTGTTCCACTTCAATCTTGGAGTTCTTCAAGACTGAAAGAGCAAATGTAACAAACGTTTTCCCCCCCTCTTCTTCCCTTTTGACCTTTATGGAGAAGAAAAGGAAACTGTGGCCAGTGTTGAGACACCAAAGAGATGAGATGTGTAAGAAAGAGACACCAAGGTTAGCGAAAGGGATCTAAAACTCAAAAGCCAGCTTTTATCTGAATGCAAACCAGAACAGAGCAACATTTGAAACAGAGAAAACTCAGCAAGACAGATTAAAATGACAGATCTCTCACCTTTCTGCTATTTTCGTGCAGGACCCTTGAGGTCTTTCTCAGTCCAACAAATTTCAGTGCATTTCTTGTTTGCAGCAAGTTCTACTTTAAGTCGTTCTGGGACATGGCGCTTTCTTCTTTCCATCACTTGTAAAGCTTGACTCTGCATCTGCTCCCTAGCAAGACCAACAGACTTGTGTTGCAGGTTTCTTGTTTTTTGCCTGGTTTTCCCACCTTGTACTCCAGAATCTGCTTTTCCTCATTGATTTCTGCACTTTCAGTTGCTTTACAAGGTGTAACAACTCCTGTTTGTGCCAGAGGGTCTCACCTTGGCCTGGGCCACAAAGCTTTCCTCCCATCTGCCCCACTGCAGCCTTTTTAGCAGAACATAGCATACAAACCAAACAGATGCCATCCATCTTAGAAACATCTCCCCTCCCAATACCTGCTCCCTCCCGCCCTCACTTTTTACACCATTATGAAACAAATACTTGGAATATTTTGTTAAAAAAAAAAAAAGGACCAAATAAATTAATAAAACATTATTCCTTGGTCAAAAAGCCACTGTTCATTAAACAATTTATACTGTGATAGTTTTCAAGCTGGCTTTAACTGTAAAGGTACTGAAGAATGGCCACGTACTGATCAGTCTAAAGAAGCAGATGAGTTCATCCATCTCAGTTTCAGGTAAACAAATGATGCAGGCATTAATGATGTATTTGGCTGTTGGTTCGGAGAACGGAGAAGACAAGTGGATTTTCAGTGATGACAGAAGAAAAGCTGAGGATCCAGATACAGGAAGTATTAACTAAAATAGGTGAGGAGGTAATTAGCCTTCAAACTTGTCAATATTTCTGAGAACTGTAGATAAGACTACAGAAACAAAACAATAAGTACTAGCTTTCTCTGTGTCATTTTATTATGATCCATCCCAGGCAGAATTTATTTTTCAAATGGTGTGTATCCAGCCAATTTCACTACCTCCTCCTCTTGTTAAAATCAAAGCAATATAGCTTTCTCAAAAAAAAAAGAAAAAAAGCAGCATAATATCTTGATGATTTCTTAAGAGAGCTCTTCTTACAGTTATAGGTATGTTAGAAAGGAAATTGATGTATCTTCCTTTCTTCTTTGTGTCTTCTTGGTACCACAAGCTGTGCACAGCATGCTTTCAATTAATTTAAACTAACTTTCCATCTGCTCCAGCAAATGTAGGATTTGAGTGAAAGACAGTATGATGGAGTGACATGAAATACGCTAATAGCAAACACTAATGTGAAAGCCAGTCTTCTGTGGAAAATGTAATATCCATAGTGCACACTTTCTACTCCATATTAAAGGCTCACTTTAGTGAAAAATGATTATTGTTTTCAATATTTGCCTAATCAAGATGGGAAACGAAAGCTTTAGCGATGGAGATAAGAGATTTACATTTTACAGAGCATGGTAATGTGAAGAACAGGATGTATCAGATCGATTCCTTTTTAATTGCCACTTTCATCAAGCTTTATGTTATGGAATTATTTCATTATGTTTCTACACTTAAAACAAAAGAACACAACTGCTGAATATGATTAGAACTTGGAAAGCTTTGGCTTTGCTATCAGCTGATCAGAATACTCTGTAGTTTGCAAATATTCTATTTTTCCCCAATGAATTAAAGTTCCAAGGAAGGTATTTAAATTAGAAGAACCAAGGCCACAGCAAAACAGCTACAATGGTTACATTCAAGTAACGACACAGAGACTAAATTATAGTAACTATGTACAACAAAAGCCTTTTGATACTAAATGTATGCACTTTACAGACATTACTGTAGTCCTTTGTGTGGGGGTTTTGGTGTTTTGTTTTTTTTTTTTGTGTTCTGGTTTGTTTGTTTGTTTGTGTTTTTTTTAGTATAAAGTAGGAACATCACTGTGATTCTGGCACCAGCCTTTCCAGAAATAACTATTTAAAGCCATGTGGTAATTAAATTCTACCTGCAGCCCCATCTTGTTCCCAACTGAACCCCTGAGAATAGGGTTATGACCTTTTTCCCCAATTTACATTAGCATGTGAATTTGCGAAGTGGAATTTATTTTGGATCCTGGTTCCTCCTCCCCGTATTTCTTACATTAAGTACTGTACTTTTAACCCCAGTTTGACCACTTCAACTGATCAAATAAATGCAAATCAAAATTCTAGACTTCATGAGATGCACATAGAAGCATGGTGGCAGCATTACTGTGAACAACAGCAACTAAAAGATGAGAAGCTTATTCTTGATAATTCATACCTCAGATTCAATACCACTTGCACTTAAAAGTAGAGTTCCATAGAGGATAATTCTCCATAATCTTGTGCAGATCCATGGAAAGTGATGTCATATTTTTATGGCAATTATATACCCAAGTCCCAATTTGCAGTAAAGACAGATACTTCTCAACTGCTGCTCAAGAGCTGCCCCCTCTTTCTAGGTTAAAATTTCTCAAGCACTGACAGGTTTTTTTGTTTGGTTGGTTTTTTTAAGACATGCCTGGAAGGCCTTCAGTCTTGGCAAGGCTGAGTAAGAGCTGAATTGCAGGTGTCCTCAGAGCCTAACACTAGATCAAACAGTATAAAAGATACCCAGTGGATGAAGGAGAGGGTCCTTCAAAGTGAGGAAATAAGCACTGCATTCCTTTCTTTCCCTGGGAGTATATAAGTAGCTAGCACCTAATGCCTAGCATTACACAGCTGTGTGCCTTCATCACCAATTTATGGCAATTTTGGGGGAGGCATTGCTTGCCAGAGCTCTTTCATTCTGCAGAAAAGAATTAAAGATTTCCCAGGGCAAGATGATATGGGAATAAAAGCTGTTTAATTTCCTTTAGTTCCTTTTTAGTTTGCTGCAAACAGACCCAACCAAAGAGAAGCCTGTTCATCAGATAGCTACTTTTCTTCATTGGATATGCTTTAGATGTAGCTGTGGTTTCAAAAATAGAAGGATATGAGACAGGAAAGGTTTATAATACTTTTATCTGACCAGCTGAGACAGGTGAATAAGGAAAAAATGGACATTCTTTTGGACATACAGTAAAATCATTCTTCATTGATAGTTAGCAAAGGTCCTATGCATCCAAAAGCTTGTCCATTTTCCCAATTATGTCATATGGTCTAACAAAAAGTATTAACTTTCCCTACAGACCTTTCCTCCCTGCTATTCTACAGGACATTTATACACCTACAGCGGATAATGTCCTCAAGAATTTATATGCTCAACCTGAAACCCTTGTAAGAGAAGCAATTAGAGAGGCTTAATTAGAGCTGGCATGACAAAATATATGTCAGTAAACCTGCACAATTCTGCCCAGAAAGGCAGTTTCAAAGGGCTCTGAGTGCTGTGTTAGTCATGCTCATTTGTCAGGTAGTATATACAACAGTATAATATTTAACCACCATTAAATGTTTTTTCCAGTTGGGACTGTTTCATGCGTAACTCAACCATTTAATCAATCTATCTAATTCATTGTTAGATTTCAACTGGTGTGACTGCAAAGAAGTGAGAAGAAAGGAGAAAATGAGATGCTCCATTAGAAAACACCATCCGTAAGTGACAGATTAAGCTATTTGAAAAGAAGACAATTGTGAATGATTTGGGGGCTATTTTATTTTATGCATAAATTGGATCATTGGCTGAAAAATAATCACTTGGTCCATCAAAGACATAACCCAGAAATGAGGTGGAGATAGAAGTTAACAGAGGATGAGTAATAGAGGTAAGAGATCAAGCACGCAGCAAGGCAGGGTTGATAATACAAGTTATTTAACACGGGGAAGAATGGCAACTAATGGTAATTAGCAGTAAAGCAAACACATTTTCCCCTCATAAATCTGGTGTTGGTGTCAGAGTGACTTGCCTGAATGCAGAGTCAAGAGAGAACACGGCTCCGAAATGCTAACAAGAAAGCAAGAAAGAATTAGAGCATGACTTGGAGGAGGGGGGAAGTCCAAGAAGATTAGGGGAAGAAAAATCAAAGAGGAATGTATCGGGAAAAATGTGCAGTCTATTGGTATATGTGTTTCTAGATCTTTCCTGTGCCCAGCAGAATAAAAGTCCCTTATGAACATAACTAGAGATCAAGCTATATGTTTTTAGCCTGTAGGTTCCAAATTACACATTGACAGTCATTACTGAAGGAAAGATGTCTTTGTTGTGGGACTAATTGCACTCCCAAATACAGTCCCTTACATCTCTTACAAGATGTAAATCATGTCCTTAAAACTATTCCTGCTTTATTATGTGTCAGCCAGAATTTCTTATCATGTTGTACAGAATGTGGTATCTGCAAACATTCACTGTTACGTGTGGGTAAGTGTAAGTTGACAGAGATGAAGCAGTATTTATTAAAAAGTCTCCCTCTCAGAAGCAAAGGAAAAAAAGATTTCTTCTCTCTCACATATGAACATGCACGCCTGTACATGCAACTGCCGTACCTAAGGCCTAACATCAGCAGAGAACTCTTCTAGGTTATCCTAATGTTTGACAGCCGTAGCAGCCCCCTCCTAGTCGTCGTGGAAGAAAGACGTTACTTAAGTGCAGTTTCAGCATTTCTTGCATTGTTAATACAATGGTATAGTTTTTTGCTGGAGTAGGAGAAAACATCCTGAGTAACAGCTCAGATGTTATTTTTCAATAATATTTTGGGGCATGATAAAGAATAACATATATTTATAACATATATTTAACCTACCTGGTTATGAGGCAAATTATCTGGATCCATTATCTGGCTTTTCCGCTTGTTTCTTAGAAACTTAATTTGAAATAAACCTTACATATATGGTGTGTATACATTTATATATTTTGTGTGTGCCTACCTCTCAGTTGTTATTTGAGCAATCTCTGTAAGTGGAAAATATTTTGAGACACATATTATTCTGTGTAGCATACAAGAGACAATAATTTAGCTATCAAGTATTCAATATTATTCACTCAGGTAGTGGCATGATTCACCTCCCCATCCTTAGGAATGCTCATTACTTGAAATAATTTTGTGTCCCAGTCCTGAAGGATGTGAAGGCTAGGATTTAAGATTAAGTACAGCTGTTTGTGACTAGAAAGACATGCCAATCTTGAGACTTCTAGATGCAATTCAGAAGTTAAATTTGTCTAGTATTATCATAAAATGGAAATATACCATCCTACTGTCGAAGTAGTTAAATATTCAGGAGTAAGACCATGGTTAATAAGACATTAATCATTACCCATTATTCAGAGACAGTTTGGATCAGGCTGGAGGAATTATAAAAAGTATAAATGAGCTCTGAAAAAGCCAGCTGAGTTTGGGTGACAAAGCTATCAAGTGGACAGGAAGAAAAAACTAATCTGTAGGTAGATAAGACTTGCACAAGTGACAGGCAGACCCATGGACTCTAATGAATGAACAACTCTCTGGCTGATTGATTTACTCAGATGTTAATAAACAGTTTGCTATCTAGACTTGTCCGCAGTCGCAGTACACCACTGGTCTCCTGGGAGTCATTCATCGATGGATTTTGGTCTGTCCGTATGGCGGCAGGCTGGAGAGGCCGCTCTATTTCAGCATAATTCCTTCTGTTCAAGAATGCCTTCTTGAACGGCTTCTTACAGGGAGAATACGCTGCCTTACCGGGTGATTCAGGGGCTGCACGGTGTTGTGAAGGTATACATAAAAGCGGTCAAATGACAGACCTTGCGTCAGCTCCTGATGAGTGCATGAAACTTCTCCAGAGTGGGGGAGAGAGTTGTTCTGCGTTGATGCAATCCTTCAGAGGCCCCATATTGTATATATGAGTAAGAGCTGTTGTTTTTTCAGGGCTGCACACCATTCCTGGGCCACTGAATGAATATAGATGTGTTTTAATTTTATAGTAGGCTATTGATAATACAAGTTTATTTATAATGCAGGTAATGGTTTAAAACATGTAACACTTTTTAAATACTTTTAGACATTAAGACGTAGCTTCCCAGTCTAAAAATGCTGACTATACTTATTAAATATTTAAAGTATCCCACTCTTACAAGACAGGTTTTTTGGAGTACTATTTACCATTTTCTTTGTTCAACTCAATTTCTTATTTTTTTTTTTAAAAAAGCAAATTTTTCCTACATGATTATAATACCTTAGAGGTAATTATTAAGATTAAGCACCTGGCTTATATAAATTGTCATCTCAATTCACATTCAAGTAAACCAGAATTGCAACAAATAACAGAGGTTTTTCTAGAATCCTTTTAAAACACTAAGTTATTTATATACTCCTGTTCTTATTCTCATTTTTGTCTTGGTATGTGAAGACTGGTTTTAAATTAGTAAACAGGCTTTCAAGGCTCATGATAGGTCTTAGATAAGGTGCAAAAATGATGCTAAAATATGCAGTGATAATTGAGTGTCAATTTAAGAACATGTTCCCCATCGAACAGGTGCCTGTTGTTTCCTGTGAGCTTGAGGTTATTGTTAATACACTGGTAACAGGTTCCCAGGAGTTTCCATGCAGTTCCTTTCACACTTGGACGTTACAATATTTGCAACAATTCACAGAGTTCAGAAATGTCCAGGAGACTTTGGCAGGGACAGCCAAGCAAAATGCTAATAAGGAAAACAGAACAGAAGTCTGAGCCAGGTTTCGACTGTTGCCAGACTCCATCAGCACTACACAGCGTTGACATGAAAAAAAGAGTTCTTTCATCTCTTACAGCCATAAACCAATGGGAATTTTATTTATTTATTAACAGAGAAATAACAGAATGAAATACAAGGGAGGGCTTGAAAGAAGCCCATTGTGTTAGGCCAGTGACATCTCTCGCAAATGAATGAGTATCCGTGAATGGGTTTTGCTTCATAACACAGCAATATAACACAATGATCTAACAGTCAGATCAGTGTTTGTCATCCTGCAGAGTAATTTACAGTTCTACAAACTGGGAGGAAAATACTAGTGATCAAAGCTGATCTGATTTACAGTCTTATGCTTTGGTGTAAATGCACCAGTTGTATAAATACATACATGGTGTAAAGCAATAGAGAGTCAGCCAATTGGACTTCCAAAATCTTAGGTCACTCAAACATCAGATCCAAAGAACATCTTAGACCTGTGCTTTACTTCTGGTTGGAATAGTAAAGTTGTGTTGTGTAATGAAAGACTGACCTCCAAAGGGCAGAAGTGAGTAGGCTGGCTTGCGAAGTTCCCACCAAGGTATGTAATAAGGCCCAGACTTCTAGGGAAAGAGCTCATAAGCACCAACAGCGTCATCAAACTTTAGTTTGGCTTTTAGTCTGAAGCCCATCCTGGGTTTGGGTGTAAACAACTATTTTTAGCAAATCTCTGCAACGGGGCCCTCTGCTACTTAACTGTTTGTGGGATGCTAGAACTATCAAAAGCGAGTGGCAAGTTTTCAGAGTCTTGACTCATGTGACGTCCTACTTCTAAACAGGTTCACTTTCGGATTGAGTGCTTAAAAAAAAAAAAAAGAGGCTAGCAGGCTCCTTCAATGGTGTTTCCTTAGAGATTTGGCATCCTTCTTTCATCTCAATTATGAGAAAGGCAGCAAAATACGTTTCATAAAAGTCTGGTTTATAACTGGTAAATGTCTTCTGACTCACAAGAAATTGGACAGCTCATAAGAATGGTTCTTGACACAGCGGCCTTTGGTAAGAACAAACTAACAGGGATCTCCCATAGGGAAAAGACGCTACATGACCGAGGAGCTAAGCAGGCTGAGAATTTTGTATTAATAAGTCTTAGGGTATTTCAAATTTATTTGCGTAAAAGAAGGATGCAGAGTGCCAAGAGCAGGTATCTACAGAAACAAAGTGAATGCTGATTGTGTTGTGAGGGTAAGCAGTATATGACTCCGTTCTCTTGTTTGTTTGTTTGTTTTTTTCCAGAGAGTGTTTTTCCAGACTTTGTGAAGACTCACATTAGGAAACATTTTTTTCCTCACCAGATATCCTTTGAACTAAAACCAAAAAATAGAACTCTGAGCAAAACCCTAAAGTAGCAGAAAATCCATCTGCTAGGCTAATGAAGATGACTGGTAGAAATCCGTGCTGCCTACTGGCCCCACTGCCATCTCTTAAAAGGTATTTGAATTGCCCCAATTCCCATATTAATTAGCCTGTAGTACAGTTTAATTGCATCGTACTATTTTTTCCCAATGAACTGAACTTTTAATGAGTATTCACTGTTTAATAACCAATTTAAAAAAAGAGCCTATTATTTTGTGTGTGATAATGAATCTCATCACCTTAGCTGTTTATATTTGTATATAGACACACAGTGTGTGTATATACACACAATAATGTATATTTTAATACTTTGAACGATAAATCTATTATATCCATGTAGCTGTCTTTGTTATAAGTGAGTTATACCTTCACTAAATAATGGCATTTAAATGCACATACTGCCTCCCTCTCGTCTTTAGCCTAAGCAGGACAAGAGACGAGGAAGAGTAGCAAGTGGACTTCTGTTTAAAATTGAAGAACGAACGAACTGAAGAAAGCAAGCCTTGGATTGCATCCACTCCACCCCAGAAGACAGAGTTGTGTAGAGCAGACGTTTTCATTAGCTTCAGGTACTCAGTGCTCATTTGCTAAAGAACAAAGTACACAGTGCCAGGGAACAGAAATTAAGAGTGGAGAAAGTACTGCAGCCCACAAGTTGTGTAAATGACGACAGACAATTAAAAGTAGATTTATCATGGAACTGATAAAAGGGTAAGCCCTGATGGCTCTCTAATAAGGTGCCAAGCTAGAGCATCAGTGGAAGAATGATGACTGGATGTCAATGGCACAGAAACCAGATGAGAACTGTCTTCACTGAGTGAGAAAGGGGGGTGGGGGGGGAACCGACCAAACCAAAAACCCCCTTCCACGTAACGCTGCTGTTTCATTTGCTGGGGGCGGGGTGGGGTGGTGGTGGTCTACCCATCTTGTACAAGCGCTGCCAGGCAGCGCAGCAGTGTGTGGGGCCTGACATGCACAGCAGGCTGATAGAAGCTGTAGTGTCTGGCAGGAGTCTGGGGCAGAGTCTGACAATTGCTCAGCTGCACATGACCACGGGGCTACCCAACCTCCCCAGCCCTCTGCCCGGGTGGCCGAGGCGGTAGTCCCTCCTCTGGGAAGGGTTCAGCTCTCGTGGCCAGTGCCTGCCTGAGGTACTGGCATCAGGTGGCTCTGCACCCTGGCTCTTTGGTCATCATGCTGAGGTGGCTGCGCTTGCCAGGAGGGTAAGTCTGGCTCTGCTGCCAGGAGGGTTTGAACTGTGCCCTCTGACTGTTTCTGTATTGCTATCTTTATATTGCAGTTCTGTCCCTATCACTGAAACAGGGTGAGAAGAGGGCGCTTTGTGGTCTGATGGGAGTAAAGATGTAAGAGAACACAGCTTGATGGGTACACATAGGTCAAAATCCTGCAGTCAGGTCTGCCAGCGCGATGGCAAGCAGCTGCAGTAAGCCCTTGGCTTAGGATATAGGCTGAGGATATAGGGTTTTTTTTGCCCAGCTCAAAGGATTTCTCTCTAGAGCCATTATTGTTTTGACTTTTCTGTGCAGGAGCCAAGAGCAAACCGTTTTCACATGGATTAATGCAGTTTTTGCCATTAGAAACAATGGCAAAACTTGCCAGGCACCATGACGGGGCTTTCCAGCACTGCTCTAGTTCTTACATGGTGGAGCCAGTAGTCACAGCTTGCACATGTGAATGTTACTGCACCAAAAAGTCTAAATCTTTCCTTTAGAGTTATTGTCTCGTAACGAGGGTTATCCTAATTGCTACAACATATTGTTTATACTTTGTTTTATCTGTGGACTCTGTCATGTTCTCTAAGATCCCCATATGAGTTAAATATCCCCGATCTTGTTCTTTTTGGCAATTCAGTATGTGAAAGGCTGAGTATCTGTTAACTGGGGCACCTGTTCTCTAGAGGTTTTGCTGGTTTTGCTCAGTACGAAAGATGATGACAATTAAGTTACCTTAGAGATACAGGAAACATTTCAGTGTATATTAGCTCATGATGACTTTAAAAAAAAAGAAATAGTTTATAGTTACATAATTATTTTATCAGTGGTGGTGGTGGTGAGTTTCAGCACTTAGGCTCCTGGCTTTTTAGTGATGCCAGTGGGAACTAGGTGTTCAGCTCCCACCAAAGGCTAACTCCCTTGGTACTAGGCAAGTCAATAATACCTGCTGTAACCCCAAGGCAGGTTATAATCCCTGTTTTATGGCTACTTGGAAGGTGTCTTACAGCACTGTTGCTTTACTGCAGCTGATCAAATAGCACAAAGAATGAGACACAGCTGATGTGATTCCTTATTTATTTCTGCACAAAGAGGCACTATTTGATTTGCTGTCATTTCCAAGTGCAGGCTAGACTCATTATCTTACCACTGTTCCCAGCAGATCAGTTACAGCAAGGGTGAAGTTGGCAAGATAACTGGAATGGCAAAATTAGCCCAGTATAAAATTTGTTCCCAAGTGGCTGCTGGCATGGAGCCACATAACGGGTGTAAACAACAATGGACACCTTTATAAAAGCTAAAATTTTAAAAACCTGTTAGTGACATGAAGATTTAATCCAGTCCACAAGCGCTGTCTACTTATGTTCCATTATCCTTCTTTTAAAAATATATATGGTCAGTTTGAAAAAACAGCTCTTGAGAGTTTTGTGTTTTTCTTTGAATGCACCATAAAAAGCTGTTTATGAACATCCCCCTTCCCAAATCAATTACTCCAGTAGCGTAACTGTATTGCAGAACACTGTTTGCAAGCAATTCATTAATTATAAGTAAGTGTCCAGCGATATTTTACATTCTGATTTTTCTGCATGCCTTGCAGTAAACAAGCAGTGTAAACGCTTTTGCTTTTCTTGTTTTGGACAGTTAGTCATGAAAAGTACGTCCAGCCACAGCAATGATGGTGAGTAGCCCACAATTGCATGTGGAAACAGTAAATTGCGAAATGAGTCATAAGTAATAAAATATACTTTCATATAATGTTGAAGTGCACTGGACTAGAGTAACTTACTGCTGTAACCACAGGAGCAGCGAAGGTCAGCAGGCACTGGGAGGTGGATGAGTCGAGTCCGGCCAGAGGCGTGGCGGTTGAGGAGGAGCATCCCAATAGTTTTACAGCAGGAGCAATGACCCTTGCTTTGTTTCTGCAGGTAAGAAGGTTGTACTGAAGCCAGAAGGGACTGTTCTGATTTACTGTTGCTGGAGAAAAAATGTAACCGGATTGAACTGTGCAAAGTTACCGAGTAACGGTAGACTGCAATCCAGAACGTGTGGTGGTAGATGAGACAGAAGAAGGGTGAAAGGGCAACAGAAAACTACCTGGCTAAAAACCATTCAGCATTTTCTATCTCTGTTAACATTTCCTTGCTTATGATTTAACTTTGTACTGTTTCAAACACCTCTTTTAAGGTACAAGGCACAGCGTTAGTTTAGGACAATGATCTCAACTGAGACCAAAGGAGGTGACACTTTTTTGTTGTGGCTTTCAGGTAATGACCTTTTGCTCAATTACACCACAAGTTTCACGTACGCTCTTTCATCCTCTACTTATTACGGACCATACTGAAAAGCCCCCTTTAGATTCAAAGTCTGATAAAGCATAGGCAATAGGCAAAAGCTGGAGGTGGGTCTCGGTGAAAGCGAGCTGCTGTGGCTCGTGCTCAAATGTTTCCTTCAAGTGCTGCCCTCCCTCCCCCAGCTTCCTCTGTTCTCAGATGTAGTAAAAGGCTATTTTTCAGGCATATTCTATCTTTATGTGTCTCTGTCACTTTAGATAACTTCCTAGAAGATCTTAAAAAACAACCTGCAGGAATTTCAGAAAGCCAAAAGGCTCTAGCTTTGTGCTGGAAAAAGAATTCCCTGGCAAAGAGGCAATAATGCCATAGTGCTATGGTGCAAATTTCCTACAGGCTTTTCATTCTGCCTAGCCTTCGATTCTTTTTTTCTGCACTGCATTCTGGGCCAGAATGAATATTTATTTATTTTGCCTACTGGGCCCTTCTGCAATGTCTGGGAGCAGCTGACAGCACAGGAAAGCGCACCCCACTTCCTTTCCCCTCATCATCGCAGATTAGGAGAGCTCAGTGAAAAAAAGAAACTAGTACCTTACAAACCTTTAGTAAGTGCTGCTACTGGGAACGCAGCATGCTAAAGCGATAAGCCTTGTCAATGAAGCCTGCAGTTCCTGGTACAGAAGGGCATTAAAACTTTTTGGGGTAACCTGGCCCAGAGCAGTTTGGGCTTGAAGGTGATAAGGGCTCTAAATTTTGGAGTAAGATTTTTTTCTGAATCAGGGCACCAACTCGACCACATCTGCATACACATCTTAAAGCGAAGTTAAGCACAGGGAGGGAGCACATCAGACGTGACTACAGACTATGGCAGTACTAGGTGCTAAAAGCCATCTGGTAATCAGCCATGACAGCAGCGACAGAAATGCAGTCATGTAGCATCCCATGGTGGTCCTTGCTGATTGATTGACATTTGTTCAGCCTGTTTCTGCATTGTTTACAGTGTTCACTTTTTGTGTCTGTCTGTCCTACGTAAGCTGAACTGAAGGTGGTAGGTGGGGACGGTGGCCAGGTGAAGCAGAAAGGAAGTGCCACAAAAACCCATTAAAGCTCCGCGCACAATCCAGCCCGGGGACATCTGACCCAGATGTGGCTCAGTGCAACTCTCTGCAATGAAAGTGGGGCTTCAGAAGGCAAATCATTGCTGTTACCTGAATGGATGCCGAATAATCTCCTTGTGCTTTCTTGTCTGGTCAAACCTTATTTGCCTCCCTCACCTCCAGATTCTCATTCTATAACCGTGCCATGGTGATGATGAAGGCTGCCATTTATCTCTTTTTACTTAGAGCCATGTGGGAGTTTCTTGTATTCAGCTCAGGCTATTCCGGCCCTTTGGCAGTCTCAAGGTCATTTTGTAGTCCTCTATTCCTGCTGTATCGCATCAGGAAGGTCTACTCCCAGACAAAAGGTAAAAGCCCATACATCCTTTATTTGAGCATTTCACAAATAAATTACAAGTTTCTTTGCAACCACGTCATAAATCAAAACGTTTATTTACACCTCAGAAACAGCAAGCAATTCAGCAACTAGGGCCCAAAGGAACGATTAACCGGAAAAGTAGCTGAATTAAGTATCCTTAAAATCAAACAAAATATTTTCCTCCTTGCTTGAACTTTAAAAAAAGAAAGAAAATCATAAAAAAAATCTTGGTGGTAACTTAAAGAGAGAGAGTTTGTTATGGGGCAAATATGATTTTACAGGAGAGTTCTGTCTGAAATGGCAGTAACAACACAGCTTGTTTGTACCGAATTCACCATCGCAGTCCACCAGACACGCTCTTATCCTACCGTCCCAGGCAGGGTGTGCATGCATGTGCATGCACAGAGTCTGTCTTTAGACTATGTTCATTTTAACCCCAAGTCATCGAATACAGGCATTGGCCGATGCGGAGGAGGAGCGTAATGTTCAAAGGGTGGATGAAACTTTCCAAAAAGCTGTCCACTGAAAGCACAGTAATGCAGAATTCTGGCTATAAACCCTTCCCACTACTGGTGACCTGCTGATACATAGACAACTAAAAATGAGTCAGTAAACAATTAATTATACATATCTTCAAATGATATCATTGTGTTAAGAGGGGACAGCTAAAGGTAGCATAAATACAACATGAGAGTTGGGATAAGCCTGGGGTTTAGTGTGTGGGTTTTTTTGCCTTTTCTCTCTTCTTTAAATCAGACTGTTTGGCACACATAACCCCTGCTGTCCCTTAACTCATGTATTCATCCATAATTCATGGAATTAAACTGCTTATTCCAAGTCCCCATGTTGTATTAGTCTCCCTCCATCTGCATATATTTTTTATATATATATATTTATATATGTATGTGTATATCTCTATATATCTACATATATACACACACATAGCAATTGTGCAACTAGTAACTTTCCACTGAGAGTGTACGAGTGTATCCATTTCATTTGGACAAATATAAATCAACTAGCATATCTCGATGTGAGGCAAGAGAACAGTGTAGTCAAGGGGTTATGTGTTTTACATAGTAAAATAGTCAGCTATATCTGCTTTAAATAGAATAGTTATAATGATTATTACTAATGTACTTTGCATGTTAATTCTAAAGATTAGATCACAGAGTTAATTGAAAGAAAATAATTGTTATTTTATTTATTTATCTTTTTGTTAGCATTGGACAGTGTATCTCTCAGACAACAGAGTTTCTAGGATGCATTAAAGGGAAGATAGGATCCGAGTTTTGCCTTAGACTTGGTGTTCTCAAGTTGATATGACTTTAATATAATCTATCTTGTGGGGTTTTTTTTTAATTAAATAAGACATTATTAAATGCATTCAGAAAGAAACTTAGCCTTTAGACAAACAGTGATGTAAAATTATTTGTGTACAAAATTCTGCTATGTTTCAAGTGGTTGAGTGTATTAGTAGCAATTGAGAAGAAAACTGGCAGCTTTCTCGGTATTTCAGACAGGAGGTCTTTGCAAAGGAAAGACCAATGATGTAAAAGTCGTTAATATCACATATGTCTGTCTGTCTTTTTGTAGTGATAAAACATTTAGCTAGGGCCCTACAAACTGATTGTAAGTCCATAATTTAATAAATGAGGTTTGTATTACAGTGATCCCTAACTTGCATGACTACGCCAGAGACCATGACAAATTATTTGACTACAGGCCACAGCCATTTCAAATAAAGGCTAAACCAAATTATGCTGGGTGCCTTCGAGACATGTTAAAATGGTCAGTGAAGGAAGTGAGTCATCTGCGGGAGGCATCTAAGCTGTAGGTTTCTCTGTACGTCACAAAGGACGGACCTTCGATAATATATAAGCACTCAACAATCCCATGACAAATATTGCTGCTTTACTGTTCACAGCAGACCAGTAAAAGCAATATGTGGGGAGGTTTAGATGAAAAATTTCATCTAAATATGATTAACTGAATCTTAAACAATTCTAGTAATGGAGTTGCTCTTTGATTTACACCAGTGTAAACATGATGAGAACAGGGCTCAGAAAGTGTATTAGCCAGTGTTCCGCTCCTACCTATTTTTCCTTGATACCCAGTAGAGAATTCAGCTCGTTTCCCTTTGTTTTCATCTTCAGACCTACAGTTACTGAACAAAATGTAATAAATGCACATAGGCATATTGTAAAAGCATACACGAGGTGTACAGACAAGGGTTCAATCAGCAAATACACGCCAAATGAGACCTTTGTCTTGCTAATAAACTCCTCTCACTGATTAACTGATATACCCAATTTGCGTTTTAACAGCAGATACTCTTTTCAAGTGAAATGATTTTTGCACAAGAAGTTTTATGCATGTTACAAAATGAAAATCAACAAGTTCACTGCCTTTCTGACTCTAGACAGCACTGTATGTCTACAAACATAGACTGAAATGAACATTGTAGTGACCCAAATAGCTAGGTAGAAAAAAGTGCTATGTTATAAAAACAGCAAGCTTGGCTGAACAAATGTTAAACATAATTAACTATAAAAAAATGACAACCAATTTTGTAACTTCTCTACTTTTGCACGATATTGTGGAAAAACTAATAAATTATTGTCGCTCCTTTGTTTCAGGAAATGGGCGTCATTTTTTGAGCCAGAGCCAACAATCTTATTCAGGTAGGAAAACTCAGATTCTAATATGGTTCCTCACTTGTATAACGCTACAGAAAGTGCCACAATCTCTTGTGAAATGGGGTTTGTTCAGGTACAGAGAGGGAGAAACATTAACATGGCAGCTTCATCTTCTCTTTGCATGCTTAGGTAGTCCAGTGATTAGCTCTGTCTAGAGACACACATAAAGGCTGGGAGGCTTTAATCTAGGTGCAGAAATAAAGTGATAATGGTGAATGAAGGCTTTGATGTATCTTGATTCAGAGTTTCAGCCATGATACTGACCTCTCTACATGTCAAAAGGTTGCAGTATTATCCAAGAACGATCTCTTGTCCTCGGGCACAAAGTGGTAGAAAGAGTCTTCCCATTGTTAGCATAGTTCCAGGCGGAAGAGATTTTTCTTTGTTCCTCCTTTTGGATGCCCTTGGAACGATCCACCAGATGCTATGTGAGCCTTGGTTTAAATGAGAAAAGGGTAGCTTTATCTGGTACTTGGTAGAAATGACACTAATATCAATGGATGTCTTTCCAGAGGTGGGTTTTGCTGGATAGAGAGAGGAAGAAAGCAAGTAGAAAAAGAGTATTTGTGGGGGAGGATATTATAATTTCTTTTATTCAAGATAGAGGTTTTGTAGATCAAAGTTATCTTTGGGTGCATTTGAATGCATTCATTAAATATACATGTTGAAAATCCAGTGGCGTTATGATTTTTTTTTTCCTTTTGAAAAATTTGCCTGAAAACTCTATTTTTTTTAAAAGACATGATTGTTGGTGATAAAGCAGCAGCATATGATTATTACAAGGCATGGGTAGAGAAAGAGAACTAGAAGCATGCCCACGTAATGTTTGAGATCAGGCACTTTCCCGCTTAAATGCCTGTGGCTGCCTAACAGCCCACTCTTGAAGCCCTTGCTCAACAGAAACTCCCACTAACCTCAAAGTACCACTTTGGTAATTGGAACACCTAAAGCGTGCTGCGAGAGAAACACGGGCAGTGGGAGACTTCACTTGGTCAGGACTGCAGGAGTTAAGCTGGAAGAGAAAAATCAGTTCCTGTCTGAAGGCAGCTTGTATCTTATTGAGAAATCGACAACGTTAGGAAAGTTCACAACACAAGCTAATTTTTCCTCTGTCGCTGTTGTTATTACTCCTTTTGATTAAAAAAAAAATAAAAAGACCTGTTTCATATTTGGTACAATACAGGAAGTCAGAGAAAAGCTATTGTACAGCAATTTTTAACCACCAACACACATTTAATATCTAGTGTAGCATTATGGAAAAACTAAATGTATGTTTGGACTTTTTAATGCTTCCAAAAAAGCTTTACTATTGAAACATATACGTGGTGTGGAAGATATGCTCATAATCTCACTGTAGTAAAGACAACATACAGTATGACTCATAAGTACTGTAAAAATGCTAACTAAAGAATGCAGCTGCAAAGTTCTATTGCATAAGGAAGCTTTCTTGTTTAAACTTTAAATAAGCAAGTTTATTAAAATATTCTAAGACACTTACCTTACCCTAGTTACTGGCAAGCTCTAATAAAAGCCACAGTCTGTCACTAGTATACTTTTTGTGTTAATTTTATAAAAATTTGGTGTGAGCTTTGATGGATCATTTACAATTTATTAACAAGATGATCATCTTGATACAGTTAGAAGAGTTTTTTTAACCTTACATGCTCACAGAATAAAAAAGGATTCATATTCATATATAACGAACACCCTTTTTTCCCATGTCTGCAAACAAGTGTGGTAAGTTTACACACACAAAGAAATGCTCTTGTTACTCTTAACCGGAAACCGTGTGTACATGTGTATGTATGTATATATATATTCAAAACTATATATATGTGTGTGTGAATATATTTATAGAATTGGGCATCTGTGTTCCTCCTTGCGCTTACGTATGTCATGACAGCTGCATAGAGGCTGAGAGAGAGACCAGTGTTGCTTTTGCTGTTCTAATCAGCTCCTCCTATGCAGACACCTCCCTACTTAACTCTGTCTGCAGAGCTGATGAAAGACTTAAATTTTGTAAACTGCCCCGGCAAATAATTATCCGCAGGAGCACAAAGAAGCTGACTTTAGCCCCTTTAAAATCAGGCCCAGCACTCCCATTGCTGTGGGCCGTGACCCATACAGTGCCGGTCGCAGCTGGCTGCTTCCCGCTTTCCCACAAATCAGAGCTTCGCAGAACCTCCCAGCCCTGCTCTCACCGAAATGGGGAGCGAAGCGCTCTGTCCCACTGGATCGTAAATTCCATTTGGGGCATAAGGAAAGCCGTTCAGATCAGAAACAAGCCAGGGGGACTTGCATTTCTTGTTTGCTGACCCTGAGGTACGAGAAGTGACACTGCAGAGCCCTGGGCCTGCTTTATTTGGTGTCACAAAGTGGCTGTGGTAGCGGTATGATTGCAATAGGCTCTCTCCTTCTGGCCACACCATAAACAGCAAATACAGTAGGTTTAGCTGTGGTAGAATAGTTACAATTCATCTGTGGCTGTATGATTCTGCTTTGTCCCTTGCACGCTCCAGATGAATATTTTATAAAAGCTAAACCTGTCCTATAACTCTTCTCTCTATATAAATATATATATATACATACACTCATACATATACAAATACTAACCCACAGACAAAATATTTTCTGAACAGTTGAATAGCAACAAGTCAACAGATAGAAAAAAATGGAGTCAATCTGTTTTCTGCTCCCCCAAGGTCCAGTTTAGGTGTCATGGTCTTTTAACATTCAGAGAAAATTCGCATAAACCTTGCGTCTTGCAAGAGGAATCCATTAATAAACGGAAGTTAGGGCAGAGGCTGTCAAACACCAATGTATAGTCGGACAGATTAAGTGAGGTTGCAAATTAAACTGAATCTGGAGCAACTGAGGCCTAGTAGTGAAGAACAGTAACTGTAAACTGCAATCTTCAGATCTGACGTTTTCTTTTTTCTCGTTGCCATGGCAACTCGGTAGGACAGCTTCAGATGTCAGGAGTTCTTACAGACCTAAATGATGAGAAATGTGTGTGATTATTACTACACAGATCACAGCATCTTTTAACTTTTTGGTTTTTTTTTCCCCAATCCAATTACTGATTGAGTGCATGCATATTTGTCCGTAGTTAAATATAAATTATCCAGGTTCAGAAGCAATTATTTGTGAAGAGAGGAGTCCCCAAGAGGAAACCCCAAAATGTCACCTGGGGCATTCAGAGACCTTTGTAGTGCAATTCAGGAAGAGGCAGTGCGGAGGGCTGAGCATAAATCTCGAGCCAGGACCTGATTCTCCTCATTTGATACCTTGATCATTTATGTTAGCGCAAGAGTGCAAGTAAAATGCCAGTGAGTCACTCCCTTGCATGCACACGTACTGACAAGCAAAGAGCAAACAAACAATATCTTTCTAAAAATGACATGATATAAATCTTATGTGGACTACCTTTTTTTTTTTTTTTTTTTGAATAAAGCGAAGGTGGCACAACTTGAATAATTTTACCCATTCTAGATGGGCACACTGATCATACAAAGGGTGGTAAAGAAATTCAGGAAAAACAGAGATCAGGAGCAAATGTAACATTAGCTGTAGCTAATGGGTCACTTTCCTCCACTGTCACTTGGACACTAGTAAATTGCAAATATTCGGCTTCACAATAAAAACACATAAGAATAGTAAGAATAATATTAGTAAAACGCATAGCTGAGTTTGATCTGGCTCCTCTCAAACAAAAACAACTTCTGACCATACAGTGTTGGTTTACTGGTTGTGCTGGTTTTAGCTGGGATGGAGTTAATTTTCTTCACAGTAGCTAGTATAGGGCTATGTTTTAGATTTGTGCTGGAAACAGTGTTGATAACACAGGGATGGTTTAGTTACTGCTGAGCAGTGCTTACGCAGGGTCAGGGCCTTTCCTGCCTCTCACCCCACCCCACCAGCGAGGAGGCTGGGGGGGCACGAGAAGCTGGGAGGGGGCACAGCTGGGACAGCTGACCCCAACTGACCAAAGGGATATCCCACACCTTATGACATCATGCTCAGTATATAAACTGGGGGAAGAAGAAGGAAGGGGGGGGACATTCGGCATGATGGCGTTTGTCTTCCCAAGTCACCGTTACGCGTGATGGAGCCCTGCTTTCCTGGGGATGGCTGAACACCTGCCTGCCCATGGGAAGGAGGGAATGAATTCTTTATTTTGATTTGGTTGTGCATGCAGCTTTTGCTTTGCCTATTAAACTGTCTTTGTCTCAGCCCATGAGTCTTCTCACTTTTCACCTTCTGATTCTCTCCCCCATCCCACCGGCGGGGAGCGAGCGAGTGAGTGGCTGTGTGGTGCTCAGCTGCCTACCAGGGTTAAACCACAACAGCGCCTTGAAGGATTCATGCTCTCTACCCTGGGAGGAGACAACTGCTGTATCAAAACACAAAAATGCAAGTCAAACATACACATCAGAACTCACAAACACTCAGGAGATGTTTGTCTAATATATATTGCATTTGTACATTTCAATGATGCAATATCAATAGTTTTGTCACAACTGCAGACAGATGCAGCATGAACAGGAACATAATGGTCATTATTAGATGCTGGCTTGTGCTCTTTACTCATTTTTAGTTATCTGCTTTTCTTTTTGGGCAAATCAAGTTTAATTTAATTATTGATAAGGCCATTTTATCTGTTTGTTTCTTGTTATTATCTTGGTATTATTTGAATTGACTTCAATATTAAATTCTTCCAGCTAGGGCCCTGTCCAGATGGGCTATGAGCGAGGCAGGCACCTGGATAGCAGGCAACAGCCTGTCCTTTCCCCTGCAGCACGACCTCAGCTCTGTTAAACAAAGGTAAGTAAAGCAAATTAAGCAAGCGTAAGAATCCATAGAGGGGCTGATGGATGGGACTACTGAAGTGAGAAGTATCACTGAGATTTCCAAATAAGATAAAATCTGGAACTGCTTGGCGTGCGGATTTTTAGCACGCTGTTTAAAGAAAAGGTCTGGCCACAAAATTAGGATCCAGACTGACATATAGGAAATTCATGATCATGACTGTCAAAGTTTGGATATATTTGGATTAGGGATTCCAGCTAGGACTAAATTCTCATAAACAACTTGTTCTCCTGAGGTAGTGAAAAGCAAGAGTTCAAGACTCTGATCTCACAGAACATCTGAAAAATGGCATTTCTAGATTGCAATGAAGCTTAGTGTCATTAAAGGGCATTTGTTCAATCCTGACTCAAAGGAAATAACACTAGCTTTTGAATTGGGAAAGCTACTCTGAATCTTTAGGAGATCCCTGAAGGTCTTCCTGCTCAGGACAGGCTCTTATATATGATGAATGAACAGGAGCTGTAGCACTGAATTTCTGTACAATCTATAGGCTGAAACTTCACCAGAGGAATCTGTCAGTACAAAATTCATAAATATCACACAAATTCAAGCAGCTAGTGACTGCTTCACCAACAGCTTGTACACAAAGAGCAGTATATGTCGATTCTCCCTGTTACCCCACTTGCCTCTTCAAGCACCGCCCCAGCTCTTCTCCCTCTCATCTCAAAGCTCTGCAGTCCTTGCCTAGACCTTCTTTCTACTGAAATTGCTTCTCAACTTCATCCTTTCTTACCTATCAGCTGCCTTCAACCCATTTAATCACATGCCTGGAAGTCTGATGCTTCCCTTGACTCCTGTGACTCCTCCTGTCATTTTACTATGATTTCTCTAATCGCTTTTCCAGCATGTCCTTCTGTCTCATTCCCTCCATCCCAGGTTTCTGGGGAAACCTTTTTTCCCCCCACTTTAATTTCTTCCCCTTCTCTGTGACACCATTCATGCATGTTCAGCAATCACTTCAGTGCTGACAGTTCAGAGATGTTACTCTCTTTACCTGCTTTTCTGTTTAGACTAAAACGTTGACCTCTAGCTCTGATACCTCTTCGATGTTTAGCTGACAGCTCTGCACTGCTAAAACTGAGCTCTTAAATCTTTCCCCTAAAGCACTTCCTTCTAGTTCTTCCTTTGATTGCTCAGGACAGCACTATCACCCTGCCTCTTATTCAAGCCTAAAACCAGAAAGAAACTGGAGAAGGTTTTTGGCATCGAATCTCCTTTCTAGGTCTGTATATTTGGGTTATGTCTTAATCTAGAAGATTCTTTTTCACACATCATCCCAAAGGGCTTTTCCTAGCCATTCAAACAGCTAACTCTCCTACCGAGGCTCTCCTCAGTTAGCAGTCTTGCAACATCTCTTCACAGCCCTTGACAGATTCAAGCTACTGTGCTTATACTCTGCCAGTCTTTTGCTGTACAGAGCACTTTCCTAGTCTGCCACTTTGGCAAAAGCTCTGTTAACTCTGACTCCTTCATGGCCTCTTCCCTACTGCACATATTTTCTTGAATTATCCCTACATGACCTGTTTTCCCTCTCATTCATAGCCCATGATGGCAGCTTTCATTGACATGTTGTCAAAGAAACCTGTTTGGGCTTTTTCCCAGGCTTTCCCATGGAATAGGAGGAGCTCCCTGCAAGCATTCGTAAAGTGCTGTCTCCTTAACATCTGCTTTTGCTGACACATCTACAAAAATCTTGGCTTTGGCAAAGGGTGCCAAGACTACTGTGAATTCAGCTCAGCCCTTTCACCAGTCTTAACTGAAGTTGTGTTAAAAAAATTATCTTATTCCAAACATTGTTTGGAAGGATAGTATCTGCTCCTCTGATAATTAATGATGACTTGACCCTTTTGTAAAGCTGGATTGCTAAAGGAGTAGTTTTCAGCTTTTAAAATCAGATTCAACATTCAAAATTATAGGCTGTAAAATTTCAGTAGATAATCATCTTTGGTAGTTCCAGTAAGACTATTCGAGATCAAGTCTGTCTTCATTCTTTCTGTTGCGCACAAAGTTGGTACAAAATTGGTTATGTCCAATAGAGAAGTAAGTCTAACTTTTAGTTTCTGTGAATAATACAAAAGTTTATCAGTTACAAATTTACTTTTTAAAAATATTCTGATATAGTCATATAAGGTGTTATTGACCAAGCATTCTGGCCAGTAACTCCCTTAATACAAAATCTACAGAAATCAAGAACAACCAAAGTATTGTGCAGAAAACAATGATGAATGTAAGGAGATCTACTGAAATCAACAGAATTGCTCTATTATAAATTCTTTGGGGATCTGATAAGCATCTGGTCCATATTTAAAATCTCTATGTTCTGCCGGCTGGATTTCCAATGTTCATTATGGTTTTCTGTATAGGAATCATAGTTGTCTTTGCCTTTTTTTTTTTTTTTTTTTACTTTATTCTCCCCATAAAGAAGGACCAAATGACAGTTCCAGGAATACACACACACTGCCAAATTATTAGGGTCTATTTCTTATTTGAGTCCCATCTCCAAACAGCTAACCTAAAGACTACTGACTTCTAGTGTTTATCCACTGACTTCAATGGGGTTGTGTTGATGTTTGGACCCATTCTTATGTATTTTATAGCACACACGATTTCAAGTTTGCAGCTGGCAACAGCACATAAAAGATATTAGTATTTAAGGAATACTGTGAGTATAAAATATGCAAATAATGTGTGCAGGGAGCACATTTACTGATCCATGCGAACTATCTCTTTTAGGAACTTAATGCCCTGGTAAGCCTGTGCCTGGCAAGTTTAGATCTGTACACTAATGATCATTATGCCTAGTAATTATTTTATTTTCTTTGTATTGGCTGTTAAGAACAACACTGTCTCTATAGCTGGTCTCAGCACTCAAGAATTATCACACACCATGTGTTGTTGTAAATGTGATTTCTGTCTACCTACAAGAAGTAATTTGCTGCATACGGCTGCAGGCATGAAAGCCACAAAGGCGGTGTGTGCATCGTCATTCTTACGTGGTCACCCCCAACCTTTCCCTTAAGGTATCCGGGGAATGCACAAGCAGCATAAAGCTAGCATAGCTATATATAACATTTTTCTCCAGAAATCACTCTCACTGAAGTCTCTAATGTGATCTTCACCATTTTTATCTCACAGTTCTCCTCTGCTCTACCTCTTCAACACCCGAGAGAAACATTGAGCCACATTCCTTTTAAGATAACAGTCAAATAGTGAGATAACAGTGAAACTGGCAGGGTTATTTTTGTGCATTTGCTGTCTGAATTATTACTATTATGGTTAATGGGTCTCAGATAAGAAAGCACAGCTTGTTATCATAAACACATGATGTCTGTTGGCATTAGTACTTTGGTGTTGGAGGATGATGTTTGCTTTTGCTGGTCAAGAAAACTGACAAACATTGTACGTGTTTATCTGGATCTAATGTACTAATACTATGGAGTGTAATAATGCTATAGGAATATAGGTTTAAGTATGCAGTTTAGGTTAGGGAGATTAATGATGGAGGAACTTAAGTGGAACAAAACCCCCTTTCTACTCCCACTGAAGTCTATTGATGTTGACTGTATTTGGAAGGTCAAGAGTTGTTGATGATGGTGGCAAACTGCACAGGGTAGATCTGAATTGTCATCTAGTCCTGGGGGTTTGGATGCTGAGTTGGTTCAGAAAAGGAGCAAGCCACCTAATACAGACTAAGTGTTTCTAACATTGACTTCCTCAATGACTATAGCTACCTGTCTGTTTCACAGTGGGCTAATTTAAGGTTTATTCCTTATGCTGATCCAGAGGGTAGACGAAAATGGAGAAAAAATGCACATATCTCTTTAAGACTAAATTTCATAATGCCTTATCCTAGGAAAAAGGCAACTGGTAGCATGTAACCTCATTCACTATGGTTCAGGTTGCCAAGAGCTCATGTTCCAGCAGAACCCTTCTAATCAGCCAATACACAACCTTGTTTGCAAAACAACTTCTTCTGATCTCAGAAAATGCTTTGGCATTTCCCAGGCACTCTAGCTCTCCCTGTTGCAGCCTTAGCTTTCTCTGAACATATTTACATACTAGTGACTCGATTCCCTGCTTATTTTAAAGAAACAGGTCTAAACTGAGTAATTTCAAAGCCTTTGAAAGATGTGTTCCTTATGGGACCAAACTCACCCCCCATTACACAGGCAATGCTTCCTACATTGCAGTTAAAACCTCATAAAAATTAAAGGCATTTAAGTTTCATGCTGACCCTCTGTACAGGAATGAACTTTACCCAGGATGCATTCATCCTCTAATTCCCATTTAACACAGAGAACAGAGTTAACACAGCTGGAGTTTGGAGTTCAACTCATGCATGCTCCATTTCTTTCAGATTTCTTTCAATTGCCCTCTCATCAGAAATAGTACATTAATCTTTGCATAATTAAAAGTCTACATTACATCATGGACTTTATCAAAACCTCAGTAATGTTGAAGAGGTAATGCGAAAACGGTAGATCAGAACCATGTTTCTGATTAGGCAGCTAATCAACATCCAGGTACTTCTTTCCTGGATTTACTATCTATAAAAGGTCATTAATTAGATAGTTATTAGTTTAGCCTTCACGTAGAACTTACAAAAACATAAATGGTTTTCATGTACCTCACTGATTGATTTGTCATGGGTAGTTTTCAACACCAAAAGTGTCACAGTGTTTCACCATGTGCCTATAAATTATAATATTTTACATTTTTGTGTAAAATAATCATTTAATAGCTATGCTCTTTTGCAGCCTCATTGGTGGTCCAAAGCACTGTCTAAACTTTGCTGCAAGTGCCAAAATCTCGTGGTTACTGGTTTTTGACTACCCTGATACTGTGTTCTCAAAAAAAGAACAGAATCTTTTCACCCCAAATCTCACTGAATTTGAAAGACTGAAACAGCTGTCCCCAGACAGATGTGTCCTTATTCCTGCAATTAAGAAATTCAGTTTTAGGATCAGGAATAGCAGTAGGTATGCTTGTGACTAGAGCAAATTAGTGATCTCACTGACCAGTAATACATTGTGGGAAAGTTTATAAGGAAGAGAGAAGTGAGTTTATCCTGAAAATTTGAATCTTATAACATCATATATAATTTGTTTCCCATTTATATGAGGTAATGATTTCAAAGTTCTTAATGACAGGAAAAACACAGTATGCATTAGTACTGCATTTGTGAAATGAGTGTCTCATAATTCTGCTCAAAGCTCCAGTAGGCTCTCATATACCCATATCAATATTTAACTTCAGGAGCTAAAATGCCAGCATGTGCTATGCAATTGGCCAAAATTGGCAAGACAGTGGAAAAAGATGCCAGTCTAAACTAATCAGCTTGCGCAGGGGAATAAGTTGCTCAGGCTGAAGTCATTTTCAAAGGGTATCTGTCTGACACCAGCAGATGATATTTCCAAGAGCGTCTCTCACACTGCTAACTTGTTTATTATAAGACGATACTGGCAGATCTGAAACAATGCTGATTTACGCCAAAGTGCTCCTACTCTTCTGACTTCTGGCAAGGGCCTTGCTCGCTGTTGAATCCTTGTTTCTGCTTCATCTCTTCCTTGTCGTGTACCCGCATATGCTCACTATGTAATGGGCTGTCCTGATGAAGTGCAAAATGTATCTGCACATAAGAAGCACCATCTGAGAGAAAAGTTCCTCAGATCAACTAAAAGACTAGCTACGTTTGCTTAGAAATTCAGAAACGCGCACTACCCAGTCCAGTGCAGTGCTACGTTTAGCTAATAAAGCCTCTTCTGATAAAATTTCTGTTCACTAGGGATACGAACTATCTTACCGGGGGTGGTGATGGTGGTTTCTAGGGTGTCCTAGATTATTATTTTTTTAAATTGATATGAATTTTAGCTGGATACTTTGTCAAAGCAATGTCACCTTCAGCTGACCAATATGAAATAAATGCTTCTTTTCTTCTCCAGTTCTTTCAAAACAAAACGATTGCAGAGGTGACTGCAAAGTCTTCCACAGTCTGGAAGTATATTTTCTCATGCTCTAATCTGATAAATTTAGCTGAACAGTTGAAAATATTCAGCAAGGGGAATGAGTAAGTACAGTTTTGAAAGAGTAGCATTGCACAAGTTGCTACTGGATAGCAAGCTGTCCGCATGGAGCGCACATTTTGAGGTGTTTGGATGTTATAGAGTGGGGAAATATCCAAGGATAGAGACAGTTAAAAGAAATAAAAATCCCATGGTGTACAGTGGCCATTAATGACAGAAAAAAAATATGTGAACTGGTCATTTATTCAGTTCTAGTTTTTAGGAATAGTCCACTCCAGAAAAATTCAGATGATAACTATCTGAAGTTATATATTTCTGTGACTTTAAGAGGTTGTTCAGAAAAGAAATAAAAAATATTATATATCAACAGTTACTGTTGAGGACCATTGAGAAAATGAAAACATAAAACGTTCATTTGAATTCACAACACTGAATGGTCTATCAAACCAATCTCTTTAAATGTTCATTTCATGTCTACAGAATGACCATCAGGAACAATATTACAGCTCTTAGGGAAGGAGCTGTATTTGCTAGTAACAGTTTTCTCTTTTGCATTCCAAACACGCATCTTCTAAACTGTCGTATTTTTTCATGTCTATGCTTTTGGAACATGTTTGGATGGTTTAAAAATGTGTGTAAAATGCCATTTCCCACCTAACTGACTCAATAAAATGTAATGTCATTAAGTACATTTTAAATATGCTGATGTACAATTGGAGGGTATTTCTATTTGTCATGTCTATATGACTAGGTATATAAACATCCTGTCTCCAATTATGTACATACATATGGACTTCTGTGCCATTTCAGGCCCCATTAACTTTAGGTGGGCTCCCAAAGCCAACTGCATAACAAATTGCAGGACGGAATACACCTGCAGAGAAATCAGAAGACCGGACACAGAGGTCTGTTAAAAGTGAGATTCAGATCAAGACTGTCTCTACTTGAGTGCAATCCCTTAACCCCCAAACCATCCTTTCCTTACTAGAGTCTAATCAACCAAAATCTTTACGGAGACAAATAACAATGCTATTTTTCTCATACACACATTAGAGAATGCATCTATATTCACTGGTATTTTGGCAGTAACAATAGTAATGTTAATACAGACAAAAGCATCTGTAACAAAGATAAGTATTAGAGTAATAGTGGATATTGCTGCTATTACTGGGTTTAGGAAGTGAGATTTATATCACTGGAACTCACTAAATGTCAGTAATTTCCAATTACTTGGGTAGCATCATTTAGCTGCTACTTTAAGTACCCACACGGTGTGTGCTCTAATGCAAGAATGTAACTTAAATTAGAATAGTGCAACAAAAGCCCCCAACAAACCACCTTTCACAGCACAACTCTCCCCATCTTGGTAGATTTTGAAATTCTAGCCAATATAGGGGTATTGCACTTCTCAGAAATGGGAAAATTTATCTTGCAAAAATTCCTAGTCTTGCTAATTAAACTGATTTTTTTAAATGCCACTGCTCCGAAAAGCAGAAAATTGCTATAGAAGATTAAAATATGCTAAAACAACCTAAAAGGTAAATAAAAAAAAAAAATTGGTTTTAGCAAATTCACCTATTGGGAGTGGTTCCTCTGAAGCTTCCTCTTTGGAACTATACAGAACAGGGATGAACTTTTTCTTTTTTTCTTGGGAAAAACAAAAATCCTGCTGTAAAAACTAAATAGTAGTTGAGCCCTGAAAAAAAAGTATAATACCTGATTGTCTAAAACTAAGCCAAGTAACTCACAACAAAGGCTGAAAACTGTGAATCTGCAGATAACAAATCTGCACTTGTAATGGAAAGAGCAATGACCTTAAAGGTCTTTTCCATTTGAAACCTGCTATGACTTGTCTTAGTCTTATGCCATTCAAGAAGGCATTGCTTCAGTCTTCAGACATTTGATGTTCCTGCACAAACAACATAGGATATATGAGAGATACAGATGCTTTGAAAAATTAACTAGGTGAAAGATAACACTGCAATTTTAGCCCTGGCTGTCTATGTTCGGGTAAATTCAAATCCACCAGTTTAGTATAATTTGAGTTTTTGTAATGGTTTAATACCAAATACATGATTTTCAAGGAAAAAAAAAAAAGACGACATTTTGTCTATTGACCCTGTAGCTGCATTCCTCAAATCAGAAAAACATTACGGTGGGGGACAGCAGGCATTAAAACAGGAAAAGCTAGGGGAAATTAATAGGAAGTTCGATTCAAGGGTATCTCTAAGGCTTCTTTGCAATCACAGTCCAGACATCTGTGCGAGTCTCTGTTTTTCAACACGCCTGAGGCCTTTCACCCTCAGTTTAACAAATTAATTTCAATGTAGAGACCTCCAGCTTATTTAATTTCTTCATAGCAGTGTTTCCCCCCAGTCTCTCACCTTACTAGCTGTTCATAATAATGAAATACTTTACTTATTTAAGCTCAAGTCAGCGTACAACTTTGTAGTCCACTGGCTACATTAACAAAAAAAAGTTTCTTATTAATGGCTGACAGTCAACTAAGATATCAATTTTTTTTTTTGTTCAAGATGAGGTGTTTAAAGTCCAGTCTTTTTCTAACAAGGAAATTTAAATAAAATATTATTGCTAGTGTGACTGACCTACTAATGGAATTGCTCTGAACTCTGCTTGTTCAGGACATGACTATTGTGCCTTTGGTTCTTATTTCAGTCCCTTAATTCAACACGTTTGAATCTAACTTGGTCTTTTATGTTGGTAGAATATAAAAGGAAATATGAAATGCAATCATCCTTCTATGATTATGCAATTAAGTGAAATAATTATTGTCAAATCAAAAGTCCAGAATTCAAATACTCCTTTAAGTAATAATAATATAAGTCATTTGTAATTGATATAAATCCTAGTTCTGCCAGCTAGAGGAGTTCTTTCTCAGTCTCCCATAGGGCCTGGGGCATTTTTGTTGCCGAGTTCATTATGACAATATACACAAATTTGTTTTTATCTTGATCTGATACTTTTTTTAGTTTGTTTTGTTTCCTCAGTCACCTGTATGTAACTTAAGTCCCAAAAGTTATTTGTTGTATGCCTTTGATTTGGCTTGTTCCGACTGAGTTCCTTATGGAAACTTACTCTGCCATGTCATCGCCAGTGGACGAACATCAGCTTTACTGACGTCAATGTGTCTTGAGAAGAGATTACTGATAAGTGTTTGTTAAACATATATTTACAATTGTTTGTTGTGAAATTGATGATACTTAAGCAAAATTTTCAAGGACAGCTATTCTCCCTTTTAGGTATTGGTTCTCCCTTTTAGGTATTGTTCAACCAATACCTGAATGAAATATCAGCCACCGATTTGTAGGTTGCAATAAGGGGCACTTCCAGAGGGAACTTGTTTATAGTTTTAGTGTTGTTGACTGCATCACTTTGGTTACATTCATTCTGAACAGAGCTATTTTAGCTGTGTCAGTTGAGAACATGAGATGAGTGAGACAGTAGAGCAGTAAGGGACAGCATGGACAACCTCAACCCAGCACCAGACATGCTGCACAACACGCTTTCTCTTTCTCCCACTTTTTCTCTTCCTCAAGTAGTCCTCCCTGACTAGGAACCCAGATCTCTTTTTTGATCTGTTCTTTTTCCTCAATCTGAATTACTAAATTCTAAATTATATCTGAAAATGGTGGTCCTATCTTGTCTCCAGTAGTGGCTAGGAAAAAGTGACAGAGGACAAGATGCCACTACACTGGGTCTCATCTTAAACACAGTGTCTGCATTAATGATAGATAAGATTTAATATTCTTTCCAGTATTTGTTAACATTAACTATTATAACTTTGGAAAGTCCTCTACCTGTCCACTGTACTGCTTTCCAGCTTGACTTCAGCGATTCCCAGTGGTAATAAGCTAGGTTAAGTACAAAATATGCAAAGATGCTCCTTTTTTTCAATCAGCTCTGTATTCACCGTCTTTTAATTCCACCAAACACCTTACTGTTTTGTTGTGGAAAACCAGCAATCTGCCCGTATACTTTAGCTTCTTATATTTTCTATTTCTGGCTGACAAGAACTCCTAAATTTTTCTTGTTCCAAGTATATCTACCTTTCCAAGGGCTTCTGGGCAACTCTGCAGTCTGTATCCCATTATCCCTCGATATACTGAACACAGTAGGGCAGCTACAGAATAGGCGAAACTGCTGCTTTTTGCATGCATTACAGTTTTAATCAGGCTCTTCAGTTCTATGCTCAGATACTTCAGAAATCTACCACATATGACTTCTTCCATGATTTACAAAGGAGGCACATATTCTAAGTATAGATAATAATTGCACCATTTAAATGATAATACCAAGATGTTTTGTATGGGGAGGAGATGCACGCAGGGCATTTTTACCATGAACAGCTCTTTCATAGGGCTATCTATCCTTGCACCAGATGTCAAATACAAAAAGAAATACTTCGGCATGAATAACGAAGTTCGTTTGACTGAAGGATTTACCTCCTAGGAACAAGAGCCTCATAAAACATAAACACTGGGAGCAAAGTGAGCTACGTAAGGGCTTTTGCAAAAATTAAACCCATAACTTGCCACTAGAAATGGGATATTTCATCTGTTCAATAAGCACTAAAGTCCTCTTTGTTTCTATGGCATCGTAATCTTTGATTACCCTGATAAATATTTGGACTATACAAAACATGGCAATGGAACTAATCGCAGTTATAAAAAAACCTATGTATGAAAATGTATTGGGAATGCAATGATACCAGCACATTTTAGAGAAGTTCAAATACAGAACCACATTATTTTCACTGGCTCCCAGCCTCATTCTTTTATGTCTCCATATAGTCATTTACACCTGAGGAAAATGGTTATGAACGTTGTTATGCTTGCTGGCTCTGCACAAGCATGGCTAGGTAGTTGTACCAGACATGGAATACCACGCTTGCTCTGTGTGACTAGGTGAACCCAAACCACACAACTGAATAGTAGCAAATTTTAGCAAAAAAACGTGGTCTTGTGTTGAGGATTAGGTCTCTCTATGCTGAAGTCTATTTGTGGAATTCATGCGCTCACTCACAACAACCGTGTATAAAACAGCCTCTGTCCCAAGAGGGAGATCTTTCCTTCCCCTTCCCTTCAACTCACCCACTGTTTCCCTTGGTTTTGGGTTTATTGCTCAGACAACAGACCGGAACACCACACTGCTGGCAGATTATGTGCGTAATCTTACTCCACTCTTTGTTTAAAATTACAACTCTCTCCATAGTTGTTACAGTACTCTGAACAAATGTAAGGCTGCAGAACGGCTCTAGGCATCTCTGTATTGTTTCGCAGCGTAAAGACTCCTCAGTGCTACCTATTCTTTTACAGTAGGAGAGGGAATCCCTCTGTCATTCAGAGCACCACGCGCCATTCAGATGCCAGGCACCTATGCTCTGCCCACAGTTGAGCTGGAGAAGATCTGTAGTCAAGAAGGGCAACTCAGGAAGAGCTTTCCAACACCTAGAACTGCCTTTTATAACTCAATGTAAGGAAAATGATCAGACTTCTTTGGGGGCTAGAAATAAGCAACATGATTACTTTCAAAAGCAAAAAGTTTTTCTCTGCCTCATTGTATTCTGAGCAGATGCATTGATGTAAATAAAGTTCACGTGCAAATCATGTCAGATAAGAAAGCAATTCCAGTGGTGAAAGTCATGCCTAGTATAGCACCAGCAACATTTATGAAGTGGTAACAAGAATATATTTGAATCAATGGGCTGCATATTTATATCACTGATGCGATAGTGTCACGTACTGTCAAATATTTTTAACATATTACTTCTAACAGCTGAAGTCTGCGTTTGGTTCCAGCAGACTAAACCCAGAATAACTGAACCAAAGCCAATGGAGATACTTCAGATGATTGGAACAAAGAACGTGAACTTGCACTTAGCATTTATATAGTCCTTTTCATCTTCAAAGAGCATCACAAACATTAGCTAGTTCTAATTCTCTCACAATGACCTTCACGCTAACCTTTTGGGATAAAAGTAATATACTATCAGAAAAAAACTGACAAGATGTGTAATCAAGCATACACCAAGCCTCAGATGTGTAAACTCTCTCTGCCTTGACCTCTATCTCTGCCTCATGGTAGATTTTATCTCATCGAGAATATAAGGCCTTTCACCATGGCTTAGGTATTAATTCACCATACAGTGTATTTTACTAACATAAGATGATGGTAATAATCCTTGACTAAGAGATTTACTATCATAGTTACAGGATACAGCTATTCCTTTTTAACAGATAAGGAACTCAAAATAACACTGCCTCAAACAATTTGCTGGAAGCTGTGACAGGACAAGCCAGGAACACATCTAGGTTAGATGTTGGGATTCCATGGCTTTGAATTCCTACTCTTCAGTCATTCTGGGATTTTTGTTTTTACTCCTCCCAATTCAAATTAGGAATCAAATTAGTCTCTTTTAGACAGCTTTCTCAGAAGCAGCAGAAGCTTCCTACATATCAGTTCTCTCTTTTATCTATCCTCTAACCCAGACTCGCCATTTGATTATCAATATTGGGTGGCTCTAAGCCCAGAATCTTGAATAAGTTCTTCCTGTTCCAGTTGCTTGCACACTTTATACAGAGGAATAGATTGAAGCAGACAGTACTCATTTTCATGGTGACCCAGAACAGCTATTGTTACAAGAACACCTTTAATCTCCTGTTTCTGTTTTTGAATTGAATTCAAGTGGGGAGAGATGAAAGCAAGCGCCTCACAAATCTGCTACTACAGCTGGTACTTCTCAGTTTATCATATGCTAGCTCTAATTCTCTTTGATTCTTCTTAAAATTATTGCTTCTATTTCTTAATTTGACAACCAGGCATTCGTTGCTATTTTTTGACTATAAAAACCCCTCCCCTCCCTCTTTCTTACAGCTACTTCTTCAGGAAAAAAAACCTCAAACTTACTGCATTATGATATCAGTGTATGAATTTAACTTCTCCTTTACAGCATACAAATGAGCAGCTAAATAATACTTCATTACTTACAGTTCAGGAAAAGACTTACAAAATAAACTGAAGAGTGAAAGAAGGATAAGGGTCATGCTGATATGAAGGGCATCAGTTGCACTGCAGTCCATTTTGGATTTCTTGCAGGAACACACTTGTAATTTCAGTTCTGTGTTGTTAGTCAGAGGCGGTTTTCCAGAATCTGTCACTGAGATTGGGATGTTGTAATTAGCCTTTTTCAGGTTTTGAAGCAGGATGACCTGGGCATGAGTATCTGCAAACAATATCAGATATGCCACAGTTACTCATGGAAATTAAGAAGAAAATGAGAACACTCAAAGGAAAAGATTAAAGAATGGAATTGGAGGTAAGAAGAGGCAGTACAGAAATTCTTTCATGGGCTGGGAGCTAATTGCAAACTTATTCCAAACCCCACCAAAAGACTTTTAAGAGCCCCTTTTGTTTAAATACATTTGGTCTGCAAATTATTGACAGAATTTGTCTGTGGAAACTAATATACTAATGAAATGCTGAGGCATGTCATCCCCAAAGCAACACAAGAGGGAAGAACATATCTATTTGCCAAAGGAAAAAACCCTTCTTGCAAGAAAGTACAGGCAAAGCTGCTTAACTGCTTCCCCGGTTTGACTGAGAAGGCAGCGAAGGGAAGTAGTGCCCCTTCAAATCCACAGATCTGCTCCACCCGAGCAACGGTGGGTCATAACAGCTATTGGTACCCAGGTGAGTGTGCTAACTCCTTTAGGGCGTTTAACAGAGTGGTGGTTTGGCGTTTGGAGAACAGCAAAGAAAATAAGTCCTCCGCTTTGTCCTGCAGGCAGGTACAGACATCACATCCATCTTTATTTTTTTCTAAGAATATGAAATGAACCGCTAAAAGATTCGATAGCGACAGAGATAAATAACACATGCTAGAAAACAAATAGAAATAATCTACATTAAAAAGAAACATAGTACTTTGTGCCCACAATTTGCCATACAAACCTTCTGCAATTGCATAGCGTGTGCTTTGATCCTCTTCCCAATAGTGTACGGTCCCAGTGCATTTGGGTATTTTATTTGTGAAGAATTCAAATACTTAAAAGCAGGAAGTTTTTCAAGTACTTTGCTAAAGCCCACGCAAAAGCTTCATGCTGCCCTATAGCAAAGCCTTGTGCATCTCACGCAAATTCAATGCCATGAAATATGGTAACCTTTACAAAGCTGTAAGTCATTAGTAGCCTTTCTTTAATGCAAAGCTAAAAGGGAAAACTTTGGTCAACATAAGAAGAAGAGGAAAAAAGTTCAGATTTCAGAGAAAATGCAGACAGACTATTAAATGTATGTCCCACCAGGCAGCTGGTCCAAGCAAAACTAGCACAGTGTAAAGCAGCAGCAATGGGTCCGTCCTGCAAGACTTTCATGCACAACTACTCCTGAATTCACACAGTGGGCAGCCTCAGCGTGAGTATACTGGGATGTAGAGGTGGGAAGACTAAATGCATAAGAAAAAAAAGTAATAGACTTACTATTAATCTTGGTGATTCTCCACAATTTTTCTGGGCCAGATTGCTTACTCAGTTCAAATTTGAATGGATCTGTGTTGGGATGAAGGTCTTTGTCTGATGCTCCTAGTACCACTACCCTGAGATCTTTTGCATCGTCACAAACTTTTGCCAGTGTTGGATAAAGGGATGGGACATTGTCATTGACATCCTCCAAGGTGATGTGTAGAGTTCCTGTACCTGTAGCGGGAGGGTTACCTATATGAAAAAACAAACATATGTTTCTTAAATCATACTTCCATAAGCACTTGCTCTTCTTTGTACCTGCATGCTTGCAAAGGGAAATAATTTTTATAGTTCTTACCTCTGTTATATGAAAATTATTGCTTTAAAAACTGATGAGTCACTATTGTAAATTCATCGCTGTCTTTACAGCAGCCTGTCTGATTCTCTACAGTATGGATAATTATTCTAAGGGAACCTCTGGGAGAGGAATATTTTGAAGTTAAAATGAGATTAGGACACGAATAGATATCTGGAGAAGAATCTGTTCATAAACACATACTGAGAGAAACATAGTAGGAAACATCCCCTAGATAGACAGCATGGTATTAAAAGAATCAAGAACAAGACAAGTAAGAAGAAAAATGACAGCAGAGAGGAATCAATTTATGTGGTGGGTGCCCAGAAACAGAACAGGACCAGATCATTCCCCAGCAAACCTTGGGCCACATTTAGTTATGTCAGCAGAAGTGAAACCTGTCAACATGCAACTCTGGGAAATGAGATCTTTTATTTACCCAGAGCCACCCTGTGTTAGCAGTGGAGTTTCAAGCTTTCTCAAATTATTTGCCAACCTGCCTCAGCCCTGACCTGAAAGAACCGGCTTCAGAGGTGAGGATGTTGTTTATTCACCAAGGTACCGCTACAAGCCTTTGCGCCAAGGCTGTGACTGACAAACCAGCCGTGGCGCTGGAAGTGTTTGTAACGGAGATGTCTGCCCGCTGGGAGCCGGACTGAGACTCGCACCTCATTTCATGGAGGTCAGAGAGGAGCTGACAAGTGGTAATAACTTTCAGTCACTACAGATGTGTGCCATGGTGGAGCCTGTAACCTGCTACTTTCAGTCTAAAGCTCAATATCTTATTACAGATCCCTTTGCCACCCCAGTTTAACTGATATCAAAGTTTTCTAAATGCACATTACTTCCTCCATTGTATACCGTACTTAATAATTTCTCATTTGAAATGCTGCACTTCTGGGTTGTTTGTTACTCATTTTTTTGGTTTAATACACAAGATCTATGATCTCTGCACTTCCCTTAGCAGGTAGAAAGGATTCAAGAGGCTGCACTTAACCTGTAAAGCCCTAGTGCAATGTGTCATGGTAGCTTAAGTTTAGCACTGAAAGAGGTACGCTTTAGCATAATTACCCTGCCTATAACAGCCCAATAAACTATGGAATTATTGCTGCACTGGGAGTGCATCCTAAGGGAGAAGTAAATACCCTGCGGTCTGGATCTGATAAACTACTAACTGTAGCAGAATGCAATTAGTCCTTTCAATAACAAATGTTACTAATGGTGACACTTCATCTGTTTCATGCACACATAAATGCGTAACAAAGGCAGAATTTTCATAGTTCTTTAGCTTCCCCCCCCTCCTCATCTTGCACTTTGTCATCAGAAAGGTTAGGGTTGAGTTCTTTTTAATGAAAAAGAAATTATTTTTCACTTTTTATTGGACTAATTGAATTTGCAGAAAGACTCCAATACATTTTTTGTTCTTGATATATTATTGAGTAAAGTCATACGGCAGAATGGATGAAAAGACATTCGAGTATTTGAAATATGATCATAAAAGCCAGCCTTTCATGCACTTAATTAAACTGCTGTCTTTAATTTTGAATGCATTATTTCCACACTGGACTGATAATGTCTTATGCACTGCCCTTCTTATCTTTCTCTGAAGTCAGTAATATTAAAATCTGCCTTTTGAAATTAAGAAGCCAACAGCATTATGAATATACTGTTATTTTGTCAAACGCAGATATGGCTGCATTTTCTCTGCCATGCTAATGTTTCACTATCTTTGTATGGCTTATGGGCCAGTCAGCTATCACACACAAATAGAGAGAAAGGAAATTGCTTCTGTCCATTTCGATGACTTATTCTCTGGTTGATTTATTTATAATGATTTAAACAAAATCTTTTGGTGATTTATGAAGACCTCCAAAAGAAAAATAAGTAAATGTCAAGGTCATAAACTGAAGCTTGTTAACACACGTCATAAAAAATACAACAAAAAATGAATCAAGGGAAAATGGTCACAACATATCCATTGGGAATATATGACTTTTATAAATTTGACAGTATTATGCCTTTGAAATAATCCAAAAATCCCATGATCCCCAGACAGCTTTGGTTTTGAAATGAAAGATTCCTGTAGCATATTTTAATTCTGAAATAAAACTTCTCTTAATTTGTATTGTAAAACCTTGCAGCTGAAAGCAGAATTAATGCATAACCCAAGGCATAAAGGGCTCTGTCCAACAGCCCTTGGGAGCAGCTTTTGAAAAGAGCTCAGCTCCCATTTTTATCACTGAACAGAATTGGCCATTCCTCCCGAGGCCGAACACTTTAAACCTTTAGGTGCCTTTAGAGCCATTTGGGATAGAGAGAATTTCAAATTCCTGCCAAGGCTCCCACAAGTGGCAGAGCTGTGAATATACTATGACAAACATATGAATGAAACAGCATTATTCACAGGTGTAAAAGCTACTAAAACAGAGACTGAAGGATGGCTAATTTCATACTGAAAGAAAGTGAAATCTTGGTATTGAATCCTGATTTTAATAATCTAGGGCAAGACTGAGAACCTGAACAAGCAATCTTCAATAAGACCAAAATGTAAGTAAGATCTTCCAAGTTAGTTAAGGTCTGTGGGACTGGAACTTTGATCAGCAACACTAAAAAAGTACAGATTTGTCTTAGAACATGCTGCAACTGGAAATGTATGATACACTTATCTGAATTGGATCAGGACTGGTAATGCCTTCATATCCTGGCATTAGACTGCATACAAAGCTTCTAATAGTAGTCTTCAGTTAGGCAATAGCTACTGCTGTTGTAAGATGCAATAAGCGAAAAATAGACTACAAAAGCAATTCTATTTCATGAGTTAGAGAGTGCCATAGAATATGATGGTGTCTATTGTCTGGGAACTAGAATCTGTAATGCAAGGGACTGTTACCAGAAGATGTAGATGTTAAATTGGATTTTAGTGCTACCAGCATAAATGACCATGTTGCTACCTTTATTAAAGAAAATAGTTTCAAAAGAAATATTATAGAAATGGATACTTTGTATACTTCTGTGTACTTGATTTTTAATGAAAAGCCATGCAGAATCATATTAGAATTATTAGTGTAAAGTCTTAAATAATAAACCTTCTGTAGAAACACACAGCCAAGAAATTTGAAAACTGGCATTCAGTTTTGGTCCAGAAAGTCCCCATAGGAACCATGATGGCATTTAGACATCTAACTACTCAAATGAGACTGCCAATCAGGTAGTTAGTTTCTTAAAAGATACCAATTATGCACAATGATGGCCATGGACTAAGATGACATTTCTCTTAAGTATCAAGACTTGCATAAAATGGCATGTCTAACAAGCAATCATATGGTTGAATGGCTGATGATGCATTTAATCCGAGCATAACACTTTTATGGACATGAAGAGCCATTTCATGTTCCACTTTCTAGTTTTTCTACAGAAATGTGATGCTGTTGTGTACAGATTTCTAATAAATACGGCTGAGCTGTGCTCCGTGAAATTAAAGGCAGTAGCTGGACTGCTTCGAAACTGAATTAAGACATTCCTAATCAGTGTACATTCAAATATCAACAGCTTTCATTTACTTGAAATGACAGCAAAAATACAGAGTCTCAGCAGCTGAGATTTTCTGATATGTCTCGCATAATAAGAAGCTAAACACCTCTCAAAAGTCAGTGAAAGTTGAGGACTTAATTTTTGGGGGTACAAAGAAAAACTCATAGTGTGACTGAGGGTTGCCTACACAGCATCCTATTTCTTTGCACAATATACACACACCTGCACTTTTATCTTGTCTTCCTACTGTTAGCATCATAAAAGACTGACAGAAGGATCCACATTGCATGAACAAGTCCCCAGTCATGTCTCAATGTCTCACCACATCCTCTGCAGGCATAGCTACAGAAGCTTTAGAATAGTCCATGCAGATGCTAATAACTATGTAACCTCAAATCATTAATATGAAAGTTGGTTTTATATGTTTTAACTCAAAGTGTGACTTTCATGGAGTATTTTGAGTTCATGCATTTTTTTCACTTAATGCTAAGGAAGCCCTGGGGAACACAACACCGGCTACACTGGTATCTGGGCCGTGTCAACCTGCTATTTTCACATTCGGTAGTGCTCTTCTCCACTAACTGAGCTCTATCAACAACAGCAACAGCGGAATAAACAATTTAGGTGCTTCACTGTTGGAATCACAACATTTATCATGTTTAGGCACTACATTCTCTTCTAGGAGTACGGCTGAGCATGAGGGTAGTTAAAAGTAGCCATCCATCTACACTAAGTGGTCAGTCTGTACTTACAGAAGCCGACCAGAAACATTGTTCTAAACTGGTAGAACATTTTCAAGATGGAAGAGTTGTTTAAATGCATCTCAAAGAGAAAAAAAGTCATGAAGATTTAATCCTTTTCTTCCAGCTTTCCCTTTCCAGTTTGCAGCAAATCTCAAGATTAGCCTAAATGGCCCTGATTACATTTTCCAAGCATTCAAAAACATATTCAGAACTTAGAAAACAAACAGATTTGGACATTTGAGATTACATGAGTTTACATTGTCCTTGAAAATGAAGATGCATATTCCTTAAAGCAGTGGAAATGTTCTTAAGAACATATCCAAGTAAAACAATTGCTTGAACATTGCTGTTTAAAACATAAAATCATATTCTTTGGTCAACAGACCACCCAAAATCAAAGAATTAAACTGATGTTGTCCATCCAAACCTTCAGCTTTCTGAGTTCTGAAATTTTTAAATCCCTCTTTGGAATAACTCAGGTGTATTTTTTTCTTTTAGAATTGGGTATTTAAAATATTTTTATTTTAAGATTTAAAGGCTATTATAAACTAAATAAATTGGATATAATAAGAATATTTGTTCAGGTAAATAAAATTTCATTTAATTTGTGAAAACCAACAGGAAAATCCTCAAGAAATATTTTTACTTCTAGTTTGATTCTTTTTTTTAGTTTGACACCAAACTTGACTTGATCTAAAATAGAACAAGGGAGAACAAGGATTACCTAACACAAAAAAGTACATTTCCACATGCTATGTCAAAATGGGCTTTGAATAAATCAGGTGAAAGTCAGTTAACTTGTAAATAATATAATTTGTTTAGTGGCACAGCTAAGGAACAAAGCATTGATAATCAACTGACGAGAAAAATGCCAGACACACAAGTCAAAAGGTGTTAACGCTGGGAGACAATGAGACTGCATGTTTTCACCTATATTTAGAAAGTTCACCTAATGGTATCAAAAGCTAAACACAGGGAATCTTCTCTATTTAGAACTCTAATGGTTTGTATCTTGGTCATTACAGCAAAGGGATATTTATGGAAATGCCTTTATATAGCAAAATATAATTAGAAACAAATAGAAAAAAAAGGAATTAAATTTGAAATATTGTACTTTTTTTTTTTTTTTTCTTAAGAACACTGGAGACCTTGGATTCTGGCAATATTTATAAAATTTCCAGAGAAGAAAAATCAACCGTTCTAGAGAATCCAGCCGCCAGACAGATCTCAGCCACAGTATTGCTGGAAGCCAGAACAGTTTTTAGGAAGAATGGAGCATGAACTGTCCCTTTTCACATGCTCATTATGAATGGTAAAAAGACTTCTGTACTCATTTCTTCTTATTAAATTAAGCTTCCAGGGGCATATTATCTGTGCCCTTCTATGCCATGATGCAGAACTTACAAGGCCATTTAATTCCTAGAGCAAGCAATAGGGTATCCATTGCCATATAGATTTCCTCTCAAGCTGACAATGGAAATTCCTTTATTCTATATTTTAGTAGAATATTTATGGTTTACCATTTAGTAGCAGTTTTTAATCCACTTGCACTATCACTGAAGTAACCCAGAGAGCTCAATTCCAACTTTTTTATCATAGAATCATAGAATTGTTAAGGTTGGAAAAGACCCTTAAGATCATCAGGTCCAACCGTTAACCTACCACTGCCAAGTCCGCCACTAAACCATGTCCTCAAGCACTGCATCTACCCGTCTTTTAAATACCTCCAGGGATGGGGACTCAACCACTTCCCTGGGCAGCCTGTGCCAGGGCCTGACCACTCTTTCAGTAAAGAAGTTTTTCCTAATATCCAACCTAAACTTACCCTGGCGCAGCTTGAGGCCATTTCCTCTCGTCCTATCGCTTGTTACTGGGGTGAAGAAACCGACCCCCACCTCGCTACAACCTCCTTTCAGGCAGTTGTAGAGAGCGATAAGGTCTCCCCTCAGCCTCCTCTTCTCCAAACTAAACAACCCCAGCTCCCTCAGCCGCTCCTCATATGACTTGTGCTCTAGACCCTTCACCAACCTTTTTGCCCTTCTTTGGACAGTTTTACCCGCTTCTACTTTTTTGCTGACTAACAAAGTTACAGGGATACAAAATGAGTGAGCAATTATAGTAAGAACAATTTTTCTTCGTGTTTGAACAGGAAAAAAAGCCTTTGAGTATGTGGGTTTGCTAATTTCTGGCACAATTACCTTTCCTCTGAACCATCATGAATAAAGCCTTATTTCTTAAAACTTCTGTAAACTACATTTGAATCATAGTCATCGCGAGGTCAGTTTGGAACTGCAATGATGGCTACAGAATTTCCTTCATTTTACTCCCATGTAACCCACTGTAAAATGTAGGACTGCCTAGGATCTCTCCTTGGATATGGATTTTTCACCAATTTCTCTGTTTTCCTACCTTCATATTTGCCTGAAGGAGAATACAGCGAGAAAGGAGGTGAATAAAGAACGAAGAGAGCGTTGCAGAATTTCGCAACTTGTTTGGAGGAGCTATGCAGCCAGACTGTGCAGTACGTGGGTAGGCCTAAGTAGCATGTTCTCTCTTTAAATTACTATACTTCAAATATGGGCTGTGCGAAATAATGCTTCATGCTTTCTAATAATACTGCTATGAAAATCGAAACACAAATTTCTGTCTTCTCCCTCATGTTGTTTTTTTTTTTCCCCCCTCCATATGCTGTTTTTCTAATCAGAAATGTGTGCATACTAGGTGATTTGGCAGCAGGTACCCTCACTGCAGGCATCAATCCCATTCAGACAGGCGTATTCCATTACATGTTATGTTCAAGCTGAGCTCTATTAATGGTTCAACCAAAGTAAACGGAACGAGTAGAGTGGGAAGATACCAAAATTTGGGTGTGCTGCTCAGAATCTGACATATTTGAAAACTGGTCTCATAAATGCCATATGCTGACATTTTGTATGAAAGAGGTCCCAAATTTCCCATGAGTTGAAATTTCCTATGCATTTTCTGTATGTATTGGCAATACATATTTTTCAAAATTTATAAAATAAAGTCTTTAAAAGTTACAATCCTTCATTTGTTCACTCAAATAATATATGCAGATCCTATTTTTGAGTAATTACATTTCCAAAGAGCACAGCTCTTTCAGCATATCAAATTGCTACTGACATATGCCATCCGTCTTAAATACTGTTTTCAGCATTCTAATTTCTTTTTCTAATTATGAGTCCATGATGACAAATTAAAACAATATTTTGTGTGCAATTCATATTTTACTGAAATTTAAAATGGCAAGAAATGGATGAGCATTCAATTTATTTTCTCTTCTCAATTAATACAGCAATTAAGATAAGGGGTATAAAACTGGCTTAATTGGGTTGCCATGGCAACTAATTGCCAGATTTCTTCAAAAATAGCATGTTTTAGGTGGAATCAATCTGTGGTAATTTAATTATGTACATCGTGAAGCAAGAAGGCAGGTTAGATACATGTAAGGAAAAGTTCTAATTGCAAATTGTTACACATCTCTGTTACTCCAGTTTTTTCTAGATGTGGTCTGTTACTGTTCATTACACATGGTACAGAATGATAATTTTTCTTTTTAGTGATGAGGAGTATCGAGACTTGCACGATAAATGAGATTCAGAATTGCTTGGGTGTAGTTCAGCCGGTCCTTGGAAACAAGGAAAAAAGTGAAATCTAGACCCTGACTCACTTCTTCCTCATTTTGCTTTGCATGTACAACAGGGAAATTGAAACAGTGCCACTCGGCTAGCTGATTTATACATGTGCAACTGGCCACAGTCATAGAAGCAATAGCCAAGTTGGTTTTTTTTTTTAAACTGGCCAGTGTAGCTCAAGGCAAACGCTGAAATCACACCAATCTAGAGATCCTTTTATAGTCCTCCATATCTCTCAACCTTTACCTTGCTCAAATGCGTATACCCCGTTAAAGAAAGGTTACTGCTCCTGAAGCTTATTTCCAGCAGCTCAGCCCTCCTGCTGGACATCCTGCCTGAGACTGGGGATGGCTGCCAGGCACACGCTTGCAATGTCAGACACTGGGGATGCTGAGGTCATGTAGGGAGCACACCACTTTCCGAAAAGAAAACAGTTGTTTTTCATGCAGCATTGCTTAAGAAACAGACGTAGTGCATTTAAAGCTACAATAGTTAAAATTTTGAACCCAAACTCCATCTCTGAGTATCTTTAACATCTGGAAGAGATGCCACATGTTTAATGACATTTATCCTCCTCTATGTTTAATGTAGTAGAAGTACTTATATTCCCAATTTTTGTCTCAGTACTTCCCTGGTGCTGAGAACAGCAGGGGAAGAAGCTGGCCCACTGGCGCTAGATGAGAGTGTCTGTCTCAGTGGGAGAGCACTGCTACCTGCCTTTGTGTGGGTGGTACTGCACCAGAGCAGCATGAGAAACGTGAAGTTGATAACTGCGTTTAACCAAATCAGCAAGACTGGGTACTAGTGTTTCATCATTTGTCACCAGCAGCTGACACACTTGAACAGCATAGGTGGTTCTTCCATGTATCAGGCAAACAAAGGTGACCAAAGTTTTTCTTCTAAAGAGACAGAAAAAGTCACACAATGGGGACATTAACCAGGGCATCACGTCCCTCCACAATAACATGAGTGATTATTGCAGAACTAAGGTAAATCTGGATATATTTTATTATTCATCCCTCTTAAAGGAAAGGGAATTTTAGCTTTTTTAGATTTCACACATTTTCCAGATAGTTTTTAGCTTCACCTCCAAAATTTTAATGTTTTTCTCCTCCCTTACTTTTTCTAAATTGTGACTCAAATTCTCAGAATACAGGGGAAAAAAGACCATTCCTGGAGAGCTTTTAGCATGACTGATCTTATGAGAAAAACATACAGGTATTCTGCTTTATGATAGTCATCCCAAATGCTCTGGTGTATAATACAATCTGTAGGATGACACCACAACATGGTCACACAGCAAATCTCCTGGAAGGTCTGTTCCAAGCAGATTTCTCAAAGTCAAATGATTTCTTGTCTGTAGTTCACATATGTGTGTTTTACAGATACACTCCCAATAATTGCACTGTATGCTTGTGATATTGCATTGGTTTTAGTGATTAGAATGCTAAATTCAGGAAATGATCACCATTATTGGCACTTTTGCTAATTGAATGAAACCTCTGATGTTTTCCAAGTTTGCATAAAGCTGACTTTGTCCCATTATGAGCTCATTCTCAGATTAAACACAGTTCATGACACTTTAGTGTGTTAACTCTGCTTCATGATATTTCCTACCAGTGTTTAATTTCTTCTTTAATAGACCAGAGACTCCATGTCCACACAAATCTTTAATAAAAAAGAGTTTTCAAATTCTAAAGACGCTACCTTGACCTTTACTGAAATCAAAAGTACAGGGAAAATTAGGATATTCATTCCAAAAAGTCCTTTTTAAAGTGAAATTTCCCCCAATAGAAGGTCAAACTTTATTATCTATAAAATTAATACTGTGTCCATCAAATTTGCTCTTACACATTGTTTCAATTATGTTTGGGAAGGTACAGGAACTGTTTAGATTGGAAATAACATAATTCATACTTAACTACCTTTCTCTACAGTTAATTTGATAATGCTGAAAAGTAATATCATAAAGTTAAAAAAGAATACAATAAATAACTTAATTATTTCCTGCAGTGGAATGACTCAATTTTCTATGGTCCATTCATGATTACTGTCCTACTGGCAAAGAATAGTTTTGTGATTTACTGAAAAAAGATAAAGATGTGATGGATTTATGTAAAGAACTACCAAGCATGAAGCTCCTGGTTTTACTGCTGACAGAAATCTTCAATATTTTACAAATAAGAAAAATGCCTTGGCACTTGTCCCCTGCACTGAAGCGTAATAACAAGAAGCCAGTGCCTGCTGAATCCAATGACAGATTCCCTATTGACATCAGTGAAAGGGTAGGAAAAAAGTATCACTGTGAGGTTTGTTTTCAGCTGTCTCCACTCTTCACCCAAGATAGCACACGAATGTAAGGTCATTTTAAAAAAAGGTGGTCATGGAATATGATGGGACAACAGTGACTTTTTTGTAATTATATAAACTCTATATGCTATGAACACTTATAGAAAATAATATATTTATTTACTGTTTTAGTGTACAGCTAAGGTCCTTTACCGAGATCTAAGGTCCAAGGTTTTATTTCATTTTAGAACCTCGCCTTATTATAAATACTGTTACAAATTAGCACACAACTCACAAACAGCCTTTCACAGTAAGCGTCATGTTTGCAATCCCTTATACTGACAATTAACAATGTCAACACTGCTGAAACGCCTGGTAGCGCTGCCAAAAACTGAACTTGGGGGCAGATGGATTAGGCGGTGTTGATGTGGCCACACGGACACACAGAGCTCTAACAGCTGGCTTGTCTAGGAACCAGCGTGGTGCTGGGCCTGGACTGAGGTGCTCTGTGTTACGCTTGGAGCTGCGCTGGGTACCAGTTCGCGCTGCCGTGCTGTGCAGCGGGCATCACCTGAGCTCTGCTGGATCCCCCCGTTAAGAAAAGGGGAGTCTATGGCAGCTCAGACTTCCTCAGTGCATGTGCCAAAACATCTCAGATTTGACTTAGAGATAAGATGATAGGCCAAAGGAAATAACAGCCTACGCTGAATGCTTTTGAAAAAAGTATCTCTGATTAAGTACGTTTTGGTTTTTTTTTTCCTCTCCTCCCTTTTCACCCCATCTGTTAGCCCAAGCAAATGACTTGCTCTATTGGAAATGCCTGTGAATTTTCAATTTCCCACCCTATCTCATCTGGCAATTCTTAATCCTGCCCCTGGCTGCCCTCTCACATAAACGTCCTAAACATATTCACTGGTATTAGATAGGCTACACTTACTAACCTGAAGAAAGGGGAGGCTTTTACTTTGCAGTTTGCGGACAATGCTGTTTTAAAGAGAATGCATACAGTTATGTTCAATCTGATTTTTTTCCTTTTAAGTTAACATAACCTTCTTTCCAAGTTCTGAAAGAATTCTGTATTCATTTCCTATTACCCTACCACAATTTGGCTTGTCATCGAATGTAATATCCCTTTTCAAGATGGACATTAGCAATGATGGCTAGAAAAATGAAGTGGGTTTCACAGCTTTGTTAGTTAGCATTATCAGTGGCCTGGAAATAAGTTGGGGAATGCCTTCCAGGGACATTATCAGTCCCAGTCATAACCACGGGGACAAGGCAGACTCCCAGACCTACCCGTTGAAATCAATTATAAAACTCCCTTGGCTGCTTCAGCCACAGAGCCTAGACTGAGGCTTCAGGCTGGCAGCACGCATGTGCAAAGGCAGCATTGTTCCCTCTGCGAACGGAAGCAATCAAACCGCGAGCGGACAGTGTGTGAACTGAAGCTCGTCTGTCTTATCGCAGGCCTGCCCAAAGCAAAGCGGTGCTCCGCAGCACCGCTCCTCTCCACTCCCACCAATTCCACTCTTACATATTTATACAGACCAGCAGATAATTTTTCCAGTTACCAACCTGCCTCTAAGTTTAATGTGTTTCAGAAGCTGTTTGGTAATTAATCCAGGGGTGATGGAGACCACAAGGTTAATATCAGCTATTTAGGTTCTGCTATTTATTGCCACTTCCACATGTGGCTGAGCTACATACAGTGAAGCGGTACAATACTCCTGAATGATCATTATTAACACCTTAGCATGCCAGTACTAAATGCACACATGTGGCTTCTAATTACTTCATTCAAAGAAGTCAATAACGTTGGAGTAGATCAGCTCCCGTGCTAATGGTACTGCAGAATTACAAATAAACACAAGAACAGCCGCTTGATGCTGACTCAGTACCTCAACCGAACAGGATTCCTTTTCTCTAACCCATGTTAAATATCTTCTCTTGCCCTGCTGTTCAGCGCACAGACACCTTTCCCTTCTCTCGTCTTTCCAGAATGGATAAAATTCTGGGAATTAAGAGGGGTCACCTAGCAGTGAGGTTCTTGGCTTAGAATAGATGAGCAATGCACATTACTGCCCTAAGTGCAACATAAAGGTATACCCAAAAATCCACTTTCATTCAGACTGGATTCCACAGTTGGAAATATTCAGCTTCTTGTTTCATCTGTTCTCTTTGAGGATATTTGACTCTACCTTTAAAACATATGCAACTTTGTCCTTTCGATAATCCCTCAATAATATTATCCTGACTTTCTACTTTCATTGTAAGATGACATTTCCCAGTGTACCAGATTTTAAGATGCATTTAAAAAGTCTTTATCCAATAGCAAGTAAAAGACAGAAATAAGTTTAGTGCTACATTTTTCCATGGAAATTTCCTAAGAAAAATATGTATATGAATATATAAGCAAATCATCATCTCAGCAGAATTTTTTTTCTTTTCTACTTAAGGCGATATCTCTTTTTCCTGTCAGGCCCTGCAAATGTTCCCTGAGTCATGTGGTTACAAAAATGCAGAATTACCCTCCTAAAAAGAACATTTTACAATTCATCACCAGGACTAAACCAGCTGCAGCTGTGAAAAAGCGTTAGCATATTAGCTGTTATATTACAGACAAATCTTTTATTTATTTTGTGCCTTTAGCTCTGGAGATTTGAAATGTTCAGGATTTTCTCTTTCTTTCTCTGCTCCAAAGTCACTCACTGAATTTTCACTAGATAGTTTAATTTTTATTATATTTGACAGAAGGAACTTTAATCCACGCAATATGTAAAAAATATTGCATTTTAACAAGGGTTTTTACTTATGTTTTTATTGTCATTGTATTGAATAGCATAGAATTCAGCATATCAGGGATGAGTTGTTATTGGTATTTAGGTGCCTTAGGCTTACTAACTGCTCAAATATTATGAAGAAATTAACTCTGATAAAGATGATTTATTACTTTCCAAGAACGTTCATAGACTATTTGCATCTAGCATTAAGATCTCGGTATAGGAATAAATGTGTGAGACGTAACCTTAAAGCAAAGCTGTTCTAAGTCTGAAGTTTCAAGTTAGTTCCTCTGTTTTCTGCTTGCCACAATGATCTCTAATACCTTTTGGTGGCCACCTAGCAAAGTGCTGAAGAGGATGCTTAACTTTACATGTGCACCTTTCTGAACAGAAAATGTCAAGCAGGAAAAAAAGTCATATACTCAAATGAATATGATCCAGAATAGTTACTCACCACTGTCTATTGCCAGAAAGAGAGCAGTGTATATGTTATTCTGAACATGAGGAGATTCCCGATCCAGGATAGCAGTGGTGCCAATGGTACCATTGGTAGGGTTAATTTCTAGCCAGCCTGCTGGATCCTTGTAAACCGAATACCTAAATAAAAATAGAGACATTGTTAACAAATTATATATCTAGACATAAAAAAATTACATTACTACAAAAGAAGATGTCTTTGCACTCACTGGCTTTCATGGGGAAGATCTCTTAATACTTAAAAAATACAATTTAAACCTTGTGCCTTGCCTTTGAGACGGTTCATTATTCTTAGGCTTATCTGACATATGGAGATATAGAGAGGGGTTTGAGTCAATTTCTTTGGATACATATTTCCCAAAGATAAGTACAGAAATCAGTATTTAAAACATAATGTAGGACTTGTTTCCTACTGCTGTGTTACACAGCCAGAGTACCTGAACACTTTCAATGGACCTCTGCATCAACACTGGTATTTCAGGCTTCATGAATCCTCTCACACTCCTCCTTTTTCCAGACTCAAAATTCTGGCTGGACTAGGAGTTATATTTTTAATTTATTTTTTGACTGGTTTTCTTTTTTTTTTTTTTTTTTACAATTAGTTAGTTTGGGTGAGACTGGAAATGTAATAAATTGTGGGGTATGGTAGCAAAAAGAGAGTTAGACTACGGCTTCATTAGGTCTAATGGGACCTGGTCATAGGCAAACTCAGTTTGGATACATTTGTTCTGCAGTCTGTGGTCTGTAGTTTTCTGCTTCTGATGGTTTCAAATAGATGCTCCAAATCTTGGAACAATTCAACCACATACCTGTGGTCTAAATAAGGATTTGAAAATACTGTCTGTCAAGATCCCTCAATACAAAATTCACTGTTGTGCTTTCTTTGCATTAATCAGCACAAATATTTAGACCCTGATACTGGAAATATTTAGAGAGATTGTGGAGTTTATGTACTAAGAACTGCCCTGCTTGACTGAAGTAATAAACATAAGAATGTTCATGATTAGGGCCTAATTCTGTACTCAGTTAAATATATTAAGTAATATAACAACACAGAGCTGAATTAACTGGTACCAATTCCATCTCCAATGAAATGTGTTAATATTTTAAACCAAAACTCCAATCATATAATCAATACTTAGCATAATAACCTGTTTATCTTTTTTGTGGTGAATTGTTACAGGTCATAAACAGCCATACAATCTTCTATAGACATTTTAAATGATAAGTAATTGACATAAACCTGTTATTGTTTAATGAGTATGTGCCTAGCCAGTGCCTCACAGTGGCATTCATCTGAGAGGTGTCCTATGTGATAATGCTGCCAAAAATAATTTATGAGTGAAACTATTTCCTGAGGGAATAATCAAAAATAAGAGATTGTTAGGGGTGGTTAAAAAAAGTAGGTAAAACAAAATAAAATGGCAGTTGCTAGAAGAGGAAAGAATAAATTGCAGGCTAACAAAGACAGACATGGTCTCATTGAATGCTTATTTCAGAGGCTTGCTTTGGTCTCTCCTGCCCTATGGAAAGCGGAAAAATAAGTTGTGATTAGTTGCTAGATCCCTCTAGCAGACTGCTAAGACTGTTAATGTCCATCATCATAGCTAACAACGAGGGGGCAACGTGTGGCTGTCCTATCCAGCTGCCCCTGACTCCCCAGTCCTCGTTTCAGACCTCTCAGTCCCATAGAGCTTGAGCTTTTACATTGTCCCATTATTTTAATCAGGCAGAGTTTGAGAACTTTGGATTTTTGCTAGGATATCAGAAAACCTATGCAGAGCCACTGCTCTGAGCTGTCAGATGCCCAAAATGGCCATTAGCATCATTTGTTATCATGCAGCAAATTTTACTGTGTTTGAGCAGTAGGTCTGATCATTGGCCAAAGGTAAATGAAAAACAAAAGCAAATGACTTAGTCCATGGCTCAAACTTAAATTCTGTCATTAAGACGGCACTGTAAAAGACTATTGACGGAACTGAAGAATGGATCTCTTCTGTCCTTCATCCCAGGAACTTCCCCTCCAATATTTGAAATAATGCCATGGGAAGGTGTCATTAAGCAAAAATGTTTTTTTTTTCTTCCCATATAAGTTAGGAAAGATTAGAACAGATTTGACTTACAATAGCCTCTGAATAATAAATTTTGGGCACGGACACCATACTATTCAGCAGGAAGAAAACATAATTGTTAAAAAGGGAAAAGTTCTGGGCAAATTGGTTTCCTCATGCATAAATGAGGCAGTGCACACACAGGTACTCAGGCCTGAGAAATACAGGACAGAAACATAGACATATTTTCCCAGCCCACAGATCAGGTATCCATCACAACTGGATTAGCTGGAGGCAGAGCAGGACTTGAATATATGCCTTAGAAAGCACAGGGCTCCAGAATCCCTACGAATTTGCCATGTGACCCACAGGTCCATTTAAATAAACTGTTCTATAGATTGACATTATACTTCAAAGATTGATAAAGTACTCTTATTTCAAAAGAATGAGAGTCCAAACAAAAAATACTGGGTTTTGTCTTTGAAAAACAAAACTGCTTTTAGCAGAAAGCCTTCTCTTAGTTCATCAGAGAAATACCTCTCTTACCAAAGAAGTCATTTAGTTGCCTCAAAATTTCTTTGGTGTATCTCCAGAGGAGGTATTATTGTATATATTATCCTACAGAAGATGAACATGGCTAATTTCAGAGCTGCTAACAGGCAACATTGTCCACCTGACTGCTGTTCTTTACCAAGACTTTGCTTCAGGCTTGAAATATGCAATCTCCTCAGGCCTGCTGAACCAGACTGATGTTTCCATGCTATGTAGGAACACAGCGGTGTTCAGGCAGCCAGTTGCAAGATCAAAAATTCAATATATACAGCCATGAAAAATTCCACATTTTTATGAGCTATTACTATGTTAAAATAAATTAAAAGACAAATTAGGAAACCAGAACCTTTTGGAATTTATGAGAAAGAGAGACAAATACTGAAAACACTTGGCTTATTCATGCTCTCCCACAAAAGTCACTCAGAGTTTCACCACTGGCTTCCCCAAGAGCAGAAATTATCCCTTAGGGAATATTTGGAAAAGAATCAAAGGCAAACGCTAGCACATAGTGAGATATTCCATCAATCCAACATGTCCTTCCACTTAATAACCATTTAAACATTAATCAATATGTGAGCTTTATCTCCCGTAACAATGAGTTCCTAGAATAGTAACAATGCAGATCATTATTTCATTTCACTTCTTTGTTTCTTTTTTTTATTGTTGTTTTTATAACTTTGCAACAAAGGTATGCACAAAAATATGAAACAAGGGCAGCCTAAACAATTCCTAGTCTATTGTAAAACTGCAAATTCTCAATTAACCCCGAAACAATTTAAGAAGATTCAACACTTCTAAAGTAATGAGAATTTAAAATGGATTGTATTATCTTCCCTGATTGCTCTGCAAAGCACTGTTAGCTGTGCAAATAAAAAACTGAATTGTATAACCTGTGATTTGGCACAGGATATTGTAAAAGTAGTACTTTGTCTTTCCCACCACATTTTTTACTTATTGTAAGAGTATATTGCAGTACAGTTAAGATGATTGTTCTTTGTTCATTTTTTTGAGGGCTCTGCTTGCAAAAGGTTTAGAATAGACTCATTAGGAAAAGCACTATAAAAAATAGAAGCATAGAATACAAAGGTTTCCTTCCTACTTTTGACTGTAGTGGGATCTGCTGATTGCACAGCACTTTGGAAAAGCAGACCATTTTTTTTTAGGTGGTTAAACATGAACTTATGTGCCTGCATGTTCCTACTCAGTTTTGAAAATCATAAGCACATTGATACATCTGTATGGATGTATACAGAACTATGTTCTCTGGTGTGCCAATTACTGTTTATTCTGGACTTATTCTACATTGCGCTAGTGAAATTTAGTGCTGCTTTGTGGGGTTTCTTTATTTTGTTGTTTTGTTTTTTTTTTTTTAAATTTTAAACCATGCCAAGAGGTTACAGTTCCCAAGGTCATATGCCATATGTTATATGACAACAGGGTATCGGCAAGTGGGTGCAGCCTATTTTGACTGTGACCTCCTTGAACTAGGTTCATATTCTTGCACTATCTATAAGCCAAGCATTGCAAAGGAAGCAGAAACAATTCCCTTAGACTGGAAATTGTCTGCTGCAAAGTTTAAATATACAGCTTAAATATAGACCTACAAACAGATGCAGAGAGGCTAGAGATGCAGAACAAGAGAGCGCAAATCAAAATATGCACTTGGCCTGTTTGGTGCAGAACTAAAATAAAGTAGCAAATATATGGAAATAATTTAAAATTTATAAATGGCATCTTCCCCTTCCTGTAACACAGGAAAACAATTCAGAGAACACCTCCTGGGTTGCTAGCAGACGTGCACGGTGCCGGTGGCTGGCAGCTTGATTAGCACAGAAGATCGTTACACAGAACAGTGGTGATATCAGGGACACAGAAATCTAATCAGAGCCACAACCTTGCACTAGCCACAAAAAGAATTTCACAGCCGACAGCTCAATAGCCCAGGGTGTCATAGGAGAGCAGCCAGGCATCTAGGCACAGAGTCAGATGCTGCTCTTGGCAAGGACTTCCAGAGCTTGGTAGTTGCCAGACTTTTCCCACGTGGAATCAAGGGGTCTTGGCTCTTATGCTTTAACAGAAAGAGAAGGAAGGCAAAATGAATCAGTGCCAAATCTGTGCTGAATGACACACCTGCGCCCGTTTGATGTGCGGCATTGACAGGAGTTAAGGTGAGCAATCTAGACAGGCTTGGCAGGGTGGTGGTTTTCAGCCTTGCGCATCTGGAGATTGCTCAAGTCACGTTGTACAGAGACCGTATGACCAGAAAGATGCAATAGAAAAGTAATGGTACAGTGGCATTGACCCCATGAAATATCTGATTCTGCAATTAGGCTCTGTGTAACAGGGTGAGAGACTGTAGGCAGCAAGTTGACACTGTGGTGGACCAGTGAACAGGCTGGTCTGGGTGAATTAGGACTTGGAGAATTGGACTTTGAGTCCCAGCTCCGTCCCAGCGGAATTAGGGAAGCCCTGTAATTCATGCTATGCCCTCAACTCAGCTTTAAAATGGTGAAGATGTATTTCTGCCTTGAAAATCTGTTAAAAGGATAAAATCTCTAAATCATTGCAAAAGGACTGAGAACATATAGCAATGAGGGACAGCAAAAGTACTGAGATAGACAGAATAGAAAAGAATAATTTGGATAGTTTTCTAAAGATGCAGAAAGATATTTGCTGGCATTTTCAAATTGTATAGTTGCTCATCCCCTTATTTTTTTTTTTAACTACATTTAAAATAGAGTTAAACCCAGATGAGTAAAAATTCATATTCTCTGCGATACGTACATATATTTGTGTGTGTGTATACTTACTGGTCTTGGGTGAAACTGAAAGTGTCAAAATACTGATAGCAACCATTTTCAGAGTGTTTCAATCTGACTGGCAGGAGTCAGTATCAGAAATATAACAAAGCTTATTCATACATTAGATTTCCAAAACATATTTGCTGCTTTTATGGATCCTAGTCCCACTGACATAAGTGAAAAAATATCAGTTGAATAGACCCAATATTTCACCTAAGAAGTATAGACACACATTTGTGTGTTGAATGAAAAGCATTCACATTATCCACATTTCTGAATCCATAGCAGTTCACCTACAATTAGGTAACATACTGAAGTTACCATATCTGTCTTGCTCCTGCTGGGACTATACCTTATAATGGCGGTCTCTGAAATTTTTCTATGAGCTCTTCAAGAACTATTCAAGTCAAATGATCAGTGGGGAAGGTAACTTTGTATTGTCTGTGCCTAAGAGCTCAGCATGAGAACTCCCTTTTGCCTCTGAATGAAAAAATCTCTAAATACAGACATTATGTGGTCTTTAAATCAAGCCAATATGAATTTCATCTCATTATATCAATTCCACCTGAAAAATCAAGAGCAACTACCTCTGGAGAAAGATTCACAGGTATTTTGGAGAGACCGGTGTAGCAATTACAGCATAAATATACGTGCCTATGTAAACAATGGTGGTTCTAAGAGAAAGACAAAACCACTTCCCAAAATATAAGTGTAACATTAAAAATCGGGATTAAAACTGCATTGTGCTTCATATGCTTTCTGTATGGATGACATAATGGAGAGCTTCAGAGATCAGCCTGCTTCCCATCATGCTCCAGCTTTTCCACTGTGCTATCATTACCTTTTGCCTGCAGTAATTATGGCAGCATATGGCACCAGAAAGAGTAGAAAGGAAACCTTGTAATGCAGTAATTCTCCAGCTGAAATATATTCCAGACTCATTAATGATGACACACTGCAATTTTTCTGCTATTTGACTATATGATAACAAAGGTATTCCAGCTCCCATACTGTTTTAGGCTATAAGCTTTGGGAGAGCAACTTACATTTCATATATGTATATTCACAGTCTTGCACAGCAGGGTCTCTAACTGCTAATCCATGCTGAATGAAAACAATGATGATAATTCTCTAACATATATTACATCTAACATTCTCTAACTATATTAACATTTGATTTTGTAAAGATATTTTTTATGCAACTTCCAGGCTTGGTTTTTTATTTTAAAATGTTCGTGTCAGTAAAGCCATTGGAAGAATGTATTTGGAGCAGTTGTGGGTTATCACTTTTTTTCAGATATTGAAAAACCATGTTGATGAATAAAATGTATTAATTTCAAGGTGCAAATGAATATATAGGTTTGCTTTCTATTTTATACCCAGATATAAGGCTACTACCTAACATCTGCTGCAGCAGCCCCTAAACACTAGGTTGTACAGGTCAGTAACACATGATCCGTGCTCCCGCTGTTTGGTGTGACAAAGCATGTCCTAACAACAGAAAGGAGGATAACCAAATTCATCATATTAACAAAAAATTCTGTCAATGAAATAGAGAGGTTGCCAGTAAGACTCCTATTTACCTTATCACATTAAAGTATACTACCAGTAAGCACTTCTGTGGAAAATCAGTTATTCAAAAGGGCTTTTCATACCTCCTTTCAATGCTGCTTCCTCATGTGCTTTCCCACTTAGATACCCAAATACGTTTTTCTTCCTTTATGACCCTTGAAGAACTCTACAATTTCTACTGATCCATATGGCAAGATGTCTTCACATCCTTCTGTATGAGGTGAACTCAGAGGTTGGGAGCTTGCTGTTCAATTTGGAAATGCCTGGATCCGAGCCTGCCTGGGAGCATTACGCTGTGTCACATCTCTTTCCACAGTCAGCGATGGTCTGTAGTCGGACAAAGTGCCAATGCCAACCACTCATCTCCGGTACAGTTGGCATTGGTCTGCCCTAACAGTTCTGTGCCTTCGTTTGCCACTCCTTTCAAAGGAGTGCACGCAGTTAGCGTGGCAGTGTTGTCAGAACTATAAAATTACTATTTTGGGCACAAGATCATGACAATTTCAACACAACTCTGCTGTCATTTAGCGTGTTCTGTTATGCGGGCATATCTGAGTAATAATTCAAAGCTAAGCCTTTTTTGGTAACTTATTAGCAATTCAAATAACACTGCCTGAAATAACAAAAGCATGCCAACAGGTTGTGTGTTAGGAGAGAGGGGCAAAACCTGATGGGTACTGTTCTTCAGACATACACAAGCTACATTGCTGTTGGCAAGCGGATGTGCGACGCTACCCTGGCACTTGCTAAATCCCCTGTTCCACACTGGTTTCAAGGCTCTGCTCTGTACCTGAGCCTGTGGGCCTTGTGCTTCCTGAGGGAATGCATCAAGCAGTTTCACTCTATCTATAGACGTATGGACTGCTCAGTGTGCTGTTTGCAATAGTCTATGGTCTGAACGCAGGAGACTTGGCTACTATAGGCAGTTCAGGTATATGTGTGACATTCGAGCATTCAGAGTAACAGTCTGGCAGTTTTAGGGAACCAGGAATGTTAAGTATTCATAACAGAGCTAATGAAGATCCCTGTTGAATAATGGCAATAGGTTTGTCATCCAATGTATAGGACACCCATAAGATGGTGTAACAACACATGCAGCCCTACCAAGTCAGCCAGCTGAACTGGTTCTTTAGTTGTAGCATTTTTCTTCTCGCCCCTGTGATATGAATCAACAGAAAAAAAATCCTGCATTAAGCTCAGTGCTATCAATAACAGCCTGTAACTAGTACTAGCTAACTTAAAGTCAGCCCAGATATCTATCCACCATGCTGTGGACACAACCTAAAAAGCATTTCCATTGCAGGTAAGGACTAAAAAGCAACTGGAGGATTTCATATCACAGGGGAAACAGAAGCATAAGTGCTTCATCACAGAATGTTATCGAGACAAAATGTAAGCATTTTTTCATCTCAAAAACTACAGGCCAGGTGATGCAGGTAATAAGAGAAATTATAAAGGCAACAGTACTGATAGCCCATTAAAGGGCTTTTTCAGATCTTTTCTGGTCAATTGTATAAATGTATCTGTTGATTACTGATCCTCAAGGCTTTCAGAAACTGTCCCCTATATGCCTAACTTTGTGATTCCACAAAATTATCACTGACAGTTTTTAAGACCTGTTTTGTATCTTAAACTTAACTGTGTCTGGCCAAAACCTTGACGTACACATATCCCCTGTAAACACGCTCTATTAACACAGAGTTAAGAAGGCCCCAACAATCTTCAAAAGATGCTATTAAAAAGTCAGAAAGGAAACCTAAACTGTCATCTGTGTGTACTTTCTAGTCCCCATATTTGACTTCTACACTACAGTTGGCAAACTAAGCATAGTTAGCCATCTTTCCCCATTAAATATATGATCATACAAAATGCATGGTTTTGAATTTGGATTGAAATGCTGTTACTAAAAGTGTAGCTATATGCTAAATGTGCAGTAGGCTGTAAAATATCTCCTGCAGTGGTCTCCTGCAGAGATTTGGACATGCTCAAATTACTTTGGCTAGATTCTTTAGAATAAAAAAATTTAAAACATACAAAGCAAATTTAACTGACATATACTATTATTAATCAGAATAAACATATCATTAACAAAATCTAAAACCTGAAATAAATCCCATTTTCTGGCAACATTGTTGAGAAAGGTATTAGGTCAGATGCATTTTTAAACTTACTGAATACAGAGGATTTATGCAATAGCCATTTTTCAGCTTCATGGAACAGATTTATGGTCTTGCAGACTGTCTATATTTTCACAGGCTGGAAATGTCAACTTAGAGTACAATTTAAAAAAATAAATTAAAATCCCCATCAATGTTCTGCCACAAGTCACTCTGTGCATTTTTGGTCACTGAAAACTCATGTTTCTCTTTGATAAACTGGACATATTCCAGGGTGAATTCATTAGCTACGCACTAGTGCATAGCTTAGCTCTGCAGGTCAAGCATGACAATCTTTGTAGTAACTCACTGCAGTGGTTTTTTCCTGGGCAATCCTGAAGTGTCTCTCAAGTTTCTAGGAGCTTATGTACAAACATAAGCATGCACATACTTTATGCTAACCCTATCTGAATAGACATCATTCTTCTCTGGCTTCAGTGCCAATCTGGCACATGAAATAACGTAATAATGCCCTCCCAAGTGCATGCGTATCTGTTAGGGTGTACAGTGGACAGGATATATCCATTACTATATTCAGTGATGCTGCACAAGACTGATATATGTTGCTTTTTAAGGCTTAAGGTTTGTACACATTCATGTTTTGGTCAGACATTTGTTGTTAATATCAGTTTTCCAGTGATTCAGTCTCAAGAAAAACTCATTTCAGCTTGTTCTAAAGAGCAATGTATATTTTACAGAGAACCAGAGCAAGAATGCTGGGGTACAACAGGGCTGAGCATATGACTGAAGCAGCTCAGCAATTTTTTTCTAAGACTCCTCTGTGCTGCATAAACACAGAATATTCTCTAGAACAAGCTTCCATTTGAGCCTTCTTCTTTCAGTCACCCTTTCAGTTGATGAGTAATATATAGATATTTACGGCAAGAAAAGGAGTCTGCCCAGTGCTTTGGAGGACAACTTCTCTCTGCCACAGCCTTTCCTGGCTGGTATCTGGTTTATGTCAGTAAGTCACAGGAAAGTCTGCTGAAAATGTAAAACAGATTTTTTCAAAAATATTTCAGTTATTATTTTTTTTTTTAATTTTTACAAATGAAAGTGTACTTTTTGATACAACTTATTTAAAAAGGCAGACAAAATAATAAAATGGAAACTCTAGACAGTACTTGGTCTATACCAATATGCCATTATACTTAGAACCATGGTAACATTCTATTTCCAGTCTACAAAACTAAAATTCCAATTTAAAATTATAATTAAAAAAAAAAATTCAGTTAGCAATAATAAAAATAAATCCACCTCCCTCCAAAGTATATTTTCTACAAGCAACGAATCTTGGGAGCAAAGATATTGCTTAAAAACAAAACAAACAAAATGATCAAAAAACTTGCTTACTTCAATCTTTTTTGCAGTTAACTGGGCTGCAATGTAAATATTGTTTTATATGGGTGGGAGGAGATTATAATGCTGAGATATCTCTATCTGTGGAATTTTCTCTTGGCTTCACTCAGAGCCAAGCACAGACCCAGCAGACAGAATTAAGTAGCATACCTCTCACAGAAATGTTTTTGTCTCGTTCAAGTAGAAATGAAGTATTGCCAATAGAGGCAAATTGGAGCATATGGGACAGCATAAAAGGTCAAACGAGAGAGCTTCAGCTGCTCATCCTTACTGCTAATGACAGATCGATATATACCCAATATTGTCTCCTGCTACTCACTGAATCAGAGGGAGCACGGTGGAAATCAGAGTCGGTGTTATAAGAAGAAATGTTGGTGCTATTCTGCATCAGACTTTTAGAAGGCAAGGAGCTCCTTTGCTCAGACACCAGTGACCAAGCATTTTTCAGGCTGGGGCTCTAATCTCACAGATTGTAGTACTGGAAGTGGTTCCTGTGCCCACAGGGAACAGTTTGCAGGGCTGCAGCCACATTACAGACAGTATTTGCTTCTGTTTCCAGCTGCAGGGCACTTTTTAAATTATGCATCCCACCTCACCGTCCGAGCAAAAGATTCATCGTTTCAGCCTTATTTGGCTTGTCACATCAATGATTTAGCCGGTGGGCTTTCATTGCAATTCTCTATCTACAATGATGTGATCAAAACAGAATGAAAAATTAGATGAAATTCAGTTTCTAGTCCCCTGCCACTAAGAAATATCAGCCGAGAAAATGGTTGACTAATTAGTTATTTGTGTGGAGAAACAATAGGAGTAAAACCCTTGGTAAACACGAAGAAAGTAAGAGGAGAATAATTGCAACTAGAATAATTAAAAAAAAAGCCAACACAAAACCTACAGCAATTAATCAAATGAAAATACTAAAATTGCAATAATGAGGAAGTTAAATAAAATGTTATGAAAAGGAAAATATTTTTTGTTATTATTGTACAGTCTTTCAAACATTTCTCTATACCGAGACCTAATTTTCAGGTTTTTTTCCTTCAGGGCAAAAAAATCCTAGAAGCTGAGGTGTAACAAAAAAAATCCACAAACTCATTTATGTATTTTTTAATCAGAAGTGATTAGGGCTATGGTTAAATGAACCCAGAGGCTATAACTATCTGAATTATTCCTAAAGCTAGGGAATAATACACCGTATCTGGGACTAACACACTAGTATAATCAGGCTGTTACTGTTAGAATAATTGTCGACACATGCAAATCAGTAAAAGTTTCTTTATTGCAGCAGTTGTGCCTCAAAAGCTAATCAAAGTGAGATGAGCTGGAGGTTCTTTTATAAACTACCTAGAGAAGGTTTTGGCAGTAAAACTCTATCAAGTTTCTGCACATGCCAGTTCTTTGCAACTGTGCTTCCAGCAAAAGCAGCTTCTCCCACTGCAAATCCATTTGCTGCTTTCTCTTTCAAGCAGGGGTCCCGGTAGCTCTTGAAAAGATAAGAAATTTTTTATAAGAGCCCAGCAGATTCACTACTAAAATGTCAGTATTGAACACAGCTGTGAAATAGCACGTTTCTACAGATTCAGTGTGAGTTACTTTTTTCTAAGGGATGGGTAGAAAAGAGGTGGCTCTCTCCTCAGAGGTCCTTTCCAACCTTAATGATTTGATGATTCTCTACTGTGAAGCATTAGTCTATCCGGATCAGTACAACTCCTGTGGACTGCGGATCCTACTGCCAGGAACTGGCTTGTCCCACCAAGGGATTACTTCTGCCAGCTGCCATAAAACCTCGGTTTTGCCCTGGCTAATACTAAAGACGCAAAGAAAACACCCTCACCTGGAAGCACTCCCCCAAAAGGCAGGGCAGGGGAGCCGCAAGTCTCAGCTCCAGCGCAGGTTTGCAACCTGAGCCTGTGCGATACAGACATATTCACAAGATCCAGTCCTGGCCCCTATTAACATCTATTAACTCTGGGACTCGTCTCATAAGGAAGGAAGGGAATTAATGTTTCTGCAAATTAATTTCCAAAAGGAAAGTGTAACGAATTGGTGAATATGCTGAATAATCATTTTAGCACCGTTTATGTCCTGTGCCAACCTAAGGCCTTTGCAATATTGATGCCTTTCAAAGCAGTGATTAGTGCAGCAGGCAGCCCCTGCACACCACTTCATCTGTTTCTTTCACACTCACTTGCCTCTCTTGTTTCCCTCTTGCTGCCTTTTTCTCATCAAAACTTTTCAAAGAATTACAGTATGAAACTAGAAGACACTGGGACTAGGTTATCCCAGAGATGGGGAATAACTCCTCGTCACCCTGAAAATAATTAAAAATAAAGTCTAGAACTATCATAGGCCATTCTCCCTCTTGCCGGAGGAGCAAGCAATACCAAGGAGGACATTTTTTGATCGGATTCCTGCAGATTTAGCAGAATGGCTTCTTTTGATACTAAACATGATACTGAACATTAATTTTCCCATTAATTACAGATGTTCATTGGGAAACAAAGAATGCCCACAAATGACACAAATGGAAAGAACGGTGTCTAAATCTGAACATACACATGTGGGATCTCTGGGACCACAGCTTCTGGCTGTCCTCAAGGCATTCAGAATTATTAATAGCATGACTTTCCTCCATCTTATCCCTTACTACATGTGGTAATTTGTATCTCTTCAGTGCTAGAGAAAATGCTAGGAAAGAGTGCTGAAACTATGAAGTTCATATGAATTAAAACTGAAACGCTCCCTTGATTTATGTGGGGAAGCCTACACTGGAATTTGAAAGAGGAAAAAATGTGAGGTATTTTTGTCATGCTTGCTAGTAAAGAAAATAATTAACAGAAGATTAAATTATGATCCCCAAGGTGAGAGATGATGCTTTTGTCAGTGTTTTTCTTTTTTTAAAGACTGCAATTTTTACTAGGGAAAAATGTACCCAGTATTTATGAACTATAGCTTGCTTTTTTCTTTTTTTTTTTTTTTTTTAAGTTAATACCTGGAAAAAATAAGGGGAGGAAAAAAAAAAAGATTAACTACAACAGAAGTCAGGAAGTAGGTGTTAGCCAAAACAGTGCAATTCCAAATAAAGGAATCTTATGAATTGTTAAAAGAATTGAAAGAGACTGTAAACACTGTTGAATGGACAGTTACCTAAAAGTTAATGAGACCTTGAAAATGTAGTAGGCTTGGTGAAATCTATTCTACCACAGAAATGTAGATCATAGCCACAAAACCTGAAAGTATTAACAAGATAGACATTTTGCTAGAAAATAAGTTCCGGACTCACAAACCGCAACCTTGAAATCACCGGACAACATTAGTTAAAGTTGTAAAAGTGATGCCACGAAGGAAATGTCTGCAGAGTCTGTCAAGCCAAGGCCAGAAAAGATAAAGTGAAAGGTTCTAAGCAATGAAGAACAAGAGGCTGAGTCTCTGTCTTGGATAAAGTGGCAAATACTCATCTCCTAAACAGGAATGTGAAGTATCTGCTATGATAACATGTAACTGCAGTAAAGGACAGAGCCAGTGATTCACAGAAAAGATATCACATCAATCATGTGGCAATTTTCTTATTCCTATGTAACTCTGTGAAACAAACATTTCATTATAAAGGCCAAATACTTCAAACAAAGTTACCTGAGACCTAATTCCATGAGATTTTTCTTCAAGAAAAAAAAAATAAATTCGGGCTCCCCTGGCTATATCAGGTATTTCAGCCAGAAAATTTACATAAAAGTGTATTTACTGTGATGAACCAGCATAAATATTTTCACTATCTTTTTCTTAGCTTAGCAACAAAAGACAAAGAAAAAAGGGACTAGCATAAGAAAGGACAAAATTTAACACACAATAAATTGACTGTGCAATAAGTAGCAATTCAGAAAGCAAATCTGTGAAGCAGCTGATACTGCCAGAAAAGTAATCGAAGTAGTTTCCTGTGCTGACAGAGCTGGGGCATTCCTGAGTTGGCTGAACTTGCACAGGACTTATTTCTAAGATTCAGCTATTTCTAAGGCGAGCGCCCTAACGCAAGAGATGATAGGAGAGCAATAATGTTCTGCTGACTTAGAAAAGCCGCTGAGTTTCTTGGCAGGCTGCAGTTAGGGGCCTGGCAGGAAAACCAGCCCCATTCCTGCTCCTTCCCTCTCCTCTCCCCATCAAGTGCACAACACCGTCCCCCCAGCTCTGTTTAAACTGCATGTGTGTGTGATAGCTGATATAAAATATGCAGCTGGTGCAGGTTTCCCTCTCCAGAAACTCATTTTGGTGAGATATTGGTTGCTAATCCGATGATTATAAGAGTGCGTTTTCACTTATTTGACAGGCATAATCTTGAGTGGCAAAGATCCACATTGGACTCCAGACTTCACCAAGTAAAAGGAAAACACTGATCCTGGGAGTAGAGCTGAACCTGATCCAGGCAAAAAACTTGGCTTGAATCCTGTTTTTTCTCACATTAGAGCACTGTCTGAGCCATTATTTGTAGTCTTTGCTGCATGTGGAGCTGATCCCCAGAAGTATGTTTCATGTTACCAGTTCACAATAACAACTGAATTAATAACTGACATCTCTTAGAGAGGATTTCTTCAGCAGGGAGAGCTGCGCGAACCCGCAGCAGTCTGCAGCATCACCCCTCAGCCTCTCCTGTCATCCTACAGAGCCACGCGCTGCCATTGCTGCCACAGCCTGCAGGCTCCCATCAACCCGCTAATCCCCGCGTGTGCCCCATCACACAGACCCAAACAGACACTTTTACACGTTAGAATCATAGAATCTCAGAATCACAGAATGGTTTGGGCTGGAAGGGACCTTTAAAGGCCATCTAGTCCAACCCCCCTGCAATGGGCAGGGACGTCTTCAAATAGAGCACGTTGCTCAGAGCCCCATCCAGCCTGGTCTTGAATGTTTCCAGGGATGGGGCATCTCCCACCTCTCTGGGCAACCTGTGCCAGTGTTTCACCACCCTCATCGTGAAAAATTTTGAAACATTTCCCATTACGTTTGCCTTTCTGTACCTCTGGGATGGGTGCCTGTCGGTTGAGGTTTATCAGCAAGGCCGGATGGTTTCACTAACCACCATGACACCGATGCCAGCTTTAAACCAACAAACTGCCACTATGTCTCTCCCTTGCTCACCTCCAGATCCCTGAAGCAGGGAGCTTGACAGAAGCAACAGCAGTGTGCTGGAAATTTGAGTTCCTGCAGGTGCATGGCACTGGGAGGAGGAGATGAGGAATGAAAGGCTTATCCTGGCTCAAGGCCTTCATGTGGACTTCCTAAATGCTACCTCTAGGGAGGAGACATGGGAAGTTCCAAACCCAGTCAAAATATTTTACAATTAAACAGAATCAAATCAGGATGATTTTGGTCACAGTTGGGTGCCAACCGATGAGTGAGTTAGGAGTTAACTCCTTGTTCCCTATTGAATCTACTAAGCATTATTATGAAGGCTGAATTCTCTAAAGGTCAGTGCAAGAGCAGGAAATAAGGATGTGGGCTTTTTTAAAGAAAAGAGTTAGGCTTTTATAAACTTTTTTTTTTTAGTACCCTACATTTTCCTCTATTTCCTCTAAATTCCTAGTGTTTCTTCATGAAAAATATTTTATGCACACACAAGCGCATGCAAATAAATTTGTCCAAAAAGGATGTCTCAGGGAAATTGTATGAGTTATTCACACAGATATGAGAATTTCTCTGTGTAGGCATTACTTTTGGAAAATTATAGAAGCACATATGTAAAAACTTGTGCTAAATTGATGTCCTAGCAAAAACCATATCCTTACCATTGCTCAGCATCAGATTATGTTTTCAGTTGCATACTACAATACATGAACGTGATAATGTTAATTTCATGTCAAAGTCTACGTGAAAAATATATGCAAGGCTGTCTAATGTTTGATTAATGGCCTGACTTTATCCAGAAGAACTGGAAATTCTCAAAGGGTTTTATAAATCAGTGAAGAGCCAACAAATTAATAACTTTGCTTCCATAGAAATAGAACTCAACTAATTCCATAAAATATGTCACTGGTATTATTATTGCAGCAATTAAGATGTTTTTCCTTTTAGTTCTTTAGTTTAGCTTTGTTTAAAAATAACTCTATTCATAGTAGGAAAATAGACTGTCTCGATGCATTTGTATAGTTATGTAGCCCAGAGGAATTAATACTCACCAAGTAAAAATACTTTCCAACCTTGTAGCATTCAATAACAAAGAAGGAAAGGGTAGGTGAGAAATTCAGCAGCATGTGTGATAATCCGAGCATATACCATTCAAGAAAAATTCACACTACTGTCCAATCCGATAATACAAAGAAAAAGGCACATTTATTCCTGGCTAATAATAACACAAATTAAGTTTTCATTTTTTCCAGCTGAGTATACTATGCACTTCATGGGCACAGTTCTTACAGAAGAAACTTAATTAATTTTCTTTCATTCTTTTTGTAATAATAGGCAAACTCCTATCTGAGGTTTATTTGACCGAGTACACTGAACTATACAAAAAACATGCAACCACTTTCTGTCCTAAATGTTGGAGCAATGTGTGATATCATGTCACATCTTTTCCTTTATTTTAGGGCAGTTTCTTTTGTTTGCCTAACTCACTATCTTTAATGACCATGACAAATGAAAAGGGAAGTGTGACTTACCTTTTCTAATCTCTACGAATCAGATTCTCAGGCATTCAAGCTGTCCAAATGCACTTTAAAATCCATGGACTTCCCTCCTACCCATCTGGCCCTTATCACTTTTCAAGATTGTGTATAACCATGTCTTAGTTGTTTTATTTATAATGTCATCAAGTCTAGGTTGTTACATTTGTTATAGGTTGCTGTGCTGAATCCCCCCCCGCCTTTCTGCCTGTGCCTTCAAGGGATGTTAGAAGAGTGAAATACTGCTTTTCACTTGTTGAACAAAAACATTAAAAGTCAATTCCGCACTCAGTTATATTCACTCAGGGGATATTCATTGCAACATCCCTTGTCTAACTGATGTTACTGCAAAACAAATTTAGTCCTGTACATGTAAATATTAATAGAGAATATTGACAGAAATTAAAATTCTGCTAGATATTCTGAAAAGCATGTCACAAGGTATAGCAGAATGGAGAAAACAGCCCTTTTACGTATACTTCAACATATAATATATGACCTATGAAAAAACCCTGTTTTTTTCAAAGAAATAGAAAATTAAAGGATATTCTTTTTGTTACTTATAACTGGGAAAATTATCCTTTATTTGCTCAAAGGTGAGTTTGTGCTGAACACTTCTCAGTAATATTCCTTTGGAGGTTAGAAAGCATCTTTTTTGTTAGGGTAAGTAACCTGTGTGCATCTGAATGCTTGCTCTGATATACTGCCTACAACAAATCTACTCTATACAGCACAATTTTTATATCATGTTCATCATCATAATAGCCAAGCCCCTTTCAAATGTACATTAAGCAACATGACAAATGTGTGTAATTTAAGAAATCTGCTGGCCAATGGTAAAAAATGTGAACAAGTTAGAGGAAAAAGCTCCACATAAGTATTCGTTTATGACACAAAAGAGCTTTCATTAGATGGTACGGGATTGAGTACTGAAACAACAGAAAATGGAAGAATTGCAGTTGCTTGTTTAACCTTAATTTGCCACACTGACAGTTGCTGATAAACTTTATATCTAGGCCTTGCTTGACTGCAGCGTGGTACCAATGAGGCAAACACTTTACCAACAGTCTTCTACTATTTGGTCATATATAGTTTTATTTTCTGCTTGATATCTATTGCATTCAGTGCACACAATATATCGTGCTCTGTAAATTGAAAGTATTTAATCCTCTCCTAAGCTTATTAACTATTATGTCTTAGTTACTCTATGCTATTTAACCCTGGATTGGATGGCCCAAGAGTTAAACTTGGCATGCACTTTTCTCGTCATTAGGAATCCGAATGTTTTGCCAGCCACCTTCAATGCATGTCCATAGTATCACTCTGCGATGAATCTTAATGCTTCAATTTAACAGACATAAAATGGTGGCTTCAAGACCTTTAAAACTAAAAATATCTGCTATTTTTTTTTCCTGAAATGACAAAAGCTGAAATGAAAAAACTCACCTAACTGCACAAAGACTTCGTTCGAAGGGTTACAGTTAGACAATGATTAAAGCTATTATGGGCTCTTTCTTCTTTTTTCCTTGTACTTGAAAACCTAAACTCTGTAACAGTTTCTATGAGTCAAACTAACTTAACACAATTGACATGAAGATATGCAAAACTAAGACAGTGTTGTTTTCTTTCTCTACTAAAATGTGTTTTAAACACAAGTTAATAACTTAGAAGCTTCCAGGGCCAGAAGTATCTTTTGAGTGCTCCATTTTGAAGCTGCAAACCTTGTGCCCTACTAATACAAAAATTTCTTGTTTTAGCCCTGAAGCATTATCAGATAAACTCTGTGGCTGCATTTGTTTTTTATGTATAAAATGCTACCAATGACCCAGGGCTGAATCTCCAGAGAGGCTGGGCCTTAGGCAGGTAGAATTCTATTGGAAATTTCCCATTTGAAAGGAAAAAGAGGAAACATTATTCTGACAGGCCCATTAAAATAGGTAAATGTGTAAAAATTCTCCAGGGTTTGGACTATTCAATGAAATCTGTGTGAGACAGGTTAGTATCTCCAAGGCAATGCTATGCTAAGTACTACCCAATGGAGCTGCCCCAAGGGATCACATGGATAATAATTATCTAGCTATATGTAGAGTAGGCATGCATGTCTCTGTAGGCATATTTACCTAGAGCATAATGGTCATAAAATTAGGAAGAAGTCAGTCCCTAGCAATTCACATTTGAACCAAGAACGAATCTGCAGGCTTACTGCTGCTTAACAAAGTGCATAATTTCACTCTTACTCAGAAACTATTTTACAGAAATTGGCATCCTTATTACTAAGTTAATAGAAAAATTCCAATTGAACTCTACAAGACTTTTTTCCTATTACAGTAACATTGCAGAGCTCCATTTAGTAAAAATGAGTGCTTAAACCTTCTGACAATTTGCTCACTGAACTTAAATTCCACTCCAAGAATAACCATCTGTGAGTCTGAAAGAAGATGGGGTTCTTTATGCCTTGAAATGCCCAGACTAGGGATGTCTTGCATTTGAGCAGTGGCTGTAAATATACAACAGACGTTCGGTGTATTTGGGAAAGCTTCTGCTCCGAGATGAAATCCTACACCCAGATTCTGTGGGAATTTTGCCACTGAACCGAGTGTGTCCATGGTTTATTCTGTCCTTATTCTGGAGATGGCAAATTAATGAAATATTGCCATAACATTGGCACCTCATATCTTCACAGCAGGGCAAATAGCTATGAAAGAATTACAACATCAGGACATGAATGCCAGACAACACCTGCTCTGGTGTCATCTAAGATCTATACCTGCTTTAAAGACAGAAGTGCTGAACTCCACAAGAAGAATAAGAATGGCTTAACTATATACTTCCACCTGATGACAGGATTCTGGCCTAGACGCCTTACCAGTCTTCCTGGAGAACTTTTATTTGAGTGCTTGGTTTTCTAACTTTTGCCTTTGTATAAAATCATGCTGGTCACTGGAGCTACAATCTTACATATTACCAGTCCAAATAAACTTCTGTCAAAGCACCGCTGAGAGTTGTAACTACAGGCAGACGTGCATGCGCGATCTAACTTGGCTGAGTGGGACTCAAGAATTCAATGGCTTTAAAATATTAACAGAAATTCATACCACCCCCTTCCCTGTCACCTTGCCTCCTCACACAGCATCCTCAAACTTGATAGCCAACTTATTATAATCAAGATACTCTTTACTTCTTCCAGAGGTAGAATCCTGCCTTTTCTGAAGCCAGAAGAGAACTGTAATGACATAGTGAGTTATTGTCAAGATCTGATCGACTGCAAGCATAACTTGTGACTGATATATCCTATTGTTATATTTCTCAAGAAGATCTGCAATATTGTTTAGTCAGTGACATGAAAAATGTGTCCTATAATTTCACAGTTCACAGCCTTTCATTCTGAGTGCTGACATGGTTGCAATCATAATGTGGCATAATATTGTTATGCAGGATAAAGACAGAGGGTCTAATTAAACTCCCCGTAAATGTTACATTCATCCTTATTAATCAAGAATTTGGGATTCTTAAGGTAATATCAAGGGAAGTTAAAATTGGTTTCTATGGCTTATTTGATTACATGGAAACACAGATTCTCAATTCTATCATCTATAGCTTTAATATCAACATATTAAGTATGATTGATTCCAACAGAGTAGAGCAGGTGGAAAAATTTAGGAATATGCTCTTCTGACAAGTATTGTTAGGAATGATAAAGTCTGGCTTCAGGTAGCTGGGTTCCCTGCAAAACTATGAATCACTGGATTGAGAATTCCTGGGATCCTCACTTTAGGTAGTCTTTAATAATTTAATTCAGACACTTCTGCTATTTCAGGGACTAATCAGAGAGAGAGGGATTAATCTTTTTTCTCAGGAAAGGGACACTGCTCTTCAACAGAACTGCCTCATTCAGTCCGGGTGAAAATTTGCTCTCTGCTCTCCCTCCTTTTCTACTATAAGAGGGTAGGATAAAAATAGGTGCTGTAGCAACATGTTTAGGTACATTAATCTTTCCCCCCACACCTTGGCAACTGCTAGGAAGAGCCAAGCAGTAAGACTAGCTGTTAGCATAGATAAGACAAAGCAAGCATGGGAGTTTCCCTGCCTCCCTGTAAGGCAAAAACTGGCATACCAAAGCTTCGCACCAACTGGTTAGATGGGATTGTCCTTATGCACTAAAAATTGAGATATACAAAAGCAGACAAGGAGAGGAGAGGCCTAACATCTGCCCCAACACAGAGACAGATAATATCAGTAAGAGAAGGGCAAAAAGCAGCAACAGGGGAGACTTAGAGGTGTTCACCACTAGGAGAAACACTAGAAGCAACTGAGAAATCAAGGACTCCTCGGGACTCTCCAAGGTGCTAAAAGGGAGGTGTTGACAGGCTGGCTGTAAATTAAGCAAGCCAGGGAATGCCTATGAGTAATGAAAGGACTGAAAACCAGACTTTCGGAAGCAGACTATCAACATCTGTTCACTATTCTGAGGAAAAGAAGGCCCTGTAATAGTATAGCTCCGATATTGAAGCTGATGGAGTTGAAAGTGGCTTTCCTGAATGGCCAGCATTAGATGCTGTCCACAGCTTTTATAGGACATGGTTTCCAGATTTGGCAGATGTTTTAATTCTCTCAGCACTGGGGTTTTACTCCAGTCATTTATTCTCTTCAGTCTCATCATCTCAGTAGTTCCCACCAGAGACCTTTCTTTTTTTTTTTTTTTTTTTACCAGCTGCTTCCTCCACGTTAATTCAGACTCAGTGATATAGCCACACAGTGCTAGCCAGCTGCAAGTCATCTTCTGAACAGGAAAAATGGGGCCTGATTTTACTCTTAAGCCATTATTACCCTTCCAAAGTTACATCAGTGTGGTCATGGGTCTGAGAGGAGAATAAAGGAGGTACAGCACCACTCCAGAAACAATTTTGTTTCTTTCCCATCTTGCTGTAGGCTTAAAGAGTTTGCTGTGTGGGGAAAGAGTGGTTTGTTTACTTTGTTCAGTAAACAAAAAGTGGAAGTCAGTTTGGTCAAACGACGAAAAAAAAAAAGACAATGCATTTTTTCATTAATTTTTCAGATATTAATATTATCATAGTAACATATACATATCACAGTGATTACCTACACAGATTAATACCTACATGTATTAATACGTTCAAGACACAGGTTCAGTAGAAAGACTGTTGTGCAGAATACTGTTGAGCTAACGGTTGACTAGTGAGTACCTGCAATTATAGGTGGTAGTTGTATAGCATGAGGGAATTGGCCAAGTTCTTTCTTTCAGAAGTGATTAAATCTCTCCTTTTCCAGCATTGCTTGCTGGATACCCCAATACATGCAGCTCTCTAGAGTTAGTGTTTCTGTGTTTCAAAATTTTGCAGGAAAGACAGAAGAGGAAAAACTTCTTGCTGCAAGCAGATTCCCTCTCTACCTGGCTTTCTTTCTATCTTAAAAAAGAGAAAGGAAAAGAAAAACAATTTGCACTGTCCAATATACAGCAACTTCAGATCTGGAGATGCGCTACAAATTCCCAATGGCTGGGTTCAGGCAGGCCATAAATAAAACTGCAGAGCCAACTTGAGATGCTCTTGGGTGTAACTTACAGTGAAAAACTCCGGTGCTGCATGCTGAGAGCATGGCTCAGACATTCATTTATAACAATAGAACTATTCTTCTGTCTGCACAAGGAAAACAAATCTCCTGTTGTTAGGAATCAAAGACAAGTCCTTCAGACTCTAGGAGACATATTTAACAATGACTAAGTGCGTTAATTCATAAGCATTCACTCTTTAAGACTTTCTATCCCTCTCTCATTGTATAGTACTTCTGTAAGTGATTGTAGCGTATCCCAAAAAGCAAGTTTATTGACCTCCACCTGCAACAAAAGGGCTTTAAAAAGGTTTGATGTGCAACAAAGTATGCAAAATTGATCCCTTAAGTGTTTGTGAGGAATGTGATTTGAAACCTCATCCTTGTTCAGAGGGTTCAGGATCTCTGAAAAAACCCTGGCAAGAGACACGAAAAAGGCTTTTTGAATTGTCTTTGCAAATCATGGCTTATATATTCACTATATGTAAGGGTGGTGATTGGCAGCAAAGAGAAGTAACAGAAGTAAATTTGCTTTTCCAGTGAATTCTCCTTAGTTTTCTCAAGTATTTGAGATTTGGAAGAAACTCACTGAACAAGAAATCCCACTTCAGTGTAGTTTCAGCACTGTTTTACAGAATTTTAGGCAATCTTTTTTTTGACAAAGAGTATGCAGATCATGGTTGCCACCAATAAGAGTCTGGAACATTTCCACTGACTTCCACCAACTCCATAGGCACTGACCCCAAAGTTGGGATGATGTAATCTAAAAAAAAATGTGGCCCAGTAGTAAAAGCTCCTGTTCCCAAAGTCAATCAATGGCCAGCCCATTGTCCAGTGGCTCTTGGGCAAATGACGAATAAGCAACCATGATCACTTTTAACTCAATATCTGTTAGGTTCAGTCTTATCATCCCCATGGTCTAATGTTCAAGGATAAAGCCTCATTAGTATATACACTTAGTTTGCAGTATAGAAAAATGCACTTTATGTAAAGAGAAACAGAGTCTATCCACCTTCCAGATAGACCAGTAGCTGTTATTTGGAAATGATGAAAAAAATACATATGACTTTGCTCCCATTTACAGACTAGCTGAGCTATCAAACACACAGCCAGTACAACGGCAGTGCCACGGCAGTCAAATGTCCAGGCTGCAGGTTAACAGGCAGCTGGGTGGCTGGATCCATCACAGGCTACTCTAACCTGAATTTATTAGTCTCAAATTAATGGAGATTTACTGGTTTCATATTTGTGTAATTCCACTAAATTAATGATATAGTGATATAAGGATACCAGAATCAAATAAAAAGGATGTCAAATTTCAAGGAAAAAATTGGTTTTCAAATTACAACAGTTGAGACTTCACCACTAAGACAAGGTACCTATGCTTCCAGAAGCCACTTCTACTATGTGGAATCAGCTGGATCAAGGTGCAGATAAAAAAATTACACACACACAGACGCACACACACACACAAATATATATCTTATTTACATATATTGCTTCAGGTATTTTTGGTAGTCTTTCATATTCCCATGAAACTCACTGCAGTTTGGGTTCTGTTTCTAAGTTCTCCGGCTTCAAATACTGTATTTTAATTCTACTTAATGAATTAGATATGCTTTAGAGCTATAATAAACTTTTCTTGTGAAGATATTTCTGAAGCATTGAGTCACATTGCTTACTGAGAATAAATACCGCAATAATGTATTTACATAAATAATTTAAAATCCAAGAGCACAGTAGGTAATAAAAATACATTGCCATGATAAACGATGAAACCAGAGAACAACGTTGCTTTAATTAAAAATTACAAATACACTGCAGTAAACAACTTATTTACACATAGTTAAAAGTCTAACTATTGAATATCCTGGACTTGTTGAATCCAAAAAAGGAAAAAATACTAAAACCAATCTCTTCACACAGACAAAATATTGAGGACCGTAACAGTGTTTAATTAAGATCTACTGTTAATAACGGATTTCAGAGAGTGAGGCTCTTCTTTTAATTTCCCAAGGTAGAAAATGTTATTAAATTTGGCCTTTAACTTCTCATTGACATGTACACTTGAAACTTCTGATTAAAATTTCAGAGGTTGGGAAGAAGCACCCAAAATTAAACTCTTAAATCTGGCACAAAAATAACAATGATCCCTGATTAAGAAATCAAATTTCAGAAACTTCATTACTGTTCTATTAATAAATTGTTGGGTTATAATTAAAATGAGGCCTGCTGGATTTCTTTAATTTTTTAATTCTAAAAAAGTTGGAAACTGTAGAGGGAATTAAACGCTTAAAAAAAAATAGGTTAATGAATCTAAGAAACGTGATCCAATTTGAACAGGTTCCTTTTCTTTCTGGGAGTGATCAGAGCAGAACAAACATTACTTTCCACCCAAAGGTATGCGTTCAGGAAACACCACTGGTTTGGTCTGCTCTTTCCTTTCTACAGCATCCATAGTCCAAAGCTCACTATACTTATTGCAGACTTCTCATAGGAAATCATAGATCTGGGTATAGTTGTGAAAGTCAGTGTTAACCTAGTTTTAAACAGGTATAATTTAGAGTAAGATTAAACTTGATGCCTACATTATTTAGCTGGTCAATATGAGCACGCGGTTCTTGTTTCCAGGATGATGTTTCTACCTCTACCTTGAGTTTCTTTGAAATGTTAGCATCAGTAGATCAGAGAAGAGCTGACACCATAAAAGTTCACTGCTAATCATGTGCAGACAAATAGCTAGAGCTCAAGGTACGTGCTTTTGAGTCTTACAAATACTTGGAGTCATATTTTTTTCAGTGTAATACATTTTTGCCAGCTTGTTTGAACTTTTAAATGAAATTCCTTCTCAGTCTGCAAAAACACTTCAAGCTGAAGAATAAGAAAGAAAATTGCTTCAAAAGTACAGCTGTCTTTAGGAATTTTTACAAAGTAAGCCACGTTTTTTGAAGAGATAAGTAATTTGAATCTGATTCAGATATGCAATGTTCAAAGAATAAATACAATCTAGATGTGGACAATGGCACAAATGGTTTCTATACCCTATTCATGGTTCTTGAAATGCATTTATGATGTTGAATCTAGTAGAGTAACTAAATTTCCTGATTACAAATAATCATCAGCCCCTCCTACAAGTTTTATATAGAAAACTAACTAAAAATATCCCTGTGGTTAGACATATCTCAGTTGTTATAGGTTGAAAATAGAAAAAAGTAACATTACTAATTCTCTGTTTTTCTTTTGTTTGTATCCATCTGTACATTTTGAACAGATATATACTCTGTTGGGGGTAATGTACATTTTTCACACAGCACACACAATACAAATCTGGTATTCATTGCTTCATTGCTTTGCAGATGCAAAACATTGCTTGCTTGTGGTTATCAATATTTAGTCTAATATCTTGTTTAAAAGTCTGTATTGTGCCTGCTTGGCCTTTATTTTACCAGTATAATCATAGTAAGGACTCTGATGATATAATTTATAACAGCATAGTCTGAGAACCATGCAGTTTGGTATGCATTCTTTACAAAAGGCCTGGACCTAGGCCCAAACTCTAAACACGCACCTGCCTGTAGGAACTTATAAGTAAACATTTCTGGAAGACCCAAACTAGTGAGTAGCTTTGGCCTTTATACATGCAATTTTACACTATCCTTAATTGCAGAAGCTGTTCTCATATACAACAGTCTTCCTTTTTCACTGCTAGTAGCTATGTGTTTCAAAAATACCTGCCAGTGTTAAAAGCATCTTTTAAAAATGTTATTGTATGCTTTCCTGTTATTTTAGCAAAAGAAGGACATACAGGTAGTTGAAATAGCCTTTCCTGAATCATTCCACTGTTTCCCAGATTTCCATTACACTTGCTTTATTTTCTTCTAACTTATAGATTATGAGCTAGTTATAGTCAAGACTTGAGAGGTCTTTTGCAGCCAGTTGTGAGATGTGGTGGACTGCAGAAAGTTTATGCTACTTAGCTGGTTACACACAATACCCAAAGCTAACTTCGAGTTTCCAGTGACTCATCGGTATGTCCTATAATTTCAGTGCCAATGTAGTTAGGAGAAATTCAGCAAAATCAGTAGGTCAAGGGGAAAAATTCAGATAATAGTTTCTGGATTGTTGGTTTTGATAACCAAATCCTTGTATTTTTCTTGGCTTTTCTCTTTTAGCATCACAAAATCAACTGTTACAATAATTAATATGACTTTTCTTGTCTCCCATGAAAATACATAAAGTTATGGAGAACTTCAATAATTATGTTTCTTAAACTCAGTCCCAACCCCAAATGGAATAAATATCTTTTCCCTACACAAACCAGGTTCTGAGTAATGCTGCTGAGGGTCATATTGCTGTATCTGACAAGCAATAGAAATGCCATAGTTTTTCCATCCATAGACAAATCTTTGTGACCACAGTGAATGAAATAAGGAATCCTTGGAGCAAAAACTAAAATTAAGAATAAAAATACATTCTGTAAATAAATAAATTTAGAAAACAAGGGGAATGACATATACTAAGAATCATCCTTCAGATAAACTGGTATTTCAATGGCAGAACTCAAAGGCATTTTTGATAGAGAAAAACTGAACTATTCATGCTCCATTAACTAGGTATTTTTACGGTGATGCAGAGAATTGAAACTTTTAATTATCTGCCTTTTTCCTCCTTCCTTGGAGATGAGCACACTCACCTGCTTAAATTCACCTTCTCATCATTTGAATCCAAGGTTGTCAGTGTGGTCCTTTGCAATGGCATGCTTACTAACATTTGTTACTGACAGAGAACATCTTCAAGATCAGTAGCTTTCTTTTTTTGTAGAACAGTACATATGTCAGACCTTCTTTAAAAGTGCACAATCACTGCTAAATAATCCTGTGATAGCAAAGAAATCTATACCTCCATGGTATAGATTGACAGTGCACATTGTTCAGGTAAAGCTTTGAAGTCATTCTCACAAAGATGTTTATGCCCTTTTATATACATTGATATCTGGGGGAAATTCGACTCACAGGTAAGAATGAAAAAAGCCACAGATGTAGCTTTTAGTTTTAGTGCCTAACCTGCAGTTCTCAAATGCTGAGAAAAGCTGTCTGGAAAGTCCATTTAGTATTAGAGAAGAAAGCAGTTGATCTTTCGTTTTTCCACAAATCTAAAAACAAAAGACCAGACCAGGTACATCAAAATATAAGATGGTGGCACCACTTAATACTTAGGTTTGCTCCTTGCGACATGGCACATGTGTGGGATTACCTTATCATAGCACAGAAATAATAATTTACTTTCATCTATCTGGGCAAGGCCAAGTCTTAGTTTACTGTACCTTCAGTGTTTCACTGGGAAGGATTTTCTCAGCCTTTGAATGTGGATGGATGGTAATTATTTCACTGAGGGACATTATAAATGATCATAAATTAACTTAATCCATATGTAAAACATAAATTATTTCTATATTTCAATTTTATACATGTTTTCTCTGGCTCTCATGAAGGAAGAGGAATAAACAAGCTGGTGAAAAGTCATTTTGAAACACTATGCAAAACTATGTTGCTCATGACCCTCAATTGTTCTACTGCAGTAATCTCATAGCCTGGAAAACTATTGCCCCCCGTCTAATGTAGTTCTTTGTTTTCATCATACTGAATCTCTTCACTGTAGGAAAAAAAATGCCACTTATTATGTAGAACCCAAACAACTTTAATTTAATTTTGTACTGGCAGGCAAATTCTTGGGCACGAAAAACGTACTCACTTTGTGATGGATGAAAATTAGAGGCTACTGCACTCACCTGATAGTCTGATGTTGCAAAGTATCTGGATCAGTGGCATTTACCGTTAACACAACACTGCCAATAGGGATGTTTTCTTGTTTTGTCACTGTCATTGGGTTTGGGTGGAAAACTGGGCCTTCATTCACATCCTCAACGGTGATCTGAACTGTTGCCGTGGAACTGGGGCCATAGGCTATGTCTGGAATCAGCGGGTCTTCATTTTCTACTTTGATCAGCAACGTGTGAAATGCCGAAATCTCATAGTCTAAAGGCTGTAAAACACATTATAAAATCAGAGTGCAAGGTGCAAAGACAGTACTTAACACTTTTTCCTTGTACCCCATTGCAAACTAGCAGAAGACAGGATGAGCCAGAACGGGACAACAGCACTCATCTCATCTGATACTGGGTCAGAATTTAGCATTAGACATAATGGTAGTTATAAAGTGTATTGAAGATAATGAACTTAATGGACTTAATGAAAGATGGAGATGTCCCTCTATCCAAGACCATGTACTTTTTTGCCATACCTCATAGACAGAATTTAATTCTCATATATAGATGCTTATTTATGATGTAACATGCATTTAGCAAACAAATCAGAGTCATACTTAGTAGCTACTTACGATAAGTAAGATAAGGCTATTTTCTCAACTCCTTCCTTGAAATAAAAAGCACCACCATGGAAAAACATTCCATTTGTCTTTAGAATTGAAAATACCTCTTCTGAAGTCAAACAGAGAAAATTCTGGTACAGGCAGCAACCAGGACTATTTTCTTTTTTTAAAGTGTGGGATACAGGATTATCTTCATACAAAGACAGGTAATAATTTTTTTTGTGAGACTTTAGAAATGTGGGACCAAAGGCGTCTCTCCAGTTCAGTCTGAAGCCACATCTCTCACTTCCCTGGTATTTGCATCTGTGTTCTCTGAGAACAAAATATGGCCCTTGAATTCTAATCGTACCTTCAGTCACGAACAAAACTGTGTTGTGAAGTCTCGCTATTAATTGTGATGCTTACTACAAAACTAGCTGCTATTTAAGCACAATGACACTATATTTAGCAACAGGCAGGTCCTTATGACTAAAGAAGTAAGGTTACTGTGACAGAAGAAGGGGTTATACATATTGTTGGGACAAGGGCTGGTAGCCAACTATATATTTTTGAGTAACATATCCTTGCTGCGCCTTCTTTTATGCAGTAAATCCAGCAGGTGGACCTTACAGCAATAACGCAGTACAACAGCAAATTGTTCTTACTTTGACAACAGAGAGCATTCCCTCATTGGTCTGGGGATTGGTATGGATTTCAAAACTCTGCCCTGGATTTCCATTAATAATGGTGTAGACAGCTCTCCATGCTCCAGTTGCTGGGTCATCTCGGTCACCAACGGTTAAGTTTACTATTACACCCGTGACTCCCTCCTTTACTGTGGCTTGAAACTAGAAAAAAAACATAGAGCAAATTGTTACTGTTTTCAATTAATGACCACACACACACAAAATATCCAAGCCAGCATTAATTATTTACCATAACAGGAGAAAGATGTAATCCTTGACTGAAACTGAATGTTACAGGCTCTAAATCATACATTCTCACTCATGAAATAGAAGGTAGCACATTACAGCTGCTCTCCATTAAGTAGATGGCAGATAAGCAGCAATGCGATAGGAATCAAGCTTTGGAGGATTCTGATCACAAGATGACAGTTCATTTCATATTACTGGAAAAGTGAATCCTGAAAATATAGTGTTGCATAGGTGCATATGCTCTCAGAAAGGGACTATACTCCTAGCTAAGCAGAAGAGGAAGCTGACTAATATATAGCCCATTCTTGCCCTCGAATGTACTATTATTTACAAATAATCCAGTTTTGCATTTCAGACTATTATTTTCATGAATTACCCCATCCTTATTAATTTTTAACTACACTGTTATCAATACATAAAACATTTTTCACAAAAAGTGTTCCCATACCGTTTTCTGGAGGGGTTGCTCTAAGAGACTCAAAAATAATTGGATCTCATGCTACCACTTTGTTGGCATAACTATTAAGTCAGTGTTACTTTCTTTTTTCAGTGGAAAAATTTTTTATGACCTTGTGAAGTTTGTTGCACTGCTGTACTATTCAGCTATCCAAGCCCTATGAGAAAATTCTCACTAATTTACTATCCAGACAAAAAGTGTATAACATCATTCTTATTTATGTAGGAAAAATATTAAGCAAATCATTGGAAAAGCTTGTAAGGGTCAGACTTAATAATACTCCTCACCTTTTGAGTACTTGAGGCTGACGTGCTAAAAGCACTGTATATAAGAGTGATAAGATAATACCTGCTTTATAGGTGGATAAACCAGAATGATAACATACCTAATCCTGAGAAGTGCTGAACATCAGCAGTACCATTATAGATCATTAGGAAATCTTAGCATTTCTAAGGATTAAGCCTTCAAAAGTCCAAAATTACAAACTTCAATGACACAAATAGGCTTTGCCATACGTGTGCTGCTTAAAAGTTACATTGTCCGTGACATTATATCACTCAAGGGAAAAAATCACCCAAGTGGCTTCAAAACCTGAATAGACTAAATGTCTTTTGTTCTGTCTTATAGACCACATGAAGTCATAACACTATAGATGATTTTGTGAGAATATTGAATCCAGAAAATGGCATTTTATTAATATATAGATTTCACAAGCTGGACAAATAGTAGGTAAAATGGATTTCCTCATAGTAAAATACAGAGGAGACAACTATGTCTTTTCCTGTGTTCAGTTATCTTTTTTTTTTTCATTTCTTCCAATAGATTTGACTTATGATTTCAACCCCTTTTTCAATTTAGCTGTATAATTTGAGTGTATGCATTCAGTTCAAGCTTTCCAGCCTCAAACTTGATTTTATAAAAGGATGACATTAATGATTGGCTATTTCTATCTTTGGTATGTTTAACAAAGAATATAAAGATTCTTTTGATTTTGATAGTTAATATGTAACAGGTTGTGATTGAGCTTTGTTTCAGACAGATCATTAAGCTCATTTGCAGTTTAATTAACTTTAAACGATAATATAACAATATTTTTGCTTGCTTTGAAACAAATCAAAAGAAAAGCTCTATTAAGAATCTTGGAAATAACAGAGGACTGATTACCAAGATTATAGTCCTTCCTGCTCAGCAAAATGCTGTCACTGGAAAGCACCCTTGGACATCTCTTACTCTAATTGAAAATAAGAGATTAGCCCAATGGATATTTTTGTATTATTTCATATTGTCTCAGCTTGAGCATGTATAAAATGAGACATCAGAACCATGAGGGCCAGAATTTTTCCCAACAAGTGTTCAGTACCAAACAATTCCTATTTAGCTATGTAAAAAGATGACTAGACTTCAAGGAACCTAATCCTAAAGAATCTAACCCTTAGATTTGACTGGGCATCTGCTCCTAATTCATATTGATACTTCTGAAAAATCTTTTCCTTAATCCGCTAGTCTGATTCAATTAAGTGTTCAATACTCGCTGGATCACCTTGGGAATGATAAGACCTGTTAGAGTAAAATATTTAAAGATCTAGCTATTTTATTCAGATACATAATTGTGAAGCCAGTGAGATAAATTTATTATGCTTACCCCACCAGTGCCAAACTATGATGGAAAAGATGGCCGTGATGTGCCAGCTAGTTCAAAAACTATTGAATGTCAGTTTAAGGATATCTAATTCAAGGATATCGCAGCTGGGCTGGGCTTTCTTCTGTGTTCCTATTTTCTCCTTATTTAGGAAGGGCTCTCAGTAGCTTCAATTGCAGTGAGTTAGTAGTGCAGAAAGGGCACATAGACTTGCTGGGGGCATAAAACTGCAGAGCTTCTGGCACCTGCAGACCAAGGAAATGACAATGTCTACAGGCACAGGCTGTGCCAAGCCAAATAATTCCAGGTGTAGTGATACACTCACCCCTAGCATTCCTTGCATTTTAGAAATGACCATATAAACATTGAATGTTTTTGAAACTGTCTGGAACATTAGACTAAAATCTGTTCAAGATGGATGAAAAAGCAGAATGATCAAATCACAGAAGTTGTCATGTGGGTCTACTCTAAATTTATAATGTGAAAAGTGAATAAATCACAGATTTGTGATTGCAAAAGACAAGTATCTACTGGGAAACAGAGAGGCCCAGAAAAATATAGTGTGTATTATCTAGAAGGTGAACTCTTTTGCCTGTTCAGCCACCTTTATATAAAGAATAAACTTCCTAGTATTCAGAAAAATCTTATATTTATACTGGGTCCCTTTCAAAAACAAAAGTAAAGAAGGGAATTTAAGAACTATGATAGGACAAAAATAGGAATTCATTTGCAAACAGAGAAAAGATAACCACAGGTTCGTCATATTTCAAAATGAAAGGTTTATGTTCTCAAAGCACGGTGCTTAACTGGGAAAGTCTGATCCAGTGCTCTAAAATAAAATCCCATAGTGGCTAACACAAATAATTGGATCACAAGCTAATTGATTTTACTCTTTTTAAATATCTGCATATCCCCTAAGCACCACTATAAATTAAGAATAAAATAGATGAGTTCAGTACTTTATTTAAACTGCTATCATCTGGACCCGTATTAAAAATAATAACTTAGAAGGCAAATACCCTGGGCCAGAGTTGCATTTGGCTGGAAGGAGCTATGTTCATTTACGACAACTGAGCATTCAAATGTGTAAGGTTAACTTCCTCTGTGGAGTGATACGCCATATTGTCATTTATTGTGCTTATCATGCACACAGCCTAGAAATTCTAGTAATTCTGTCATATTTAGAGTTTTATAAATATAGGAAAAAAAAGACCTCATTCCTCTTTTTCTGCACCCAAAAGCTTATGAAAAAATACAGAAAGGCAGGCAACAGACTGATAGCAACTTAGAAGGAAACAATGAGTGAATAGCAGCCAGCAGTTTACGCTTAACCATCAGGTTTTTGTAAATGGGACTTTTAATGGGGACCTGAAAGACGTCAAGGAAATATAGAGATGGATGTAGATGAAGAGTTCCTCCAAGGGCGTGAGGGTAGCTTGCGAGGACGCACAAATAGACTTGAAAATGTAATGAGTGAGCAATGTTTGCTGTCATGATGGACTGACGAGAAGTAGATATCGACCACTGGACATTCTTGTGAGAGATCACAAAGGCGGTTCCACTAGGCATGGAGGTCCCCAAGAGTGAAAACAAGCAGCTTATATTTCTTACAACAAAGGAGTCAGTAAAGGGATGGCAAGGAGAAAAGTAACATTCAAAACAACTGTGTTAGAATACAGCCTATGTAACAGCACCCAGGATAGCCCTGAGCAGAAGAGAGAATCTCAGTTCAGCAGTCAAACTCTACTCCTCCCTTCCATAGATCCAACAAGCCTGCTCTAAACTATGTGCAAAGCTTGAAAAGATAAAATGAAAAATTATGGTTCCAAGCTGGCAGGAATTTTATCTTACTGAGTATAGGAAATTCAAGATGGCAAGTATCTACTGAGAATAATTAGGCCTGCATCAAAGGCTAGCTAAAGGGAGAAGTCAAGTGGGGAGACAAACAAATTGAATCATAGCTTAATTTTAATAGCTGTTTCCTGGCAGAACCAGGATATAATATAATATAATACTGAGCCAAATCCTCCTCCACACTGAGCTCTATGGCAAATTGGTGGGACAGCAAAATGGCTCAATAGAGTCTCAGGAAAAACCAGTCTTGCCACATTTCCACCATGGGACAGATACATGAAAAAATCACTTTGTTATCACCTGAGAATCCAGGCACTAACCCCATCTCAGCCTCAAACAAAACTGGAAATGGTACCTAACCTGTGTGAAAAGTGGTTTCTTATCTGACAGCCTTATTTAAAGCTTCTGTAGTAAGTGAGGTTTTATTTACTGGCTTCTCAGAGTACAGAGGAACAAATGAACTTAACTGCATCAGAATCACCTGAATATCCACTGTCCAGCAACAGCATGAGCATGCAGTAATAACCTTAATACCTTTATGAAGCCACCAAAAAACTGTCTCAGAGTGGGGTACCGATACACCCAAATTAAAAAGCTGACACAAACAGCAAACACAATGCAAGGTAAACGTGTCTAGGATTGGTGATTGCTACACCATGGCTCATTAAGATTCTGCGTGTTATGATTCCCAGTCAAGAACAAACAAATTAAAACTACATGTCAGTTTGCATTTTTCAGGGCGACATTCCAGTTGAAGGTATTCTGTGCTAGTATTACGTGTTTGTTTCTACACCTATATATCATAAAAGATGAACAATAATGGGATATATTAATTCACACATCTCTATTAGAAATTCCCTAGGGAAACTGTATTATTGTATTTGTCTTCCTCCACTGAAGTCCGCTGCTTTTGCAACCATATTTTTACTATCTACTTTCTTGAAAATATGAAGACCAGCTTATACAATCTCTTGCAATCTGTTTGCTCTTTGTCTGTGTCTTTT